>CM017482.2:13137168-14337168 GCA_007827005.2 Populus simonii
TTTGACCGGGGTTTACATATCTTCTGGTTTTTTTTTCCTTTTATCCATTAAAACTCGTCACTGGTTTCGCTAACGTTACAAGTTTTAAACTAAAAATCATGACTCTCTTTTTCGACTTCAACAATATCTTTAAATTTGTTTATGGAGATCATTCTCTCTCTCACATGAGACATTTATTGTCATTCCTACTATTTATTCTTTCTTCATACCGAATATCCATTACTCATCGAAATGTCATTACTTCGATCCTATGTGTTGTTTTTTTATTTTTTTTTACGGGGGTTTACACCTAGACTGTAGAGGTTATTCATGTCACCAAGGACTGCTAAGCACATGACATGGCACCAATCATATCATGCGGCTGATGGAGTGATGGCATCCTTCTGACGGTGAAGCCTGGAAACACTTTAACAGTGTGCATCCTCACTTTTCAGCTGAATCAAGGAACGTGCGTCTTGGGTTGTGTACAGACGGATTCAACCCATTCAGGTCATTTGTTGCTCCTTATTCTTGTTGGCCGGTCATACTGATGGTTTATAACTTGCCACCGGGGATGTGTATGAGGCCGGAGTTCATGTTTCTATCTATGGTCATACCAGGTCCGACCAGTCCGGGTTGGAATATAGATGTTTGTCTTCGTCCGTTGATTGATGAGTTGACACAATTATGGTCCTTTGGAGCTTTGACTTATGACATCTCGAGGAAACATAATTTTGTTATGAGAGCAGCTTTGATGTGGACTATCAATGATTTCCTAGCTTATGGAATGGTTTTTGGTTGGAGCACGCATGGAAAGCTAGCATGTCCATATTGTATGGAGAACAACAAGGCATTCACGCTAACAAACGGGGGTAAAGTTTCTTTTTTTGACTGTCACCGTCGCTTCTTGCCACCGAATCACAAGTACAGAAAGAAGAAAGGATTTCTTTGTTGGCAGAGTTGAAAAGGATGTTGCACCCCCCGTCTTTCCGGTGAAGAATTGTTTGATGTTGTTTCAGAGTATGGTGACATTGTGTTTGGTCTCCAATCAGGGAAGTAGAAGTTTCCTGGTTTTGGTTTGACCCATAACTGGGTGAAGCGAAGTATATTTTGGGAGCTTCCTTATTGGAAGATCAATCTTCTCCGTCATAACCTTGACGTCATGCACAT
Source organism: Populus simonii (assembly GCA_007827005.2). Lineage (NCBI taxonomy): Eukaryota > Viridiplantae > Streptophyta > Magnoliopsida > Malpighiales > Salicaceae > Populus > Populus simonii. Next base: position 13,138,318 of record CM017482.2, read on the forward strand.
TGAAAAGAACGTGTTTGAGAACATTTTCAACACCATCATGGATGTGAAGGGGAAGACAAAGGACAACATCAAGGCTAGATTGGATGTAGCGTTGTTCTGTAACCGTAAAAATATGGAGTTGGTTTGTGATGGGTCACGGGTCGCAAAACCAAGAGCAAGCTTCGTGTTAGAGAAAAACGCACAACTACTAGTCTACAAATGGTTTAAGAGTCTGTGTTTTCCCGATGGACATGCCTCGAACATATCAAGGCTGGTTAATACCGAGGAATGCAGATTATATGGAATGAAGAGTCATGACTGCCATGTGTTTATGCAAACACTCATCCCATTAGCTTTTCGTGATTTGTTGCCAAAGGGGATATGGGATGCACTAACGGAGATCAGTCATTTCTTCAGAGATATATGCTCCAGCAAGTTGAATGTTGATCATATTGAGAGACTTGAAACGAATATCGTGGAGACAATATGCAAACTTGAGATGATATTCCCTCCATCATTTTTTGACTCAATGGAGCATCTACCCGTACATTTACCGTTTGAGGTAAAAGTTGGAGGACCGGTCCAGTACAGATGGATGTATCCATTCGAGAGGTTAGATATTACAGTTGCTATGTAATTCATAATTAAATGTTTTTTTTGTTTTTTTTAATTTTTTTATTTTATATATATATATATATATATATATATGCAGGTACTTGTTCAATCTTTAAAAAAAGGTTAAGAACAAGGCGCATGTTGAGGCGTCAATATGTGAGGCCTATATTGTTGAGGAGATCTCAACATTTATCTCATACTATTTCGAACCTCATTTGAGAACGAGGATCAACCGTGTTCCACGAAATGATGATGGTGGTGAAGTGCCTTCAAGTGGGAACTTGTCAATATTCTCTAATCCTGGACGACCCATACCTAAAAATGCTATGAGGGGAAGATATTTGTCTGAAATAGAGTTCAGACAAGCACACAATTATATCCTATTTAACTGTGATGAGCTGAGACCTTTTATTAAGTAAGTAGATGTTCGACATAAACTTTGTCAAGAGTATATTATTTATGTTTTGTGATACCATAAACTCATATAATTTGAAACAACCTTGCAGGCAACATCGACGATACTTACTGTCCAATAACTCACAGCGACCAAATCCCAGATCTTTCAATTACAAGATGAACAATTTGCCACATGGTTTAAAACACATGTAAGTCCTATCACAAACTCATAATCTCTTGCAATGTAATTCACTGTATGTAAATATATATTACATAATATCTGTTTATTGATTATTGTTGTATTTATTATACAAGGTTTATCAAATGGGAGTTGGTGCTACTATTTCATTGTCTTTACTAAGCCTGGGCCCTGAAAGAAAAGTCAAGTGCTATAACAGGTATTTTGTAAATGGATATATCTTTCATACTGAAGAATATGGGCATGGAAGAAAGACATACAATAGCAGTGTTTGTATTAAGGGATCGACTTCTAGTGAGTTTGAAGTTGACTACTACGGTAGATTGGAAGAGATCATGGAACTGCAATATCATAGCGAGCAGAATAGAGTGTTTTTCTTCAAATGCTATTGGTATGACACAACTGACAGAGGAATCAGAGTAGATCCTTATTATGGTCTCGTTGAAATCAACTCAAAAGCTAGACACCGCAACGTAAATGACGTCTTTGTTTTCGCAAAGCAATGCCAACAAGTTTATTACACATACACCCCTTCCTTTAGAAGGGACCGATCGAGAGTTGATTGGTTATCCGTTTTAAAAACAAAACCAAGGGGTAGTGTCGAGGTTGTTCAGGATGAGAACGAAGACACAAGTGTGATAGATGAAGTCTTTCAAGCTAGTGAGTTGGTTGAACCATACCGAGTTGCTCCTTGATTGACTTAGAAGAAAATTCGAATTTTCGTGTTTTCGATGATAATCTTGTTGATGTTGATGCAGAGGCTATGAATGTCGTTTTGAGCTCTACTAGTGCAGTACAAAATGTTGATGAAAAAGATGATAACCATATTGAAGAGTGCGATGAAGCGGATGATAACAATTCAATTGAGGACGAAGATGAAAATTCTGACTAAACATGCTGTAAAACCTTATTTTTATAACATAATATTTTGAAACATGAAATATTTATTCCTTTTTAATTGTCAACTCCTGTTATTGTGCTGTGTGTGATCTAAGTGTGCAGGAGGATAGAAGAAAATTCATGTAAATATTGACTGGTTTATCAACGGTAACACCGACGGAATAGTTCCGTCGGTATTTCACAGAGAGTTAGAAAAAAATTACGGGCTTGTGCCACAATTGCCGACGGCATCACCAACGGAATAGTTCTGTCGGTATCTCATAGAGAGTTGGAAAAAAATTACGGGCTTGTGCCACAATTGCCGATGGAATCACCGACGGAACTCACCGACAGACATCACCGACGGAATGGTGATGGAATTTTAGGCCGTCGGTAATTACCGACGGATAAAAACAAAAGGCGGCAGTTTCGAAAATTTTGGTGCGCATTTCAATTTATTTCCCGTCGGAATTACCGACGGAAATAAATGCCACCGACAACAATTAATGTTCCGTTGGTAATTCCGACGGAAATATTGGCATATAAACCCCCCCCCCCCTATTTGGTTTATTTTTTCTCTTGGCTCTCATCTCTATTTCTTCTCTTCTCAGTTTTTAGTTTAATTTTAGGATATTATTGTTTTTATTTGAATAATTGTTATTGTTAAATTTATGTTATAAATGTGAATTGAAATATAGAATTAAATTTAATTAGTTTATATTAATTTAGGATATTATTGTTTTTATTTGAATAATTGTTATTGTTGAATTGGTATAGATATTAGGTTGTATATATGATGTTGATGGAGATTATATGGATTGTGGTTATTGTAAAGATTGCAGGTTTGAAAACTGTGGGTAGTCTTCAATATAGGGGAGGTGTTGCCGAATTTTTATTAATGATTGAATTCCTAATGATATTAGGTTGTATATATGATGTTGATGGAGATTATATGGATTGTGGTTATTGTAAATATTGTAGGTTTGAAAACTGTGGGTAGTCTCTAGTATAAAGGAGGTGCTGCTGATTTTTTTTTAAATAATTAAAGTTAATTTATGTAATAATTCATATACATTTGTGTAGATGCGTCGAATGCAATCTACAGCACGTCGTCAGTAGACGGTTGCACATAGTTCTTCTAGCAGCGAGGAGGACATCTCTTTAGGTGCTGATCACGGCGATGCATCTATGCCACCGTGTGATGCTTCCTCTTCTACCACAGTTTCACAGCGCAGGAGCGGCGTGCCTTCACAGCGGGGGCAATTCACCCTCAAGTACTAGGCACAATGGAAGGATGACCTCTCAATGTAAGTTTGTTTAGGTTTTAGTTTTTTTTTAATACTTATACCATAATTTATGAACAAATAATTAATTTTTTTTTTTAATTTCAGGTTCACAAACATTGAGGCTGCCAGGACAATTACATTGGCGATGAAATCTTCGATGGAGATTCCATTGTTTCAATGGAGTCAGGTCTCCAGACATCCTAAGTGGAGACCTAATATCGATGTCTGGTTTCAGCGATTTCAGGTAGGTGTTAATTTTTAATTTTTAGTTTATTTTTAATAAATAATTTTTGTAATTTTATATCTTGTACTCTTTTTATTTTCAATGAATTATTTATATATACAGAATAAATTTGAGTGGGATTGCGCGGACAACAATGTTGTCAGGAGAGTATGGGAGAATCATGCGGCAACTAGGTAACATCGAAAATAATATTTATTTTTGATTTATCATTTTATGTTCTAAATTCTAATTAGTTACTATGGATATAGGTTGCGTGATTTTTGGTACGACACTCAAAAAAAGGCGAAAAGATATGCGAGGGACAACGGTCTTGAAGGCTGGAATGAGATGGCAGTTTGGCGGGAATTTAAACCGCCATTCATCTCGAGAGATATATGGGCGGCATATATTGAGCACATGACGTCTGAGTAGTTCTCACGGCGCTCACAATCCAGAGCCGTCAACCAGAACCGGGAAATTCATGGTTCGGTGACCACGCACACCGGCAACTCCGTCCCGTTCAGCGCACATGCGAAGCGGATGGTAAGATTATTTTAAATGAAATATATCGTTAATTAATTTGTTGTTGCTTATAAATATATTTCACTTGCAATCTTTTTTTTCCTTACAGGCTACGTCTCTTGGACGTGAGCCGAGTCCAATAGAGCTATTTGTAGAGACGCACGTGCGAAGTCAAGACCGCCAAAAGGGGGTGTAGCAGTACGTGGACAATCGTGCTCAGCATTTTGTGGTATGTTCGATCAATCACATTATTTTGTAAGTTATTATTTTATTGAATTGAATATGATGATTTAAAAAAAAAAAATATTAGGAGACCTATAATAGCCGGTTGAGAGAGAGATATGGGGACGATCCTTTGACCCAACCAGATTTCGATCCGGATTTATGGATGGAGGTCAGATCGTCTGGTGGACCCAATAAAAATCGGGTCTACGGGCTCTCCAACACAAAGGCTGATAAATTACGGTCGGCCCGTAGTGTCTCAACCGTTGGGAGCTCTCCATCAGTATCGAGCACCCAGCCAGAGGAGTTTTTAGCCTTGAAACAACAATATGAACGCCTCTCGACGGATTATGCTCAGCTCCATCAAATGGTCATGGAGATTAGATCAAAGATGGGTGATGATTCATGTGCTGCTTCTTTTTGGCCGTACGGTCCCGGCAACAACCAGCCTCCTCCTCCTCCTCCTCCAGCTCCGTCGCTATTTTAATTAGTTTAATTTTGTTTTTTTAAAACATTAAATTTGTAATGAATATTTCGATGAATATTATTTAACATTAATTTTACATTTTTAATGTCTAATGAAAATTTATTTGGTTATAAGTTTTTTAATTGTTAATAAATAATTTTTTTAAAAATATTTTAAATTTATACCGAGAGTATTGTAGTATCGTTTACAATATTTACGGCCGTGCCATAATTACCGACGGAATCACAGACGACAATCACCGACGGACATCACCGACGGAATAGTGCCGTCGGTATTTCACAGAGAGTTGGAAAAAAATTACGGGCCTGTGCCACAATTACCGACGGAATCACCGACGTCAATCACCGACGGACAACACCGACGGAATATTTCCGTCGGTATTTCACAGAGAGTTGGAAAACAATTACGGGCCTGTGCCACAATTATCGACGGAATTACCGTTGAATTTTACAGACGGAATATTCCATCGGTAACTTGGTGGCGGGAATTTATTTTTTTTGGCGCGCTTATCCGTCTGTATGTCCGTCGGATGTTTCGTTGGTATTTTTGTTTTTTTATTACTGAAAGAAATGTCGACGGAATTAGAAACCGACGCTCATGACTCCAACGGATTTGTTTCGTTGGAGATACCGTCGGTAATAATTTTACCGACAGTTTGTGTTCCTTATACCGACGGAATTAATCCGTCGGTAAAACTGTATAATGGCGTAGTGTACTTCTGTTCAGTTTATATATGCTCTCTTCCACCGTGTCTTTAACCTGATAAGATCATAGAAGGAAAGGGAGAAATTTTGTTAGAACACATAGAGACTATAAAGCAGAAATTCTAACAGATGACATGAATTTTCAAAGTTTCGGACAACAAGCAAACTAGAAAGCATGAGAGGTCTTTGTAAACTAGTATTTTGAAATAAAGGACCGAACCTCAGGTTACTTGAACAATGTAAATATCACACACGTGCACAAATTCACAAAAAGGAATGAGATTGAAGGATTTGTTAATAGAAAACCCTCACGCTAGTCCTTAAGGAATTCCTCCTTTTCATAGCATCAAATCTTTTCTAATATAATCACTAAAGAAGGGAGTGTACATTTAAATTCTGAAACAAATATAAAAGGCTCCATTCGAGCAACAATCGGATGGTTGACATGATAAGGATTATTATAAGTCTAATCTAATTACATATAGAAATTGCATGGATAAATGGAGAGCTAAATAGAAATGTAAATTGTTTTAAAAAGGAACTCAAACAAATAGTCCCAAAATACCCCATCCTATCTTCAGTGTGGTGAGGTTATGTATCTCAAATGCATGTCTACTATATGCAATGTTCAAAAGAGAAAAAACACAAGTGTATAGCATCCAAAATTAGTTTAACAAAAAACAAAAAAAACAGAAAAGGAAAAGGAGCATACTATAAATCAATGGACTAATGTCCTCTTTTCCTGCCCAATTCGGTGCACCCGGCTGACTGCTTGAGCCTCAGCTGCTGGATTGAGCAGTGGCTCCACAAAAACAACATTCTGTGCTTCTAAGAGATTGAGTCCATTGGCTCTATTATAGAATGTATATCATGTATCTATCAGAATAGGAAATTAATATAGGATATTGTAATCATTACAATTACTCATGTATTTATTAGAATAGGAACTTAGTATAAGATGTTGTAATCATTACAGTTACTGCAGTGTTCTGCTGCATCTATATAAATAGGAAGGTTGTCTAAGGCACAACCCAACACATTCCATTATTCTCAACTGGCTCCATGCTGGATTAAGAGCAGCAACACTTGAACAGATTTTGTCTCTTGTTGTTGTCTATGAGTTCTTTTGGGACTGCTATTCTGCGCTCTGAATTCACTGATGGCAACATGTGATTTCCTGCATTTGTGAAGTAACAACCAAAAGACATGATAAAAAATAAGTTGAAGTCTACAAATAGCTCGATCAACATTAAAATATCTGAAACGCACTTCTAACAGTATTTTTGGCACTGGGAAACAGAGAGGTATGCATACATTCAAACTTTTAAACTTCGCACAATACCAATTTTTACAGAACACCAAGTGTTGATCTACTATAATTGGATCTCTCTCTTCCCTCCCCAAGGTTAAATTACAAGATTTCAATATTTGCACAAATTATGCAAGGCAGTTATTTTTCATCCCCAATCTCCTTTTATTTTGTTCGTGATATCATTAGTATTCATCAACCTAATTTGTGCACTTTGCTTGTATAAGAATGCTGAAAACAGAAGGAACCACTTTTCTTGGATGATGTGGTTTCTTGATAATTTTGTTTGAGTTACCAAATTAAGAGGAATTTAACAACAATCTTTTGGCAAACCTGAAAAGCAAAATGAAAATTCTCCTGGATGGCATAGCCTTTTCTTTTGGCACATCAAGGTCCATGAAGATCAGTTGAACTACAAAAAAACATAAATAAGATGATCAAGAGATCTATCTACCTTCCTCCTTTCATCCGGATATAGGTGATTTCATTAGCATTGAGAGCATGCTCTAACACATCAAGGACATCATTCCAACTTGAGAATACGAGAACCTTTGCTTTAGGATCTGAAGACTTTATCCACAAGATTCTTCTAGCGACTGCTTCAACCTTTATGGTGCCCAAAAAGAAGTGAACAAGGTTTATGCTCTGGGAAAAGGAGAATAGAAATGCTGTCTTAAGTGCACTATATATGTGCATGTTCCAAGACTATAAATTTGAATTTAAATTTGCTCAAGGCATTAGATTTGTTCCATATGAACCTTGAATAGCCAAAGACACTTCAGTTTTTTCAGCAAATAGTAACTGAATGTTAAATAATTAAAAGATGTGGACAAAGACTTCAGAAGCTAAGGTCATGTTTTCACGTTTACTTCTAGAAAATAGTTTTATGGTTCCCATATCTAGTTCTTCGCATTTATCCTAACAGCATTTCTCTATGGACAATTAAGGAAACATGTTCCAAAATTAGAAAGTCTTATTTGGCTTACATTAGAAACAAAAAAAGAACAGACACAAAATTCAGCAAACCAAAGAAGTCCCAAAGGAGCATTTGGAAAACAACTTTTTTGTGTTTTTCAGTTTTCTAAAAAACTAGAGAAGAGTGTTCCACGAAAATAATTTTATGCTGGAGTAAGATTCATAGGCTAGGTCACATAAGAACAGCCATTCAGTCTGACAACCATGTCCATTGGCGGATGGCCATGAGGAATCTCCAGAATTAAACAACTGGTAGATGAAAGATGGTTTAGTTTGACCTATTTAGGTAAGGAAACTTACCATCACTGTTTCTCCGGTCTTTCTTTTCTTCTATTCTTCATTCAAATCACTAGATGGCAGTGAATTTTTCTTTTGGCGGTCTAAATTCCAGTAGTAACGATTTCTCTCTGAGTTCCTTTTTTGCAGATTCACTGCCTCTTCAGCAGATGTAATAATGCCTCCATGTAATTTGTTAAGACGAAATAACCTTGCCTCATATTCCTGACAAACAAATATAAAAATGTGATCACAGTGAATCCCCTCTCCCCCTTCTTCAACGTACTAAATAGTCAAACATCAAAGTAAACAGGCAGTTGACTAAAATACCTGAAATGATTCCTCCAATTCACAATGAACACATGTGGGACGATCGTCAATAGCTTGGCATATTCGACAATGTCTCACACGTTCAATATCCTCTTCCTTTGGGTTCGCCATTGTTCGATCAATTTCCAAAATTCGATCAAGTAACGTTTGTCTAGAAGCTTCCAATTGATCTAAATGAGTTCAGACCAGTAATGCTTCGTAAACTGAAGTGAGATCAGTATTAGTAAACTACCGTAATTAGAATTGATATCCAGACCAAGACTGCATACCAGTCAAAGGTATTCTAACTTAGCTTTGAAGTTCAACGGGGAATATAAGTTAGCAAAAATACAAAGAAATTACATATTATGATCAAAGAAGTTGAACTAGAATGATCTATTTATTCATTGCGCATATTTTAGACAATCACTAACCGTGATGCAATTCTTGATGATCTCGAATTGTTTAGAGTTCCTGAGACAGCCTCTTCAATCTTTCTTATCAGCTCACCTGTGGAATCCTTGTTCCGTTCTGCATGATTGAGAGCATCCAACCACCAAACTGTATGTAGATTTTTTCTCTCACCAAATGCATTACAAACCTTCAAAAGAATTATAATCTTGCTCAAGACCGAAAGACTGAAAACAAATAAGAAATGCAGAAAAAATAGACAGTTTGTAGTTATGCCACCCCTTAGAATATGATAATCAATTCCTATGAAATAAATGTGCCATCTTTGTTTTAGATTTTTTAAATGAAAACAGTAATGAAGTTGTGGTCATCAACCGTAACAATGTTATACTCACCTTTGACATAGCACACTAGAACATACTGAAAAGCAGCCATTCTGCTTGCAGACCAATGACAAGTCTGGTTCAAATGACTAAGTAATACCTCATGTTGGCATGAGCTGTACAAACCGAGAGACAATAGGAAATTATAGCTGTAATAGTCACGTTTATCTTCTATTTATGTAAATCCTGATTGTCATGGGATCGTAATTGTTTCCTTTCCTAATACAACTAGGAAGGCTGTACATTGTGATGTATATATCCCCTGTTTCTGCAATAAGAAGATAGAATTGAATTCTGTAGAAACCCTACTCAAATTAACATGGTATCAGAGCATAGATCCTTAAATTGATCTATTGCTACAACAAAAGTTGCTGGAACCAATAGCAACATACGATAATGGAGAGAATAGAAGGAATGGAAGCAGCACCAGCAGAACTAGAGCAACCAAATACGACTGCAAATCTTGAAGACCTTATGGCAAGAATGACTCAAGCCATAAGCCAGAATCAGACACAGACTCCAACAGTAATGCATGATATTACTGCAACACAGATTGGTATCAAACTCGATGGTACCAATTATGCTTTATGGTCCCAAATTGTTGAGATGTTCATCTCAGGAAAAGACAAGTTGGGATATATAAATGGTGATCTCCCATAACCAGAACCGAATGACCCTTCTTTTAGGAGGTGGAGGACAGAAAACTCAGTGGTAAAAGGATGGTTAATTGGCTCAATGAACCCATCCTTGGTCAGCAACTTCATTTGATTCCCTACAGCTAAACAGGTATGGGATTCAATTGCTATAACTTACTTTGATGGGACTGATACATCTCAGGTGTATGATCTAAAGAGGCGAGTAAATAGAATGAAACAATCAGGGGAACCAATTGAAAAATACTACAATGATCTCCAAGGCTTATGGAGGGAGATTGACTTTCGTCGTCCAAACCCGATGGATTGTGTTCATGATATACAAAAATACAATACTCTCTTGCAAGAGGATCGGGTGTACACCTTTCTCGATGGATTAGATGACAGGCTTGATAAAATCAGGAGTGATGTGTTGCAACTGAAACCATTTCCAAATATAGAACAGGCGTATGCCCATGTCCGAAGGGAAGACATAAGGCAGGCCGTGATGCTGTCCAACAGAGGAAATATTCCAGATGTTGCAGCAATGATCTCTAGAGGTATGAGAACTGGTTCACAAAACAAATTTACATTGCAGGTAGCCAAGACTGGAAACTCCTCTTCACACGGGGGGAAATTTAATCCTGCAAAAACTAAGGGCCATGAGGAAGGAGGAAACAATGGATGCTCTCACTGTGGGAACGTGAAACATACTCGTGAGACATGTTTTAAAATACATGGCTATCCCGAATGGTGGACAGAACTCAAGGCACGAAAACAAAAAGAAGCTGCTAGCGGAACTGGAAGAACAACCATGGTTAATTCAGCCCCTATAAATCCAGAAGCCACCCTTTCACTCGTCCCACTTGTTGAATCAAAGGAGGACATGACAGCCTCTCTCGGTAATCCAGGTAACAATTCCAGTAATGACAGCAGTGCCTTACTTGTGTCTAACGCAGGCAAGAATGAAGACTGGATAGTGGATTCAGGAGCTACTGATCATATGATGTTTTGTCAAGATGATCTTGTGGAAATTACAGAGCCAAGGCAAAATAATATATTCAATGCCAATGGGGTTATGTATCCGGTTACGGGAGCTGGAATAGTAGATATATCATCTTCAATCTCATTGGCTAACACTCTTTTAGTACCCTCTCTTTCCAGTAAATTATTATCAGTGGGACAAGTCACCGAAGAACTCAATTGCTTAGTGCTAATGTATCCAACATTTTTTCTTTTTCAGGATATTCTCACGAAGGAGATTATTGGGCGTGGTACTAAGAGAGAGGGGTTATACTACATGGACGACTTCAGTTTCGGCAAAGTCAATACCATGAGTCGCACATCTAGCGCACGCGAAGAACATATTTGGTTATGGCACGCTCGGTTGGGGCACCCTTCATTTAGCTACATGAAACATTTATTTCCGTAGTTATTTTCAACTTTGAGTTACTCAAATTTCAGATGTGAAACATGCATATTGGCCAAGAGTCACCGTGTACCTTTTCCAACTAGCATGAATAAAAGTGATATTCCATTTACTCTAATTCACTCTGATGTTTGGGGACCTTCCCCTATTACAACTATCTCGGGTATACGATGGTTTGTGACTTTTGTAGATGATTGTACACGGATGACGTGGCTATACTTGTTGAAACGCAAGGATGAAGTATTTGGTGTATTTCGAGCATTTCATGCTAAGATTCAGAACCAATATTTAGCAAAGGTCCGTATTCTTCGGACGAACAATGGGGGAGAGTATATGAATCGCGATTTTCATGAATATTTCCAAAGAACTGGTCTCCTTCATGAGTCATCGTGTAGTCAGACGCCACAACAAAATGGAGTAGCCGAAAGGAAGAATCGACACATCTTAGAAACTGCACGAGCCTTGTTGATTGGATCAAATACACCTGGCCGTCATTGGGGTGATGTTGTTGCTTCGGCTGTGTATCTAATGAACCGTATGCCCTCTAAGGTTTTGGATTTCAACACCCCATTACAGTTTTTGTCAAAACATGTCACTCTACCATCTTTACTACTCATTAAGCCACATATATTTGGATGTGTTGCCTTTGTTCATTTGCATAAAAATCAAAGGACCAAGCTGGAACCGTGTGCCGTTCGATGCATATTTTTGGGGTATGGTACCAACAAGAAAGGGTATCGCTGTTATGACCCGAATAAAAATCGGTTGTATATAACAATGGATGTCACATTTGTAGAATCGGACAAGTTTTATTCATCATATATATCATCTTCTTCTCTTCAGAGGGAGACTTGGGATGAAGAGTAGAAGTGGTGGATGGGACAAATTGAAGAAACAGTGGTGACAACAGCTCCTACCGTAGTGACAGTGGCACTATCACAGGAGGAGGAAACCATGGCAACAGCAGCCCCTACTGTGGTGACAGTGGCGCCATCACAGGAGGAGACAGAAGCAGCTGTTACACAAATGGATGGAAATATGGTGACAGCGGATGCTGCTAGACATATAGAGGAAAAAGCAGTAACAGGAACACCAACAGGAACACCATCACCAGTTGCAGATAATGGCCTGCATGAAGACATCATGGTTATTGACTCTGACGATGATTCCCCTAGTAGAAGAACCCCTTTTTTGGAAGTACCCGACAGTGACAATCTTTCTCCTGAGAATATTCCTGAGGTAAGACCTTCTGCATCACCTTCCAGCAATGTTTTGGATATTGCAATTGGTTATCACTTACCTTTCAGGAGTAACCGTGGCAAAGCTCCAGCTCGCTACTCTCCTGGAGAAGCAGGGAAGAAATCCAAGTACCCAATTTCTAATCATATGACAACAAAAGGCTGGTCTGATCCTCTTATAAAATTTGTGCAAAAGCTGTCTTCAGATCACATTCCTTGCGGAGTCCATGAAGCCTTAGCAGATCACAAATGGTCAGTAGCAATACGAGAGGAAATGGAAGCTTTGAATCGGAATAGAACTTGGGATCTTGTCCCACTGCCGGCTGGAAAAAAAACAGTGGGGTGTAAGTGGGTATTCTCAATTAAACACAAAGCAGATGGATCCATTGAACGATACAAGGCAAGGTTAGTGGCTAAGGGATATACTCAGACATACAGCATGGACTATCAGGAGACATTTTCTCCGGTAGCGAAGCTAAACACCGTGAGGGTGCTGTTATCAATGGCTGCAAATCTAGATTGGCCCCTACACCAATTTGATGTGAAGAACGCCTTTCTTCATAGAGATCTTAAGGAAGAAGTATATATGGATATCCCACCAGGCTATATGTCATCCTCCACAGGAATTGTCTGCAGATTACAAAGGGCATTGTATGGACTGAAACAATCACCGCATGCATGGTTTGGTCGCTTTAGCATGGCTATGAGAAAGTATGGTTTTCGACAAAGCAACTCGAATCATACTCTCTTCCTAAAACGACGACAAGGGAAAATAACTGCCTTGATAATCTATGTCGATGACATGATAATCACAGGAGATGATTCAGAAGAAATCTATAGACTGGAGAAACATTTGGCCATGGAATTTGAAATGAAGAACTTGAGTGGACTCAAATATTTTCTTGGAATAGAAGTGGCTAGATCAAAACAAGGCATCTTTCTATCACAACGAAAGTATGTACTTGATCTACTGGCTGAAGTTGGAATGCTCGACTGCAAGTCGGCGAATACTCCAACAATTCAAAATCAGAAACTTGGGGAGTATCCTGATCAAACCCCAACCGACAAAGAGAGGTATCAATGACTGGTGGGTAAACTAATTTATTTATCTCATACTCGTCCAGATATTTCATACGCGGTGAGCGTGGTCAGTCAATTTATGCATTGCCCTAGTAAAGATCACATGGATGCGGTTGTTTGAATTCTTCGATACTTGAAATCAGCTCCGGGAAAGGGGATTATGTTCTCTAAGAATGATCACTTAGATGTTGAAGGCTATACAGATGCAAACTGGGCAGGAAACTTGGTTGACAGAAAATCCACATCAGGATACTTCACATTTGTCGGAGGCAACTTGGTTACGTGGAGGAGTAAGAAACAAAAGGTGGTAGCTCTATCAAGTGCGGAAGCCGAGTTTAGAGGTATGGCAAAGGGGCTTTGCGAGCTTTTGTAGCTCAGACGCCTACTCTCAGAAATTGGCTTTGCACCCAATTCAGAAATGAATTTATATTGCGATAATAAAGCCGCGATAGAAATATCTCAGAACCCAATCCAACATGACAGAATGAAGCATATTGAGATAGACTGGCATTTTATTAAACAGAATCTTGAAGAAAAGGTAATTCGCTTTCCGTTCATCAAATCAGAGGACCAACTTGCGAACATGCTTACAAAAGCCGTCTCAAACAAAAACTTTAACAGCTCACTTGACAAGCTGGGTATCAAAGACATTTCTACACCAACTTGAGGAGGAGTGTTGGCATGAGCTGTACAAACCGAGAGACAATAGGAAATTATAGCTGTAATAGTCACGTTTATCTTCTATTTATGTAAATCCTGATTGTCATGGGATCGTAATTGTTTCCTTTCCTAATACAACTAGGAAGGTTGTACATTGTGATGTATATATCCCCTGTTTCTGCAATAAGAAGATAGAATTGAATTCTGCAAAAACCCTACTCAAATTAACACCTCACTTACCTAAAAAGATGACAGAGGGTTCAATTACCAGAAAATAACAGATTAGGGCCTATTTTTGTGTAAGAAAATACTAGTATGCAAGAAAACCTAGTAGACAATGGCAAACAACATGGGTTTGAGTTAGAATCCTAAACATTGAATCATGAAAAACCATCATGAAAGGGAATTACTATTATTCTCTTTGAAGGGGAATGGGTTTGAGGTGGGATTCTTTAAGGGATCATAATGACAATTTAGAGTCTTTTGAATAAAATTGTGTATCTTCTCATTGAGAATTGTCCATTATATAAGTAGAATTTACAAGCTAAGAAAGGAAAGAATACAACAAGAAATAGTACAGGCTGATACAAGAAATATAGGCTGATCTTTGACCCTTAGAAATAGCTAACCTACAGCTAGTATATCCCAATAAAGGAAAGAATAAATAGGCAAAGAATCAGCTGGCATTAAAGTGCAGGTATGGGTATTTCCTTTGACATCCCCCCTCAAATTGATGCTGGTAAATCAACAAGCATCAATTTGCCAGTGAGGAAATGATGGCGCTGCCGGGGCATGGATTTGGTGAAGATATTTGTGATTTGCAGAGTGGTGGAGATATGTGGAAGGGTGATAATCTGATGATCATATGCTTCCCGAATTGAGTGACAGTCAACCTCAATGTGCTTGGTGCGTTCGTGATAGACAGGGTTGGCTGCAATTTGGATGGCACTAGTGTTGTCAGCATGAAGTGGAGTAGGATGAACTGGACAGAAACCGAGTTCTGTGAGGGGACCACGCAACCAAATGATTTTAGAGCAAGCAGCAGACATGGCTCGATACTCTGCTTCAGTAGATGATTTGGAGATGTGGTCTTGTTTCTTGCATTTCCATGAGATAAGGGCATCACCAAGAAACATACACCAGCCGGTAGTAGATTTTCTGGTGTCAGGGCAACCGGCCTAATCAGCATCACTATAGGCTTTTAGTTGAAGTGAAGAACCTGTAGGGAAGAATAAGCCACGACTAGGAGTGCCAAGAATGTAGCGAATTATGCGGCGGACAGAAGATAGATGGAGATGCCTTGGTGCTTGAATGAATTTGCTAACTATGTGAACAACATAAGAAATGTCTGGTCGAGTAATAGTTAGATAGATAAGACTACCAACTAGCTTCCAATAGGTAGTAGGATCATCAAGAAGCTCCCCTTCATCACGACGATATTTCACATTAAGTTCCATGGGAGTGTTAACCGAAGTAGTGTTGGTGAGGCCGGCTAACTGAACTAGTTCCTGACTATACTTGTGCTGATGCAGGAAGAGACCGTGAGGTTGATGATGCACTTCCAAGCCCAAAAAATAGGTGAGCTGGCCGAGGTCTTTCATGTGGAATGTAGAATGCAACAAAGTCTTAATCGCAGAGATTGCCTCCAAGTTAGAGCCAGTGATGACTATATCGTCCACATAAACAAGAAGGACAACGATACCCATGGATGTCTTTTGTAGAAAGAGAGAGGAGTCATACTGACTTTGAGTGAAGGAGAAAACCAGCAACGTGGATCGAAACTTGTCAAACCATACTCTCAGTGCTTGCTTCAAACCGTATAAAGAACGTTTCAGTTTGCAAACATTATTAGATGAGGAAGTGGACATACCAGAAGGAAGTTTCAAGTAAACATCTTCCTTGAGATCATTATGAAGAAAGGCGTTCTTGACATCCATTTGATGTAAGGGCCAGGATTGAGATGTAGCAAGGGCGAGTATAGTTCAGACAGTAGTCATTTTGGTGACTGGTGCGAAGGTCTCATCATAGTCAAGACCATATTCATGTTTGTTGCCAAGTGCCACTAACCGAGCCTTGTAACGGTCAATGGACCCATCAGAACAACGCTTGATAGAAAACACAAATTTACTGCCAAGGGGATTCACAGATGAGGGGCATGGAACAACATCCCAGGTTTGGTTTTCTTCAAGTGCGACAAGTTCAGTTTCAATGGCTTTTCGCCAACACTCATGCTCCATTGCCTGTTTATAAGATGAAGGAAGAAAAGTAGAAGACAAGGTGGCAGTGAAGGATGAGGGAGGAGAGTAACCATACCTATCAGGGGGTCTACGAACCCGAGTACTTTGTCGATGAGAGGGAGTTGCAGTTGCTGGAACAGGAGCAGCAGTCGGGGAAGAAACGTGAGGGGGCTTGGGAGGGTCTGAAGGCTGGTGTGAAGTAGCAGATGAACGTCTTTGATATACTAGGAGAGGCTTAGAAGGGACTGGAGCTGCAGAAGAGTTAGTAAACATAGGCAAAACAAAAAATGAAGGAGGAACAGGATCCTGATGCATGGAAAAGAAATATTGATTTTCTAGAAAGATCACATTTCTAGAAATTTGAATGCGACGCAGATTTGGGTCATAGCAAAGAAAACCTTTATGATGTACTGAATATCCTAGGAAAGCACATTGAATTGACTGAGCCGTGAGTTTTATGCGTTCATGTGCAGGAAGATGAACATAACAGACACAACCAAAGGTACGAAGGTTGGAATAAGTTGGAGGATGACCAAAAAACCTGAGGAAAGGAGTGTCGTGGTTCAATATGGGGGAAGGCAATCTGTTGATGAGGTGGACAGCAGTGGAGAGAGCTTCATACCAAAAACGGGAAGGTGTAAACGACTCTAACAGCAGAGTATGAACAACATCAAGAAGATGATGATTCTTTCTTTCAGCCACCCCATTTTGTTGAGGTGTTGAAGGGCAAGACCGTTGAGAAATGATGCCATGATGCTGTAAGAAGTCCTAAAACAAATGAGACATATACTCACCCCCATTGTCAGAACGAAGGATTTTGATTTGGGCTGAAAATTGGGTCTGGATATGTGCATGAAAAATCTTAAAAACATAAAATACTTTGTCTTTAGAATGAAGGAAATAAATCCATGTGAAACGACTATAATCGTCAATAAAAGTGACAAAGTATTTGTAATTAGCATGAGAAGTGGTTGGTGCCATACCCCACATATCACTATGTATCAAATCGAAAGGTTGGACTACGTGTGGTGTGTGAATAGGAAAGGGTAGAGTTTTACTTTTGCCAAGCCTGCAAGAATTGCAATCAAACTGAACAACACTAAGAGATGGTGAATCTTTATTTCTAAGAAAACCAGATTTCAATAAATCATGAAGAACATTAGAGTTTGGATGTCCGAAACGTTTATGCCACGCTCGGTAATCAACATGAGCAGAATTACAAGTGACAAAGGGCAAAGAAAAAGGAGATAAAGGAAATTGAAGAGGAAAAAGATGTCCCACTTTAGGCCCCCTCGCGATCATCCTCCCTGACTGTTGATCCTGCACAACACAACAAGATTTGGAAAATTCCAATTTACAATCATTTTCAACCAACTGACCGATAGACACAAGATTGGTGGTAAGACCAAGTGATACAAAAACATCAGTGAGAGAAGGAGAAACATCACCAGTGGCCGTGATAGGTAAATGATTGCCATCAACAATATGAATTTTGAGATTTCCAAAATATTCGTTGACATTGGTAAGAGAAGCAGCATTGTTTGTCATATGATTGGAAGCCGCGGAATCAAAATACCAAGGAGATGATGTAGAAAGATTTTTACTTGAGATTCCTAAAGCTGAAAATGCAGAAATGATCATTTGTTGAATCATGGCAGGAGTCACGAATTGGACAGGAGGAGGAGCACTTTGTGTCAGAGGTGAAGAGCCAACTGAGACAGTATATGCTGTCTCTGTTTTCTTGGGAGGTCGAGTAGGGCATTCTTTGATGATATGGCCATCTTTTTTGCAGTAGTTGCTGAATTTTCGAGGACAATTTGCAGCATAATGGCCAAATCCCATACAACAAAAACACTGAATAGTGCTCATATCCCTGCCTATTAGCTTAACTTGTGCTGCATAAGCCACATGAATAGATGTAGATCGTCGTTGTTCCATGGTGGTTTGAGTGAGAAGGCGTTGTTCTTCGCGAAGGAGGTCACTGAGGCATGTATCCAAAGAGGGAACAAATTCTCGGTTCATTAGGTTGGATCTGGTGCCTTCAAATTCAGGTCTCAATTTCATTAGAAACTGATCCCGTTGAGTAGTTTCATGAACAGATTGAACAGAGCTAAGACCTTCGAATGGTAAGCCAGCATAAACTATATCAGTGTATTCAGTCCAAAGATTAATGAATCTAGAGTAAAAATCAGAGATATAAAGACTATCCTGTTGAAGAGTGCTCAATTCATGTTCAAGCTGAAACCGACAAGCAGTGTTTTGTTGGCTATATATTTTCTTCAGGTAAGTCCACATCTGAGCTGCAGTCTGAGAGGATCGAGGATTCAAGATGATGTTAGGTTCAACAGATCCTAAGATCCAAGCCATAACTTGAGCGTGCTTGACTTCCCACTTGGCGTGCTGGTCTATGTCTTTGATTTTGTCAGGAGCTGGGTTACTTCCATCAACATGTCCCCACAGCTCCTTACCTTTGACAAAAATCCTGAAATGAAACGCCCAAGCAGAGTAGTTCTTGCCATTGAAACGAATCATAGAAACATCAGACTTATCTGAAGACATGAGGTCAAGAGAACTTTGATCAAGAATAACCTGAGACTAAGAAACTTTATAGCAAATAATACTTTAGAGTTGTAGCTCTGATACCATGACAATTTAGAGTCTTTTGAATAAAATTGTGTATCTTCTCATTGAGAATTGCCCATTATATAGGTAGAATTTACAAGCTAAGAAAGGAAAGAATACAACAAGAAATAATACAGGCTGATACACGAAATATAGGCTGATCTTCAGCCCTTAGAAATAGCTAACCTACAGCTAGTATATCCCAATAAAGGAAAGAATAAATAGGCAAAGAATCTGCTGGCATTAAATGTGCAGGTATGGGTATTTCCTTTGACACATAAATGCTGGCTGTTAAAGATTTGCTTCTCCTGTATCAGTGTCTAATTTGTGTAGGAACCAGCTCGAATCAGAGTAGTGTTTGTGGGCAGAGAATGTGAGAACTGGTAGAAAACAATTCCTACTGACCAAAAACGCAGAGAACTGCTACATCTTGATGAAGTCCAATGAGCATAGGTTTCTGCTAATGAAATTTGTGAGTGGGGTGAGGTTCCTGAAGTTGTATATATCTATACTGAAACAAATACAGTTCCCTTCACTTTGGCTAATTATACAGATTTGGATTGGCTGCAATATAATCCAGCATGAGGCCAATCATGGAGGTTTAGTGTTGCATGAGCTAATTGTTATACACATCTATATAGTTTATCTGATTATTCAATAAAAAAAAAGGATTTCTAGATCAAATATATGTAGTCGTGAGATAATTTATGTAAACACGGCTCTATTTATGACGTAACGTTGCATTATGAGAAAGTTTATATCATGTTCCAATATGGAGGAAACATACCTGTGTGTATGACTTGTTAAAGTCTAGCTGAGCTGCAGAAAGTTTTGAACTAAACACAGACAAGTATTTCTGTTTGAAGTTATCACACGCTGTTCTCAAATATTGAGTACTGAAGGATGTGGATGACATGTCATGATTATTTTAAGAAACAATTATTAAAACATTCCAATTACTTATTTATTTATTTATCTTTGAGATTTTTTATTTTTAATTCACACTAGAAAAAACTTTATTTTATTTTAAGAAATCAAAAAACAAATAAGAAATTGGTTAAGTTTTTTATTGTTAATTGTTTTACTTATTTTTGTTGTTTTAAACTAATTAGCATGAATAGGTAAAATAATTATATAAAAAAAGAATTAAATCTAACATGAATAAATAAAAATTACAAAAAAATTAATATCTTTTGTTTTAGTTTTACTGGATTGTTATTTTGTTGGGCAACTTCAAAATAATATTATTTTAATTTTAAAATTAAATAAAATGATATCGTTTTAATAAAATAAAACTTAAAATAATCCTTAGAATCAACCTAAAGAGTCTAACTCTAGTTTAACCATGTTAATATTCAAGTTTATTCAAAATCAAAATAAAACTCAGTCTAAGTTAAGATCAGAATTAATGAGTTTTTGAATTGATTTAATTTAGTCCAAATTAAATTTCAAATCAATAAACTAGCATATTGATGTTAAATAATTTTAAATATTATGAGGTAAGTAAAGTATTTTTATCTTGTGGGTTTTAAAGTTAATAATTATATAAATTTTTAGTAGTTATAATTCTCACTTGTGATTATTAAAAAATAAATCCAAGAATAAAGTCTGGAATCAATAAAAATATGTTACCTTCTTCCCTACTACCTACAAGTGTCCAAATCAAAATCATACAAATTTCCTTATCAAAATAGATATTATATGGACTTATAATATCATCAAATCTATCTAGAGCTTATAAGTTAAGGTTCTCGAACTCATGACTGATACCATCAGTACTACTCTTCAAAACATTTGTGCAAATTCACCCCTTTCTAAAACACCAACTACAGAGTTTGTAAGAACCTCTTCTGGAATCTCAGGATGTGCCTATCGCCTTCACGTCTATCAGAGTCATGCGAGAGGTCCTCTTTAAGCACGTCATATGTTGTCAATACAATGTCAGCGTTGACAAGTACAAATGTATTTGAAAGAGATGTATCTCGTACGCCTTCATACACATAAGTTTTTAAGGAACCTGGACGTGTATGCCTAAAAAAAGATAACAATTACCTAGTCAGTCCAACAATCTTGCTGCATCAGAAAAAAAAAAAGTGCAAGACCACAATTCAATAAATTTCCAAATGAAAATGAAATTTTCCGCATCAAATATTCAATCCATATGCAGTAGGTAACAGATTCTTGAGTCTTCACCTAAAAGAAGTGAACTGTTTATAAAATACAGAACACGCAGCCCATAGCTATCGATTTAGATTCCAATCTTGAATCAGATGTTAATACACAAGTTTGTGAATCCAGACATAAATAAGTAAAGTTTGTCTACTAATCTGACTTAAATGTGCACTTACGTACTTGAAAGCAAAAACACACACAGAGGTTAGACTACCATAGGGACAGAGTTAAATCTTTTGTTTAAAATTTAATAAATCTCATAACTACAGCTCATGACCAGCACTGGATTTACATGTCTCAGTAAATCTGTAGCTAATAGATATTCAAGTTCTATTTTCTCATGGGACCTGGGAGTAATGTGGCACTTGGTTCAAGATTGAAATGTCATTAACATATAGCTAATAGCAAGGAAAAATCATGTCACCAGCTCAATAGTGCCAAAAAGTCAGTACACCCCTTCATGTTGAAAAAACGATCGCTTGCATTGTCAATGTGATTAGTAAAGCCTGAGAAATTGTTTATCAAACATTATTGTTGAATATGTGTAGGCTAAGTTAAATATCTCAACAGTGGTGCTTCAATTTCATAAGCAACCAACCAATAGACTGTTCTTTGGGTTTGAATTTTCTAATGAAATGATGGAAATTCATTTCATTAGAAAATTCAACATCAAGTTGGAAATTCATTGGTTGGTAGACTGTTTTTTGGGTTTGAATTTTGTATTGGAATGATGATTTTGCCTACTGAAG
This sequence comes from Populus simonii, assembly GCA_007827005.2. Lineage (NCBI taxonomy): Eukaryota > Viridiplantae > Streptophyta > Magnoliopsida > Malpighiales > Salicaceae > Populus > Populus simonii. Next base: position 13,160,312 of record CM017482.2, read on the forward strand.
CTCTTGTTTCAGCGATAACTTATTTCTAAATAATCTCAACCCATAAAAATTAACAATATAAATCCAACTTGTGAATATCTGTAATATTTACATAAAAATTAGCACAACATGATATATATCCAACTTGATTGGATCATGTTTATATAATATATAAAATACTAAAAATTGAATTGAATATAATTATCCAAATATACTTAATTATGAACACCCTACTTACAATTCCTTAATTTCCTCAAGTTAATTACTTGATATTTGCATGCAATAACATAAGGTATACATATAGCTAGGTAGATGTGCTTTCTCTTTCCTTTTATTCCCACAACTTGTACGGATTACAAGTCTCCCTTTTTTAATTTAGCAGGATTAGACATTCCATATTAGTATTTGCTCCAAGAATCTGTGAAATTAATGGGCACTATTAGGCATTTATTAGTCCAATGATAGTATTTTAAAAATAGTAGAATAATTAGCAAACATCCAAAGAGCCGAAAGCAAGCACAAACATTTTGCTAGCTAGCATACATAGATATTCTCGTTTATTTTCAAGGGAACACCTTCTTGAACATAATATGGCAAGATTTGTAAGAGACAAATGAAGTAAGCTATCAAGAACCGAAAGCATTGGCATCGTGGAGGCAAGATCAGTATAATAAGAAGGTGGTGAAAACTAGCAAGGGAAACAATTTGGGAGAAGAAAACACTGTCAGCCTCGTGGTAATGTCTCCTCTCACTATATAACCAAATCGACACTTTGAATCTTACCTGCCCCCATTTGTAAAGCACCAAAAATCCCATTTAGATCATATATACATGCCTTTGATTAAGAGTTTGTTTCACATCGCGGTGATAATTTAAAATCAAAATATTATCAAACCCTTCAAGCAAAGAAAAACAAATTCTAACGCATAAAACAGTGCCAACATAATTTGAAAGAAAAAAAGTTCGATGATAAAATTCATATTACAAATAACTATTGTTCCAATTGATAATCGAATAGAAATAGCTAGCTATACACTATGAGAAGAGATCTCCCAAACTTAATGTGCAAAATGCCTTAGGCAGTGGAGGCCACTTAGTTGTAAGCTCGAAAGAAATTTTTTCCATTGTAGGCCGAGATTGAGGATTGGCATGCAAGCATGCTAGTGCAATTTTCATCATGTGGACAACGCCCTCTGCTGCTCCTTTTTTAGGAAGCGAGATGCGGTGGTCTAACACATCCTTCAATAGTGCATGTTGAGCAATCGGTGGCATCGACGATGATGACGAAGATCCTGGTGATAAGAGTGCTGAAATGAGATCGCCTGGGTGCCTTCCTGTCATCACCTCCATTGTTACCACTCCGAAGCTATAGACATCGCATTTTTCAGTCAACTTCATTGTGTAAGCTAGCTCTGCCAAAAAAAAATGATTATGCATGGTTTTTTATCAAATAGTTGAAAGAAAATACTTTATAATAAAAGCTAAAAAAACACTATATATTATCTTCACTATTACACATTAGTAACTTAATGTTGAAATAAAGCTACGCACCTGGAGCAGTATATCCAAAAGTACCTGCAAATGAGGTCCAATTGGATGAGTCAGGCATCAACAGTCTAGCTGTGCCAAAGTCGGAGACGTGTGCTTCGTATTCCAAATCCAGAAGGATATTATTGGTGGTAATGTCTCGATGAATGATCGGAGGAGAGCAAGAATGGTGTAGATAGGATAAAGCTCCACCCACCCCTTTCACAACGTTTAGCCTTTTCGTCCAATCAAACTCAATTGCTTGTTCCTCACTGCTTATAATCTTTCTCAAGCTTCCTCTTTCAATGAACTCATAAACCAAAAAAGAATGCTTTGCATGTGAGCAAAATCCATACATTTTCACAATATTTCGATGTCGAATATTTGCCAACACACAAACTTCCTTTTCAAAAGCTTTAAAATCGGACAACTTTTCTGTTTGTGACCGGTGAAGTTTCTTCACAGCAACCACCTGTTCTGTTGGCATCACTGCTTTATAAACAGTTCCATATCCTCCTTCGCCAATGCAGTAGTTGGAGTTGAATTCCTCTGTAGCTTCAACGATATTCTCATACAACTTCTTCCCATCATGGTCCAATATCGTGAATATGTTTCGATCTTGTTCATTTTCTGGCTCAGCGTTTCTCTTCCTAGCTCTTTTGCAGAGAATGAATAAAGCTCCAAACACTAAAAGCAAGCTTCCTAAAAGAGGGAGTACAATCAAAATCACAAGCTTGTTGCTCTTTCTCTTAACAGTTTTGCTGCTTTTTGGAAGATTGCACGGCTTTAGACCACTGGCGTTGCCACATATACCCATATTATCCCTTAATGCCTCAAATGAAGCGTTGTGGAAGGCTTTGATATCGGGAATGGGGCCTTGTAGCTTATTGGATGATATATCCACAGTTGTTAAGCTTACCATGTCTTTGAAAGTGCTCGGAATCCGTCCAGAAAGCATGTTGTAAGAGACATTCAGAGTTTCCAACCTTTGCAGTTGCCCCAGTTGCCTCGGTATCTCTCGAGTCAGGAAATTGCAGCTAAGATCAAGATCTTGAAGAGAAAGTAGAAAGCCTATCTCACCTGGAATGCTTTCTCTAAATTTATTACCGCTGAGGTTCAGCAACAATAAATTCGAGCATTCCCCAAGTTGTTTTGGAATCAATCCACTCAGATTATTAGATGCTAAATTAAGGATTTGAAGATTGGAAAGCATCTTAAAATCTAAGGGAACGGCACCTGAAAGATGGTTGTTGTTAAGAATAAGCTTGTACAACAACTTCAAACCCCCTAAATCTTTTGGGATGGCTCCTTTTAACTGATTTGATGACAGATCTATCAAGTGCAATTGAGTAGCCTTCCCAAGCTCTGGTGGTATCTCACCAGAAACATTATTGTTTGAGATTTTAGGCTTGTCATGTTACGACAATCTCCCCATTTTGAAGAAAGCTCACCATAAAAATTATTGTAACTCAAATCAATATAATCCAGATGTGGATAGACACCAAAAACCTCAGAAATATTTCCTGTTAATTGATTCCAATCAAGCTTACTCGGTATAAACCAGTGCAGTTTTTCAAGCTTTTCGGGATTGAACCTGAGAAATAGTTGTGGTCAACAGTAAAGTCTTCCAATACTCCTCCATGGCATAAATCTAGTGGCAATTGACCCGTGAATTCGTTGATACCCAATGACAAATACTTCAAATGGGTGAGATTGTTCATCTCTGAGGGCAATGGGCCGTGAAATTTGTTCTCATGTAATCTCAAGTCCACAAGGGATACAAGTTGTCCTATTTCTGAAGGAACACATCCAGATAAATTATTGTGACCTAGAAAAAGTTTAGTGAGCATTGTCATGTTACCAATAATAGAATGGATGGTACCAGAGAGTTGGTTCCGGTAAAGGCCAAGAAAAGATAAATTTTTTAATTTTCTAATGGAATAAGGGATTTCACCGGTTAAAACATTATTTGACAAGTCAAGTTTTTTGAGAGATTCTAGCAACCCAATTTCTTGAGGAATGAAACTAGAGAGTTGGTTTCGATAAAGGTAAAGCGAAGATAAATTTCTTAATTTTCCAATAGAAGAAGGGATGGAACCAGAGAGTTGGTTCCTACTAAGACCAAGGACAGATAAATTTTTTAATTTTTCAATTTCACGTGGGATGGTTCCAAAAAGAGAATTGTTCTGAAGGTCAAGACCAAAAAGATTACGGAAGGCCGAGAAGTTGAAATCATAAAGCGTACCTCTCAAGCCAAAGTCTGCAAGGCTCAAAATGGTGACGCTTCCAGAATTGTCACAGGTGATTCCAATCCAGTTAATGCAAGGGCTGATGCCGACCCAAGAAGACAGGAGAGATTGGCTTTGGTTGTCAAGACTGGCTTTCCATTGGAGAAGAGCCTCAGCTTCTGTATTATTATTACCAAATGGTGAAGTTGGGGAGGAAGTGTGTTCAGCTAAAGCAAAGAAAGAAGAAAAGCTGAATATGTGAAGGAGCAAAAACAGGATGTGGAGAAAGAAGGAGAAGAATGGTTTGTCTAGTAAGGACGTCGTCATGGTGTGTTTTTCAAGAGACATAGGATATGGTTTCCTATGGTAGATTAGGCTCTTCCATGGAGAGGTATTTATAGGCAGGAAAACATGATTGGAATTGTTTTTTTTTATACAAATCATTGATTATTACATCTCATCTCTAATAAGTTGAAATTAACTAGGCTAGTGATAGTGCATAAAATTTAAATAAATAAATTTATTATTATTTTCAATCCCTCTGTAAAATGAATTAAGCACTCACCCTGGCTTTAAAATAATTAATTAATCACTTGACCAATGTTGACTATGCTTGATTGAATTTTTTTTGTTATAGAAGATATCCTCTTTCTTCTCATTAAATTTTCCATCTTATCTTTTTTTCCCTTTTACTACTTCATATAAACACTACCAGAAATTCGCTTAATACCAACGGAATTATCGACGGAATAATTTTGTCGGTAATTTGAGGTCGCCATTACCGACCGAATTTAATCCGTCGGTAATTTCATCGGTAGCTAGCTACCGACGGCCAAATTCTGTCGGTAGCTACCGACAGAATGTTGAGAATATAAAAAAAAGGATGGTTCGCTGACGTGGAGGTTATTGCAGGTATTTTTTACCGACGAAATCACTAAGGGATTTAAAACGTCAGCTCCGTACGGTGACATGACTGATTCACCAATGAAAATGCCAACGAAATCACCGAGGGATTCAAAATGGCAGCTCCGTACGGTGACGTACCCTATTTATCATCAGACGAGCCGACGAAATCACAGACGGAATAGGTTCGTCAGTGAAGCCGCCGGCAAAACTTAATATATCCCCTCTCTATCAACCCTCTCCTCCCCTATTTCTCCTTCTTCTTCTCCATCTCAACTCTCCCCAACTGCAAACAACCAGCCCCCACCCCGCCTCAAAAAAACCTCTCTCTCTTCTCAGCACAACAAGTCATATTTCTTGAAGTCTTCTTGTCACAGAATCCATGTTCTGATTTACCAACGGATTTTTATCAGTTTTTGTAAGTAATTCTATCTTTTTAAATTTTAACATTTAAATGTGAATTTTATTGTTTTTTTAGTATATGTATTTTGTTAGTAGATGTACATGTTTTATTGTTATTTCTCAAACAAACTTGTAGTATATGAATGTATAATTTTATACTTGTTATGGCTTGTTTTAGATTTTGTAAGATTGTATTTGTTTGTAAATTGTTGAAACTTTATTGAATTACTGAATTACATGTGTTGTTTTGAAATAATTAATAGCTTGTTTAATGGGTCCGTTTTAATTTTTATCATCAATGGTATTGCGGAGCTGTAATTTCTGTAAATTGATATATATATATGTATTAATTTGTATGGACGTTGATAATTGATAATGAATATTTAATATTTATGAGAAGTTGTAAATGGTTTGTTGGATAATCTCGAGGTAAACCAATATTTTTGCAAATTTATTTACCTAACATAGTTAATTAATACATTTTTTCATCATAATTTTATAGAAAATTGATAGAAGTCATGAATGATCGTTCATGGATGTATCGAGATTCACCCCAAGGATTGCGGAGGATGGATTATTGTAACGGGGTTCAGGGTTTTATTAATATCGAGAAATTTTACTGTAGGCGGTATTAGGTATCCATGCAGGAAATGTCAAAATAAAAAGTATCTGCATTCATATGTTGCAATGATACATCTTCTATACAAAGGGTTTATGGACAATTACTAGTGTTGGTATGCATACGAAAAAGTATTTGTTAGTAAGAGGAGAATGGGAGAAAGGTGGTTGTGTTAACTTCTAGTGCTAGCAACATGCATGAAGCGGCAAATGACAACACTAATCCTTACAGGAATATGGTTATGGATGCAATGAGAATGAATCAAGGTAATGTCAGTCAATGTCCAATTGTAGAAGAAGAACCTAATGCAAATGCAACTAGGTTTTTTGATTTGTTAAAAGATTCTAACGAACCATTATCAGATCACGGGTTAAGTGAGGCCGGGTATGACAAGATTATTGAATGGGCGAGAAGCATTTTACCTAAAGGGAACAGGCTGAAAGAAAAATTCTATGCTGTGAAGTCCGTTATGAAACCCCTCGGTTTAGGATACCAGAAAATTGACATGTGTCCTAACTTCTGCATGTTATACTCCCTTGAAAATGCTGAGATGACCGAGTACATGACATGCATACATTCTCGTTACAAACCCAGAACTGGTAGGGGAAAGACTCTAGTGGATATAAAAAACTTAGATACTTCCCAATCACATCTAGACTGCAGAGGTTATTGCTTGACCGCTTTTTATGTTCGTCTTGTTTTAACTCGCAAGTGCACGAGTGTGCGATGTAGCAATTAACTCGGTAAGATCGAGGTCATATCCACAGAGAGCTAGATCTGAAAATTAAGCTAGGTAACAAAAAAACTCAAGAGAAATTAAATTAACAATAACTTGGTTGAAAATAATTGATGGATTTGTTTTCAAAGATGAAAAAGTGTAAATAGATTTTAAATGACAAGAAAAAGTAAGTCTTGGTCCAAATCAATTTTAATGGTGATGTATTGGTGATTCCTTCAACATATATAAGATAACTCAACCTAATATCAATGATGGTGATATTAGATCGGAAGATATTACAATGAAGTTTAAAAAGATGAAGATTGATTATTGCTTAAGAATGAACAAGTACTTTCATATTAAGTAAGATATTGAATCAAGCAATCTCTATACCAAAACTAAGGTTTGTGCATAAAAATTCAAGATTATAACATTACCTAAATGATTTCTAAAATTTCTTTGCAATAATAAACATTCATGAAGAAAATGAAAAGATAGACATTAAGATTCATTCATATCTTAAAGAACTCACCTCAACCACCATCATCCTTGATTTGGATCCAAGAAGGAGATTATCCAACCATGATTATATGTAATAACACTTTAATAAATATGAAATAACTTAAATCAAACTGAAATAATAAGTTTTACAATCTAAAGAACCGAAATCTATAAAGAAGAACACAACACAATTGGAGTAAAAATTCGGACACAAATCTGACTCTAACTTTGGACAGCAATTCGACCCTCTTTGAAGCATCCTATGGAGATTGCTATTAGCGACATATTTATAGGCCATTCTGTTAGCTTTCCAGATCATTAAATAACAGCTCATTTGGACATCTGAGTCAAAAGTTATGGGTAAAACACCGAAAGGTGTTCTGGAAAATCAAACCAGACCAGCTTGGAGAACACTTTGGTGCACGTTTTTCTTCCTCCTTTATGAGCTGTCTCTTTCTTCTTTTGACCCAAAATAATATCACAATGTCCCCTCCAGCTTTCCATCCATGTGCTTGCCCTCTTGGATCAATGAATTACCCAAATAAATCAAATGTTATTTATTGTGTGGACATGTAGGATCATGGATTGTGTTTGGGCTGATTTGGAGGGTGATTTGGGGCTGATTTGGGGCTGAATTTAAGCATCAAATAAGGATACAAATGTACCTATTATTTGGGCAAGATTGACATTGAAACCTTGAGTGTTTGATGGTTGAAGTTTGCACACAACATAAGGCATGTTTGGGCTTGAAATAGATCATATGATATTCTTTTCTAGAATTGGACTAGAATTGATTTTTGGGGCAAATTTGGAGCACTTATTTGAACCAAGATTTGCTTCAATCTTCAACTAAATTTCTCTTCAATTCTTTTTTCCGAATTCCAACATTGAATTTTCTGAAATAATTCATTTAAGCTCCAAAAACCTATCGAGACATTAAAAGAAACTTCATTACTAAAAAGCACATCAATTATTATAAAAAAACCCAAATAAAAATAATAAATACATATGTAAAATAAGAGACTTAATGATACTTTTGATGCACAATCAGTTATTCATGTCACCAGGGACTGCTAAGCACATGACATGGCACCAATCACATGATGCGGTTGATGGAGTGATGGTGCATCCTTTTGACGGCGAAGCGTGGAAACACTTTAACAGTGTGCATCCTCACTTTTCAGCTGAATCAAGGAACATGCATCTTGGGTTGTGTATAGACAGATTCAACCCATTCGGGTCATTTACTGCTCCTTATTCTTGTTGGCCAATCATATTGACGGTTTATAACTTGCCATCGGGGATGTGTATGAGACCGGAGTTCATGTTTTTATCTATGGTCATACCAGGTCCAAGCAGCCCGAGCCGGAATATAGATGTTGTCTTCGACCGTTGATTGATGAGTTAGCATAGTTGTGGTCCTCCGGAGCTTTGACTTATGATATATCGAGGAAACAAACTTTTCTCATGAGGGCGGCTTTGATGTGGACTATCAATGATTTTCTAGCTATGGAATACTTTCTGGTTGGAGCACGCATGGGAAACTAGCATGTACATACTGCATGAAAAACAATAAGGCATTCACCCTAACAAACAGAGGTAAAGCTTCTTTTTTTCTGTCACCGTTGTTACTTGCCACATAATCACAGGTACAAAAAGAACATAAAAGATTTCTTTGCTGGCAGAGTTGAAAAGGATGTTGCACCCCCGCGTCTTTCTGGTGAAGAATTGCATGATGTTGTATCAGAGTACAGTGACATTGTATTTGGTCTCCAATCAGGTAAGCAGAAGTTTCCTGGTTTTGGTTTGACCCATAATTGGTTAAAGCAAAGTATCTTTTGGGAGCTTTCTTATTGGAAGACCAATCTTCTCCGCCATAACCTTGATGTCATGCACATTGAAAAGAACATGTTTGAGAACATTTTCAACACCGTCATGGATGTGAAGGGGAAGACAAAGGACAACATCAAGGCTAGATTGAATGTAGCTTTGTTCTGTAACCGTAAAAATATGGAATTGGTTTGTGATGAGTCATGGGTCACAAAACCAAGAGCAAGTTTCGTATTAGAGAAAAATGCACAACTACTAGTCTACAAATGGCTTAAGAGTCTGCGTTTTCCCGATGGACATGCCTCAAACATATCAAGGTTGGTTAATATGGAGGAATGCAGATTGTATGGAATGAAGAGTCATGACTGCCACGTGTTTATGCAAACACTCATCCCATTAGCTTTTTGTGATTTGTTGTCAAATGGGATATGGGATGCACTCATGGAGATCAGTCATTTCTTTAGAGATTTATGCTCCAGCAAGTTGAATGTTGATCACATTGAGAGGCTTGAAACGAATATCGTCGAGACACTATGAAAACTTGAGATGATATTCCCTCCATCATTTTTTGACTCAATAGAGCATCTCCTCATACATCTACCGTTCGATGCAAAAGTTGGAGGACCGGTCCAGTATAGATGGATGTACCTATTCGAAAGGTTAGATATTACAGTTGCAATGTAATTCATATATAAAAGTATTTTCTTTGTTTTCTTCACTGAAAATATGTTGAGGCTTCGATATGTGAGGCCTATATTGTTGAGGAGATCTCAACATTTCTCTCGTACTATTTCAAACCTCATTTGAGAACGAGAATCAATCGCGTTCCATAACATGATGATGGCGGTGAAGTGTCTTCCAGTGGGAACTTGTCAATACTCTCCAATCCTGGATGACCCACACCTAAAAATGTTGTAAGAGGAACATATTTGTCAGAAATAGAGTTCAAACAAGCATATAATTATGTTCTATTTAACTGTGATGAGCTAAGACCTTTTATTCAATAAGTGTATATATGTGTAATACTAATTAAACTTTGTCAATAATATACTGCTAATTATATATTGTTATATAATACACTCATTACCACTTACAGGGAATATCGACAATATTTGTTGTCTAATAACTCACAGCTGATCGAATCCCAAATCTTTCAATTACAAGATGAACAATTTGCCACATGGTTCAGAACACATGTAAGCACTATCACAAACTCATTCTCACATGAAAAATTATTGTATGCATGTCATTACGTGATTCTCATTTACTGTTCATTGATGTACATTATATACAAGGTTTATCAAATGAGAAAAAGTGTTGCTAAGTCATCGTCTTCACTAAGCCTGGGCCTGAAAGAAAAGTTAAGTGCTACAACGAGTATTTTGTCAATGGATATGTTTTCTATACTGAAGAATACGGGCATGGAAGAAAGACATATAACAACGGTGTTTGTGTTAAGGGATCGACTAGTAGTGAGTTAGAAGTTGACTCCTACGGTAGAGTAGAAGAGGTCATCAAACTGCAATATCATAGCGAGCAGAATAGAGTGTTTTTATTCAAATGCTATTGGTATGACACGACTGATAGAGAAATTAGAGTTGATCCACACTATGGTCTGGTCGAAATCAACTCAAAAGCTAGACTCCGCAACATAAACGATGTCATTGTTTTCGCAAAGCAATGAGTCAACAAGTTTATTACACATACACCCCTTCTTTTTTAAAGGATCGATCAAGAGTGAATTGGTTGTCCATTTTAAAAACAAAACTCAGGGGTCGTGTCGAGCTTGTTCAGGATGAGAACGAAGACACAAGTGTGCGAGATGAAGTCTTTTAAGTTAGTGAGTTGGTTGAACCATATCGAGTTTCTCCTTCGATTGACTTGGAAGAAAATTCAAATTTTCGCATTTTCGATGATAGTCTTATTGATGTTGACGCAGAGGAGTTGAATGTTGTTTTGAGCTCTAGTGGACAAGCAAATGTCGATGAAGATGATGATATCCATATTGAAGATTGTGATGAAGGTGATGACTATTCAATTAACGACGAAGAAGAAGAAAATTCAGACTAACTATCAAAATGAAGCCCTATGTAAAACATGAAATATGTGTTGTTTAAGCATTGTTGTTATTGTTTTGTGCGATGGACAGTTTAGCAATCAAAATAATTGCTTGAAATGCCACTATCATCGACGTCCATACCAACGGACAAACGTACGTCGGCATTTCAGAGTTGAAAAATAATTACTTGAAATGTCATTATCACCGATGTCCATGCCGACAGATTCCAATCCGTCGGTATGTTGTCGACGAGTCACTATTACCGACAACATCATCGACAGACTGTGCGAATTCCAAAGAGCGGTGCATTAAATGCATCTCTGATCGTGTCATTTTGCCGATAGAATTACCGACAGACCATAAAAAATATGGAGGGTAATACAAAACATTGGTGTGAAATTCAAAAATTACCGACGGATTTTCAAAACTTCACCGACGGAATAGATTAAAATAATATTATTTTTAATTTCCGTCGGTAAAAATGCGCTATAAATCCCTACGACCGCCCCTTTAGTTCATTTTTTCATCTTCTCCATTCTTCACCTTTTAGTTTCAATTTTTTTCCTCTCATTTCTTCAAGACTTTTACCTGCAATCTCTAACTAGTTTTCTTCTTAATCTTCATCAAATTAAAAGGTATGTGTTTCCTCTATTTTATTTTACGTTAAAGTTTTTTTTTTTGTTATGTTTTTCATTTTGGTGTATTTTTATAATGTAGATAAAGTCTTGAAATAAACACATTATTAAGGTAAGCATATTTCATTCCTAAGTCTATAGTTGTTTTTTAAAAAATTATTCAATATATTTTATTATTGTATTGGCATAATAATTGAATAATTTGTTGAATTATAATTGTTAATGTTGAATTTACCTTAGAATAAGTAATTGAATATGTTGGAATAATTAGTAATTTTACTATATTATTGCATGATTTGTGTTTAATTATTTGCATTAATTTTAATTGTTAGTCTAGAGTTTTGTTTTGAATTTATTGAATATTTTTTATTGTTTGTATTTATATAACGATTGAATAATTTGTTGAATTGTAATTGTTAATGTTGAATTTACCTTAGAATAAGTAATTGAATATGTTGGAATAATTAGTAATTTTACTACATTATTGCATGATTTGTGTTTAATTATTTGCATTAATTTTAATTGTTAGTCTAGAGTTTTTTTTGAATTTATTAAATATTTTTTATTGTTTGTATTTATATAATGATTGAATATGTTGTTAATGTTGAATTTACCTTGTAATTAGTATGAATGTTATATCTATAGATGTTATGTTATATACAATATTAGTATAGATGGAGTCAATTGGTTGTGGCTTTTGTCAATGTTTGCAGGTTTGTGGATTTGGGTAGTATCTAGTATAGGGGAGGTGCTGTCGAATTTTTTTTAACATTTGAATTTAATTATATAATTATTCATGTATGGTCACAGTTAGTTCTTCTAGTAGCGAGGATGACGTATCCTTAGGTGCCTCTCAAGAAGAAGCACCTATGCCACCTACGTCGTCAACCAATGGCCTCTTCCAACGCGAGTTCACAGCACAGAGGTGGCGTGCCTTCGCAGCAGAATCAATTCACCCGCAAGTACGAGGCACAGTGGAAGGACGACCTTTCAATGTAAGTTTGTTAAGGTTTTAGTTTTTTCTTTTAAATTATAACATAATTTATGAACAACTAATCAATAATTCATTAATTTATTTTATTTTCAGGTTCACAAACATTGAGGCTACCCGAGTAATATCATCGGCGTTTAAATTGTTGATAGAGATTCCATTATTTCAATGGAGTCAGGTGTCCAGACATCCTGAATGGATACCAGAAAATCGATGCATGGTTTAACATATTTGAGGTTGGTGTTAATTTCTAATTTCCAACTTATTTCTAATAATTTATTAATATAATTGTAAATAAATTATTATTTTTATTTATCTAATTATTTATATACAACACAAATTCGCCTGGGACAGGGCGCATGACAAAGTTGTGAGAAGGATGTGGGAAAATCACGCGGCAACTAGGTAACATCGAAAACAATACAAGATTTTTTTGAAGGGATTTCGAGGCTGGAACGACATGGCAGTTTGGAGGGATTTCGAACTGATATACATCCCGAAAGATATATGGCCACACTATCTTGAGCACGTGATATTTGAACGATTCACACAACGCTCATAGTCCGGTGCTAGCAACCAAAATTGGCCAATTCATGGCTCGATGACAACGCACACTGGCAGCTCCGTTCTGTTTGCTGCACATGCAAAATGGGTGGTAAGATTAATTTAAATAAAATATATCATTAAATTAATTTGTTGTTAATTAATCTTTTTTCATTATAGGTTATGTCCCTTGGACGTGAGCCAAGCCTGATGGAGCTGTTCGTGGAGATGCACGTGCGGAGTCAAGACCACCAAAAGGGGGCACAACAGTTCGTTGACAACCATTCTTAACACTTCGTGGTATGTTTGTTCAACCATTTTATTTTGTAAGTTATTATTTTTATTGAATTGAATATGATGATTACTTTTTTTTATTTTCAGGAGACCTATAATAGCCGGTTGAGGGAGAGATATGGGGACGATCCTTTGACCCATCCGAAATTCAATCCGGATTTATGGATGGAGGTTGGATCGTCTAGTGGATCTGATAAAAATCAGGTTTACAGGCTCTCCAACAATACGGCCGAGAACTTGCGGGTGACCCATAGTGTTTCAACCGTTGGGAGCTCCCAATCAGTATCGAGCACCCAACAAAAGAGTTCGTGGCCTTGCAGCAACACACGGCTCAGCTCACTGAAAAATACGACCACCTATCAACGGAGTATGCACAACTCAAAGCGGAACATGCACAACAAAAAGCAGAGTATGCACAACAAAAGGCGAATCATGAACAGCTTCGCGAAATGGTCATGAGCATGGCATCACAGAGTGGTGATACATGTTTGCCTCATCCTTTTTGGCTGTATAACCACCAGCCTCCTCATTCTCCTCCTCCTCCTCCTCCAACTCCACCTTTATATTAATTTGTAATAAATATTATTTACCTTTAATAGTTCATTTAATAGTTTTTTTAAAACACATTTCAGTTTGTAATGAATATTATTTAACTTTATTTTTTTTGCTTTTGATGTTTAATAAAACTTTTATTTGCATAATTGATTTTTATTACCATTAATTTGTATAATTTTATGTTATGTATTCTAAATAATTTTTTTAAAACATATTTAAAAATAATCACAGAGGGTTTTACCGATGGAATATATTCGTCGGCGTTTGACAGTAGCTTCCATAGTCATCGACAACTTTACAGACAGATATATTTGGTTGGTATTTCACACTCACCGACAACTTTACCGACGCACTTAATCCGTCGGTATTTGACAGTACCTGCCACAATGACTGACGAATGTACAGACGGATATCTTCTGTCGATATTTCAAACACTCACCGACAACTTTACCGACGATATGTATCCATCGGTATATCACACTATCACCGACGGGATAAATCCGTTGGTACTTTTCCAGCGGGAAATTTTGTTTTTTGCGCGCAATTTTTGTCTGTAAAACCATCGACAAATGTTGTTTTTATGTTGCCGGCCGATATAGCGATGGATGGTGGTATTACAGACGGACGTATTCTGTCGGTAAGGACGTCGGTAAAAATAAATTACCAAAAACTCTTAATCACATACCGACGGAAATATTCCAATAGCATCAAATTCTGATTTGAACTTTCTTTCCCCTTTCCATTTCATAGTTTGCAACATTAACTGGAAAGTCCTACGTTCACATGCACACTGCCTCGTGTATACTATGAATGGATAAAAGTCTCTGCAATGTCAATGGTGACGAGCAGGCAGAAAAGTGAATAAAGGGTGATAAAAAGCAAAGAATTCTATGAAAGAAACTTTAATCTCGAAAGTTTTTTCTAGCAATTTGATCACTAATTCAATATATTCAACGGAAGATATTGTAATTGACGTCAGACACTTGTGGGTGTATCGCTTTGTAATTTCCAGTTCATCAATAATTTCTCCCCGCTTTCCATATTTTCCACTGAAAAGACAACGGAAAAGTGTCTGTGAGAGACTCACCAAATTTCCGTAACGGAGGGCCAACTTTGACGAAGAGACTGAGAAGACTATGGATCAGTACCCGTACAACCACGGAACAAGTCAAACAAGTGTGGTGTGTAGTTTTAGTTGGTTAGATTTTGAATTTGTTTTTTAAAGATTAGTAGTTTGAGTTTCATAAATTTTAAAATCATTGAAAACTTATATAATCGTTAATTTCAAAGTCCGTGAGATTAGTTGGGGTGTGTATAAACTGGTTCGGACACCCACATTAATAATTAAAAAAAAAAATGATCCTTCAAAGAGGTTGGTTAAGTTCTTATGAATCCATTTTTCTGAAGTTCTGTTGGATCTTGTACAGACTTAGATTGTTGTTAAAAGTAGTTCGATGAGGGAAAGCTGGAGTTGATGTGAATATCTTATCTACTGCAATGGTAAAATTAAATTATTCTCATGTATTCTAAACAAAAATGCTAATTAATTTTTTATCAAATATATTTGTGAACTCATTTTCTTCCCCTTTTCATTTTTCTATCTGATTTTCTAATTTTTGGTTTGCTTAGTTATATTATTATCATGTATGGACTTAATAAATTAATCACATTATAACCTAGTCTCTTATTGTATGTTTGTTCTATTTATTCATTGAGCTGTGAAAAACTCATCATTTTATCATTTCAATCTTTTCAACTATATATATAGTGTGTGTATTAGCTGATCCGATGCAAGTTATTAAGAGTAGGTTTCTGTCTATACTCTAAGCTGATATACCCTACACTCTTTCATGCGGGCTATGACATGTATATATTTTTTAAAAAAAATTCCAGGTTAACCCGAGTCACCATGTATAACCTGGAATCCGGCTCCTTAACCGAGTTAATCCCAGGTTAGTTTTGATAGCTATGATTACGAGGACACATATCTGGAGAAAGAGGGTTGGTGATGAATTATATCCTTTTTCCACCATAGCATAGTCACTGGATCCTTGAATCTACCATGGGTATTGGGTTTAGGGCAACAAAACTGCAGTTGATAGGTTGGCTTGGTTTCAGATTAGGCTCAGCCCAAAGAAAAGGACTGGGATCCTGTTCTTCGGCTGATGAGCTTGCTTGAATTGAACTCGTGAAGTGGAGAAGACCATGCTCCTCGGGTGCTCGCGAAGTTCTGAAAAATTGTTTTAATAGGACAACGAAACATTGCCTTAGAAGTATCTATCAATAAATCCAACAAATCTGCTCTGTTTTGGAATCTGGATATACTCATGCATGTGATGGGATGGCATGCACTCCAAGAACAGATAAAATGCTTGTCAAGTTCAGGGAATATGCTTGCAGTAAGCAAACTCATCTTTAGGTCAGTGTTTTTTTTTTTTTTAGTTCTAATAAAATTATGTTCAGGTTTAAGATAGTGTCTTGACAGCACAGACATTGGAATGGGAGATTGCAAAACAGAGCTAGTTGTAATGAAGATTATTGCGATGTGTCTCTATACAAAACGGAAAAAGAAGAAATATTGACGATCCAGTTCTTTGAACAAAATTAGACAAAGAAAGATGGTGCAAAGATTGAATGGAGTGTCTAATATCTGCCATTGGACATGAAAGGAAAGGGAGACTATAAGGAGAAGAGGACCTAGCTTTTCTTAGCTTTGTCCTGTTATTTTTGTTTAACCTACGCAGCGAGTATACATAATGGCTAAATGAGCTGATCTACAACGAATTCCTCGTTAAATTACTCTCTGTAACTGACAGAGTGCCAAAAAATGGCATTCTTCACATATACACCAATAAAAAAAATCATAGACGACTATGCAACCTCTGTTAGACAATCTATGACGGACCGGGGAGACGCTCTCCCCTTTGGAGATAAACAACAGCTGCTTGTTGGAAGTGACGACATAGCCAGAAGATTGCTTAACTGCAATTCCATTCTGAGGTTTGGTGTTCAAAGAGAAGAACGATTATCACACGGAAATTCCTGCTGTATTTTCCTTCAGTCTCCTCTCAGCTGCTAGAGCAGCAGCCACGGACGGGGGCAGATGTCTTAGGTTTTCAGTTGGCTTTCCATCAGTTTCTGGTACAGTGGACGGCACTGTTGCGAATAGGGACTCAACATCCTTAAGGGTTAACAAAGGCTGATCCTGATTCTTCGTGTTCCCACTTATGAATGAACTTCTGTTCAGTTTATATATGCTCTCTTCCACGGTGTCTTTAACCTAATAAGATCATAGAAGAAAAGGGATAAATTTTGTTAGAACACATAGAGACTATAAAGCAGAAATTCTAACATGAAAGCATGAGATTGAAGAATTACACACGTGCACAAATTCACAAAAAGGAATGAGATTGAAGAATTGTTAATAGAAAACCCTCAAGCTAGTCCTTGAAGAGTTCCTGCATGCTGCTTTTCATAGCATCAAATCCTAATATAATCACTAAAGAAGGGAGTGTACATTTAAATTCTGAAACAAATATAAAAGGCTCCATTCGAGCAACAATCGGATGGTTGACATGATAAGGATTATTATAACTCTAATCTAATTACATATAGAAATTGCATGGATAAATGGAGAGCTAAATAGAAATGTAAATTATTTAAAAAAGGAACTCAAACAAATAGTCCCAAAATACCCCCATCTCCTTACCCACCTGTCATCATCCCAAATGGGTAACGCGCAATGGGTGGACCCCCTCTATGCACAAGCAAAAGGGTCCCACAAAAATAAACCAAAGGGCTCAAAATTATACCATTTGTACTTTTGTCATTACAGTTTAACTGTATTTTTTAAAAAATATTTTTTTAATTCAAATTCTTATTTATTTTTTAAATGTACCAATATTAAAATTAATTTTTATAAAATAAAAATATTATGTCAATATATTTTTTTTAAAAAAGTTTTTTTTTTAAAAAAAATTATACTTTACTATTAAAAAAATTAATTTTTATTTATTTGTAAACTTCTTTCTAAGTACATCACTAAACCCATACAACTGTAGTACCAGAGCTGGTGCCTGGTCGAGGGATCACAAGATCATCGCCGCTACGTGCGGTGTCTGGGAGGTCAAAAGCTGGGGGATTTTTCATTTTCCATTTCTCTACGTGTCAGTATGTAATTGGTCCAGTGACGTCGGTGTCGGACCTTATTGGAAGGCATGCATTTCACGCATTGTAATGACCGTCCCCTTTTAGGCCTGCCCGTTGGGTAAGCGCCCCCCATCTTTTTTTATAGTGTTATTTTTTCTAAAGTGTATTTTATTAAAATAATGTAATTTTTTATTTTTTAAATTTATTTTTAATATTAAGAAGTATCTTTTCTTACCCTAATGCACTCCCTTTTTACCTTATTTACGTTTATGCCCGTATTGAAAGCTACTCTGGGAAGCATTAAAATATACTGTGTTTTTTTAGGAATAAAGGTACGTTGGAATATATTTTCATATCAAAACGAAAATGTTATTATTGAAACTTCAATCCTTTATCGATAGTTTGGGAATGAGTGTACTTTTATCTACAAGATTCCACAATGAAAGTTTCACCAACCAATAGACTGTTATCGTGTTCTTTGGGTTTGAATTTTCATACAGCTGGTTATTTTGCCTACTGAAGCTCTTGTTTTTTTTTTTTCATTGTTCTTTTAATTGTTTCAGCGATAACTTAAAATTTCATTCCGTAGTGTATTTTTTTATAAAATTTTAAACTACACTTGAAATATCCTAAATATCGTGTCCTTTAATTGCTTCTTCAGTTTTGGTTGGCATGCCTTGCTTGTTCTGTGAGACTTTCCTTTTAGTTTTGAATCGATGTCTTAGACGCTCCACTGTTACCTTGTTTTAATTAAGTTTGGATTTTGACAATGTAATGAGTATTATGGATTATTGTTTTTGTTTTAATTACTGATGAGAAGTTTTGAACTATCATTTTGTTTCATTAGTTTTGAATAATATATTATTTCTGAAGATTATGAAATGCTGCGTATTTTTAAATAATGTGTTCGTTTGATATGTCCGTTCTAAGGCTTAGCGTAGGTGCTGTGTCCTTTCAACATCGTTCCTGCGTTGTCGATCATGGACCTGAGATTCGGGTCGTGACAAAGGTGGTATTAGAGCCCGGTGTTTTTAAAACATCGTAACCTTGTTTTTGTTAAAACAATGTAATCTGGTTTTGTTAAAACCCCCATAATATGTGGAGCTTAGGATCCTTCTCGTCTTGTTGTGATTCCTCTTTGTCCTTTTGTTTTGAACTATTTTTATTGTTGTGTTGATATACATGTGAGGAAATATATATGCATGTGAATATTTGATATAAATATATGATTGGATATACTATATATAATATATGTGTCTTTCATACATGTGTGATTATATTTGATACAAGTGTATTCTTGGATATAATATGTGTTTTGCATATGTAAGAGAAAATACTTGTGTGTGCGAATATTTGATATAAATATATCTTTGAAAGTATTTGTATAATATGTGTATTTGAGTAATAATATTTCTTGAAAATACTTAAGCATAAGTATTTGGTATAAGTAATTTTTTGGAAGTACGTATTTGTACAATATATGTAAATGAGCATGAAATGTATTTTGTAAGTATTTATGAAAAATGTGTATGTGGATATGTGTGTGCAATATGGAGTGAGTAATTACTATAAATATCATTTAAAAGTATTTTGAATTATTAGAAGAATAATAATATTATATCTAAAATAAATATGATTTGTTTATATATCTGATTTGGCATTGTGTGATTTTAAAATATGAATTTGATATGAATTTTTAAGTGATTTTAACATATAAATCTAATATGAATTTTTACAAGATAGAACCGTACACATGGTAGATTACTTCTTCACTGATTTAAATAATGCTGGTGTGAAATTTTATCGCAGTATCCTTTGCCTATGTGGTAGATTAATCAATGTATTCAATTTTTGTTAAGTGGCTTCGCTTTTAGAGAAACTATAATTTGTTCCTTTTTATTAAATTTTGTTTTCATCCTTAATAAAAAGTCTTTATTATATTTCTTTTCTAGACTGAAAAATTATTTTCACATTTTCTTTTTCAATATAATTATATACTCTTCTTTTCTATTGTTTTTCGCCAATAAATTTGAACTGTTTCTTTTTTTCTTTTCTTGTGCTTAGCATTGAAAAAGTTAATCCGTACGCAAATACTTTAGAAAATTAAAAGGCTGAAAAGACCACAAAGGGAGATCAAAACCCTCTTGGCTTTCCAACTCGATCAAGCCTTTGTGTTCGATCAGGACTTAAAATTCTTGTAATTGCCAGCTCGTATAGTAATTTAACTCTGAAGCAGCAGCAGCAGCAGCAGCATAGCTGCTAACCATTCCATGGCATGTCACATATCAGCAACCATTGACAGTACGTTTGCAAACCATGTAGAGAGATTCTTTTGACTTTTCCTTCTCTTCATGCCTCGCTCCTAGAAGTCCTAAGAAATACATAGGAGGTGGTCGTCAGATTTAGCCCCACAAAAGAGATCCAGCATGGATTTTTTCTAACACTTCAGGGCATGTCCGAACGAAAGATTTGACCCACCTAGTAATAAAATCATACAAAAACAGCTCGCATGGAAAGTATCTCATGGGAATGTGAGGTACCATGTAGAGCAGTTACTTATTCGAGCAAGGGGAGGGGAGAGGGTGCAGCTCTTCGAAGTGGCCTATCAGATCTTCTCTAAAAGAATTGGCATTGCGCATGTCCTGGAGTTGTTACTAGTATAGTAGTATAGTCATGCTAGACTTAAACGACTTAGATTTGATTGCAATGCAAGATTATTTTTTTTATAATTTCTTTCATTTTAAACAGAAATGTTAATTATTTTTTTAATTTTTATAAAAAAATTATTTAAACTATCCTTACAGTATTCTAAACAGAATCCTAATTAATTTTTTTATACATTTAAATTACCCTTGAAGTATCCTAAATAGAAATGCTAATTAATTTTTTATAATGTTTTTAGTTTTTATTAAAAAAATTTAAACTACCCTTCAAATATCCTAAACAGAAATACTAATTAATTTTTATATATATATATATATTTTATAAAAAAAGCATTTAAACTACACTTGAAGTATCCTAAATATTTTTTTTTTTATAAATGTTTTCTATTTCTTTATAAAAACTTTAAACTATCCTTGAATAAATCTAAATAGAAATCTTAATTAATTTTTTTTATAAATCTTTTTGTTTGTTATAAAAAAAACATTTAAACTACCCTTGAACTATCCTAAACCAAAATGCTAATTAATTCTTTTTTATAATTTTTTAATTTTTTATAGAAAAAACTTTAAACTATCCTTAAAGTATTTTAAATAGAAATGCTAATTAAGTTTTTTTATAAATATTTTTTATTTTTATAAAAGACATTTAAACTATCTTTTAAGTATCTTAAAAAGAAATCCTAATTAATTTTTTTGTAATTATTTTTATTTGTTATAAAAAAATATTTAAACTACCATTCAAGTATCTTAAACCAAATAATACTTAATTGTTTTTATAATTGTTTTGTATTTTTTTATTAAAAAACATTTAGACTACCCTTGAAGTATCTTAAACAAAAATTCTAATTAATTTTTATTTTAAAAAAACGTTTAAACTAACTACCCTTGAAGTATCTTAAAAAAAAATTCTAATTAAATTTTTTAATAAATTTCTTTTATTGTTTCTAAAAAAACATTTAAACTACCCTTGAACTATCATAAACAGAAATGCTAATTAATTTTTTTTATATAATGTTTTCTATAAAAAAATATTAAAACTATCCTTGAAATATCATAAATAACTTTTTTATAAATGTTTTCTACTTTTTATATATAAAAAAACATTTAAACTACCTCTCAAGTATCCTAAACAGAAATGCTAATTAATTTTTTTATATATTTTTAAAATATTTAAAATAGACTTGAAGTATTCTAAATAAGTTTTTTTATAAAACAATTTTAAATTATCCTTAAAGTATCCTAAACAGAAATTCTAATTATTTTTTATAAAGTTTTTTTATTTTTTTATAAAAAAACATTTAAACTATCCTTGAAATATTCTAAAAAGAAATTCTGATTATTTTTTTCTTGGGTCTCGGCGACGACTAGCCTCCTCCTCCACTGCTGTCTTTATTTTAGATTTAATGTATTTGAATGTATTTTTTATATTAATTTAATTTATTTATTTTATATTTGATATATTTGATTTTATATTATTTAATTTAATTTTTCTACTTTTATTCAATGACATTGAATGGTATTATTGAAACTTCAATCCTGCTCGTCATGGTTGAATGGTAGCCTTTATCGATAGTTTGGGAATGAGGGTACTTTTATCTACAAGATTCCACAATGAAAGTTTCACCAACCAATAGACTGTTATCGTGTTCTTTAGGTTTGAATTTTCATACAGTTGGTTATTTTGCCTACTGAAGCTCTTGTTTTTTTTTTTCATTGTTCTTTTAATTGTTTCAGCGATAACTTAAAATTTCATTCCGTAGTGTATTGATCTTCAATTTAGAATCAAAATATTCTCAAACCCTTCATGCAAAGAAAAACAAATTCTAACGCATAAAACAGTAATTCGATGATGAAATTCATATTACAAAAATTTATTGTTCCAATTGATAATCGAATAGAAGTAGCTATACACTATGAGAAGAGATCTCCCAAACTTATTGTGCAAAATGCCTTGGGCAGTGGAGGCCACTTAGTTGTAAGCTCGAAAGAAATTTTTTCCATTGTAGGCCGAGATTGGGGATTGGGATGCAAGCATGCAAGTGCAATTTTCATCATGTGGACAACGCCCTCTGCTGCTCCTTTTTTAGGAAGCGAGATGCGTTGGTCTAACACATCCTTCAATAGTGTATGTTGAGCAATCGGTGGCATCGACGATGATGACGAAGATCCTGGTGATAGGAGTGCTGAAATGAGATCGCCTGGGTGCCTTCCTGTCATCACCTCCATTGTTACCACTCCGAAGCTATAGACATCGCATTTTTCAGTCACCTTCATTGTGTAAGCTAGCTCTGCCAAAAAAACACTATATATTATCTTCACTACTACACATTAGTAACTTAATGTTGAAATAAAGCTACGCACCTGGAGCAGTATATCCAAAAGTACCTGCAAATGAGGTCCAATTGGACGAGTCAGGCATCAACAGTCTAGCTGTGCCAAAGTCGGAGACGTGTGCTTCATATTCCAAGTCCAGAAGGATATTATTGCTGGTAATGTCTCGATGAATGATCGGAGGAGAGCAAGAATGGTGTAGATAGGATAAAGCTCCACCCACCCCTTTCACAACGTTTAGCCTTCTCATCCAATCGAACTCAATTGCTTGTTCCTCACTGCTTATAATCTTTCTCAAGCTTCCTCTTTCAATGAACTCGTAAACCAAAAAAGAATGCTTTGTATGTGAGCAAAATCCATACATTTTCACAATATTTCGATGTCGAATATTTGCCAACACGCGAACTTCCTTTTCAAAAGCTTTAAAATCGGACAACTTTTCTGTTTGTGACCGGTGAAGTTTCTTCACAGCAACCACCTGTTCTGTTGGCATCACTGCTTTATAAACAGTTCCATATCCTCCTTCGCCAATGCAATAGTTGGAGTTGAATTCCTCTGTAGCTTCAACGATATTCTGATACAACTTCTTCCCATCATGGCCCAATATCGTGAATATGTTTCGATCTTGTTCATTTTCTGGCTCAGTGTTTCTCTTCCTAGCTCTTTTACAGAGAATGAATAAAGCTCCAATCACAACAAACACTAAAAGCAAGCTTCCTAAAAGAGGGAGTACAATCAAAAGCACAAGCTTGTTGCTCTTTCTCTTAACAGTTTTGCTGCTTGTTGGAAGATTGCACGGCTTTAGACCACTGGCGTTGCCACATATACCCATATTATCCCTTAATGCCTCAAATGAAGCGTTGTGGAAGGCTTTGATATCGGGAATGGGGCCTTGTAGCTTATTGGATGAGATATCCACAGTTGTTAAGCTTAACATGTCTTTGAAAGTGCTCGGAATCCGTCCAGAAAGCATGTTGTGAGAGACATTCAGAGTTTCCAACCTTTGCAGTTGCCCAAGTTGCCTCGGTATCTCTCGAGTCAGGAAATTGCAGCTAAGATCAAGATCTTGAAGATAAAGTAGAAAGCCTATCTCACCTGGAATGCTTTCTCTAAATTTATTACTGCTGAGGTTCAGCAACAATAAATTCGAGCATTCCCCAAGTTGTTTTGGAATCAATCCACTCAGATTATTAGATGCCAAATTAAGGATTTGAAGATTGGAAAGCATCTTAATATCTAAGGGAATGGCACCTGAAAGATGGTTGTTGTTAAGAACAAGCATGTACAACAACTTCAAACCCCCTAAATCTTTTGGGATGGTTCCTTTCAACTGATTTGATGACAGATCAATCAAGCGTAATTGAGTAGCCTTCTCAAGCTCTGGTGGTATCTCACCAGAAACATTATTGTTTGAGATTTTAAGGCTTGACATGTTACGACAATCTCCCCATTTTGAAGAAAGCTCACCATAAAAATTATTGTGACTCAAATCAATATAATCCAGCTGTGGATAGACACCAAAAACCTCAGAAATATTTCCTGTTAATTGATTCCAATCAAGTCTTACTCGGTATAAACTAGTACAGTTTTTCAAGCTTTCCGGGGTTGAACCTGAGAAGTAGTTGTAGGAAGCAGTAAAGATTTCCAATACTCCTCCATGGCATAAATCTAGTGGCAAATGACCCGTGAATTCGTTGGCAGCGAAAGACAAAAACTTCAAATGGGTGAGATTGTTCATATCTGAGGGAAATGGGCCGTGAAATTTGTTCTCTTGTAATGCCATGTGCTCAAGGGATTTAAGTTGTCCTATTTCTGAAGGAACACATCCAGATAAATTATTTCGATTTAGAGCAAGTGCAGTGAGCATTGTCATGTTACCAATAGATGGGACGGGACCAGAGAGTTTGTTGTGAGAAAGATTAAGTAAAGATAAATTTCTTAATTGTCTAATGGAATAAGGGATTCTACCGGTTAAAAAATTATTTGACAATTCAAGTCTATTGAGAGACTCTAACAATCCAATTTCCTGAGGAATGGAACCAGAAAGTTTGTTACCCCAAAGAACGAGTATGAATAGGCTTGTCAAGTTTCCAATAGAAGAAGGGATGGGACTAGAGAGTTTGTTATCCAAAAGATAGAGCTCAGATAGACTTGTCAAGTTTTCAATAGAAGAAGGGATAGGACCAGAGAGTTGGTTCTTAGCAAGACCAAGTACAGATAAATTTCTTAATTTTCCAATGGAATAAGGGATTCTACTGGTTAAAACATTATTTGACAAGTCAAGTTCATTGAGAGACTCTAACAACCCAATTTCTTGAGGAATGAAACCAGAGAGTTTGTTACTATGAAGATAGAGCTTGGATAGGCTTGTGAAGTTTCCAATAAAAGAAGGGATGGGACCAGTGAGATTATTTTGATTTAGTGCTAAAAAAGTGAGCATGGTCAAGTTCCCAATAGAAGAAGGAATGGAACCAGAGAGTTTGTTACTCCAAAGATAGAGTATAGATAGACTTGTCAAGTTTCCAATAGAAGAAGGGATGGAACCAGTGAGTTGGTTGCTAGAAAGAGCTAGAAAAGATAAGTTTCTTAATTTTCCAATTTCATGTGGAATGGTTCCAGAAAGAGAATTATCAGCAAGGTCAAGACAAAAAAGATTGGGGAAGGATGAGAAGTTGAAATCATAAAGCGTACCTCTCAAACCAAAACTTTGGAGTGTCAAATTGGTGACGCTTCCAGAATTGTCACAGGTGATTCCAATCCAGTTAATGCAAGGGCTGATGCCGACCCAGGAAGAAAGGAGAGATTGGCTTTGGTTGTGAAGACTGGCTTTCCATTGGAGAAGAGCCTCAGCTTCTGTATTATTATTACCAAATGGTGAAGTTGGGGAGGAAGTGTGTTCAGCTAAAGCAAAGAAAGAAGAAGAGTTGAATATGTGAAGGAGCAAAAACAGGATGTGGAGAAAGAAGGAGAAGAATGGTTTGTTTAGTAAGGACGTCGTCATGGTGTGTTTTTCAAGAGACATAGGATATGGTTTGCTATGGTAGATTCGGCTCTTCCATGGAGAGGTATTATTTATAGGTAGGAAAACATGATTGGAATTGTTTTTGTTTAAAAAATAATTGATTATTACATCTCTTCTCTAATTAAGTTGAAATTAACTAGGCTAGTGATAGTGCATAAATATAAATAAATAAATTTATTATTATTTTCAATCCCTCTGTAAAATGAATTAAATACTCACCCTGGCTTTAAGAAGATATCCTCTGTTTTCTCATTAAATTTTCCCTTTTACTATTTCATATAAAGAAATTAAATAAATTGAAATGGAGAAAAGGATCAAATTTTCCCTTTCTCATTGTAGAGACACATTAGAGAATTTTAGTCTTAAATAAATATATATAAAACGATTCAAAAGAATATTAATCTGATTTAAAAATTTAAAACATATCGCTCGTAAGGAATAAGTAATAAAGCTACTGAATAAGTAACAAAATTCCCGTTGGAATTGTTTTTTTTTTTGAAGTCATTGATTATTACATCTCTTCTCTAATTAAGTTGAAATTAACTAGGCTAGTGAAATTTAAATAAATAAATTTCTTATTATTTTCAAACACGAACTACTTAAATTTAATTGTATTTTTTTATACAAAATATTTTCTCTTCTTATATTTACTAATTTCTATAATGAAAGGTCATTTCAAATAAAAAAAATTGGACCTCGTCATTCAATTAGCCCAAGACACAAAGATAAAAAATTAAGTTTGCCTAGGACTGTGCCGTTTTTTCAACTAATAGAAAGAGAAATATTTTTATTTTTATGTGACTGATCAATTATTTTATAAAAATTATTATTTTTTTTAATATTTTAGATTCAGTCTTTAATATTTTTTTTCTTAGCCAAATTGATCGCGATTTGTTCTTAGAGTAAATTATAAATCAATCCCTTTTTTCTCATTAAATTTTCCATCTTATCTTTTTTTCCCTTTTACTATTTCATATAAAGAAATAAAATAAATTTAAAAAGACCATGAAATGGAGAAAAGAAGAAGATGAGTAATTTCTCATTTTTTTACTTATTAAATAAATGAGTAACAGTGAATAAATGAACTGAGTTTTTATGGACAATTAACATATCCATAATATTATATTTATATATGTGTGTGTGTGTGTGTGTGTGTGTTTGTGTGTAACGATTCAAAAGAATATTCTGATTTAAAAATTTAAAACATTTCGCTCGTAAGGAATAAGTAATAAAGCTACTGAATAAGTGAATTGAATTGTTCAATAAAGCTACTGAATAAGCACATGCACCAAACCCTAACACACGTAATCTTAGCCCTACCGAGTAGATGGTTACTAATGCTAAGAATAAGAATTACTAATGTTTAGTGGTTTGAACTCGACATTATAATATTGAGTTTTGTTGAGAGTTGGCATTAATTTTAATTATAATTGTACAAGTTTTAACAAAGAAAGTATTATGAGCTTGTGACTGGTTATGACTGAGATTTTGGAAAAGTTGTAAAATTATGATTGTGACTAACCATCTACTCGGTAGGGCTAAGATTACGTGTGTTAGGGTTTGGTGCATGTGCTTGACACGGCTTACTAATTTCTGATAAAATTGCATCTCAACTTTCTTTCCCCTTTCCATATCATCGTTTGCGACATTAACTGGAAAGTCCTACGTTCACATGCACACTGTCTCTAATGTGTATACTATGAATGGATAATTTAAGGTCTCTACAATGTCAAGTCTTCTCACTTTTGCTTCTTCTCTAAATTCTCGTGCTTGACAAGCAGGCAGAAAAGTGAAATAGATAAAATTTATTTAAACAAATCAAAATCAAACTTGAGTTGCAATATGACCTGAAAAGTGTGGGATTTGGATGCCTGTAATAGATGTCTAGAAAACCTTTAACTTAATTAATTCAGTTACGAGTCACCTCACAGCTAGATGGTTGTTAGGTCAAGGATGGTCTCGTGAATAATATCCATCCAATATTTCTTCAAAAGAAAGAAAGAAAGCAGCTGCCACACTGAAAGTACGAGTAAGAATCCACGAAGTTCCTACTGCACTTCCTTGAGGTTTAATTTTTACCATGAAACACGAGCAGCAGCAAGCATATACGCATCTCTGGTCTTCGTTGAGTTTGCTTTCACACTTGTGAAAGCTTTAGATGGTCAGGGTCCTGCTCCCTGTAATATAGCTTCTTTATGACCAATTGACAATGAAAGTGAATAAAGGGTGAAAAAAAGCAAAGAATTATATGAAAGAAACTTTACTCTCGAAAGTTCTTTCTAGCAGTTTGATCACTAATTCAATGTATTCAATGGAAGATATCGTAATTGACGTGAGACACACTTGTGGGTGTATCGCTTTGTAATTTCCAGTTCATCAATAATTTCTTCTCCCTTTCCATATTTTCACAACGGAAAAGTGTATGTGAGAGTGAGAGACACACCAAATTTCCATAATGGAGGGCCAACTTTGACGAAGAGACTGAGAAGACTATATGGATCAGTACCCGTAACAACCACGGAACAAGTTAAACAAGTATGGTGTTAAATAGTAAGTAGTGTAGCTCAATTGATTAGATTTTGAATTTGTTTTTTAGAAATTATCAATTTGAGTCCTATAAATTTTAGGACCACTGGAAACTTACATGGTTGTTAATTTTAGAGCCCGTGAGAGTAGTTAAGATGCGCGTATACTGGTCCGCACACTCACATTAATAACATTAATAATAATAATAATAATAATAATAAAAAGTATGGTCCTTCAATGAAGCTAGTCAAGTTCTTATAAATCCATATTTCCGAAGTTCTGTCGGATCTGTTACAGACTTAGATTGTTGTTAAGAGTAATTCGATGAGGGAAAGCTGGAGTTCATGCGAATATCATGTCTGCTGCAATGGTAAAATTAAATTATCCTTAAAATATTCTAAAGAAGAATGCTAATTAATTTTTTATCATACATATTAATTTGTTATGATACTTTTACCTTGATGTGAACACATTTTCTTCCCCTTTTCATTCTTATATCTGATTTTCTAATTTTTAGCACTCTAGAAAAATAACATAACTTTAACTATATTTATGTGTTATTGGTTTGCTTAGTTATATTATTATTATTATTATCATGTATGGACCTAATAAATTAATCACATTACAACTTAGTTGTAATCTCTTATTGTATGTTTGGTTCTATTTATTAATTCATTGAGTTGTGAAAAACTCATCATTTTATCATTTCAATCTTTTCAAGATATATAGTGTGTATTAGCTGATCCGATGCAAGTTATTAAGAGTAGGTTTTTGTCTATACTCTAAGCTGATATATATGATGTAGTAATATAGAGGGATAGTAGATCTTTAGGTCCGTGTTTATTTTTAGTTCTAATAAAATTATGTTTAGGTATAAGATAGTGTCTTGACAGCAGAGACATTGGAATGGGAGATTGCAAAACAGAGCTAGTTGTAAT
The DNA here is from genome assembly GCA_007827005.2 of Populus simonii. Lineage (NCBI taxonomy): Eukaryota > Viridiplantae > Streptophyta > Magnoliopsida > Malpighiales > Salicaceae > Populus > Populus simonii. The sequence continues at coordinate 13,189,725 of CM017482.2, forward strand.
GAAGATTGTGGCGATGTGTTTCTTTGAACAAAAGTTGACAAAAGTGGACTCAACATCCTTGAGGGTTAACAAAGGCTGATCCTGATTCTTCGTGTTCCCACTTATGAATGAACTGGTGCTTCTACTTCTGTTCAGTTTATATATGCTCTCTTCCACGGTGTCTTTAACCTGATAAGATCATAGAAGGAAAGGGAGAAATTTTGTTAGAACACATAGAGACTATAAAGCAGAAATTCTAACAGATGACATGAATTTTCAAAGTTTCGGACAACAAGCAAACTAGAAAGCATGAGAGGTCTTTGTAAACTAGTATAAAATCACTAAAGAAGGGAGTGTACATTTAAAATCACTAATAGATTTAAAATCATAGGGATTAATTATTTATTTTCAAAGCTATTTCCAATAGGATCAAATTCCATCTCAACTTTCTTTCCCCTTTCCATATCATAGTTTGCGACATTAACTGGAAAGTCCTACGTTCACATGCACACTGCCTCTAATGTGTATACTATGAATGGATAATTTAAGGTCTCTACAATGTCAAGTCTTCTCACTTTTGACAAGCAGGCAGAAAAGTGAATAAAGGGTGATAAAAAGCAAAGAATTCTATGGAAGAAACTTTAATCTCGAAAGTTTTTTCTAGCAGTTTGATCACTTCAATGTTTTCAATGGAAGATATCATAATTGACGTGAGAGGGTTTAATTTGTATCATGAAACACGAGCAGCAGCAAGCATATACGCATCTCTGGTCTTCGTTGAGTTCGCTTTCACACTTGTGAAAGCTTTAGATGGTCAGGGTCGTCCTGCTCCCTGTTGTTAACGTGTATCACAGGCTTTTAAGATACAGAGAGATAGAAAGAGTGATGATAGGAATGAGACTTATTGAATCTTCTTCTTCTGTTATTCAATCATTCTGACTTGTAATTAGTTAGTTATATATGTGCAGCTGTAACCAACTTAACAGCATTTAACTAACTTGCAATTGACGTGAGACACACTTGTTTTGTAATTTCCAGTTCACCAACCCTTTCCATATTTTCCACTTAAAAGACAATGGAAAAGTGTATGTGAGAGACTCACCAAATTTCCATAATTTAGGCTCCATTTGTTTGCTGGAAAGTAGTTTCCTTTTGAAAAGTAAATTTCAAGAAAGTGAATTATTTTTCAATGATTGGTGGTGTAATGAAAAATAAGTTGGAAAATACTTTCCAGTGTTTAGTTATGTCATGGAAAATGAGCTGGAAAATAACTTATTAATGTTTTTTTTTTCAAGTTTATTAAAATAATGAGGAACAAATCTTACAAATTAAAAAGTTGAATGAGAATGAAATTGAAAAAAATATATAATTTCATAAATTATCTCATAAAATAAATAATAGAGATCAAATCTAAAAAATAAAAAAATTAAAAGATGAAGAAATTAAAATAATAATAATTAACATTTTATAAATAATTTTAAATAAAATAAGTAACAATCAAAAGAATGAGGATAAAATTTGATAGATAAAAAATTTCAATTAAAAAATGATAAGGAAAAAGCAAATAACAATTATAAAAATGAGGATCAAAATTAATATAAAAATTAAATTTTAAGCGATGAAATTGAAAAATAAATATTCAAAACAAAATATATATAGCAATCAAAAGTTTGAGGACCAAATTTGATATAATTAGCAAATAATATGACATTTCTAAATTTTTCACAACTTCCGGAAAGTGTTTTCCGCCCAAAATAAAAGGAAAACACTTTCCTGAAAACCAAGCCAAATTTTCCTTTGACCGGAAAGTATTTTCTGTTTACCAACTTTCCTAATAGCAAACAAACAAAGGAAAGTTTGGAAAGTAGTTTTCTAGAAACTACTTTTTAAAAAACAAACACAGCCTTAGTGTCTTATTGTATGTTTGTTCTATTTATTCAATGAGTTGTGAAAAACCATTTTATCATTTCAATCTTTTCAACTATATATATAGTGTGTGTATTAGCTGATCCGATGCAAGTTATTAAGAGTAGGTTTCTGTCTATACTCTAAGCTGATATACCCAACACTCTTTCATGCGGGCTATGACATGTATTTATGATCTTTAGGTCATTTTTTTTAATTTAGTTCTAATAAAATTTATTATGTTTAGGTATAAAATAGTGTCTTGACCTATTAAAATCGTGATATCAAGTGTTAGGATCTGTTTTGAAGTGTAGTTGATGTTGTATTTTAAAATGTTTTTTATTTAAAATATATTAAAATAATATTTGTTTAATTTTTAAAAATTATTTTTTATAACAATGTATTAAAATGGCATAAAAACATTAAAAAAATATTAATTTAAAATAAATAAAATTTTTTTGCAAAAACAAACACCTAAACATATACAAGAGGATTCTGGACCCGGTGGCACCTCAAGCTCTGCAGGGGAGGATGAGGCACGGGCTTCCATGAGCTCATGTCCACAGAAACACTACGTGCAAATTGCTCTACGAGAAAGTCTTTGGCAAAATCTATACAAGTGGTCACATTTCACGAATGAGAGATGGCATGAGAATGAGGTTTCTTGAGGGCATAAGACTTTGACAATTATGCTTAAAGAAGAAATCTTTGTTCAGCACAGACATTGGAATGGGAGAATGCAAAACAGAGCTAGTTGTAATGAAGCTAACGTTTTTCTTTGATCAACGATGGATGCGTACCATCTCTTGCTTGCAGACGGTCTTTATTGGGAAAAAAAGATGGACAAATAAATTCTATCAAACTTTTATTTATTTATTTTTATCGCTATCTCTTTTACAACTTGCAATTTACTCTACTCTTGAACTGTGTAACACACTAATTTTTTCTCAAACGACAATCTTTGCTGACAACCCTTATCTTCCCATTCAATCCAACTCAACCCAATAACTTAAACTATTAAGTAAGGTCACAAAATATGATTTATAATATTTTTTAACACACTCCCTTAAATAAAAGCTCTTTTAGCTTGAAATTTCCACAGACCCACGTTTCCTTGTGCTCAATTTTTTTTATCAAATAAATAAGGATGGTGAGATTTGAATTTGAGACTGCTTAGTCATCAAGGCTCTGATACCATGTAAAAGAACTATTTTAACCCAATAACTTAAATTGTTAGGTGAGATCTCATGATATAATTTATATTATTCTCTAACAGTGTATACCAGGATAAAGGTCTCTCCAATGTCAAGTCTTCTCACTTTTGCTTTTTCTTTAAATTCTCGTGCTTGACAAGCAGGCAGGAAAGTGAAATAGATAAACTATTTCCAACAGGAGATGAGATTAATTGCTTCTTTATGACCAATTGACAATGAAAATAAATAAAGGGTGATAAAAAGCAAAGAATTCTATGAAAGAAACTAAGTTTTTTCTAGGAATTTGATCACTTCAATGTACCCGTAAAAACCACGGAACAAGTCAAACAAAGGAGGCTCAGTAATCCTAAGGGGTCCTTCATTGAGCCGAGCCTGGTCAAGTCCTTATCAATCTATTTTTCTGAAGTTCTGTCGGATCTTGTACAGACTTAGATTAAATTTGATGAGGGAAAGCTGGAGTTGATGCGAATATCTTGTCTGCTGCGATGGTAAAATTAAATTATCATTAAAGTATTCTAAATAAAAATACTAATTAATTTGTTATCACCCATATTTGTTATGATACTTTTACCTTGATATGAACACATTTTCTTCCCCTTTTCATTTTATATCTGATTTTCTAATTTATAGCACTCTAAAAGAATGACATAACTTTATGTGTTATTGGTTTGCTTAGTTATATTATTATAACTTAGTCTCTTGTTGTATGTTTGTTCTATTTATTCATTGAGTTGTGAAAAACAAATCATTTTATTATAACTTAGTCTCTTGTTGTATGTTTGTTCTATTTATTCATTGAGTTGTGAAAAACAAATCATTTTATCATTTCAATCTTTTCAAGATATATAGTAATATAGAGGGATATTACTTAGTCTCTTGTTGTCTGTTGTATTAGCTAATCCGATGTAAGTTATAAATAGTTTTTAATTTTATAAAAAAAACATTTCAAACTATCCTTTAAGTATCCTAAACAAAAATTCTAATTAATTTTTTTATATGTTTTTTTATAAAATTATAATTAATTTAAACTACCCTTGAAGTATCATAAACAAAAATTCTAATGAATGTTTTTTTTAAAAAAACATTCAAACTACCCTTGAAGTATCCTAAATAAATTCTAATTAATTTTTTAAAAAAACATTCAAACTACCCTTGAAGTATTCTAAAAAGAAACATTTAAACTACATTTGAAATATCCTAAATATTTTTTTATAATATTTTTCTATTTTTTATAAAAACAAATTAAATTATCCATGAATTTTCCTAAATAGAAATTCTAATTAATAATTTTTATAATTTTTTTATTTGTTATAAAAAAATATCTAAACTACTCTTGAAATATCCTAAACCGAAATGCTAATTAATTTTTTTAATATTTTTTATATAAAAAATTAAACCGAAATATCCGGATTTCCAAAGGGAAAAAGGGGCAATGATGCTATATGGGTAGTGGTAGATCGACTAACGAAGTCAGCTCTGTTCTTGTCCACGAAAATGACGGACCCCGTAGACAAGTTGGCCAAATTATACATGAATGAAGTGGTTAGACTACATGGAGTGCCCTTATCAATTGTGTCAGACCGAGACCCAAGATTCACCTCGAGGTTATGGTCATGCTTACAACGAGCTTTGGAACCGAGGTGAACCTGAGCACGACATTCCACCCCCAGACAGATGGCCAATCTGAAAGAACTATCCAAACACTTGAAGACCTTTTAAGGTCATGCGTGCTAGAGTTTGGGGGAAACTGGGAAGACTTGTTACAATTGGTAGAGTTCACATATAATAATAGTTACCAAGCTTCTATTGGGATGGCTCCATATGAAGCCCTTTATGGGAGAAAATGTCGCACTCCGATATGCTGGGATGAAATTGGAGAAAGGAAACTCTTGGGTCCTGAAATGGTACAAATAACAACTGATAAAGTAAGAGTGATCAGGCAAAGAATGAAGGAAGCCCAAGATAGACAGAAGAGTTATTCAGATAACCGGAGGAGACCTTTAGAATTCCAAATAGGAGATAGAGTATTCTTAAAGGTGGCACCGTGGAAGGGCATCATTCGGTTTGGAATGAAAGGAAAGCTTGCTCTGAGGTACATTGGCCCATTTGAGGTGATAGCTAGGATAAGGCCGGTTGCTTACCGCCTGAAACTACCGGCACACCTAGAGAAGATTCACAATGTATTCCATGTATCACTATTGTGGAAGGCGGAAGTGGATCCTTCCCGAGTGTTACCTCCAGTTCCTATGGAAGTAAAAGAAGATTTGACACTCGAGACCAGGCCAGTCAAGATCATGGATCGGAGTGGAAAAACATTGAGGAATAAGAGAGTACCACAAGTCAGAGTGTTGTGGAGAAACTCACAAATTGAGGAAGAAACGTGGGAGAGAGAATCAGAGATTAAGGAAAAATACCCCCACCTATTCTTTGAGTCAGGTAAGCAGTTTAAATTTCGGGGACGAAATTTTTATTAGGAGGGGAGAATGTGAAGCCTGAGAATAAAGTATGCAAAAAAAAAGGGGGGGGGGAGTTTATAATAATTTTAAAAAAAATGTTGTTATATATATATATATATATATATATAATAGAAGGGGCTAAAATAAAAAAAGGGGAGAAAGATGGGACCAAAATGAATTAAGAAGAGATGGGACTATAAATACCCATCCCCTCTCTCATTCATGACCGGGGGAGGTAACAAAAAGAAAAGGGGAGGGAAAATTTTCAGATTTTCCTTCACCAAGCTTAAGAGAAACACCTAAATTTCTATACCTACACAAACCTTAGATTTTCTACGTGGGGAGACAAACCGGGGCAGGAGATTTGCAAGAAGAAAAAGTGATAGAATTTCTAAGAGAAGAGGGAGAGGGAGGCCGGCTGCTTGTAGAGAAGAAAGGGGTTAGGAAACTTTAATCAAATCAGAAATCAAACCTAAATTTCCTCCAGGTATGAAGTTCTAAACCAATTGGGAAAGCCAAATTAAATTCATGCAAGAATTGTGCATTAATTTGAAGTTTGAAAGATTAGGGTCTTTGAGTAAAATTTGGGGAAATGTGGAATTAATTGGAACTAAATGAGTTGAGCAGCATAGGTTGCCTAAAAAGGATGGAATTATGCAAAGAAGATTTCAATAAAACCAAAGACCATGGGGAAATAGTGGCCGGCCATGAGATTGTTAGGAAAGAAAGGAAATTGTGATAGTTGCGTTGTTTTCCTTATTGCAAAATTAAAACAGGTTTCAGGAGGTGAATAATAAGGAAATGTGGTGATTGAGTGTGTATATATATATATAAAAGAGAAGGAACTGATTTTAAAGGACCGGCCACTGGAGGGGAAGAAAAAAAAACATAGGAGAACGTATGACTCCCCTGTTAATTAATTAGGTGTGTTGTTATAGTGTAGTTACAAATTGTAACTTATAAGGAGAGGAACCTACGTTCCAGGTAAGGTGAAAACATGGCTGAAATTGATGGGGAAAAAGGATTGGAAATAAAAATTGTAGGTACCTTCTCCATTGACAAAACAAGGCAGATTTGTTGCCTTGGTTCCTAAGGGAATTTGGACCTGAAGATGATAGAATCTAGGGAGGGTCCATTCATAGAAGTTGTAGTTGGGAGTGTTAGCTTTCCAACGAGTCCGACCCCGCCTAATTTGGAGTCCTAGAACTCCGGATACAAATGAAAATCTGAGGAGAGGTCAATCTGCCACCCCTGTTGGCAGTTTTGGCCAAGTCTATAAAACGGTAAAATTTAGCCGTGTTAAGGGTAGAATTTGTTTTCTCGCCCTTCATAAAGTGTGTCTTGATCTTAAAAAAAAAAAAGAATAAACTGTGATCAAAATTGAATTCATGATGTCCACTTGGACTACAAATGGGCCGAAAATGTGAAAGGATAATAATGAGGAATGTAAGTGAGAAAGAAAAGATTGGTAAAAAAGAAATGAACATTATTCCCATTGTTGTTGTTGTGTTGTGATATGTGGACTAATATGGAATAATGATGGGTGTTTGTGGTTTCAAGAGGAACCGCGGGAGGAGTACAACAACAACAGGGGAACGCAAGTTGAGCGTCTACAGCAGGTAGGTACTCGGTACCTATATCTCCTCTTGTTAATAATTATTTTAACTAAGGCAATGTTTGTTTCCCGGAATTCATTTTCTGGGAAACCACTTTCCAAACTTTTCTGTGTTTGTTTGCCATTAGGAAAGTTGGTCAACGAAAAACACTTTCCGGTCAACGGAAAACACTTTCTGGTCAACGGAAACACTTTTCGGTCAACAGAAAACACTTTCCAGTCAAAGGAAAATTTGGCTTGGTTTTCAGGAAAGTGTTTTCCTGAAAAATTTGGGCGGAAAACACTTTCCGGAAGTTGTGAAAAATTTAGAAATGTCATTATTTGCTGATTATATCAAATTTGATCCTCAAACTTTTGATTGCTATATATAATTTGTTTTGAATATTTATTTTTCAATTTCATCTCTTAAAAATAAATTTTTATATTAATTTTGGTCCTTATTTTTATAATTGCTATTTGCTTTTTCCTTATCATTTTTTTATTGAAATTTTTTATCTATCAAATTTGGTCCTCATTCTTTTGATTTTTACTTATTTTATTTGAAATAATTTATGAAATGTTAATTATTATTATTTTAATTTCTCCACCTTTCATTTTTTTAATTTTTTAGATTTTATCTCTATTATTTTGATTATTATTTATTTTATTTGAGATAATTTATGAAATTATATTTTTTTTCAATTTCATTCTCATTCAAAATTTTAATTTATAAGATTTGTTCCTCATTATTTTAATAAACTTGAAAAAATAAAACATTAATAAGTTATTTTCCAGCTCATTTTCCATAACATAACCAAACACTGGAAAGTGTTTTCCAACTTATTTTCCATTACATTACCAAACATCGGAAAATACTTTCTCGGAATTCACTTTTCCGGAATTCACTTTCCCCGAAATTCACTTTCCAAAAGGAAACTACTTTCCTGCAAACAAACGGGGCTAACTATTGAACTATAAAAATTTGGTGTGTATTGATGAGGAAAGGAAAGGGGGAAAGGAAAGGTGAAATGGTGGGAAAATAGAAATGAGGACTAAATTTAAATTATAGGTCCTTTTGGAGGAAATGAACAGTAACAACGAATTTTAATATGATTATTTCTCGAATTTGATTAGCCTGTCCCTGATATGGGAGGCTAATGATGTTAACCAAGCTGGTTAACATCGGCATTACCGGTACGTGGGAGGAGAAATATAAAAACTTGATTAACTATTCAGGTTCAGAATAGTTAATGATATCGGCGGGTGACGTCGATATCGGCAAAATTTATAAAAACTTGATTAACTATTCAGGTTCAGAATAGTTAATGATATCGGCGGGTGACGTCAATATCGGCAAAATTTGTAAACTTGATTAACTATTCGGATTCAGAATAGTTAATGATATCGGCGGGTGTCGTCGATATCGGCAAAACTTATAGACTTGATTAGCTTTCCGATGTGAAAGCTAATGATGTCAAGAATCCTTGACATCGGCATACCCGAGGACCTCCCAAAGTAGCATAGAACAGTGATTAACTATTTCGGTTCAATATATATATATATATATATATATATATATATATATATATATATATATATATATATATATATATATATATTTAATGACACCAACGGTCGTGTTAGTGTCGGCATTTTCATGAATCTGATTAGTTGACCCCAGGATGGACAACTAAAGACACTAATGGAGGTCGTTAGTGCCGATATAGTCTTCCTAATGTGAGGAGAAGTAGTTAAAGGAAATAAACTGGATAATCCTCAAAAGGGATGGTGGTGGTGTATTGAAATTGCATATGACTTAAGTAGGTAGATGTGTTGTATAAATTTCTTCCGTGAATTGTTTGTATTTTAGTTATTTTTAATTATATGGAAAAATTATGTTTTGCAGGTCCCTCCCATTCACGTCAGGAGTAAAATTTAGGTTCCTTATCCCTTTTGTATAAGTTAGGAACTTAGAGATTTTAATGTAATTTTGTTATGCAACAAACATGTAACCTGAATAGAATAGTATAATCCTTATATTATTATGTTTTGGACTATTAATGTATTAATCTATACTTGGAAAAATTATAGCGTAATAGCTTATGTTCAGAACGCTAAATTGTGTTGTGCTTATATATAGGAAATTTCAGTGCTTGGATGGTCCTCTTAATTAATAATTTATGCATGTGATATGAGATGGAGATTGAGAAATTAAATGTACCAATCATGGATGTGATTATGGGTGGGATGTGATTATAATTGTGTACAGGATAAATTGTCGATAACTTGGGATCTCCCGGTATAGGGGAGACTCTGCCGAAATTTCGTTAGAAATTTTGGTGAATTTAACTATAAAAAAAATTGCTCCATTTGCCCTTTATGTAAGAGTTAAACAAATATATATATATATATATATATATATATATATATATATATATATATATATATATATATTGATTGAAATACAAAAATATACATTGAATGGTATTATTGAAGCTTCAATCCTGCCTATCATGGTTGAATGGTAGCCTTTATCGATAGTCTATGTCTCCTTGTATTGGGAATGAGGTCGAATATATATCACAATTAGCTCTGAATATTAATGGGTACGGAGCAGTCAGCTGTCTATGTTTTTCATTTGTTTTTTAAATTAATATATATTTCTGGATCAGTTTTCATGTATTTTAATTAATTTTATAAGTTTTAAAATTAATAATTATATAAATCTTTTATCATTTTAAAATTTATAAAATTTAAAATATTAATATTTAAAAAATAAATCTAGAATCTTATTATTCAACCTTCCGTCCAAAAAAGGTCACAGACAGGCAAATTGCAGCTGTCTATGTTTTTCATTTGTTTTTTTAAATTAACTTGGGTGTTCGGACTGCGTGTTTTTTTATTGGCAATTATCTACAAGATTCCACAATGAAAGTTTCACCAACCAATAGACTGTTCTTTGGGTTTGAATTTTCTAATGAAATGATGGAAATTCATTTCATTAGAAAATTCAACATCAAGTTGGAAATTCATTGGTTGGTAGAGTGGGTCTCGCTGCTACCTTCTTACAGTTGATTATTTTGCCTACAGAAGCTCTTGTTTTTTTTTTTTATTATTATTATTATTGTTGTTCTTTTAATTGTTTCAGCGATAACTTAATATTTCATTTTGTAGTATTGATCTTCAATTTAAAATCAAAATATTCTCAAAGCAAAGAAAAACAAATTCTAACGCATAAAACAGTGCCAACATAATTTGAAAGAAAAAAAGTTTGATGATAAAATTCATATTACAAAAAATTATTGTTCCAATTGATAATCGAATAGAAGTAGCCTTAGGCAATGGAGAAGAGATCTCCCAAACTTATTGTGCAAAATGCCTTAGGCAGTGGAGGCCACTTAGTTGTAAGCTCGAAAGAAATTTTTTCCATTGTAGGCCGAGATTGGGGATTGGGATGCAAGCATGCAAGTGCAATTTTCATCATGTGGACAACCATGCAAGTGCAACGCCCTCTGCTGCTCCTTTTTTAGGAAGCGAGATGCGTTGGTCTAACACATCCTTCAATGGTGCATGTTGAGCAATCGGTGGCATCGACGATGATGACGAAGATCCTGGTGATAAGAGTGCTGAAATGAGATCGCCTGGGTGCCTTCCTGTCATCACCTCCATTGTTACCACTCCGAAGCTATAGACATCGCATTTTTCAGTCACTTTCATTGTGTAAGCTAGCTCTGCCAAAAAAACATGATTATGCATTGTTTTTTATCAAATAGTTCAAAGAAAAGACTCTATAAGAAAAGCTAAAAAAACACTAAATATTATTTTCACTATTACACATTATATAGTAACTTAATGTTGAGATAAAGCTACGCACCTGGAGCAGTATATCCAAAAGTACCTGCAAATGAGGTCCAATTGGATGAGTCAGGCATCAACAGTCTAGCTGTGCCAAAGTCGGACACGTGTGCTTCATATTCCAAGTCCAGAAGGATATTATTGCTGGTAATGTCTCGATGAATGACCGGAGGAGAGCAAGAATAGTGTAGATAGGATAAAGCTCCACCCATCCCTTTCACAACGTTTAGCCTTCTCATCCAATCGAACTCAATTGCTTGTTCCTCACTGCTTATAATCTTTCTCAAGCTTCCTCTTTCAACGAACTCGTAAACCAAAAAAGAATGCTTTGCATGTAAGCAAAATCCATGCATTTTCACAATATTTCGATGTCGAATATTTGCCAACACGCGAACTTCCTTTTCAAAAGCTTTAAAATCGGACAACTTCTCTGTTTCTGACCGGTGAAGTTTCTTCACAGCAACCACCTGTTCTGTTGGCATCACTGCTTTATAAACAGTTCCATATCCTCCTTCGCCAATGCAGTAGTTGGAGTTGAATTCCTCTGTAGCTTCAACGATATTCTCATACAACTTCTTCCCATCATGGCCCAATATCGTGAATATGTTTCGATCTTGTTCATTTTCTGGCTCAGCGTTTCTCTTCCTAGCTCTTTTGCAGAGAATGAGTAAAGCTCCAACCACAATAAACACTAAAAGCAAGCTTCCTAAAAGAGGGAGTACAATCAAAACCACAAGTTTGTTGCTCTTTCTCTTAACAGTTTTGCTGCTTCTTGGAAGATTGCACGGCTTTATACCACTGGCGTTGCCACATATACCCATATTATCCCTTAATGCCTCAAAAGAAGCGTTGTGGAAGTCTTTGATATCGGGAATGGGGCCTTGTAGCTTATTGGTTGATATATCCACAGTTGTTAAGCTTAACATGCCTTTGAAAGTGCTCGGAATCCGTCCAGAAAGCATGTTGTGAGAGACATTCAGAGTTTCCAACCTTTGCAGTTGCCCAAGTTGCCGCGGTATCTCTCGAGTCAGGAAATTGAAGCTAAGATCAAGATCTCGAAGAGAAAGTAGAAAGCCTATCTCACCTGGAATGCTTTCTCTAAATTTATTACCGCTGAGGTTCAGCAACAATAAATTCGAGCATTCCCCAACTTGTTTTGGAATCAATCCATTCAGATTATTAGATGCTAAATTAAGGATTTGAAGATTGGAAAGCATCTTAATATCTAAGGGAATGGCACCTGAAAGATGGTTGTTGTTAAGAACAAGCTTGTACAACAACTTCAAACCCCCTAAATCTTTTGGGATGGCTCCTTTCAACTGATTTGATGACAGATCAATCAAGCGTAATTGAGTAGCCTTCCCAAGCTCTGGTGGTATCTCACCAGAAACATTATTGTTTGAGATTTTAAGGCTTGTCATGTTACGACAAGCTCCCCATTTTGAAGAAAGCTCACCATAAAAATTATTGTAACTCAAATCAATATAATCCAAACGTGGATAAACACCAAAAACCTCAGAAATATTTCCTGTTAATTGATTCCGATCCAGTCTTACTCGGTATAAACGAGTACAGTTTTTCAAGCTTTTCGGGATTGAACCTAAGAAGTAGTTGTAGGAAGCAGTAAAGTTTTCCAATAATCCTCCATGGCATAAATCTAGTGGCAAATGACCCGTGAAATCGTTGCTACTCAAAGACAAAAACTTCAAATGGGTGAGATTGTTCATCTCTGAGGGCAATGGGCCGTGAAATTTGTTCTCTCGTAATGCCATGTCCACAAGGGATTTAAGTTGTCCTATTTCTGAAGGAACACATCCAGATAAATTATTTTGACTTAGAGAAAGTCTAATGAGCATTGTCATGTTACCAATAGAAGGGATGGGACCAGAGAGTTGGTTTTCAGCAAGATTAAGTAAAGATAAATTTCTTAATTGTCTAATGGAATAAGGGATTCTACCGGTTAAAACATTATCTGACAACTCAAGTCTATTGAGAGACTCCAACAATCCAATTTCTTGAGGAATGGAACCAGAAAGTTTGTTACCCCAAAGAACGAGTTTGAATAGGCTTGTCAAGTTTCCAATAGAAGAAGGGATGGGACCAGAGAGTTTGTTATCCAAAAGATAGAGCCCAGATAGGCTTGTCAAGTTTTCAATAGAAGAAGGGATGGGACCAGAGAGTTGGTTACTAGCAAGTTCAAGTAAAGATAAATTTCTTAATTTTCCAATGGAATAAGGGATTCTACTGGTTAAAAAATTATTTGACAAGTCAAGTTTATTGAGAGACTCTAGCAGCCCAATTTCTTGAGGAATGGAACCAGAGAGTTTGTTACTCCAAAGATGGAGTTCGGATAGGCTTGTTAAGTTTCCAATAAAAGAAGGGATGGAACCAGTGAGATTATTTCGATATAGTGCTAAACCAGTGAGCATGGTCATGTTTCCAATAGAAAAAGGGATGGAACCAGAGAGTTGGTTATCCCAAAGATAGAGCACAGATAGACTTTTCATGTTTCCAATAGAAGAAGGGATGGAACCAGAAAGTTTGTTATCCAAAAGATAGAGCATAGATAGACTTGTCAAGTTTCCAATAGAAGAAGGGATGGGACCAGAGAGTTGGTTGCTAGAAAGAGATAGAAAAGATAAGTTTCTTAATTTTCCAATCTCATGTGGAATGGTTCCAGAAAGAGAATTATCAGCAAGGTCAAGACAAAAAAGATTGGGGAAGGATGAGAAGTTTAAATCATAAAGCGTACCTCTCAAACCAAAACTTCCTAGTGTCAAATTGGTGACGCTTCCAGAATTGTCACAGGTGATTCCAATCCAGTTAATGCAAGGGCTGATGCCGACCCAAGAAGAAAGGAGAGATTGGCTTTGGTTGTCAAGACTGGCTTTCCATTGGAGAAGAGCCTCAGCTTCTGTATTATTATTACCAAATAGTGCAGTTGTGGAGGAAGTGTGTTCAGCTAAAGCAAAGAAAGAAGAAGAGTTGATTATGTGAAGGAGCAGAAACAGGATGTGGAGAAAGAAGGAGAAGAATGGTTTGTTTAGTAAAGACGCCGTCATGGTGTGTTTTTCAAGAGACATAGGATATGGTTTGCTATGGTAGATTCGGCTCTTCCATGGAGAGGTATTATTTATAGGTTGGAAAACATGATTAATTGGAATTGTTAATCATAGGACATGATTAAAATCTCTTCTCTAATTAAGTTGAAATAAACTAGGCTAGTGATAGAGCATAAAATTTAAATAAATAAATTTATTATTATTTTCAATCCCTCTGTAAAATGAATTAAATACTAACCCTGGCTTTAAAATAATTAATTAATCACTTGACCAATGTTGACTATGCTTGATTGATTTTTTTTGTTATAGAAGATATCCTCTTTTTTCACATTAAATTTTCCATCTTATCTTTTTTTCCCTTTTACTATTTCATATAAAGAAATTAAAAAATTTGAAAAAGACCACGAAATGGAGAAATTACAAATAGATTTAAAATCATAGGGATTAATTATTTATTTTCAAAGCTATTTCCAATAGGATGAAATTCCATCTCAACTTTCTTTCCCCTTTCCATATCATAGTTTGCGACATTAACTGGAAAGTCCTACGTTCACATGCACACTGCCTCTAATGTGTATACTATGAATGGATAATTTAAGGTCTCTACAATGTCAAGTCTTCTCACTTTTGACAAGCAGGCAGAAAAGTGAATAAAGGGTGATAAAAAGCAAAGAATTCTATGGAAGAAACTTTAATCTCGAAAGTTTTTTCTAGCAGTTTGATCACTTCAATGTTTTCAATGGAAGATATCATAATTGACGTGAAAGGGTTTAATTTTTATCATGAAACACGAGCAGCAGCAAGCATATACGCAAAGAGGGTTTAATTTGTATCATGAAACACGAGCAGCAGCAGCAAGAATATACGCATCTCTGGTCTTCGTTGAGTTTGCTTTCACACTTGTGAAAGCTTTAGATGGTCAGGGTCGTCCTGCTCCCTGTTGTTAACGTGTATCACAGGCTTTTAAGATACAGAGAGATAGAAAGAGTGATGATAGGAATGAGACTTATTACAACATACCTACACACAGTTTTGACCACAAAATCAAACAAACTAAAAATAACAACCCTTTGTTAACAAAGATTCTTTTCAATAACAGTTTGTTTTTTTAATTTATTTTTATTTTTTATAAGTTCTTAGGTTTGGCAGACAAAGCAGACCCAAGAGATTTGGGTTTGACGGCCAAGCATGACCCAAGAGCATTGAGTTTGGTGGCCATGTCTAATAATTTTTTTAATATAATTTTATTTTTATAAAAAAAGTATTTAAACTATCCTATTCTAAATAATTTCTTTTTATAAAGTTTTTCTATTTTTTATAAAAAATATATTTAAACTACCTTTCAAGTATCTTAAACAAAAATGTTAATAAAACTTTTTTTTTTTCTTATAAAAAATATTTAAATTACACTTGAAGTATCCTAAATAATTTTTTTATAAATCTTTTCTATTTTTTATAAAAACATTTAAATTATTATTGAATAATCCTAAACAGAAATTCTCATTAATTTGTTTTATTTGTTATAAAAGAAACTATTTAAACTACCTTTAAAGTATCGTGAACTGAAATGCTAATTATTTTTTTATAATTTTCTTTTATTTTTTTATAAAAAAATTAAATTATCCTTAAAGTATCTTAAATAGAAATGCTAATTAATTTTTATATAAAAAAACATTTCAATTACCCTTGAAGTATCCTAAACAAAAATTCTTATTAATTTTTTTATAAAATTATAATTAATTTAAACTACCCTTGAAGTATCCTAAACAAAAATTCTAATTAATTAAAAAAATAAATTCAAACTACCCTTGAAGTATCCTAAAAAAATTTCTAATTAATTAAAAAAAATTAAAACTACCCTTGAAGTATTCTAAAAAGAAATGATAATTAATGTTTTTTTATAAAAAAAAACATTTAAATATCCTAAATAATTTTTTTATAATATTTTTCTATTTTTTATAAAAACAAATTAAACTATCCATGAAGTTTTCTAAACAGAAATTCTAATTAATAATTTTTATAATGTTTTATTTGTTATAAAAAAATATTTAAAATGCTCTTGATGTATCCTAAACCAAAATGCTAATTAATTTTTTTTAATATTTTTTATATAAAAAATTAAACTATCCTTAAAGTATTCTAAACAGAAATGATAATTAATTTTTTATCGCACATATTGTTATGATATTTTACGTTGATGCGAACACATTTTCTTCCCCTTTCATTTTTATATCACACTCCAAGAAAATGACATAACTTTAATTATATTTATGTGTTATTGGTTTGCTTAGTTATATTATTATCATGTATGAACCTAATAAATTAATCACTTATAACTTAGTCTCTTATTGTATGTTTGTTCTATTTATTCATTGAGTTGTGAAAAACTCATCATTTTATCATTTCAATCTTTTTTTTTTTTTTGATAATCATCGAGAGTATATTGAGAAGGCTATAAAGCGAATAGCCAAAGAGAAATACAAGAAAAAAAAAAAAAACCTGATCTACTACAGCAAACAACAAGAAGACTACCTAAGATTTCTTATTACACCATAATTTGATGCCATCAGAAGATCTTAAGAGGTCATTTCCTGTATAATTGAAGTTTGAATCTTGAGTATGCAACCAAATAGCAACCCGATGAAGGATGGTGGAGAAACAATCAAACAAGTTTATAGTTCCCTCCTCAAAAACAATTTTGTTCCTCAGCAACCATATACCCCAAATAGTACTACTTGAAATTAATCTCCAAGCTGATCTTTGGAATTTGCCATGTACCATTTCGGGCCACTGCAGAAGTAGCAAGTCAATTGTTCTCGGTAAACAACATTGGATACCCCACCAATCCAAAACTTTCATCCAAACACTCCTAGAAAAGTTACAATGTATAAAAAGATGCTCTGAGGTTTCCAAATTTGAGCTGCAAAAGACACATGAAGCTTGTGTGGCAGACAAAACAGTCCGTTGATGAAGAAAAGCTCTTGTACTAACTTTGTCCTGTACTGCCAACCAGAGAAACACCTGAACTTTCAGGGGGGCCCTTTTAATCCAAACATTGGCTTCGAAGACTCTATCAGTCGCAGAGGAGGTATTGTCGATTAGGGTGCAACACGATTTAACTGAGAAGCTTCCATCAGAATTGCATGGCCATATAAGTTTGTCATCTTTTCCTTGACTAATTATCGTTGGCTCCAACATTGAGAGCAAATGATGATATTGTTGCTCTTCATAAGATAAGAGCTTCCTACGCCAAATCAAATTTCATCGCCATTGATCATTCACCCATTGACCCATCTCATTAACCAAACCATTCCGAAAAGTAGAAATTTGGTAAAGCTTAGGGAAAATGCTACGTAAAGCATTTGATCCTATCCACACGTCAGACCAGAAAAGGATGGAGGATCCATCTCCAATCTTAAATTTAATGTTTTCACGCAATACTAAGCCGATGACACTGTTTGGATCCAAGATTGACAAAACATCTTTCCAAAATGGGGAAATATGACTATGCAATTTTGGGATTCCATTCTCGAAAGTTGGGGAGTAAAAATGGGTTGTTACCTGTTTCCATAAGGCATGGTCTGGTAAGCTTAGCCTCCATATCCATTTGAAAAGCATGGATATATTTTTTGACATTAAAGAACCTAACCCGAGGCCTCCTTCTTTCTAGCTTTCACAACAATACGCCACTGAACCTTGCAGATTTTCTTTTGCTTCGCCACTCCAGACCACAAGAATCTTCGTTGAGATGTTAGTATATTACAGACACCTTTCGGCATAAGAAAAGAAGACATATAATATACTGGCAATGAACTCAAGACACTTTTGATTAGGCAGATACGTCCTGCCATACTAAGCATACAACCTCTCCACATGCTCAACTTTCGTCTGAAATTCTCAATAATAGGCTTCCATGTAGACAATCTTTTAGGATTGGATCCTAAAGGCATGCCTAGATAAGAGCAAGGCAAGAAATCAAATCTGCAAAAGACTGAATATGCCATACTAGCACAAGTATCTTCCCCAACATTTATGCCAATTAAAGAGCTTTTATGGAAGTTAATGTGCAAACCTGAACAAATAGCGAACCACAACAGGATCCTTTTAACTGTTTTGACCATATGAAGATTAGCAGGCATGAAGATCAAATTGTCGTCTGCATATTGTAGGTGACTGAGGTAAAAGCTGTCTCCAAAAGGGATACCTTTGAAAAGATCATTTGAAGCTGCTCTTTGAAACAAAACAGATAATCCCTCTGCTGCTATTAGAAAAAGGAATGGAGAAAGGGGGTCACCTTGGCGAATCCCACGGCCCATCAAGAATTCCTTAGAAGGAGATCCATTAATCAGCACTGATAATTTTGCAGTGGAGATGCAAGTGTTGATCCAATTAATCCATTTTTCACCAAAACCCATATGCCTCATAATCTGCTCTAAATAATCCCACTGCACACTATCGAAAGCTTTGTGAAAATCCACCTTAAAGATAAGGCTCGGCACTCTGTGTCTTTTCAAGGAATGAACTGCTTCATTGGCAACCAAAAACCCATCAATTATTTGCCTCCCTACCAAGAAAGCTGTTTGATTCTCACTGATAAGGTCATGCATAACCGCTTTCAGACGGCTAGAAAGAATCTTAGCTATTATCTTGTAAATGCCATGAATCAAACTAAGAGGCCTGAAATCTTTGAAGCCAACTGGGGAAGCTATCTTCGGAATTAGATGAACATAAGCATGATTGAACCCTTTTGGAAGCCTACCTGTTTTGAAGAAATTCTTGGCCAGGTCTAACAGATCATCTGCAATGAAATTCCAAGCAAGCCTGTAGAATTTGAAATTGAAACCATCTGGACCCGGACTCTTGCTCCCATCACAATCCCAAACACTCTGCTTTAATTCTTCCGAAGTGATATCTCGCTCCAAGCTAGCTGAAGAAGAAGCCGAGAGTGTTTTAAAACCAACAGGCCCTAAACCAATTCGGAATCTATCAGGACTTCTGAATAAGTTGGAGAAAAAGTTAACTGCCGCATCTTTTATGATCGGTAAACCTTCAACAACAGAACCATTATGAACCACTTTCAGGAGATGGTTTTTAGCCCTCCTGAAGTTAGCAACTAGATGGAAGAAACACGTGTTGCGATCGCCCAGGCGACACCAAATTTGGCGAGACTTTTGACGCCACATGCTTTCTATATGCAAGTTACATTGCCACTGTTTCTTGATCAGTGAATCAAGCGAGTTCTGCTCTGCAGTAGATAATTGCCCATACTCTGATTTCTTTTCTATAGCTGAAATATTGCTTTGGATCAATGACAAAGCAGTCTCCTGATGCCCAAAACCAACCTTATTCCACTGTCTGAGTCGAGTTGCCATAAAGCTGAGCTTCTTAATGAGCTTGAACTGACCTGAAAATTCATTGCAAGCTTCATCCCATATACCCTTTACAATATCTTTAAAATTTGGATGATGGAGCCAACAATCCATGAATTTGAAAGGAATCCAACCTTTTTCTGCAGGTGAAACCCCTAGGATTAAAGGGCAATGATCAGAGAACCCTCTTGGAAGCCGTCGAAGAGACAAAAGGGGGAATTGCAAATGACAACAAGGACTAGAAAAAATACGGTCTAGTTTACTCATGGATCCCCCACGAAACCAGGTGTATAGTCCCTCTGACATGTTGTACTCGATTAGGTTGCAATCATCAATAAAAAGTCTAAAAGCCGTTGAGCCCACCTTGTTAATGAAGCCACTGCTTCTGTCACTTCGCAACATAGTTTCATTGAAGTCACCTGCTAAAAACCAAGGACACTCAAAAGCAACCTTCAGAATACGAAGGTCCTTCCAAAGAAGAAGTCTGTCAGCTTGATTGCAAGGGGCATAAACACCTACCACCGCCCCTGAGAAGCCTGTCAAGATATTCTGCCCAAATAACCCGATCCAACCATGACCATACTCCACTGATGATACCACAAACTTAGAGTTATCCCACATAGCCAGAATGCCCCCTTTAGTACCTTCAGCCTCATTACCAAACCAAGAAACATTACTGACGCTCCATAATTGAAAAACCAATCTGTCTGAGTAACTTTGTAACTTAGTTTCAAACAAAAAACAAACCTCTATATCAAAATCCCTGATTAACTTTGAAACTGTCCTCTTCTTTCTAGCTAACCCCAATCCACAAGAATTCCATGAAAGAATCTGCATAAGAAAAGAGATTTAAAATCCTTACAGAACAAAGAGGAACATCTGCTCACTGGGATGCTTCCCAATCAGCCTTCTCTTTACGCCTTTGCTGATTTATATAGGATGTGAAGTCATCTAAATTGTGAGGTTTTTCAATCTGCAAAACCTCTCCTATTTCCAGCATTAAACAAACCTCATCACCCTCAGAAGGTTTATTGTTTTCTTCATGAGCTAGCAAGTTCCTCCTGTTACACCTCTGTATTGTTGAGTCCTCAGAATCCACCTCACTCGTATTGACTGTTTCATTCAAACTTCCATCAGCTGTAATCATCTTTGTACGTCGCAACTTCCTTCTTGTTTTTGCAGATAGAGCAATTGCACTCTCTTTTGTGTTTGCATCAGAGTGTAAAATAACTGGGTGATTCATGTGTTGCGGTTCCAGAATTACTATGGCTTGAGGATTGTATGTTGATTGAAGGGCTAAATCATTGTTTGATCCAAATGAAATGGAGAGAACGTCAGATGGGCTTTGAGATCCACTGCCATAAACTGGGCATTCAATCTGGGCCAATACAAGGGAGTCAAGGTCCAAGGCAGCTGCAGGGTTTCTAGCATCTTCTCTCAAAATAGGAGTGCCCTGTCCCGTATATACGGTAAGAGCATTGGGAATGGGACTACTTTTTATATAGCTGCTGTCAGAAAAAGAAAGATTGTATGCCATAATTTCTGGAAATCTCTCTAAAGATGAGGCAGCATGTTGATCTTGCACCACATCCAGATGAAGAGCATTAAATATGATAAGAGAGCTATCGTCAGAAGTTGATAGCTTGTCTCCATCCTGTGCCAGATCTGAATTTTCCCACCCGCTACTACCACCCCCAAGAGTCCTGGTGACTGATGGAGCCACACCTGTTCTGTCCTCATCTGTGTCTACGCCATCACCCACATCAACCGAGTCTTCCTCATCATCCTCATCCCCTTGCTCTAGGGATGTCTGAAAGTCATCCATGGTGTATGAAATAGAGCCAGCAATTGGGTAATGTAACTGGTCCATCTCCTCTATCTTAACCTGATATGTTTGATTATTGAGTTGCAAAACAATCACCTTATTCACCCTATCCAGTTGTGTACCAATGAGGATCCGTAACTGTGATAGTTCAAAATGCTTGAGAGTAGTTTTATCATAACCTATCATCTGGCCAGATCTTTCTAAAATCTTTGTGAGGCATCTGCAATTCCACCCTATAATGGGTAGATTTGTTATTGTTATCCAGGCCATCCGATTCAAAGTTGTGTCAGTCTCAACCCAGGGGCGAACTTCCTCAAAAAATACATCCCAACATTTATTATTCTTCCTCCATGATTCCATTAATATGTCTCTATTATCAAAAATCACAAGGACCTGAGATGCCCCAAGAAAGCGCAGTCCAGCAAAATCTATATCATGTTGGTTCAGTCCAAAACGAATAGAAGAGTAATTGGATCCTTTTTTTATTTTTCCCAGAAGACATCTCTTTAGCCAAGCATAATCCTCTTCTTCAATATCAATGGAGAGTTTTTCAAAGTAATCCTTTGGTCCAGAAGCCACAGGCAGAAGTATTTGTTCCACTTTTCCTTCACTGAGTACCTCTTTGTAACTTCTTTCATCTCTTTCACTAATAGGCACTCTTATAGTTGTTTTGGGTTTTGATCTGTCAGGAGCTTTGTTCTCTCTTGGAATCTTTTTATAGTGTCTGGCAAAATTGGCCTTTAGTCTGTGATATTCAAACCAAATGTCATTCACACTCTCTAGCAAAACTTTATCAGAAAAGTTTGATGCTATTGTTACAAAACCAAAAAGACTCCCTGATTTGTTGACACGCCTGGATACATAAAGTTTGAGTACAGAGCCAAACTTGTTAAAAGAAGCCTTTATGCGATGGTAATCAGCCCATATTGGGAAACCTTCAAAGTAAATTTGTGGCACTGAAATGTTAAAAGAGTGGTTATTCTGGGTTTTTGGGCTAGGAATATTGTGAATGTGTTTAGGGGGTGGTTGTTGTTTTTGGTCAAGGTGGAGGTGGCTATTGGAAAGGGATTTTTGATTGTTTGTTGATCCATGGGATTTTAGAAACCTAACCTGCGTTGAGGAGGCTGTATTTTGGATGTTTTGGTGATGGTTTGTGGGTTGTTTAGTGATTGAGTGGGTGGTGTTAGCTTTGAGGGTTTGAAGTTTCGGATTGGAAGTCATGACAGATTCTGGGCAGAGCTTCAAACAACAATTACTCACCAACAATTCAACAAATAACAAATCGCAACGGTAAAACAACATCTTATGCAGAACATATCCAAATATCAGCTCAAGTTAACGGTTGGATCTCCCTAGATCGGAGTTAGACCAAAACTGACCTTAGATTGATGGACCACTGTTGAGCGTGCATAACTCTTTGCTGGAAGATTTTCATCTCATCTCCACCGTTCCGAATGTGTAATACGGCCATACGCATCACATATCCAAAATTCAGATGGATCCAACGGTAGAAAGAGAAGAAATGAACCGGCGATTCTGACTGTTCCGAGAGTGATTTGCCCAGAAATGTTCAAACGGTAAGATTTCTCTAGTGGATTCAAATATGAACGATCGCTCTGGTCAGGATGTGGGAACTATAGTGACACACAACTTACCCAAAATTCATGTTAATCCAACGGTGGAAGAATGAGAAATCGGCCAGCGACGCTGACAGGTCTGAGGAGGGTTTTCAGAAACCTTCAAACTATTAGATTTCCAAATTGTGAGTGATATCCCCTCCTGTCAAAATGAAGACAATGCGTTACAGAATCCGGTTCTAGAAAGGGTTCTTTTGAGGATGAAGGTGGTGGCAGGCTTGGTGGTGGAGGTGGATTTGGTGGAGGTGGATTTGGTGGTGGAGGTCTGGGGAGGAAAGGGTTCTTTTTTACTGTAGCATTTAGAGGTTAAAAGTTACTGTACTAGCATTTTTA
Organism: Populus simonii; assembly: GCA_007827005.2. Lineage (NCBI taxonomy): Eukaryota > Viridiplantae > Streptophyta > Magnoliopsida > Malpighiales > Salicaceae > Populus > Populus simonii. The sequence continues at coordinate 13,212,954 of CM017482.2, forward strand.
GAAGTTAAGTTTTAGCAGATTATCATTTCAATCTTTTCAAGATATATAGTGTGTATTAAGAGTAGGTTTTTGTCTATACTCTAAGCTGATATACCCAACACTCTTTCATGCGGGCTATGACATGTATATATGATGTAGTAATATAGAGGGATAATAGATCTTAGGTCAGAGTTTTTTTATTATTATTATTTTATTTAGTTCTAATAAAATTATGTTTAGGTATAAGATAGTGTCTTGACAGCACAGACATTGGAATGGGACATTGCAAAACAGAGCTAGTTGTAATGAAGATTATGGCGTTGTGTTTCTATACAAAACGGAAGAAGAAATATTGAACAAAAGTAGACGAAGAAAGATGGTGCAAAGATTGAATGGTGTGTCTAATATCTGCCATTGGACATGAAAGGAAAGGGAGACTAAGGAGAAAGATGGTGCTTTTCTTAGCTTTGTTTAACCTACGCAGCGAGTATACATAATGGCTAAATGAGCTAATCTACAACGAATTCCTCGTTAAATTACTCTCTGTAACTGACAGAGGGGCTAAAAAATGATTATCACACGGAAATTTCAGCCAGAAGATTGCTTCGCTGCAATTCCATCCTGAGGTTTGGTGTTCAAAGAAAAGAATGATTATCACACGGAAATTCCTGCTGTATTTTTCCTTCAGTCTCCTCTCAGCTGCTAGAGCAGCAGCCACGGACGGGGGCAGATGTCTTAGGTTTTCAGTTGGCTTTCCATCACTTTCTGGCACAGTGGACGGCACTGCTGCGAATAGGGACTCAACATCCTTAAGGGTTAACACAGGCTGATCCTGATTGTTCGTGTTCCCACTTATAACTATGAATGAACTGGTGCTTCTACCACTACCAGAAAATCAGATAACACCAACGGAATTACCGACGGAAATTTTCCGTCGGTAAAAATTGCCAACGGAAATAATTCCGTCTCAAATTCTGTCGGAATTAGCCGACGGCGAGAAATTTTTTTTTAAAATTGCAACGGCGGGATGACGTGGATTTTATTCAGATGAATTTACCAACGGAAATACCGAGGGATTCAAACCCCGGACAGCCAAGCAGGGACGTGTCGCTAACACCGGTGAAATCACCGACGGTGTTACCGACGGAATATTTCCGTCGGTGAGTCCGTCGGTAAACGCTAGTATATACTGTCTCTGCCGACAATCTCTCTTCCTCTCTTCCTCTCTTCCTCTGTTTCTCCTTCTTCTTCCCCTTCTTCTTCCACATCCCACCTCTCCCCTCCCAAACTGCAGCCAACCACCCATCTCAACTCTTCCCTCTTCTCAACACAAGCTAGCACTCAAGTTTCTTATACTTCTGTACGTGGTCACAACATCCGTTAATTCTTGTGGATTTTATCATTTTTTATAAGTAAATCTATCATTTTTAGTTTTAACTTTTAAATGTGAATTTTATTGTTTTGTTAGTATATGTATTTTGTTAAAGAAACTTCTTGTATGAATGTATAATTTTGTAGTTGTTATAGTTTGTTTTAGAATATTTTATCAAATTATATTTGTTTGTAAATTGTTGAAATTTTGTTTGATTTACACCGAATTATATTAGAGCTTGTTTAACGGGTATGTTTTAATTGTTATCAATTCTACTGCGAAGTTGTGATTTCTGTAAATTTATATATGTATAAATTTGTATGTATGAACGTTGATAGTTGATAATTGATAATGAATATTTAACATAAGTGTTTTTTTAGTTTGTTGGATAATTGATAGTGAATATTTAACATAAGAAACCAATATTTTTTTTTTATGTTTTATAGATATTCAATAAAAGTCATGGATGATCGTTCATGGATGTATCGGGACTCACCCCAAGGATTGCGGAGGATGGATTATTGTAACGATGTTTAGGGTTTTATTAATTTCTCAACATCTATCCCGAGGAATTTTACTGATGGCGGTATTAAGTGTCCATGCAGGAAGTGTAAAAATTTAAAATTTCTGCATCAAGATGTTGTAACGATGCATCTTCTAACCAAAGGGTTCATGCAGGACTACCTGTGTTGGTATGCACACGGAGAACTATTTGTTCCTAATGAGAGCATGGTTGAAAGGGTGGTCGGGTCAACTTCTAGTGCTAGCAACATGCATGAAGTTGGAAATGAGAACAATAATCGTTACAAAAATATGGTTATGGATGCAATGAGAATGAGTGAAGGTAATGCCAGTGAATTTCCAAACATAGAAGAAGAACCTAATGCAGATGCAGCAAGGTTTTTTGATCTGTTGAAAGATTCTGACGAGCCATTATGGGATGGTTGCACGAACCACAGTAAATTATCGGTCGTAGCACAGGTGTTCACCATCAAGTCAGATCACGGGTTGAGTGAGGCCGCTTATGACAAGATTATCGAATGGGCGAGAAGCATTTTACCTGAGGGGAACAAGCTGAAAGAGAACTTCTATGCTGCCAAGTCCATGATGAAACCCCTCAGTTTAGGATACCAGAAAATTGATATGTGCCCTAACTTCTGCATGTTATACTACCTTGAAAATGCTGAGCTGACCGAGTGCATGACATGTGGGCATTCCCGTTACAAACCCAGAACTGGAAGAGTAAAGACTCTCGTGGCATGTAAAAAACTTAGATACTTTCCAATCACACCTAGACTGTAAAGGTTATTCATGTCACGAAGGACTGCTGAGCACATGACATGGCACCAATCACATCATGCGGTTGATGGAGTGATGGTGCATCCTTCTGACGGTGAAGCCTGGAAACACTTTAACAGTGTGCATCCTCACTTTTCAACTAAATCAAGGAACGTGCGTCTTGGGTTATGTACAGACGGATTCAACCCATTCGGGTCATTTCCTGCTCCTTATTCTTGTTGGCCGGTCATACTGACGGTTTATAACTTGCCACCATGGATGTGTATGAGGCCGGAGTTCATGTTTCTATCTATGGTCATACCAGGTCCGACCAGTCTGGGTCAGAATATAGATGTTTGTCTTCGTCCGTTAATTGATGAGTTGACGCAATTGTGGTCCTCTAGAGCTTTGACTTATGACATCTCGAGGAAACATAATTTTGTTATGAGAGCAGCTTTGATGTGGACTATCAATGATTTCTCAGCTTATGGAATGGTTTCTGGTTGGAGCACGCATGGAAAGCTAGCATGTCCATATTGTATGGAGAACAACAAGGCATTCACGCTAACAAACGGGGGTAAAGCTTTTTTTTTTACTGTCACCATCGCTTCTCGCCACCGAATCACAAGTACAGAAAGAACAGAAAGGATTTCTTTGTTGGCAGAGTTGAAAAGGATGTTGCACCCCCGCGTCTTTCCGGTGAAGAATTGCTTGATGTTGTTTCAGAGTATGGTGACATTGTGTTTGGTCTCCAATCAGGGAAGCAGAAGTTTCCTGGTTTTGGTTTGACCCATAACTGGGTGAAGCGAAGTATATTTTGGGAGCTTCCTTATTGGAAGACCAATCTTCTCCGTCATAACCTTGACGTCATGCACATTGAAAAGAACGTGTTTGAGAACATTTTCAACACTGTCATGGATGTGAAGGGGAAGACAAAGGACAACATCAAGGCTAGATTGGATGTAGCGTTGTTCTATAACCGTAAAAATATGGAGTTGGTTTGTGATGGGTCACGGGTCGCAAAACCAAGAGCAAGCTTCGTGTTAGAGAAAAACGCACAACTACTAGTCTACAAATGGCTTAAGAGTCTGCGTTTTCCCGATGGACATGCCTCGAACATATCAAGGCTGATTAATACCGAGGAATGCAGATTATATGGAATGAAGAGTCATGACTGCCATGTGTTTATGCAAACACTCATCCCATTAGCTTTTCGTGATTTGTTGCCAAAGGGGATATGGGATGCACTAACGGAGATCAGTCATTTCTTCAGAGATATATGCTCCAGCAAGTTGAATGTTGATCACATTGAGAGGCTTGAAACGAATATCATGGAGACAATATGCAAACTTGAGATGATATTCCCTCCATCATTTTTTGACTCAATAGAGCATCTATCCGTACATTTATTGTTTGAGGTAAAAGTTGGAGGACTGGTCCATTACAGATGGACGTATCCATTCGAGAGGTTAGATATTACAGTTGCTATGACATTTATAATTAAATGTTTTTATTTTTATTTTAATGTTTTTAATTGATAATTTATATATATATATATATATATATATATATATATATATATATATGCAGGTACTTGTTCAATCTTAAAAAAAAGGTTAAGAACAAGGCGCATGTTGAGGCGTCAATATGTGAGGCCTATATTGTTGAGGAGATCTCAACATTTATCTCATACTATTTCGAACCTCATTTGAGAACGAGGATCAACCGTGTTCCACGACATGATGATGGTGGTGAAGTGCCTTCAAGTGGGAACTTGTCAATATTCTCTAATCCTGGACGACCTACACCTAAAAATGCTATGAAGGGAAGATATTTGTCTGAAATAGAGTTCAGACAAGCACACAATTATATCCTATTTAACTGTGATGAGCTGAGACCTTTTATTAAGTAAGTAGATGTTCGACATAAACTTTGTCAAGAGTGTATTATATATGTTTTTTGATACCATAAACTCATATAATTTGAAACAACCTTGCAGGCAACATTGACGATACTTACTGTCCAATAACTCACAGCTGACCGAATCTTAGATCTTTCAATTACAAGATGAACAATTTGCCACATGGTTTAGAACACATGTAAGTCCTATCACAAACTCATAATCTCTTGCAATGTAATTCACTGTATGTAAATATATATTACATAATATCTGTTTATTGATTATTGTTGTATTTATTATACAAGGTTTATCAAATGGGAGTTAGTGCTACTATTTCACTGTCTTTACTAAGCCTGGGCCCTGAAAGAAAAGTCAAGTGCTATAACGGGTATTTTATCAATGGATATATCTTTCATACTAAAGAATATGGGCATGGAAGCAAGACATACAATAGCGGTGTTTGTATTAAGGGATCGACTTCTAGTGAGTTTGAAGTTGACTACTACGGTAGATTGGAAGAGATCATGAAACTGCAATATCATAGCGAGCAGAATAGAGTGTTTTTATTCAAATGCTATTGGTATGACACAACTGACAGAGGAATCAGAGTAGATCCTCACTATGGTCTCGTTGAAATCAACTCAAAAGCTAGACACCGCAACGTAAACGACGTCTTTGTTTTCGCAAAGCAATGCCAACAAGTTTATTACACATACACCCCTTCCTTTAAAAGGGACCGATCAAGAGTTGATTGGTTATCCGTTTTAAAAACAAAACCAAGGGGTCGTGTCAACGTTGTTTAGGATGAGAACGAAGACACAAGTGTGATAGATGAAGTCTTTCAAGCTAGTGAGTTGGTTGAACCATACCGAGTTGCTCCTTCGATTGACTTAGAAGAAAATTTGAATTTTCGTGTTTTCGATGATAGTCTTGTTTATGTTGACGCAGAGGATATGAATGCCGTTTTGAGCTCTACTAGTGCAGTACAAAATGTTGATGAAGAAGATGATAACCACATTGAAGAGTGCGATGAAGCGGATGATAACAATTCAATTGAGGACGAAGATGAAAATTCTGACTAAACATGCTGTAAAACCTTATTTTTATAACGTAATATTTTGAAACATGAAATATTTATTTCTTTTTAATTGTCAGCTCTTGTTATTGTGTTGTGTGTGATCTAAGTGTGCAGGAGGATAGAAGAAAATTCATGTAAATATTGACTGGTTTATCGATGGTAACACCAACGGAATAGTTTCGTCGGTATTTCACAGAGAGTTAGAAAAAAATTACGGGCTTGTGCCATAATAGCCAACGGCATCACCAACGGAATAGTTCCGTCGGTATCTCATAGAGAGTTGGAAAAAATTACAGGCTTGTGCCACAATTGCCGACGGAATCACCGACGGAACACACTGACGGACATCACTGATGGAATGGTGACAGAAATCACACGTCCCAAAGCGCACGCCTGTCAGAGGCGCTATTACCAACAAAATTTTAGGCCGTTGGTAATTACCGATGGATAAAAACAAAAGGCGGCAGTTTCGAAAATTTTGGTGCGCATTTCAATTTATTTCCTGTCGGAATTACCGACGGAAATAAATGCCACCGACAACAATTAATGTTCCGTCGGTAATTCCGACGGAAATATTGGCATATAAAAACCCCCCCTCCCCCCTATTTGGTTCATTTTTTCTCTTGGCTCTCATCTCTATTTCTTCTCTTCTCAGTTTTTAGTTTAAGTTTTGGAAGAGATTTGATTGTTTTGGTGGTAGTTTTCAACATATTAAAAGGTATGTAATGGTTTTTCTATATCTTTGTATTTTTTTTATTTTAATTATCATTATTTTTTTGGTGTTCTTTGTTTTGTGTATTTTTATAGATAAAATCTAAAAATCAACACTATTAAGGTAAGCATTTTTTATTCCAAAATTTATTTTGAATTAATGTATTGTTTTTTTAGTTTTGTGTATTGTTTGTTTTGTATTTAGGATGTTTTGTTTAGTGTTATTGAAATATAGAATTAAATTTAATTAGTTTATATTATAGAATTAAATTTAATTAGTTTATATTAATTTTAAGATATTATTGTTTTTATTTGAATAATTGTTATTGTTAAATTTATGTTATAAATGTGAATTGAAATATAGAATTAAATTTAATTAGTTTATATTAATTTTAGGATATTATTGTTTTTATTTGAATAATTGTCATTGTTTAATTGGTATAGATATTACGTTGTATATATGATGTTGATGGAGATTATATGGATTGTGGTTATTGTAAAGATTGCAGGTTTGAAAACTGTGGGTAGTCTTCAATATAGGGGAGGTGCTGCTGAATTTTTATTAATGATTGAATTCCTAATGATATTAGGTTGTATATATGATGTTGATGGAGATTATATGGATTGTGGTTATTGTAAATATTGCAGGTTTGAAAACTGTGGGTAGTCTCTAGTATAAAGGAGGTGCTGCTGATTTTTTTTTTTAAATAATTAAAGTTAATTTATGTAATAATTCATATATATTTGTGTAGATGCGTCGAATGAAATCTACAGCACGTTGTCAGTAGACGGTTGCACATAGTTCTTCTAGCAGCGAGGAGGACATCTCCTTAGGTGTTGATCACGGCGATGCATCTGTGCCACCGTGTGATGCTTCCTCTTCTACCGCAGTTTCACAGCGCAGGAGCAGCGTGCCTTCACAGCGGGGTCAATTCACCTGGAAGTACCAAGCACAATGGAAGGATGACCTCTCAATGTAAGTTTGTTTAGGTTTTAGTTTTTTTTTAATACTTATAACATAATTTATGAACAAATAATTAAATTTTTTTTATTTAATTTCAGGTTCACAAACATTGAGGCTGCCAGGACAATTACATTGGCGATGAAATCGTCAATGGAGATTCCATTGTTTCAATGGAGTCAGGTCTCCAGACATCCTAAGTGGAGACCTAATATCGATGCCTGGTTTCGGCGATTTCAGGTAGGTGTTAATTTTTAATTTTCAATTTATTTTTAATAAATAATTTTTGTAATTTTATATCTTATACTCTTTTTATTTTCAATGAATTATTTATATATACAGAATAAATTTGAGTGGGATAGCGCGGACAACAATGTTGTCAGTAGAGTATGGGAGAATCACGCGGCAACTAGGTAACATCGAAAATAATATTTATTTTTGATTTATAATTTTATGTTCTCAATTCTAATTAGTTACTATGGATATAGGTTGCGTGATTTTTGGTACGACACTCAAAAAAAGGCGAAAAGATATGCGAGGGACAACGGTCTTGAAGGCTGGAATGAGGTGGCAGTTTTGGCAGGAATTTAAACCGCCATTCATCTCGGGAGATATATGGGCGGCATATATTGAGCACATGACGTCTGAGCGGTTCTCACGGCGCTCGCAATCCGGAGCCGTCAATCGGAAATGGGAAATTCATGGTTCGGTGACCACGCACACCGGCGGCTCCGTCCCGTTCAGCGCACATGCGAAGCGGATGGTAAGATTATTTTAAATGAAATATATCGTTAATTAATTTGTTGTTGCTTATAAATATATTTCACTTGCAATCTTTTTTTTCCTTACAGGCTACGTCTCTTGGACGTGAGCCGAGTCCAATGGAACTATTTGTAGAGACACACGTGCGAAGTCAAAACCGCCAAAAGGGGGTGCAGCAGTACGTGGACAACCGTGCTCAGCATTTTGTGGTATGTTCGATCAATCACATTATTTTGTAAGATATTATTTTCTTGAATTGAATATGATGATTTTTTTTAAAAAAATTAGGAGACCTATAATAGCCGGTTGAGAGAGAGATATGGGGACGATCCTTTGACCCAACCAGATTTCGATCCGGATTTGTGGATGGAGGTCGGATCGTCTGGTGGACCCGATAAAAATTGGGTCTACGGGCTCTCCAACACGAAGGCTGATAAATTACGGTCGGCCCATAGTGTCTCAATTGTTGGGAGCTCTCCATCAGTATCGAGCACCTAGTCAGAGGAGTTTTTAGCCTTGAAACAACAATATGAACGCCTCTCGACGGATTATGCTCAGCTCCATCAAATGGTCATGGAGATTAGATCAAAGATGGGTGATGATCCATGTGCTGCTTCTTTTTGGCCGTACGGTCCCGGCAACAACCAGCCTCCTCCTCCTCCTCCTCCTCCTCCAGCTCCGCCGCTATTTTAATTAGTTTAATTTTGTTTTTTTAAAACATTAAATTTGTAATGAATATTTTGATGAATATTATTTAACATTAATTTTACATTTTTAATGTCTAATGAAAATTTATTTGGTTATAAGTTTTTTAATTGTTAATAAATAATTTTTTTTAAAATATTTTAAATGTATACCGAGAGTATTGTAGTATCGTTTACAATATTTACGGTCGTGCCACAATTGCCGACGGAATCACAGACGGCAATCACCGACGGACATCACCGATGGAATAGTGTCGTCGGTATTTCACAGAGAGTTGGAAAAAAATTACGGGCCTGTGCCACAATTACCGACGGAATCACCGACGTCAATCACCGACGGACAGCACCGACGGAATATTTCCGTCGGTATTTCACAGAGAGTTGGAAAACAATTACGGGCCTGTGCCACAATTACCGACGGAATCACCGACGGAATTACCGTTGAATTTTACAGACGGAATATTCCGTCGGTAACTTGGTGGTGGGAATTTTTTTTTTGGCACGCTTATCCGTCTGTATGTCCGTCAGACGTTTTGTCGGTATTTTTGTTTTTTTATTACCGACAGAAATGTCGACGGAATTATAATTACCGACGCTCATGACTCCGACGGATTTGTTTCGTCGGAGATACCGTCGGTAATAATTTTACCGACGGTTTGTGTTCCTTATACCGACGTAATTAATCCGTCGGTAAAACTGTATAATGGCGTGGTGAACTTCTGTTCAATTTATATATCCTCTCTTCCACCGTGTCTTTAACCTGATAAGATCATAGAAGGAAAGGGAGAAATTTTGTTAGAACACATAGAGACTATAAAGCAGAAATTCTAACAGATGACATGAATTTTCAAAGTTTCGGACAACAAGCAAACTAGAAAGCATGAGAGGTCTTTGTAAACTAGTATTTTGAAATAAAGGACCTCAGGTTACTTGAACAAAGTAAATATTACACACGTGCACAAATTCACAAAAAGGATTGAGATTGAAGGATTTGTTTATAGAAAACCCTCACGCTAGTCCTTAAAGAGTTCGTGCATGTTCCTTCTCTTCATAGTATCAAATCTTTCCTAATATAATCACTAAAGAAGGGAGTGTACATTTAAATTCTGAAACAAATATAAAAGGCTCCATTTGAGCAACAATCGGATGGTTGACACGATAAGGATTATTATAAGTCTAATCTAATTACATATAGAAATTTCATGGATAAATGGAGAGCTAAATAGAAATGTAAATTGTTTTAAAAAGGAACTCAAACAAATAGTCCCAAAATACCCCATCCTATCTTCAGTGTGGTGAGGTTATGTATCTCAAATGCATGTCTACTATATGCAATGTTTAAAAGAGAAAAAACACAAGTGTATAGCATCCAAAATTAGTTTAACAAAAAACAAAAAAAACAAAAAAGGAAAAGGAGCATACTATAAATCGATGAACTAATGTCCTCTTTTCCTACCCAATTCGGTGCACCCGGCTGACTGCTTGAGCCTCAGCTGCTGGATTGAGCAGTGGCTCCACAAGAACAACATGCTGTGCTTCTAAGAGATTGAGTCCATTGGCTCTATTATAGAATGTATATCATGTATCTATCAAAATAGGAAATTAATATATGATGTTGTAATCATTACAGTTACTCATGTATCTATCAGAATAGGAACTTAATATAGGATGTTGTAATCATTACAGTTACTGCAGTGTTCTGCTGCCTCTATATAAATAGGAAGGTTGGCTAAGGCACAACCCAATACATTCCATTATTCTCAACTTGGTATCAGAGCCACAAAACCCTAAAATAAATTAAACCTACTTTTCTCACAGCCTCCCAGCCTCCCTTCTTCAATGGAACAGCCGCCACATACATCTTCAAATTCTGCAGCACCAGCAATCCAGCTTTCTTCTTCTCCGGCAGTGCAACCCTCTTTTCTTGCAGCACCTCTTATGCTTTCCTCTGCTGCATCACCGCCTGGATTCTCCTCTGCCATGGCTGGTGAACGCCTCCTCTTGCAGCCCACGTCTGCTGCCTCTATTGCCGCAAGCATTATCTCCCTTTCTCACCCACACCCAGCATTCCATCTTCTGCTCTTGTTGCACAGCACCAAACTTTTGGCAATTCTGGCCGCAGCAGGGGCCAGTTCAACGGTGGCTGGCGTCCCAACCAGTCCAACAGCAGAGGCAACCGATTTGCTGGCTCCTCTTTCAGTGATAATAGGCAGGGCTCTTGGCAGCGCAATAGGGTGTAGAATCCACGCTGCCAACTGTGTCAGAATTTCGGCCATACAGCTCCCCATTGCCCTCAATTCCAGCAGCGAGGTTATGGCCAACAGCCTACTGCCAATCTGGTGCAGCGCAATCTCTCCTCAACCGGTTCTGTTGATTGGTTTCCGGATACCGGTGCCAATCAACACGTCACACCTGATCTTGCCACCTTGACTGCTTCAGAACCGTATCTTGGTAATGATAATTTGCATGTTGGTGATGGTCAGAGTAAAGATGGTCTCTATGCCCTTCCCAAGTCTTCCGTCACGTCAGTTCCTCAAGCCTATTGGTCTCCCTGCACTTCCGCCTCTGCCGATTTATGGCATCGTCGACTAGGTCATCCTACTACACGTATTTTTCAATTGTTAATCTCGAAAAATAAGATCATTTGTAACAACAAACGTCTTAATTTTCAATGTCCAAGTTGTCCTTTAGGAAAATCATCACGTTTGTCTTTAGGACCCACGGGTCACAAAACTTCTGCTCCGCTTGAATTAATTTTTAGTGATGTATGGGGCCCTACTCCTCTTTTTTCTTCAGATGGCTATCGTTATTTTGTTATCTTTGTTGATGCTTATACTAAATATGTATGGTATTATCCTCTCGTTGCCAAGTCTGATGTTTACTCTGTTTTTCATCAATTTCAGACTCTCGTTGAACGTCAATTTTCATTAAAAATAAAATCTTTTCAAACTTATTGGGGCGGTGAATACCGCAAATTATCCATATTTTTTCAGACTATTGGTATTCATCATCGTCTGATTTGTCCTCACACTCATGAACAAAATGGCACAGTAGAGCGTCGTCATATGCATATTGTGGAAACAGGTCTTACTCTTTTAGGGCAATGTAAAGCACCTTTTTGATTTTGGAATTATGCTTTTGAAACCTCTGTTTATCTTATAAATCGCATGCCTACTCCTGTTCTTGCCCATTGCTCTCCGTTTGATTGTTTATTTCACCGGTCTCCTGATTATCATTTTCTGCGTACTTTTGGGTGTCTCTGTTTTCCTTTTCCGCGTCCATATAATAATTATAAATTGGATTTTTGTTCCTCTCCATGTGTGTTCTTGGATATAGTTCCTCCCATCTTGGTTATCGATGTTTTGACATTGCATCTCACCGTATTTATATTTCCCGTCATGTCCGTTTCCATGAACATGTGTTTCCTTTTGATAATTTTGAACAGATTGCAAAGGTTTCCACCACAACCCCCATCCCACCCGCTACTGTCACCCTTCCAAACTTGTTAAACCAATTCTTCAGATGGCTATCATTATTTTGTTATCTTTGTTGATGCTTATACTAAATATGTATGGTATTATCCTCTCGTTGCCAAGTCTGATGTTTACTCTGTTTTTCATCAATTTCAGACTCTCGTTGAACATCAATATTCATTAAAAATAAAATCTGTTCAAACTGATTGGGGCGGTGAATACCGCAAATTATCCATATTTTTTCAGACTATTGGTATTCATCATCGTCTGATTTGTCCTCACACTCATGAACAAAATGGCACAGTAGAGCGTCGTCATATGCATATTGTGGAAACAGGTCTTACTCTTTTAGGGCAATGTAAAGCACCTTTTTGATTTTTGGAATTATGCTTTTGAAACCTCTATTTATCTTATAAATCGCATGCCTACTCCTGTTCTTGCCCATTGCTCTCCGTTTGATTGTTTATTTTACCGGTCTCCTGATTATCATTTTCTGCGTACTTTTGCGTGTCTCTGTTTTCCTTTTCTGCGTCCATATAATAATCATAAATTGGATTTTCGTTCCTCTCCATGTGTGTTCTTTGGATATAGTTCCTCCCATCTTGGTTATCGATGTTTTGATATTGCATCTCACCGTATTTATATTTCCCGTTATGTCCGTTTCATGAACATTTGTTTCCTTTTGATAATTCTGAACAGATTGCAAAAGTTTCCACCACAACCCCCATCCCACTCGCTACTGTCACCCTTCCAAACTATTTAAACCACCCACCACCACCCACTTCCATCAGCCACCCAAATAGCCCACAGCACACAGCTCTGCCACTCCAAACAGCCACCCGACCACAGCTCCCGACCATCCCTTGGCCATCATCACATGCTTGTTTAGCTAACCAGCACGCAGCAGCCATCCTATGACTCTCAGACCTCGACAGCCGAAGACAGCAAACCTGGCTGCTTCCGCTGCCGCCACCTCTGCCTCCACACGAGTACTGCATTCTCTGAGCCCTTTGCATTTTCTGATGCTGACCGGTATGCAGTTTGGCATAATGCTATGTGTGATGAGATCGCTGCTTTGCGCTCAAATCGCACTTGGTCTTTGGTTCCGTTTCATTCTTCTATGAACGTTGTTGGCAGTAGATGGGTATATCGGATCAAATGTCGTGTTGATGGTAGTATTGAGCGCTATAAAGTGCGCCTTGTTGCTAGAGTTTTACCCAGCAGGAAGGTATTGATTATTCTGAAACCTTCAGTCCAGTTATTAAGCAGGCCACTGTCCGATTGGTTTTCGTGAAATTGGAAGATTTATCAGCTTGATATTCATAATGCCTTCTTTAATGGTGTTCTTACTGAAGAGGTCTACATGAAACAGCCTCCAGGTTTTGTTGACTCTTCCCTTCCATCTCATGTGTGCAAATTGTACAAATCATTGTATGGTTTGAAACAGGCACCGAGAGCATGGTACACTCGTCTAAGTGATTTTTTGCTCTCCATCGGTTTCCGAGCTTCCAAGTTTGACACCTCTCTGTTTATCTTATCTATTGGTACTAATATCTTTTATCTCCTGGTATATGTTGATGATATTCTGCTCACGGGTAGCAACTCTGCTATGCTCCATCACCTTATACAATTACTCAGCTCTGAGTTCAAGCTTCGTGACTTAGGTGTTGTTCACTACTTTCTGGGTATTGAAGTTCAGTCTACCGGTATGGGTTTAATGCTGCGTCAACATAAATATATTCTTGACATCCTCACCCGAGTTGGTATGACTTCCTGCAAACCAGTTGATACTCCAGTCTCCCCTTCGAAAGTCATTTTATTACCGGATCATTCATTCTCTGATCCTACACGATTTCGTCAAATCGTGGGTGCTCTTCAATATCTTACCTTCATCTGTCCAGATATATGCTTTGCTATTAACAGAGTCTGTCAGTTTATGCATGCTCCTATAGATTCTCATTGGGCCGCTGTCAAACGTATTTTACGCTATCTTAAAGGTATGGCATCTTATGGTTTCCATATCACTCGAGGCTCCTCTTTTGCTCTACATGGCTTTACAGATGCAGATTGGGTTGGTAGTATTGATGATCGCAAGTCTACGGGCGGCTATCTTGTCTTTTTTGGTCAGACGCCGATTTCTTGGAAATCCGGCAAGCAACGCACTGTTGCTCGCTCCTCTACTAAGGCTGAGTATAAAGCCCTTGCTGATGGTACCGCTGAAGTCATTTGGCTTCAATACTTGTTAACAGATTTGCAGGTTCCCTCAGTCTCTGCTCCTACTATTTGGTGTGATAATCTTGGTGCTACCTATCTCTCAGCAAATCCTATCTTCCATGCTCGTACTAAGCATGTTGAAGTGGATTATCACTTTGTCCGTGACCGTGTTGCCAAGAAAGAAATTCAGATTTGTTTTGTTCCCTCTCGGGATCAACTTGCCGATGTCTTCACTAAACGGCTTCCTGTTGCATCCTTTACTGCTTTTCGGTTCAAGCTTCGGGTTGATCCCCCACCCTCAGCTTGAGGGGGCATATTATAGAATGTATATCATGTATCTATCAGAATAGGAAATTAATATAGGATGTTGTAATCATTACAGTTACTCATGTATCTATCAGAATAGGAAGTTAATATAGGATGTTGTAATCATTACAGTTACTGCAGTGTTCTGCTGCCTCTATATAAATAGGAAGGTTGGCTAAGGCACAACCCAACACATTCCATTATTCTCAACTGGCTCCATGCTGGATTAAGAGCAGCAACACTTGAACAGATTTTGTCTCTTGTTGTTGTCTATGAGTTCTTTTGGGACTGCTATTCTGCGCTCTGAATTCACTGATGGCAACATGTGATTTCCTGCATTTGTGAAGTCACAACCAAAAGACATGATAAAAAATAAGTTAAAGTCTACAAATAGCTCGATCAACATTAAAATACCTGAAACGCACTTCTAACAGTATTTTTGGCACTGGGAAACAAAGAGGTATGCATACATTCAAACTTTTAAACTTCGCACAATACCAATTTTTACAGAACACCAAGTGTTGATCTACTATAATTGGATCTCTCTCTTCCCTCCCCAAAGTTAAATTACAAGATTTCAATATTTGCACAAATTATGCAAGGCAGTTATTTTTCATCCCCAATCTCCTTTTATTTTGTTCGTGATATCATTAGTATTCATCAACCTAATTTGTGCACTTTGCTTGTATAAGAATGCTGAAAACAGAAGGAACCACTGTCCATGAAGATCAGTTGAACTACAAAAAAAACATAAATAAGATGATCAAGAGATCTATCTACCTTCCTCCTTTCATCCGGATATAGGTGATTTCATTAGCATTGAGAGCATGCTCTAACACATCAAGGACATCATTCCAACTTGAGAATACGAGAACCTTTGCTTTAGGATCTGAAGACTTTATCCACAAGATTCTTCTAGTGACTGCTTCAACCTTTATGGTGCCCAAAAAGAAGTGAACAAGGTTTATGCTCTGGGAAAAGGAGAATAGAAATGCTGTCTTAAGTGCACTATATATGTGCATGTTCCAAGACTATAAATTTGAATTTAAATTTGCTCAAGGCATTAGATTTGTTCCATATGAACCTTGAATAGCCAAAGACACTTCAGTTTTTTCAGCAAATAGTAACTGAATGTTAAATAATTAAAAGATGTGGACAAAGACTTCAGAAGCTAAGGTCATGTTTTCACGTTTACTTCTAGAAAATAGTTTTATGGTTCCCATATCTAGTTCTTCGCATTTATCCTAACAGCATTTCTCTATGGAAAATTAAGGAAACATGTTCCAAAATTAGAAAGTCTTATTTGGCTTACATTAGAAACAAAAAAAGAACAGACACAAAATTCAGCAAACCAAAGAAGTCCCAAAGGAGCATTTGGAAAACAACTTTTTTGTGTTTTTCAGTTTTCTAAAAAACTAGAGAAGAGTGTTCCACGAAAATAATTTTATGCTGGAGTAAGATTCATAGGCTAGGTCACATAAGAACAGCCATTCAGTCTGACAACCATGTCCATTGGCGGATGGCCATGAGGAATCTCCAGAATTAAACAACTGGTAGATGAAAGATGGTTTAGTTTGACCTATTTAGGTAAGGAAACTTACCATCACTGTTTCTCCGGTCTTTCTTTTCTTCGATTCTTCATTCAAATCACTAGATGGCAGTGAATTTTTCTTTTGGCGGTCTAAATTCCAGTAGTAACGATTTCTCTCTGAGTTCCTTTTTTGCAGATTCACTGCCTCTTCAGCAGATGTAATAATGCCTCCATGTAATTTGTTAAGACGAAATAACCTTGCCTCATATTCCTGACAAACAAATATAAAAATGTGATCACAGTGAATCCCCTCTCCCACTTCTTCAACGTACTAAATAGTCAAACATCAAAGTAAACAGGCAGTTGAGTAACATACCTGAAATGATTCCTCCAATTCACAATGAACACATGTGGGACCTACGTCAATAGCTTGGCATATTCGACAATGTCTCACACGTTCAATATCCTCTTCCTTTGGGTTCGTCATTGTTCGATCAATTTCCAAAATTCGATCAAGTAGCGTTTTTCTAGAAGCTTCCAATTGATCTACATGAGTTTGGATGTGGTACTTCAGACCAGTAATGCTTCGTAAACTGAAGTGAGATCAGTATTAGTAAACTACCATAATTAGAATTGATATCCGGACCAAGACTGCATACCAGTCAAAGGTTTTCTAACTTAGCTTTGAAGTTCAATGGGGAGTATAAGTTCGCAAAAATACAAAGCAATTACATATTATGATCAAAGAAGTTGAAATAGAATGATATATTAATTCATTGCGCATATTTCAGACAATCACTAACCGTGATGCAATTCTTGATGATCTCGAATTGTTTAGAGTTCCTGAGACAGCCTCTTCAATCTTTCTTATCAGCTCACCTGTGGAATCCTTGTTCCGTTCTGCATGATTGAGAGCATCCAACCACCAAACTGTATGTAGATTTTTTCACTCACCAAATGCATTACAAACCTTCAAAAGAATTATAATCTTGCTCAAGACCGAAAGACTGAAAACAAATAAGAAATGCAGAAAAAATAGACAGTTTCTAGTTATGCCACCCCTTAGAATATGATAATCAATTCCTATGAAATAAATGTGCCATCTTTGTTTTAGATTTTTTAAATGAAAACAGTAATGAAGTTGTGGTCATCAACCGTAACAATGTTATACTCACCTTTGACATAGCACACTAGAACATACTGAAAAGCAGCCATTCTGCTTGCAGACCAATGACAAGTCTGGTTCAAATGACTAAGTAATACCTCATGTTGGCATGAGCTGTACAAACCGAGAGACAATAGGAAATTATAGCTGTAATAGTCACGTTTATCTTCTATTTATGTAAATCCTGATTGTCATGGGATCGTAATTGTTTCCTTTCCTAATACAACTAGGAAGGCTGTACATTGTGATGTATATATCCCCTGTTTCTGCAATAAGAAGATAGAATTGAATTCTGTAGAAACCCTACTCAAATTAACATGGTATCAGAGCATAGATCCTTAAATTGATCTATTGCTACAACAAAAGTTGCTGGAACCAATAGCAACATACGATAATGGAGAGAATAGAAGGAATGGAAGCAGCACCAGCAGAACTAGAGCAACCAAATACGACTGCAAATCTTGAAGACCTTATGGCAAGAATGACTCAAGCCATAAACCAGAATCAGACACAGACTCCAACAGTAATGCATGATATTACTGCAACACAGATTGGTATCAAACTCGATGGTACCAATTATGCTTTATGGTCCCAAATTGTTGAGATGTTCATCTCAGGAAAAGACAAGTTGGGATATATAAATGGTGATCTCCCACAACCAGAACCGAATGACCCTTCTTTTAGGAGGTGGAGGACAGAAAACTCAGTGGTAAAAGGATGGTTAATTGGCTCAATGAACCCATCCTTGGTCAGCAACTTCATTTGATTCCCTACAGCTAAACAGGTATGGGATTCAATTGCTATAACTTACTTTGATGGGACTGATACATCTCAGGTGTATGATCTAAAGAGGCGAGTAAATAGAATGAAACAATCAGGGGAACCAATTGAAAAATACTACAATGATCTCCAAGGCTTATGGAGGGAGATTGACTTTCGTCGTCCAAACCCGATGGATTGTGTTCATGATATACAAAAATACAATACTCTCTTGCAAGAGGATCGGGTGTACACCTTTCTCGATGGATTAGATGACAGGCTTGATAAAATCAGGAGTGATGTGTTGCAACTGAAACCATTTCCAACTATAGAACAGGTGTATGCCCATGTCCGAAGGGAAGACATAAGGCAGGCCGTGATGCTGTCCAACAGAGGAAATATTCCAGATGTTGCAGCAATGATCTCTAGAGGTATGAGAACTGGTTCACAAAACAAATTTACATTGCAGGTAGCCAAGACTGGAAACTCCTCTTCACACGGGGGGAAATTTAATCCTGCAAAAACTAAGGGCCATGAGGAAGGAGGAATCAATGGATGCTCTCACTGTGGGAACGTGAAACATACTCGTGAGACATGTTTTAAAATGCATGGCTACCCCGAATGGTGGACAGAACTCAAGGCACGAAAACAAAAAGAAGCTGCTAGTGGAACTGGAAGAACAGCCATGGTTAATTCAGCCCCTATAAATCCAGAAGCCACCCTTTCACTTGTCCCACTTGTTGAATCAAAGGAGGACATGACAGCCTCTCTCGGTAATCCAGGTAACAATTCCAGTAATGACAGCAGTGCCTTACTTGTGTCTAACGCAGGCAAGAATGAAGACTGGATAGTGGATTCAGGCGCTACTGATCATATGATGTTTTGTCAAGATGATCTTGTGGAAATTACAGAGCCAAGGCGAAATAATATATTCAATGCCAATGGGGTTATGTATCCGGTTACGGGAGCTGGAATAGTAGATATATCATCTTCAATCTCATTGGCTAACACTCTTTTAGTACCCTCTCTTTCCAGTAAATTATTATCAGTGGGACAAGTCACCGAAGAACTCAATTGCTTAGTGCTAATGTATCCAACATTTTGTCTTTTTCAGGATATTCTCACGAAGGAGATTATTGGGCGTGGTACTAAGAGAGAGGGGTTATACTACATGGACGACTTCAGTTTCGGCAAAGTCAATACCATGAGTCGCACATCTAGCGCACGCGAAGAACAGATTTGGTTATGGCACGCTCGGTTAGGGCACCCTTCATTTAGCTACATGGAACATTTATTTCCGTAGTTATTTTCAACTTTGAGTTACTCAAATTTCAGATGTGAAACATGCATATTGGCCAAGAGTCACCGTGTACCTTTTCCAACTAGCATGAATAAAAGTGATATTCCATTTACTCTAATTCACTCTGATGTTTGGGGACCTTCCCCTATTACAACTATCTCGGGTATACGATGGTTTGTGACTTTTGTAGATGATTGTACACGGATGACGTGGCTATACTTGTTGAAACGCAAGGATGAAGTATTTGGTGTATTTCGAGCATTTCATGCTAAGATTCAGAACCAATATTTAGCAAAGGTCCGTATTCTTCGGACGAACAATGGGGGAGAGTATATGAATCGCGATTTTCATGAATATTTCCAAAGAACTGGTCTCCTTCATGAGTCATCGTGTAGTCAGACGCCACAACAAAATGGAGTGGCCGAAAGGAAGAATCGACACATCTTAGAAACTACACGAGCCTTGTTGATTGGATCAAATACACTTGGCCGTCATTGGGGTGACGTTGTTGCTTCGGCTGTGTATCTAATGAACAGTATGCCCTCTAAGGTTTTGGATTTCAACACCCCATTACAATTTTTGTCAAAACATGTCACTCTACCATCTTTACTACTCATTAAGCCACGTATATTTGGATATGTTGCCTTTGTTCATTTGCATAAAAATCAAAGGACCAAGCTGGAACCGTGTGCCGTTCGGTGCATATTTTTGGGGTATGGTACCAACAAGAAAGGGTATCGCTGTTATGACCCGAATAAAAATCGGTTGTATATAACAATGGATGTCACATTTGTAGAATCGGACAAGTTTTATTCATCATATAGATCATCTTCTTCTCTTCAGAGGGAGACTTGGGATGAAGAGTAGAAGTGGTGGATGAGACAAATTGAAGAAACAGTGGTGACAACAGCTCCTACCGTAGTGACAGTGGCACCATCACAGGAGGAGGAAACCATGGCAACAGCAGCCCCTATTGTGGTGACAGTGGCGCCATCACAGGAGGAGACAGAAGCAGCTGTTACACAAATGGATGGAAATATGGTGACAGCGGATGCTGCTAGACATATAGAGGAAAAAGCAGTAACAGGAACACCAACAGGAACACCATCACCAGTTGCAGATAATGGCCTGCATGAAGACATCATGGTTATTGACTCTGACGATGATTCCCCTAGTAGAAGAACCCCTCTTTTGGAAGTACCCGACAGTGACAATCTTTCTCCTGAGAATATTCCTGAGGTAAGACCTTCCGCATCACCTTCCAGCAATGTTTTGGATATTGCAATTGGTTATCACTTACCTTTCAGGAGTAACCGTGGCAAAGCTCCAGCTCGCTACTCTCCTGGAGAAGCAGGGAAGAAATCCAAGTACCCAATTTCTAATCATATGACAACAAAAGGCTGGTCTGATCCTCTTATAAAATTTGCGCAAAAGCTGTCTTCAGATCACATTCCTTGCAGAGTCCATGAAGCCTTAGCAGATCACAAATGGTCAGTAGCAATACAAGAGGAAATGGAAGCTTTGAATCGGAATAGAACTTGGGATCTTGTCCCACTGCCAGCTGGAAAAAAAACAGTGGGGTGTAAGTGGGTATTCTCAATTAAACACAAAGCAGATGGATCCATTGAACGATACAAGGCAAGGTTAGTGGCTAAGGGATATACTCAGACATACAGCATAGACTATCAGGAGACATTTTCTCCGACAGCGAAGCTAAACACCGTGAGGGTGCTGTTATCAATGGCTGCAAATCTAGATTGGCCCCTACACCAATTTGATGTGAAGAACGCCTTTCTTCATGGAGATCTTAAGGAAGAAGTATATATGGATATCCCACTAGGCTATATGTCATCCTCCACAGGAATTGTCTGCAGATTACAAAGGGCATTGTATGGACTGAAACAATCACCGCATGCATGGTTTGGTCGCTTTAGCATGGCTATGAGAAAGTATGGTTTTTGACAAAGCAACTCGGATCATACTCTCTTCCTAAAACGACGACAAGGGAAAATAACTGCCTTGATAATCTATGTCGATGACATGATAATCACAGGAGATGATTCAGAAGAAATCTATAGACTGGAGAAACATTTGGCCATGGAATTTGAAATGAAGAACTTGGGTGGACTCAAATATTTTCTTGGAATAGAAGTGGCTAGATTAAAACAAGGCATCTTTCTATCACAACGAAAGTATGTACTTGATCTACTGGCTGAAGTTGGAATGCTCGACTGCAAGCCGGCGAATACTCCAACAGTTCAAAATCAGAAACTTGGGGAGTATCCTGATCAAACCCCAACCGACAAAGAGAGGTATGAATGACTGGTGGGTAAACTAATTTATTTATCTCATACTCGTCCAGATATTTCATACACGGTGAGCGTGGTCAGTCAATTTATGCATTGCCCTAGTAAAGATCACATGGATGCGGTTGTTTGAATTCTTCGATACTTGAAATCAGCTCCGGGAAAGGGGATTATGTTCTCTAAGAATGATCACTTAGATGTTGAAGGCTATACAGATGCAAACTGGGCAGGAAACTTGGTTGACAGAAAATCCACATCAGGATACTTCACATTCGTCGGAGGCAACTTTGTTACGTGGAGGAGTAAGAAACAAAAGGTGGTAGCTCTATCAAGTGCGGAAGCCGAGTTTAGAGGTATGGCAAAGGGGCTTTGCGAGCTTTTGTAGCTCAGACGCCTACTCTCAGAAATTGGCTTTGCACCCAATTCAGAAATGAATTTATATTGCAATAATAAAGTCGCGATAGAAATATCTCAGAACCCAATCCAACATGACAGAACGAAGCATATTGAGATAGACCGGCATTTTATTAAACAGAATCTTGAAGAAAAGGTAATTCACTTTCCGTTCGTCAAATCAGAGGACCAACTTGCGGATATGCTTACAAAAGCCGTCTCAAACAAAAACTTTAACAGCTCACTTAACAAGCTGGGTATCAAAGACATTTCTACACCAACTTGAGGAGGAGTGTTGGCATGAGCTGTACAAACCGAGAGACAATAGGAAATTATAGCTGTAATAGTCACGTTTATCTTCTATTTATGTAAATCCTGATTGTCATGGGATCGTAATTGTTTCCTTTCCTAATACAACTAGGAAGGTTGTACATTGTGATGTATATATCCCCTGTTTCTGCAATAAGAAGATAGAATTGAATTCTGCAGAAACCCTACTCAAATTAACACCTCACTCACCCAAAAAGATGACAGAGGGTTCAACTACCAGAAAATAACAGATTAGGGCCTATTTTTGTGTAAGAAAATACTAGTATGCAAGAAAACCTAGTAGACAATGGCAAACAACATGGGTTTGAGTTAGAATCCTAAACACTGAATCATGAAAAACCATCATGAAAGGGAATTACTATTATTCTCTTTAAAGGGGAATGGGTTTGAGGTGGGATTCTTTAAGGGATCATAATGACAATTTAGAGTCTTTTGAATAAAATTGTGTATCTTCTCATTGAGAATTGCCCATTATATAGGTAGAATTTACAAGCTAAGAAAGGAAAGAATACAACAAGAAATAGTACAGGCTGATACAAGAAATATAGGCTGATCTTCAACCCTTAGAAATAGCTAACCTACAGCTAGTATATCCCAATAAAGGAAAGAATAAATAGGCAAAGAATCAGCTGGCATTAAAGTGCAGGTATGGGTATTTCCTTTGACATCCCCCCTCAAATTGATGCTGGTAAATCAACAAGCATCAATTTGCCAGTGAGGAAATGATGGTGCTGCCGGGGCATGGATTTGGTGAAGATATTTGTGATTTGCAGAGTGGTGGAGATATGTGGAAGGGTGATAATCTGATGATCATATGCTTCCCGAATTGAGTGACAGTCAACCTCAATGTGCTTGGTGCGTTCATGATAGACAGGGTTGGCTGCAATTTGGATGGCACTAGTGTTGTCAGCATGAAGTGGAGTAGGATGAACTGGACAGAAACCGAGTTCTGTGAGGGGACCACGCAACCAAATGATTTTAGAGCAAGCAGCAAACATGGCTCGGTACTCTGCTTCAGTAGATGATTTGGAGATGTGGTCTTGTTTCTTGCATTTGCATGAGATAAGGGCATCACCAAGAAACATACACCAGCCGGTAGTAGATTTTCTGGTGTCAGGGCAACCGGCCTAATCAGCATCACTATAGGCTTTTAGTTGAAGTGAAGAACTTGTAGGGAAGAATAAGCCACGACTAGGAGTGCCAAGAATGTAGCGAATTATGCGGCGGACAGCAGATAGATGGAGATGCCTTGGTGCTTGAATGAATTTGCTAACAATGTGAACAACATAAGAAATGTCTGGTCGAGTAATAGTTAGATAGATAAGACTACCAACTAGCTTCCGATAGGTAGTAGGATCATCAAGAAGCTCCCCTTCATCACGACAATATTTCACATTAAGTTCCATGGGAGTGTTAACCGAAGTAGTGTTGGTGAGGCCGGCTAACTGAACTAGTTCCTGACTATACTTGTGCTGATGCAGGAAGAGACCGTTAGGTTGATGATGCACTTCCAAGCCTAAAAAATAGGTGAGCTGGTCGAGGTCTTTCATGTGGAATGTAGAATGCAACAAAGTCTTAATCGCAGAGATTGCCTCCAAGTTAGAGCCAGTGATGACTATATCGTCCACATAAACAAGAAGGACAATGATACCCATGGATGTCTTTTGTAGAAAGAGAGAGGAGTCATACTGACTTTGAGTGAAGGAGAAAACCAGCAACGTGGATCGAAACTTGTCAAACCATACTCTCAGTGCTTGCTTCAAACCGTATAAAGAACGTTTCAGTTTGCAAACATTATTAGATGAGGAAGTGGACATACCAGAAGGAAGTTTCAAGTAAACATCTTCCTTGAGATCATTATGAAGAAAGGCGTTCTTGACATCCATTTGATGTAAGGGCCAGGATTGAGATGCAGCAAGGGCGAGTATAGTTCAGACAGTAGTCATTTTGGTGACTGGTGCAAAGGTCTCATCATAGTCAAGACCATATTCATGTTTGTTGCCAAGTGCCACTAACCGAGCCTTCGGTCAATGGACCCATCAGAACAACGCTTGATAGAAAACACAAATTTACTGCCAAGGGGATTCACAGATGAGGGGCATGGAACAACATCCCAGGTTTGGTTTTCTTCAAGTGCGACAAGTTCAGTTTCAATGGCTTTTCGCCAACACTCATGCTCCAATGCCTGTTTATAAGATGAAGGAAGAAAAGTAGAAGACAAGGTGGTGGTGAAGGATGAGGGAGGAGAGTAACCATACCTATCAGGGGGTCTACGAACCCGAGTACTTTGTCGATGAGAGGGAGTTGCAGTTGCTGGAACAGGAGCAGCAGTCGGGGAAGAAACGTGAGGGGGCTTGGGAGGGTCTGGAGGCTGGTGTGAAGTAGCAGATGAATGTCTTTGATATACTAGGAGAGGCTTAGAAGGGACTGGAGCTGCAGAAGAGTTAGTAAACATAGGCAAAACAAAAAATGAAGGAGGAACAGGATAATGATGCATGGAAAAGAAATATTGATTTTCTAGAAAGATCACATTTCTAGAAATTTGAATGCGACGCAGATTTGGGTCATAGCAAAGAAAACCTTTATGATGTACTGAATATCCTAGGAAAGCACATTGAATTGACTGAGCCGTGAGTTTTATGCGTTCATGTGCAGGAAGATGAACATAACAGACACAACCAAAGGTACGAAGGTTGGGATAAGTTGGAGGATGACCAAAAAACCTGAGGAAAGGAGTGTCGTGGTTCAATATGGGGGAAGGCAATCTGTTGATGAGGTGGACAACAGTGGAGAAAGCTTCACACCAAAAACGGGAAGGTGTAAACGACTCTAACAGCAGAGTATGAACAACATCAAGAAGATGATGATTCTTTCTTTCAGCCACCCCATTTTGTTGAGGTGTTGAAGGGCAAGACCGTTGAGAAATGATGCCATGATGCTGTAAGAAGTCCAAAAACAAATGAGACATATACTCACCCCCATTGTCAGAACGAAGGATTTTGATTTGGGCTGAAAATTAGGTCTGGATATGTGCATGAAAATCTTAAAAGCATAAAATACTTTGTCTTTAGAATGAAGGAAATAGATCCATGTGAAACGACTATAATCGTCAATAAAAGTGACAAAGTATTTGTAATTAGCATGAGAAGTGGTTGGTGCCATACCCCACATATCACTATGTATCAAATCGAAAGGTTGGACTACGTGTGGTGTGTGAATAGGAAAGGGTAGAGTTTTACTTTTGCCAAGCCTGCAAGAATTGCAATCAAACTGAACAACACTAAGAGATGGTGAATCTTTATTTCCAAGAAAACCAGATTTCAATAAATCATGAAGAACATTAGAGTTTGGATGTCCGAAACGTTTATGCCACGCTCGGTAATCAACATGAGCAGAATTACAAGTGACAAAGGGCAAAGAAAAAGGAGATAAAGGAAATTGAAGAGGAAAAAGACGTCCCACTTTAGGCCCCCTCGCGATCATCCTCCCTGACTGTTGATCCTGCACAACACAACAAGATTTGGAAAATTCCAATTTACAATCATTTTCAACCAACTGACCGACAGACACAAGATTGGTGGTAAGACCAAGTGATACAAAAACATTAGTGAGAGAAGGAGAAACATCACCAGTGGCCGTGATAGGTAAATGATTGCCATCAACAATATGAATTTTGAGATTTCCAAAATATTCGTTGACATTGGTAAGAGAAGCAACATTGTTTGTCATATGATTGGAAGCCGCGGAATCAAAATACCAAGGAGATGATGTAGAAAGATTTTTACCTGAGATTCCTAAAGCTGAAAATGCAGAAATGATCATTTGTTGAATCATGGCAGGAGTCACGGATTGGACAGGAGGAGGAGCACTTTGTGTCAGAGGTGAAGAGCCAACTGAGACAGTATATGCTGTCTCTGTTTTCTTGGGAGGTCGAGTAGGGCATTCTTTGATGATATGGCCATCTTTTTTGCAGTAGTTGCAGAATTTTCGAGGACAATTTGCAGCATAATGGCCAAATCCCATACAACAAAAACACTGAATAGTGCTCATATCCCTGCCTATTAGCTTAACTTGTGCTGCATAAGCCACATGAATAGATGTAGATCGTCGTTGTTCCATGGTGGTTTGAGTGAGAAGGCGTTGTTCTTCGTGAAGGAGGTCACTGAGGCATGTATCCAAAGAGGGAACAAATTCTCGGTTCATTAGGTTGGATCTGGTGCCTTCAAATTCAGGTCTCAATTTCATTAGAAACTGATCCCGTTGAGTAGTTTCATGAACAGATTGAACAGAGCTAAGACCTTCGAATGGTAAGCCAGCATAAACTATATCAGTGTATTCAGTCCAAAGATTAATGAATCTAGAGTAAAAATCAGAGATATAAAGACTATCCTGTTGAAGAGTGCTCAATTCATGTTCAAGCTGAAACCGACAAGCAGTGTTTTGTTGGCTATATATTTTCTTCAGGTAAGTCCACATCTGAGCTGCAGTCTGAGAGGATCGAGGATTCAAGATGATGTTAGGTTCAACAGATCCTAAGATCCAAGCCATAACTTGAGCGTGCTTGACTTCCCACTTGGCGTGCTGGTCTATGTCTTTGATTTTGTCAGGAGCTGGGTTACTTCCATCAACATGTCCCCACAGCTCCTTACCTTTGACAAAAATCCTGAAATGAAACGCACAAGCAGAGTAGTTCTTGCCATTGAAACGAATCATAGAAACATCAGACTTATCTGAAGACATGAGGTCAAGAGAACTTTGATCAAGAATAACCGAGACTAAGAAACTTTATAGCAAATAATACTTTAGAGTTGTAGCTCTGATACCATGACAATTTAGAGTCTTATGAATAAACTTGTGTATCTTCTCATTGAGAATTGCCCATTATATAGGTAGAATTTACAAGCTAGGAAAGGAAAGAATACAACAAGAAATAATACAGGCTGATACACGAAATATAGGCTGATCTTCAGTCCTTAGAAATAGCTAACCTACAGCTAGTATATCCCAATAAAGGAAAGAATAAATAGGCAAAGAATCTGCTGGCATTAAATGTGCAGGTATGGGTATTTCCTTTGACACATAAATGCAGGCTGTTAAAGATTTGCTTCTCCTGTATCAGTGTCTAATTTGTGTAGGAACCAGCTCGAATCAGAGTAGTGTTTGTGGGCAGAGAATGTGAGAACTGGTAGAAAACAATTCCTACTGACCAAAAACGCAGAGAACTGCTACATCTTGATGAAGTCCAATGAGCATAGGTTTCTGCTAATGAAATTTGTGAGTGGGGTGAGGTTCCTGAAGTTGTATATATCTATACTGAAACAAATACAGTTCCCTTCACTTTTGCTAATTATACAGATTTGGATTGGCTGCAATATAATCCAGCATGAGGCCAATCATGGAGGTTTAGTGTTGCATGAGCTAATTGTTATACACATCTATATAGTTTATCTGATTATTCAATAAAAAAAAAGGATTTCTAGATCAAATATATGTAGTCGTGAGATAATTTATGTAAACACGGCTCTATTTATGACGTAACGTTGCATTATGAGAAAGTTTATATCATGTTCCAATATGGAGGAAACATACCTGTGTGTATGACTTGTTAAAGTCTAGCTGAGCTGCAGAAAGTTTTGAACTAAACACAGACAAGTATTTCTGTTTGAAGTTATCACACGCTGTTCTCAAATATTGAGTACTGAAGGATGTGGATGACATGTCATGATTATTTTAAGAAACAATTATTAAAACATTCCAATTACTTATTTATTTATTTATCTTTGAGATTTTTTATTTTTAATTCACACTAGAAAAAACTTTATTTTATTTTAAGAAATCAAAAAACAAATAAGAAATTGGTTAAGTTTTTTATTGTTAATTGTTTTACTTATTTTTGTTGTTTTAAACTAATTAGCATGAATAGGTAAAATAATTATATAAAAAAAGAATTAAATCTAACATGAATAAATAAAAATTACAAAAAAATTAATATCTTTTGTTTTAGTTTTACTGGATTGTTATTTTGTTGGGCAACTTCAAAATAATATTATTTTAATTTTAAAATAAAATAAAATGATATCGTTTTAATAAAATAAAACTTAAAATAATCTTTAGAATCAACCTAAAGAGTCTAACTCTAGTTTAACCATGTTAATATTCAAGTTTATTCAAAATCAAAATAAAACTCAGTCTAAGTTAAGATCAGAATTAATGAGTTTTTGAATTGATTTAATTTAGTCCAAATTAAATTTCAAATCAATAAACTAGCATATTGATGTTAAATAATTTTAAATATTATGAGGTAAGTAAAGAATTTTAATCTTGTGGGTTTTAAAATTAATAATTATATAAATTTTTAGTAGTTATAATTCTCACTTGTGATTATTAAAAAATAAATCCAAGAATAAAGTCTGGAATCAATAAAAATATGTTACCTTCTTCCCTACTACCTACAAGTGTCCAAATCAAAATCATACAAATTTCCTTATCAAAATAGATATTATATGGACTTATAATATCATCAAATCTATCTAGAGCTTATAAGTTAAGGTTCTCGAACTCATGACTGATACCATCAGTACTACTCTTCAAAACATTTGTGCAAATTCACCCCTTTCTAAAACACCAACTACAGAGTTTGTAAGAACCTCTTCTGGAATCTCAGGATGTGCCTATCGCCTTCACGTCTATCAGAGTCATGCGAGAGGTCCTCTTTAAGCACGTCATATGTTGTCAATACAATGTCAGCGTTGACAAGTACAAATGTATTTGAAAGAGATGTATCTCGTACGCCTTCATACACATAAGTTTTTAAGGAACCTGGACGTGTATGCCTAAAAAAAGATAACAATTACCTAGTCAGTCCAACAATCTTGCTGCATCAGAAAAAAAAAAAGTGCAAGACCACAATTCAATAAATTTCCAAATGAAAATGAAATTTTCTGCATCAAATATTCAATCCACATGCAGTAGGTAACAGATTCTTGAGTCTTCACCTAAAAGAAGTGAACTGTTTATAAAATACAGAACACGCAGCCCATAGCTATCGATTTAGATTCCAATCTTGAATCAGATGTTAATACACAAGTTTGTGAATCCAGACATAAATAAGTAAAGTTTGTCTACTAATCTGACTTAAATGTGCACTTACGTACTTGAAAGCAAAAACACACACACAGGTTAGACTACCATAGGGACAGAGTTAAATCTTTTGTTTAAAATTTAATAAATCTCATAACTACAGCTCATGACCAGCACTGGATTTACATGTCTCAGTAAATCTGTAGCTAATAGATATTCAAGTTCTATTTTCTCATGGGACCTGGGAGTAATGTGGCACTTGGTTCAAGATTGAAATGTCATTAACATATAGCTAATAGCAAGGAAAAATCATGTCACCAGCTCAATAGTGCCAAAAAGTCAGTACACCCCTTCATGTTGAAAAACG
Organism: Populus simonii; assembly: GCA_007827005.2. NCBI lineage: Eukaryota > Viridiplantae > Streptophyta > Magnoliopsida > Malpighiales > Salicaceae > Populus > Populus simonii. The sequence goes on from CM017482.2 coordinate 13,242,923, forward strand.
ATCGCTTGCATTGTCAATGTGATTAGTAAAGCCTGAGAAATTGTTTATCAAACATTATTGTTGAATATGTGTAGGCTAAGTTAAATATCTCAACAGTGGTGCTTCAATTTCATAAGCAACCAACCAATAGACTGTTCTTTGGGTTTGAATTTTCTAATGAAATGATGGAAATTCATTTCATTAGAAAATTCAACATCAAGTTGGAAAATCATTGGTTGGTAGACTGTTTTTTGGGTTTGAATTTTGTATTGGAATGATGATTTTGCCTACTGAAGCTCTTGTTTCAGCGACAACTTATTTCTAAATAATCTCAACCCATAAAAATTAACAATATAAATCCAACTTGTGAATATCTGTAATATTTACATAAAAATTAGCACAACATGATATATATATATCCAACTTGATTGGATCATGTTTATATAATATATAAAATATTAAAAATTGAATTGAATATAATTATCCAAATATACTTAATTATGAACACCCTACTTACAATTCCTTAATTTCCTCAAGTTAATTACTTGATATTTGCATGCAATAACATAAGGTATACATATAGCTAGGTAGATGTGCTTTCTCTTTCCTTTTATTCCCACAACTTGTACGGATTACAAGTCTCCCTTTGTTAATTTAGCAGGATTGGACATTCCATATTAGTATTTGCTCCAAGAATCTGTGAAATTAATGGGCACTATTAGGCATTTATTAGTCCAATGATAGTATTTTAAAAATAGTAGAATAATTAGCAAACATCCAAAGAGCCGAAAGCAAGCACAAACATTTTGCTAGCTAGCATACATAGATATTCTCGTTTATTTTCAAGGGAACACCTTCTTGAACATAATATGGCAAGATTTGTAAGAGACAAATGAAGTAAGCTATCAAGAACCGAAAGCATTGGCATCGTGGAGGCAAGATCAGTATAATAAGAAGGTGATGAAAACTAGCAAGGGAAACAATTTGGGAGAAGAAAACACTGTCAGCCTCGTGGTAATGTCTCCTCTCACTATATAACCAAATCGACACTTTGAATCTTACCTGCCCCCATTTGTAAAGCACCAAAAATCCCATTTAGATCATATATACATGCCTTTGATTAAGAGTTTGTTTCACATCGCGGTGATAATTTAAAATCAAAATATTATCAAACCCTTCAAGCAAAGAAAAACAAATTCTAACGCATAAAACAGTGCCAACATAATTTGAAAGAAAAAAAGTTCGATGATAAAATTCATATTACAAATAACTATTGTTCCAATTTATAATCGAATAGAAATAGCTAGCTATACACTATGAGAAGAGATCTCCCAAACTTAATGTGCAAAATGCCTTAGGCAGTGGAGGCCACTTAGTTGTAAGCTCGAAAGAAATTTTTTCCATTGTAGGCCGAGATTGAGGATTGGCATGCAAGCATGCTAGTGCAATTTTCATCATGTGGACAACGCCCTCTGCTGCTCCTTTTTTAGGAAGCGAGATGCGGTGGTCTAACACATCCTTCAATAGTGCATGTTGAGCAATCGGTGGCATCGACGATGATGATGAAGATCCTGGTGATAAGAGTGCTGAAATGAGATCGCCTGGGTGCCTTCCTGTCATCACCTCCATTGTTACCACTCCGAAGCTATAGACATCGCATTTTTCAGTCAACTTCATTGTGTAAGCTAGCTCTGCCAAAAAAAAATGATTATGCATGGTTTTTTATCAAATAGTTGAAAGAAAATACTTTATAATAAAAGCTAAAAAAACACTATATATTATCTTCACTATTACACATTAGTAACTTAATGTTGAAATAAAGCTACGCACCTGGAGCAGTATATCCAAAAGTACCTGCAAATGAGGTCCAATTGGATGAGTCAGGCATCAACAGTCTAGCTGTGCCAAAGTCGGAGACGTGTGCTTCATATTCCAAATCCAGAAGGATATTATTGCTGGTAATGTCTCGATGAATGATCGGAGGAGAGCAAGAATGGTGTAGATAGGATAAAGCTCCACCCACCCCTTTCACAACGTTTAGCCTTCTCCTCCAATCAAACTCAATTGCTTGTTCCTCACTGGTTATAATCTTTCTCAAGCTTCCTCTTTCAATGAACTCATAAACCAAAAAAGAATGCTTTGCATGTGAGCAAAATCCATACATTTTCACAATATTTCGATGTCGAATATTTGCCAACACACAAACTTCCTTTTCAAAAGCTTTAAAATCGGACAACTTTTCTGTTTGTGACCGGTGAAGTTTCTTCACAGCAACCACCTGTTCTGTTGGCATCACTGCTTTATAAACAGTTCCATATCCTCCTTCGCCAATGCAGTAGTTGGAGTTGAATTCCTCTGTAGCTTCAACGATATTCTCATACAACTTCTTCCCATCATGAGCCAATATCGTGAATATGTTTCGATCTTGTTCATTTTCTGGCTCAGCGTTTCTCTTCCTAGCTCTTTTGCAGAGAATGAATAAAGCTCCAAACACTAAAAGCAAGCTTCCTAAAAGAGGGAGTACAATCAAAATCACAAGCTTGTTGCTCTTTCTCTTAACAGTTTTGCTGCTTTTTGGAAGATTGCACGGCTTTAGACCACTGGCGTTGCCACATATATCCATATTATCCCTTAATGCCTCAAATGAAGCGTTGTGGAAGGCTTTGATATCGGGAATGGGGCCTTGTAGCTTATTGGATGATATATCCACAGTTGTTAAGCTTACCATGTCTTTGAAAGTGCTCGGAATCCGTCCAGAAAGCATGTTGTAAGAGACATTCAGAGTTTCCAACCTTTGCAGTTGCCCCAGTTGCCTCGGTATCTCTCGAGTCAGGAAATTGCAGCTAAGATCAAGATCTTCAAGAGAAAGTAGAAAGCCTATCTCACCTGGAATGCTTTCTCTAAATTTATTACTGCTGAGCTTCAGCAACAATAAATTCGAGCATTCCCCAAGTTGTTTTGGAATCAATCCACTCAGATTATTAGATGCTAAATTAAGGATTTGAAGATTGGAAAGCATCTTAAAATCTAAGGGAACGGCACCTGAAAGATGGTTGTTGTTAAGAATAAGCTTGTACAACAACTTCAAACCCCTTAAATCTTTTGGGATGGCTCCTTTTAACTGATTTGATGACAGATCTATCAAGTGCAATTGAGTAGCCTTCCCAAGCTCTGGTGGTATCTCACCAGAAACATTATTGTTTGAGATTTTTAGGCTTGTCATGTTACGACAATCTCCCCATTTTAAAAAAGCTCACCATAAAAATTATTGTAACTCAAATCAATATAATCCAGATGTGGATAGACACCAAAAACCTCAGAAATATTTCCTGTTAATTGATTCCAATCAAAGCTTACTCGGTATAAAACAGTGCAGTTTTTCAAGCTTTTCGGGATTGAACCTGAGAAATAGTTGTGGTCAACAGTAAAGTCTTCCAATACTCCTCCATGGCATAAATCTAGTGGCAATTGACCCGTTAATTCGTTGATACCAAATGACAAATACTTCAAATGGGTGAGATTGTTCATCTCTGAGGGCAATGGGCCGTGAAATTTGTTCTCATGTAATCTCAAGTCCACAAGGGATACAAGTTGTCCTATTTCTGAAGGAACACATCCAGATAAATTATTGTGACCTAGAAAAAGTTTAGTGAGCATTGTTATGTTACCAATAATAGAATGGATGGTACCAGAGAGTTGGTTCCAGTAAAGGCCAAGAAAAGATAATTTTTTTAATTTTCTAATGGAATAAGGGATTTCACCGGTTAAAATATTATTTGACAAGTCAAGTTTTTTGAGAGATTCTAGCAACCCAATTTCCTGAGGAATGAAACCAGAGAGTTGGTTTCGATAAAGGTAAAGCAAAGATAAATTTCTTAATTTTCCAATAGAAGAAGGGATGGAACCAGAGAGTTGGTTCCTACAAAGACCAAGGAAAGATAAATTTTTTAATTTTTCAATTTCATGTGGGATGGTTCCAAAAAGAGAATTGTTCGGAAGGTCAAGACCAAAAAGATTACGGAAGGCCGAGAAGTTGAAATCATAAAGCGTACCTCTCAAGCCAAAGTCTGCAAGGCTCAAAATGGTGACGCTTCCAGAATTGTCACAGGTGATTCCAATCCAGTTAATGCAAGGGCTGATGCCGACCCAAGAAGAAAGGAGAGATTGGCTTTGGTTGTCAAGAGTGGCTTTCCATTGGAGAAGAGCCTCAGCTTCTGTATTGTTATTACCAAATGGTGAAGTTGGGAGGAAGTGTGTTCAGCTAAAGCAAAGAAAGAAGAAAAGCTGAATATGTGAAGAAGCAAAAACAGGATGTGGAGAAAGAAGGGGAAGAATGGTTTGTCTAGTAAGGATGTCGTCATGGTGTGTTTTTCAAGAGACATAGGATATGGTTTCCTATGGTAGATTAGGCTCTTCCATGGAGAGGTATTTATAGGCAGGAAAACATGATTGGAATTGTTTTTTTTTATACAAATCATTGATTATTACATCTCTTCTCTAATAAGTTGAAATTAACTAGGCTAGTGATAGTGCATAAAATTTAATTAAATAAATTTATTATTATTTTCAATCCCTCTGTAAAATGAATTAAACACTCACCCTGGCTTTAAAATAATTAATTAATCACTTGACCAATGTTGACTATGCTTGATTGAATTTTTTTTGTTATAGAAGATATCCTCTTTCTTCTCATTAAATTTTCCATCTTATCTTTTTTTCCCTTTTACTACTTCATATAAACACTATCAGAAATTCGCTTAATACCAACGGAATTACCGACGGAATAATTCTGTCGGTAATTTGAGGTCGCCATTACCGACCGAATTTAATCCGTCGGTAATTTCATCTGTAGCTAGCTACCGACGGCCAAATTCTGTCGGTAGCTACCGACAGAATGTTGAGAATATAAAAAAAATGGTGGTTCGCTGACGTGGAGGTTATTGCGGGTATTTTTTACCGACAAAATTACTGAGGGATTTAAAACGTCAGCTCCGTACGGTGACATGACCGATTCACCAATGAAAATGCCAACGGAATCACCGAGGGATTCAAAATGGCGGCTACGTACGGTGACGTGCCCTATTTATCATCAGACGAGCCGACGAAATCACAGACGGAATAGGTCCGTCAGTGAAGCCGCTGGCAAAACTTAATATATCCCCTCTCTATCGACCCTCTCCTCCCCAATTTCTCTTTCTTCTTCTCTCTCTCAACTCTCCCCAACTGAAAACAACCAGCCCTCACCCCGCCTAAAAAAAACCTCTCTCTCTTCTCAGCACAACAAGTCATATTTCTTGAAGTCTTCTCGTCACAGCATCCATGTTCTGATTTACCAACGGATTTTTATCAGTTTTTGTAAGTAATTCTATCTTTTTAAATTTTAACATTTAAATGTGAATTTTATTGTTTTTTTAGTATATGTACATGTTTTATTGTTATTTCTCAAACAAACTTATAGTATATGAATGTATAATTTTATACTTGTTATGGCTTGTTTTAGATTTTGTAAGATTGTATTTGTTTGTAAATTGTTGAAACTTTATTGAATTATTGAATTACATGTGTTGTTTTGAAATAATTAATAGCTTATTTAATGAGTCCGTTTTAAGTTTTTATCATCAATGGTATTGCGGAGTTGTAATTTCTGTAAATTGATATATATGTATTAATTTGTATGGACGTTGATAATTGATAATGAATATTTAATATTTATAAGAAGTTGTAATTGGTTTGTTGGATAATCTCGAGGTAAACCAATATTTTTGCAAATTTTTTTACCTAACATAGTTAATTAATACATTTTTTCATCATAATTTTATAAAAAATCGATAGAAGTCATGAATGATCGTTCATGGATGTATCGAGATTCACCCCAAGGATTGCGGAGGATGGATTATTGTAACGGGGTTCAGGGTTTTATTAATTTCGCAACATCTATTCCCAGAAATTTTACTGGAGGCGGTATTAGGTATCCATGCAGGAAATGTCAAAATAAAAAGTATTTGCATTCATATGTTGCAACGATGCATCTTCTATACAAAGGGTTTATGGAGAATTACCAGTGTTGGTATGCATACGAAAAGGTATTTGTTAGTAAGAAGAGAATGGGAGAAAGGTGGTTGTGTCAACTTCTAGTGCTAGCAATATGCATGAAGCGGCAAATGACAATGCTAATCCTTACAGGAATATGGTTATGGATGCAATGAGAATGAATCAAGGTAATGTCAGTTAATGTCCAATTGTAGAAGAAGAACCTAATGCAAATGCAACTAGGTTTTTTGATTTGTTGAAAGATTCTAACGAACCATTATGAGATGGCTGCACGAACCACAGTACGTAAATTATCGGGCGTAGCACAGGTGTTCACCAACAAGTCAGATCACGGGTTAAGTGAGGCCAGGTATGACAAGATTATTGAATGGGCGAGAAGCATTTTACCTAAAGGGAACAGGCTGAAAGAAAACTTCTATGCTGCGAAGTCCGTTATGAAACCCCTCGGTTTAGGATACCAGAAAATTGACATGTGTCCTAACTTCTGCATGTTATACTCCCTTGAAAATGCTGAGGTGACCGAGTGTATGACATGCGTACATTCTCGTTACAAACCCAGAACTGGTAGGGGAAAGACTCTAGTGGCATATAAAAAACTTAGATACTTCCCAATCACATCTAGACTGCAGAGGTTATTCATGTCACTAGGGACTGCTGAGCACATGACATGGCACCAATCACATGATGCGGTTGATGGAGTGATGGTGCATCCTTCTGACGGCGAAGCGTGGAAACACTTTAACAGTGTGCATCCTCACTTTTCAACTGAATCAAGGAACGTGCATCTTGGGTTGTGTACAGACAGATTCAACCCATTCGGGTCATTTACTGCTCCTTATTCTTATTGGCCAATCATATTGACGGTTTATAACTTGCCACGGGGGATGTGTATGAGACCGGAGTTCATGTTTTTATCTATGGTCATACCAGGTCCAAGCAGCCCGAGCCGGAATATAGATGTTGTCTTCGACCGTTGATTGATGAGTTGGCATAGTTGTGGTCCTCCGGAGCTTTGACTTATGATATATCGAGGAAAAATTTTTTTCTTATGAGGGCGGCTTTGATGTGGACTATCAATGATTTTCCAGCTATGAAATACTTTCTGGTTGGAGCACGCATGGGAAACTAGCATGTACATAGTGCATGAAAAACAATAAGGCATTCACCCTAACAAACGGAGGTAAAGCTTCTTTTTTTACTGTCACCGTCGTTACTTGCCACATAATCACATTTACAGAAAGAACAAAAAAGATTTCTTTGTTGGCAGAGTTGAAAAGGATGTTGCACCCCCGCATCTTTTTGGTGAAGAATCGCATGATGTTGTATCAGAGTACAGTTACATTGTATTTGGTCTCCAATTAGGTAAGCAGAAGTTTCTTGGTTTTGGTTTGATCCATAATTGGTTAAAGCAAAGTATCTTTTAGGAGCTTTCTTATTGGAAGACCAATCTTCTCTGCCATAACCTTGATGTCATGCACATTGAAAAGAACGTGTTTAAGAACATTTTCAACACCGTCATGGATGTGAAGGGGAAGACAAAGGACAATATCAAGGCTAAAGTGAATGTAGCTTTGTTTTGTAACCGTAAAAATATGGAGTTGGTTTGTGATGAGTCACGGGTCGCAAAACCAAGAGCAAGTTTCGTATTAGAGAAAAATGCACAACTACTAGTCTACAAATGGCTTAAGAGTCTGCGTTTTCCCGATGGACATGCCTTGAACATATCAAGGCTGGTTAATATGGAGGAATGCAGATTGTATGGAATGAAGAGTCATGACTGCCACGTGTTTATGCAAACACTCATCCCATTAGCTTTTTGTGATTTGTTGTCAAATGGGATATGGGATGCACTCATGGAGATCAGTCATTTCTTTAGAGATTTATGCTCCAGCAAGTTGAATGTTGATCACATTGAGAGGCTTGAAACGAATATCATCGAGACACTATGAAAACTTGAGATGATATTCCCTCCATCATTTTTTGACTCAATGGAGCATCTCCTTATACATCTACCGTTCGACGCAAAAGTTGGAGGACCGGTCCAGTATAGATAGATGTACCCATTCGAAAGGTTAGATATTACAGTTGCAATGTAATTCATATATAAAAGTATTTTCTTTGTTTTCTTCACTGAAAATATTTGATTAATTCAATGCAGGTACTTGTTCAATCTCAAGAAAAAGGTTAAGAACAAGGCGCATGTTGAGGTTTCGATATGTGAGGCCTATATTGTTGAAGAGATCTCAACATTTCTCTCGTACTATTTCGAACCTCATCTGAGAACGAGAATCAATCGCGTTCCACGACATGATGATGGCGGTGAAGTGTCTTCCAGTGGGAACTTGTCAATACTCTCCAATCCTGGATGACCTACACCTAAAAATGTTGTAAGAGGAACATATTTGTCAGAAATAGAGTTCAAACAAGCACATAATTATGTTCTATTTAACTGTGATGAGCTGAGACCTTTTATTCAATAAGTGTATAAATGTGTAATACTAATTAAACTTTGTCATCAATATACTGCTAATTATTTATTGTTATATAATACACTCATTACCACTTGCAGGGAATATCGACAATATTTGTTGTCTAATAACTCACAGCTGACTGAATCCCAAATCTTTCAATTACAAGATGAACAATTTGCCACATGGTTCAGAACACATGTAAGCACTATCACAAACTCATTCTCACATGCAAAATTATTGTATGTATGTCATTACGTGATTCTCGTTTACTGTTCATTGATATACATTATATACGAGGTTTATCAAATGAGAAAAAGTGTTGCTAAGTCATCGTCTTCACTAAGCCTGGGCCCTGAAAGAAAAGTTAAGTGCTATAACGGGTATTTTGTCAATGGATATGTTTTCCATACTGAAGAATACAGGCATGGAAGAAAGACATATAACAACGGTGTTTGTGTTAAGGGATCGACTACTAGTGAGTTAGAAGTTGACTCCTACGGTAGATTAGAAGAGGTCGTCGAATTGCAATATCATAGCGGACAGAATAGAGTGTTTTTATTCAAATGCTATTGGTATGACACGACTGACAGAGAAATCAGAGTTGATCCACACTATGGTCTGGTCGAAATCAACTCAAAAGCTAGACTCTGCAACATAAACGATGTCTTTGTTTTCGCAAAGCAATGAGTCAACAAGTTTATTACACATACACCCCTTCTTTTTTAAAGGATCGATCAAGAGTGAATTGGTTGTCCGTTTTAAAAACAAAACTCAGGGGTCGTGTCGAGCTTCTTCAGGATGAGAACGAAGACACAAGTGTGCGAGATGAAGTTTTTTAAGTTAGTGAGTTGGTTGAACCATATTGAGTTTCTCCTTCGTTGACTTGGAAGAAAATTCAAATTTTCGCATTTTCGATGATAGTCTTATTGATGTTGACGCAGAGGAGTTGGATGTTGTTTTGAGCTCTAGCGGACAAGCAAATGTCGATGAAGATGATGATATCCATATTGAAGATTGTGATAAAGGTGATGACTATTCAATTGATGACGAAGAAGAAGAAAATTCAGACTAACTATCAGAATGAAGCCCTGTGTAAAACATGAAATATGTGTTGTTTAAGCATTGTTGTTATTGTTTTGTGCGATGGAGAGCTTAGCAATCAAAATAATTACTTGAAATGCCACTATCACAGACGTCCATACCGACGGACAAACGTACGTCGGCATTTCACAGAGAGTTGAAAAATAATTACTTGAAATGCCACTATCACCGATGTCCATGCCGACAGATTCCAATCCGTCGATATGTTGTCGACGGGTCACTATTACTGACGACATCATCGACGGACTGTGCGAATTCCAAAGAGCGGTGCATTAAATGCATCTCTGATTGCGTCATTTTGCCGACAAAATTACCGACAGACTATAAAAAATGTGGAGGGTAATACAAAACATTGGTGTGAAATTCAAAAATTACCGACGGATTTTCAAAACTTCACCAATGGAATAAATTAAAATAATATTATTTTTAATTTTTGTCGGTAAAAATGTGCTATAAATCGTTGTATTGGCATAATAATTGAATAATATATTTTATTGTTGTATTGACATAATAATTGAATAATTTGTTGAATTATAATTGTTAATGTTGAATTTACCTTAGAATAAGTAATTGAATATGTTGGAATAATTAGTAATTTTACTATATTATTGCATGATTTGTGTTTAATTATTTGCATTAATTTTAATTGTTAGTCTAAAGTGTTTTTTTGAATTTATTGAATATTTTTTATTGTTTGTATTTATATAACGATTGAATAATTTGTTGAATTGTAATTGTTAATGTTGAATTTACCTTAGAATAAGTAATTGAATATGTTGGAATAATTAGTAATTTTACTACATTATTGCATGATTTGTGTTTAATTATTTGCATTAATTTTAATTGTTAGTCTAGAGTTTGTTTTTAATTTATTAAATATTTTTTATTGTTTGTATTTATGAACAACTAATCAATAATTCATTAATTTATTTTATTTTCAGGTTCACAAACATTAAGGCTACCCGAGTAATATTATCGGCGTTTAAATTGTTGATAGATATTCCATTATTTAAATGGAGTCAGGTGTCCAGACATCCTAAATAGATACCAGAAAATCGATGCATGGTTTAACATATTTGAGGTTGGTGTTAATTTCTAATTTCCAACTTATTTCTAATAATTTATTAATATAATTGTAAATAAATTATTATTTTTATTTATCTAATTATTTATATACAGCACAACGCCTGGGACAAGGCGCATGACAAAGTTGTGAGGAGGGTGTGGGAAAATCACGCGGCAACTAGGTAACATCGAAAACAATACAAGATTTTTTTGAAGGGATTTCGAGGCTGGAACGACGTGGCAATTTGGAGGGATTTCAAACCGATATACATCCCGGAAGATATATGGCCACACTATCTTGAGCACGTGATGTCTGAGCGATTCACACAACGCTCACAGTCCGGTGCTAGCAACCAAAATTGGCCAATTCATGGCTCAGTGACAACGCACACTGGCAGCTCCGTTCTGTTTGCTGCACATGCAAAATGGGTAGTAAGATTAATTTAAATAAAATATATCATTAAATTAATTTGTTGTTAATTAATCTTTTTTCATTATAGGTTAAGTCTCTTGGACGTGAGTCGAGCCTGATGGAGCTGTTCGTGGAGACGCACGTGCGGAGTCAAGACCGCCAAAAGGGGGCACAACAGTTCGTTGACAACCGTGCTTAACACTTCGTGGTATGTTTGTTCAACCATTTTATTTTGTAAGTTATTATTTTTATTGAATTGAATATGATGATTACTTTTTTTTATTTTTAGGAGACCTATAATAGCCGGTTGAGGGAGAGATATGGGGACGATCCTTTGACCCATCTGAAATTCGATCCGGATTTATGGATGGAGGTTGGATTGTCTGGTGGACCTGATAAAAATCAGGTTTGCGGGCTCTCCAACACTACGACCGAGAACTTGCGGACGGCCCATAGTGTTTCAACCGTTGGGAGCTCCCAATCAGTATCGAGCACCCAACTAAAGAGTTTGTGGCCTTGCAACAACACATGGCTCAGCTCACTGAAAAATACGACCACCTATCAACGGAGTATGCACAACTCAAAGCGGAACATGCACAACAAAAGGCGAAGTATGCACAACAAAAGGCGGATCATGAACAGCTTTGCGAAATGGTCATGAGCATGGCATCACAGAGTGGTGATACATGTTCGCCTCATCCTTTTTGGCTGTATAACCACCAGCCTCCTCATTCTCCTCCTCCTCCTCCAGCTCCACCTTTATATTAATTTGTAATGAATATTATTTACCTTTAATAGTTCATTTAATAGTTTTTTTGAAACACATTTCAGTTTGTAATGAATATTATTTAACTTTATTTTTTTTGCTTTTGATGTTTAATAAAAATTTTATTTGCATAATTGGTTTTTATTACCATTAATTTATATAATTTTATGTTATGTATTCTAAATAATTTTTTAAAAACATATTTAAAAATAATCACAGAGGGTTTTACCAATGGAATATATTCGTCGGCATTTGACAGTAGCTTCCATAGTCATCAACAACTTTACAGACGGATATATTTGGTTGGTATTTCACACTCACTGACAACTTTACCGACGCACTTAATCCGTCGGTATTTGACAGTAACTGCCACAATGACTGACGAATGTACAGACGGATATCTTCGGTCGATATTTCAAACACTCACCGACAACTTTACCGACAATATGTATCCGTCGATATATCACACTATCACCGACGGGATAAATCCGTCAGTATATTTCAAGTGGGAAAATTTTTTTTGCGCGCAATTTCTGTCTATAAAACCATCGGCAAATGTTTTTTTTTATGTTGCCGGCCGATATAGCAATGGATGGTGGTATTACAGACGGACGTATTATGTCGGTAAGGACGTCGGTAAAAATAAATTACCAAAAACTCTTAATCACATACCGACGGAATATTTCCGTCGGTAAAACTGTGAAATCTTGTAGTGAAAGAAATAAAATAAATTGAAAAAGACCATGAAATGGAGAAAAGGATCAAATTACAAATAGATTTAAAATCATAGGGATTAATTATTTATTTTCAAAGCTATTTCCAATAGCATCAAATTCTGATTTGAATTTGCTTTCCCTAGCATCAAATTCTGATTTGAACTTGAACTTTCTTTCCCTAGCATCAAATTCTGATTTGAACTTTCTTTCCCCTTTCCATATCATAGTTTGCAACATTAACTGAAAAGTCCTACGTTCACATGCACACTGCCTCGTGTATACTATGAATGGATAAAAGTCTCTGCAATGTCAATGGTGACGAGCAGGCAGAAAAGTGAATAAAGGGTGATAAAAAGCAAAGAATTCTATGAAAGAAACTTTAATCTCGAAAGTTTTTTCTAGCAATTTGATCACTAATTCAATATATTCAACGGAAGATATTGTAATTGACGTCAGACACTTGTGGGTGTATCGCTTTGTAATTTCCAGTTCATCAATAATTTCTCCCCCCTTTCCATATTTTCCACTGAAAAGACAACGGAAAAGTGTCTGTGAGAGACTCACCAAATTTCCATAACAGAGGGCCAACTTTGACGAAGAGACTGAGAAGACTATGGATCAGTACCCGTAACAACCACGGAACAAGTCAAACAAGTATGTGGTTTTAGTTGGTTAGATTTTAAATTTAATTTTTAAAGATTATTGGTTTGAGTTTCATAAATTTTAAAATCATTGAAGACTTATATAATCGTTAATTTCAGAATCCATGAGATTAGTTAAAGTGTGCATAAACTGGTTCGGACACCCATATTAATAATTAAAAAAAAATATGGTCCTTCAAAGAGGTTGGTTATGTTCTTATGAATCCATTTTTCCGAAGTTCTGTTGGATCTTGTACAGACTTAGATTGTTGTTAAAAGTAGTTCGATGAGGGAAAGCTGGAGTTGATGTGAATATCTTATCTACTGCAATGGTAAAATTAAATTATTCTCCACGTATTCTAAACAAAAATGCTAATTAATTTTTTATCAAATATATTTGTGAACTCATTTTCTTCCCCTTCTCATTTTTCTATCTGATTTTCTAATTTTTGGTTTGCTTAGTTATATTATTATCATGTATGGACTTAATAAATTAATCACATTATAACCTAGTCTCTTATTGTATGTTTGTTCTATTTATTCATTGAGCTGTGAAAAACTCATCATTTTATCATTTCAATCTTTTCAACTATATATAGTGTGTGTATTAGCTGATCCGATGCAAGTTATTAAGAGTAGGTTTCTGTCTTTACTCTAAGCTGATATACCCAACACTCTTTCATGCGGGCAATGACATGTATATATTTAAAAAAAAAAATTTCGGATTAACCCGAGTCACCATGTATAACCTGGAATCCGGCTCCTTAACCGAGTTAATCCCAAGTTAGTTTTGATAACTATGATTACGAGGACACATATCTGGAGAAAGAGGGTTGGTGATGAATTATATCCTTTTTCCACCGTAGCATAGTCACTGGATCCTTGAATCTACCATGGGTATTGGGTTTAGGGCAATAAAACTGCAGTTGATAGGTTGGCTTGGTTTCAGATTAGGCTCAGCCCAAAGAAAAGGACTGGGATCCTGTTCTTCGGCTGATGAGCTTGCTTGAATTGAACTCGAAGTGGAGAAGACCATGCTCCTCGGGTGCTCGCGAAGTTCTGAAAAATTGTTTTAAAAGGACAACTAAACATTGCCTTAGAAGTATCTATCAATAAATCCAACAAATCTGCTCTGTTTTGGAATCTGGATATACTCATGCATGTGATGGGATGACATGCACTCCAAGAACAGATAAAATGCTTGTCAAGTTCAGGGAATATGCTTGCAGTAAGCAAACTCATCTTTAGGTCAGTGTTTTTTTTTTTTTTTTTTTTAGTTCTAATAAAATTATGTTCAGGTTTAAGATAGTGTCTTGACAGCACAGACATTGGAATGGGAGATTGCAAAACAGAGCTAGTTGTAATGAAGATTATTGCGATGTGTCTCTATACAAAACGGAAAAAGAAGAAATATTGACGATCCAGTTCTTTGAACAAAAGTAGACAAAGAAAGATGGCGCAAAGATTGAATGGGGTGTCTAATATCTGCTAAATGAGCTAATCTACAACGAATTCCTCGTTAAATCACTCTCTGTAACTGACAGAGGGCTAAAAAATGGCATTCTTTGTAAAAATATTTAAATTATCTTTTAAGTGTACACTCGAGTTGTTACATTTATAAATTTTAAATATAAATTCTAATTAATTTTTTTTATAAATGTTTTTATTTGTTATAAAAAAAAATTTAAACTACCCTTGAAATATCCTAAACCAAAATGCTAATTAATGTTTTTTATTTGTTATAGAAAAAAATTTAAATTATCCTTAAAGAATCTTAAAAAGAAATGCTAATTAATATTTTTTTATAAATATTTTTTGTTTTTATAAAAAACATTTAAACTATCCTTTAAATATACTAAACAGAAATTCTAAATTTTTTTTTGTAATTATTTTTATTTGTTATAAAAAAAACATTTAACTACTATTCAAGTATCTTAAACTGAAATGCTAGTTAATGTTTTTATAAATGTTTTTTTATTTTTTATAAAAAACATTTAAACTACTCTTGAAGTATTTTAAACAAAAATTCTAATTAATGTTTTTATTAAAAAATATATTTAAACTACCATTCAAGTATTTTAAACAAAAATTTTAATTAATTTTTTTATAAATGTTTTTATTTAAAAAAACATTTAAACTGCCCTTGAAATATCATAAACAGAAATGCTAATTAATGTTTTTTTATAATGTTTTCTATAAAAAAATATTAAAACTATCCTTGAAATATCATAAATAATTTTTTTGTAAATGTTTTCTACGTTTTATAAAAAAAAAACACTTAAACTACCATTCAAGTATCCTAAGCAGAAATGCTAGTTAATTTTTTTATAATTTTTTTAAAAAATATTTAAACTAGACTTGAAGTATCATAAATAAGTTTTTTATAAATGTCTTTTTATTCTTTATAAAAAAAATTTTAACTATCCTTCAAGTATCCTAAACAGAAATTCTAATTATTTTTTTATAAATTGTTTTTATTTTTTTATAAAAAACATTTAAACAATTCTTGAAATATCATAAACAGAAATTTTGATTATTTTTTTCTTTGGTCCTTGATTATTTTTTTCTTTGGTCCTGACCACTGTTATTAAACCCGGCCCAGCGGGTCAATCCAGTAGCTGGACTGATCCGTGTTTTTTAAAAGACCAGCCGGTGCAACAACCTGGCAAAATTCGATCGATCCATGACCCGGGTGACCCGGTTTTTTTCTTTCAAATATGGTTTTTCTCCTATATCTTTTTGTTTCATATTTTTTTAGTTAGTTGAGATAGTTTTTTGACATGGTATTAGAGCTTTGGTGACCAAGCGTTCATGAATTCGAATATCACCATCCCTATTTATTTGATAAAAATTAAGCACAAGATAATGCGAGTCTGTGCATGTTTCAAGCCCAAAGGGCTTTCATTTGAGGGGGTGTGTTAGAGAATAATATAAATCATATCTTGAACCTCACTTAACAATTTAAGCTTTTCGGTTGAGATGTTTTTTTGGTAATTCAGAAAACTAAAAAATATTCCACAAATAAACATGATACATTTTTTATTCGTTATTTTGTAAGTTTCACAAATAAACATGATACAATAATAACCTCTTTAGAAAGATGAATTCATAGAAAGTCAAACGAGAAAGAGAATAGCATTAAAGCACCTTAAAGTATCAAAGAAAGCACCAAATAATAGCACATGACAATTACTTTAAATATAAAAATTTACAAGGCTATGCTGGTACCTTCAGATAACGAAGTTTCCCCTTTGTATGAGACAGCAAGTTCAAGGACATGAACTTTTCATTAGAGTGTAGCACGCTAGCAGACTCTAATTCATCTTCACCCAAAACATCCATGGACGTATCGTTCTCATTTTCTCTTAAGTGCAAACGTGCTGTTGCCATCTTAAGTTCATCATGAGCACGAAGAAGTTGAGCTTGAGCAACTGCCAAAGACCTTGCATGTCCATGCTCCTTCCTCATTCCCTTGATGAAATAGAAAGAGTGCCAGTTTTAAAATGCTTGCATTCAATATTAATAATGATTTGTTCGTTCAATACACTCCTAGAGTGGAAGTTTCCACAACAAAAAGAAAAAGAAAAAAGAAAAGAAGAATCGATCAAGCATACCTCCAGAATGTGTATCTGCAGGCTGGCAGCAGACACTGCTTCATTTTCTAACTGGGCCTTGCAATAGCTCTTTATAACTCCAAGAATAACCTCCAATTCAGATGGCGATTTTGAAACCTATGAACAACAAGGGAATACATAGTAATTATTTGTGCTTGTTTCAGAATCACCTTATTTTCCCGCAATAGAATTTGACAATACTAATTCCTGAAGTGCTTGCACGGAAAACTAAGATTATCAGTTGCCCCATATGTGTAAAATCTAATTGTGTTAACATAGAAATAGAGCATACTATTGAACCCATATGTCCACTATATATGACATGATTCTGCAGCACATTTGTGAGCATCAGTTTTAGTAAATGTGATTAGGAGTGTAGAATGTGTTAAAGCAATTAACACAAAAATAAATATAAATATGAAAGATAAGGAGGCTAGAATTCTCCTTAATTGATTTGTCTAAAAGTACTTACTTTAATTTAAATACAAAGAGCTTATATATAGGTTGAGGAGGGAACTATAAACTTGTTTCATTGTTTCTCCACCATTCTTCATCGGGTTGCTATTTGGTTGCATATTCAGGATTCAAATTTCACTTATACAGGAAATGACCTCTTAAGATCTTCTGAAGCCATCAAATTGTGGTGTAATAAAAAATCTTAGGTAGTCTTTTTGTTGTTTGCTGTAGTAGATCAAGTTTTTTCTTTTCTCATATCCCTTGTATTTCTCTTTGGCTATTGGCTTTATGGCCTTCTCAATATACTCTCGATGATTATAAAAAAAAAGCTTATATATAGGTTAAGTTAAAAACACTATTTTATCCTTAATAAATAAAACAAGATAAATATATTATTTAACAACTCCCCTCAAACTCACAATGGGGTACTTTATGTCTTTGGAACAGTTTTGGACTGAATTTCAATCTCTGTGCCTTCAAAACATGAAGTTTTTTGGAAATGTTTTGGAGTGAATTTCGGAAGCACTCTGGCCCCATTGTCTTTGTCTCTTTACCATATGTTATGTTGTGTTCTGACATGGCATCAGATTGGTATTAGCTGCTGTTCCTATTGTGTGTGTATCCATTTGATCAACATATTAAACTTCGAGTATACATTACTGCCCTTAACATCACTTAATTGATCCTGTGCTCAAAACTTTTCTATGAATCTAAGGTTTTGATGTGGAGATTAGAGATATCAGGTTTAGACTATTAAAAACTTAGAGTATACATTACTGCCCTTAACATCACTCTGGAATTGATCAAAACTTTGAACATAGAAAAGTACAGTGAATGGGATTGTCCTCATTCATTGGCTTGGCATTTATGGGCACCTCCATATTGTTAGACTAATGGGGCTTGTTGGGTATTATGGAAAGAGATTAGAATAGATTCCTTATATATGTAAATACCTTATATAGGATAATTACCATGTGTAGTATACTCCACTCTAGTATTGTACACAACCCTAGAGAAATAAATAGAAAGGATGGTTGCAGCTATTAGCAACCATTGCAATTCACATACAAATCATTCTCTAAACTTAACTTGGTATCAGAGCAAGCAAAGAAAATAAAATCGCAGCTTTATTCTGGTCCAGTTCTCTTCTCTGTCAATGACGAATAACTTTGTTGCTGCTTCACCGTTCACTCACTCTTCTTCCTCTCTTCCGCCACCATCAATGACAGCTGCTACATATGGTGCCCCTCTTGCTGCTGCTGAAATCGAACTGCCTCAGACTTCCTCTTTAGATGTCATGACTGCTATGACAAAAGTCCCTGCTATCATCCCTCTCCCCAACACTCAGCAGGTAATATCTTTAAAGCTCCCCAACACTCAGCAGGTAATATCTTTAAAGCTCTCCAACACCAATTTTCTGTATTGGAGGATGCAGATCAAACCTTGTCTCTTGGGCCAAGGCGTTTTTCCCTTTGTGGATGGCTCATTACCATGTCCTCCCTCTCATGTGATTTCTGTTGACACCTCCTTACCTACTGTTAATGCTTCCTATCTGTCATGGAAGTAATAAGACCACCTTCTCATGAGTGCTCTTTTATCCTCCCTCTCTATGAAAGTTTTGCACCTAGTGGTTGATTGTAACAGCTCCCACGACATCTGGACAACGCTGGAAACGGGCCCTTGCTTCTCTTTCCAACTCACAAATTATGCAGCTCCATGGTTCCTTCCGAGAGCTTCGACAGAATGATGAGTCTGTTAGCACCTATCTACAGAAGGCTAAGTCCTTGTTTGATGAACTTGCTACAGCCAGTAGACCTATCTCTATGGAAGATTTTAATCTGTATGTGTTTCGGGGATTACGCAGCGAGTTTAAGGACCTGGTAACCAGCTTATCTACTAAAGCTGATCCTATCTCGTACACTGACCTCCACAGCCACCTCCTCACGCATGAATTTATCAATAAAACCAATATTCATCCTGCTGTAACAGCTCCTCTGTTACCCACTCCATCCCAGCAGCCATCTGTGTTTTTTGGACAGCGGCAGTCAGGTTCTAACGCTGGCAGAAGAGGTTGTTTTCGCGAGGATGGTGACCAAATAACCGTAGTAGTTATCGTGGAAATCATGGTTATGGTTCAGCTCAGAATTTCAGTCCTACAAATTCTGCTTCAGGTTCACAGTTTGGACAACAGGGAAATCGGGTCTCCTATGGCTCAAGTCAGCACTTTGGGCAGCAAAGCAACCGGTTTGGGGGTTCTCACCGCACCATCAAATGTCAGCTATGCTATGATTATGGGCATACTGCCCAGCAGTGTTCTCAATTATCTACTCATTATGTACAAGCTAATGCCAATTTAGCATTTAACACTGCCCCCACAACTTCTCCTGTTACTTGGTTTCCTGATACAGGTGCAAAATCATCATGTGACGCTGGACCTTGTGAGTATGACAAGTTCAAAACCTTACCTTGGTAATGATCACTTGCATGTTGGCGATGGTAAGGGTCTTGTTATCTCTAATATTGCTCACTCTCACATTCAGTCACCCAAACGCACATTTACATTATCCAACATTTTACATGTTCCTACCATAAAAAAACCTTTACTATCTATTCAGAAGTTTTGTCTTGAGAATAACGTGTTTTTTGAATTTCATCCATTTGTATTTTATGTTAAGGATCTCATGACAAAGGAAGTTCTTCTTTCCGGTCGGAGTAGAGATGGTCTATATGTTCTGTCCGAGTCCTCTGCAACGTCATTACCTCAAGCCTTTCTAT
This sequence comes from Populus simonii, assembly GCA_007827005.2. Classification (NCBI taxonomy): domain Eukaryota; kingdom Viridiplantae; phylum Streptophyta; class Magnoliopsida; order Malpighiales; family Salicaceae; genus Populus; species Populus simonii. The sequence continues at coordinate 13,262,970 of CM017482.2, forward strand.
CCACTCGAATCTCTACTTCAGCTGATGTCTGGCATCGTCGTCTTGGACATCCCAGTCCACGTATTTTGCATTTTTTAGTGTCGAATAAAAAGGTGTCCTGTACGTCAAAATATTTTGATTTTAATTGTTCAGCATGTCCTCTTGGTAAGTCGTCTCGTTTGTCTTTAAAAACTACAGGTCATCAAACTCAAGCTCCTCTTGACTTGATTTTTAGTGATGTTTGGGGACCTTCCCCTATGTTATCATCTGATGGATTTCACTATTTTGTTATTTTTGTGGATGCCCATACAAGGTTTATTTGGTTTTACCCCTTGGCTGTCAAATCTGATGTTTTTACTGTCTTTCATCGATTTCAAGCAGAAGTTGAACGTCAGTTTTCCTTAAAAATCAAATCTGTTTAAACAGATTGGGGCGGCGAATATTGAAAACTCAATACCTATTTTAAAACAATTGGTATTCATCATCGTGTTATCTGCCCCCATACTCATGAACAAAATGGCATGGTCGAACGTCGTCATAGATATATATTGTTGAAACTGGACTTACTCTCCTAGGTCAATGTAAAGCTCCCTTAAAATACTGGAGTTCTGCTTTTGAAAGTTCTGTTTATTTGATTAATCGCATGCCAACTCCGGTTCTTAATCATAAAACACCTTTTGAATGTCTTTTAAAATTGACTCCTGACTATGGATTTCTTCGTACTTTCGAGTGTCTTTGCTTTCCGCTACTTCGTCCATATAATGCTCATAAGTTAGATTTCCGCTCTTCTCCTTGTGTTTTTCTAGGTTATAGCAACTCTCATTTAGGTTATCGATGTCTTGATTTGTCGTCAAATCGTCTTTATATTGCTCGTCATGTTTAGTTTCATGAAACTGTGTTTCCTTTTGACAAGTCTGAACAGAGTATTGCCTCACCTATACAACCCCCTGTTGTCACTTTCCAGCCCCTCACATCTGTCTCTGCACCATATTTAGCCAAATCCAGTGCTCCAACAAAGCCCCCTGCACCTACATCAACCTCTCCCGCCCCCTTATTTTTGCCTGCATATCACGGTCATATTCATTCCACAGGTACAGGTCCCGACTTGTCGCTCTCACATGTGTCTCCTATGGCCCCGGTCTCTCCTAATGTGGCACTCTCCTCTACTGGGTCTCCTACTTCGGGTGCAGTATGTGCGTCCCCTGTGTTGTTACTCAATTTTGGACCCCACGTGCTAGAGATGGTGTATACCCGTTTTGAACCGAGTGTAGGAGTGTAGCTCATGTTTGCTAGAAAATTGACAAAAGCGAAGGAGAAAGAAATATTTTTTTCGAACCCTGTTTGAGCTGTTTTCTACTTCTTCTTTTTTTATCCTTCCCCTTTACTACCAAAATCATCAGGTTTTCTTAGGTTGATCAGGAGTCTTCATAATGCTAAATTCGTTCTTTTTTTATCTGGTCTTTAAGGTTGAATAAATCCCTCATAATTTGCACTAAAAAAATAGTTCTGCTGTTGTCGCAATTTTTTGTTTCAACTTAGGCTCTGATTCTGACTCAGTTTCGTACGATATCTGACCATCCTAAGTATATTCTGTCACTCATTACATGTTGAAAAATTGACGTACACCTTTATTAGGTCCTAGGGATCATTGTTCTTAGAGCAGATTCTCAGTCAGATTTGGATGCTCAGTATTCTCAGATCAAGAACCTTTTGACCAACTAGATTACTGCCAGTTTCTGTTTTGTAATCACTTCGACTCCTTCATCAAAGTTGTATTCCTAGATGCGTAGATGAATTTGAGCTTTTGAATCACTTGATTTCGATATCAGAGGCCTAAGATGTTCCCGTTTGAATATCCAGCGTGAAGGCAGAGAATTCTGCCGCGAGAAGGATATTGACCCGAGTCTGCACTAAAAAAAACTCTATTTGTGGTCTAGTTTTTGTGATTTTTGTTCTTAGTTCATACTCTCAGTCATATCAGGACTCTCGGCATTCGTCAGTTTTTGAGTTAGACCCGGAGATCCCTTTCGACCAACCAAATTATTGCTAGATTCTGTTTTGTAAAAAGATTTTATCTCACTTCGACTTCTTCATCAAAGTTTTAGTCCTAGACGTGTAGATGAATTTGGGCTTTTGAATCACTTGATTTTGATATCAGAAGCTCAAGATATTCCCATTTGAATATCTAACGTGAGGGCAAAAAATTATGTTGCGGGAAGGATATAGCCCAAGTTCGCGGGACTGATTCGAAGGATTTTTTTTGGACCAAGGACTGAATTGAAAAGTGTTAAAATGAGGGATTGAATTGAATAATGATATTGAAAGCTGGAAAGGGGGGGTTGGATCATCATAAATGACAGGATTTTTACCACACCGAATAAGGAAAATAAGACCTTGCATGCACCCTTACCCATCTGATTTCTTTCCTTTTTTTCCTCTGCAAATTTCCTGCTGGTTTCCATGTTTGTCTTGCTGATTGGAGAGCTTGAGACCACATTTTTATTGATTCATTTCAAAGGAAACAGCTGGTGCCTCATGGTCCCAGCTATGGAAGGAAAGAAAGGAGCTGTACCACCCTTTGAGCAATGGAAATTAAGTGCTGAAAATCAGAATAGGAATAAGAATATTTCAGTTTCCTTTTTGCGTTTTTTTATTGCAAAACAGTAGGGATTTGCGTCCTAGGATTAATGCATTGAATCCTTCCTAAATAGAGACATATTTAGGCTATATATAAGCCCTTCTAATGACCTAAAGGGGGCAGCAAAAAGAGAGCAGAAAAATAGCAGAAAGAGAGAAAAAAAATAAAAGAAAAACGCAAGAGAGGTAGAGTAAAAAAAAACGCAGAATAGAGGGAGTTTCTTGCGTGCATTCTAGTGTCATCGTGAGGGAAGAAAAGAAAAAAAACAAGACGGAGAGGGAGAGGGAGCTTTGTTGCTAAACCTTGACAGCAACGTTTGCTTGGTTTTATTTCATCCTCTGCAGAAAAGAAAACAATGAGACCTGCAGGTAAGTCTTAATTTTCTCCTCCTTCGCTGCCTTTAAATCTTTTGTATCTGTTTTTGTTTTTTTTTTGTTTTTGCACATTCGTTTTCAATTTTAGACTGTACAATGCCCGTTTGCTTTGTGTTGTTCCTGCCATGGTTTTGAGTTTTGGATAGGTGACTATGTTAAGCTTTGGCTAGCCTCTGTTTTTTTTTTATCTCCTGTCTTTCGCTGTTGACAGAATTAAGGAACCGGGGAAGGGGGCTTTTGTTTTCTTCATCAGCAGCTCCCTTTTCTATTCGTGTCCTTCCATTTATTGAAATAGACGACCAGGTCTTGCTTTGGTTTCATAGTCTATGATATATATGTGTTATAAAAGCATGTCATCCCAAGCTTTTTTTTTTTTGTATGAAACTAGTATGACAGAATTAAGGAACCGGGGAAAGGGGCTTTTGTTTTCTTCATCAGCAGCTCCCTTTTCTGTTCATGTCCTTCCATTTTATTGAAATAGCCGGCCAAGTTTTGTTTTGGTTTCTAGTCTATGATATATATATGTTATGAAAGCATACCGTCCCAAGCTCTTCTTCTTCTTTTTTTGTATGAAACTAGCATGGCAGTTTACTTTTTCTCTTGGATTGTTAAAAAGAAAATAGGTCATGAGTCATGGTCATATGCAGTAGGATTTTGATTTAAAAATTTCAGTTTCAAAACTTTGGCTCCCTCATCCATACGTGCTTAGTCCGTTCCAGTATACAGAATTTTAAGTTGATTTGGCTTTGAATGATTTTTGTTACGAATTGTTTCAAGTTTCTTGTAGTTCTTGTAATATGAATGATGGCTTGCTACTTTCCATTTTGGTGTTTACGTTTAATTATGATGCTATGTGTTTCGATAAAAAAATTTAAAAGTTTTCTTATGTGTTGCATACGGCCAATACCCTAACATGTTTTGAATTCCTTTTTATATATATATATAAAACATATATTTGAAGTTTCGAAAAAGGTGTTTTCGCATGGATTTTGTAAACACAACAAAAAATTATTTTCTTGCATTTTTGGATTTTACAAAATGTTTGTAAAACTCCAAAGGGTATTGGCCAATATTTCAAAAAAATATAAAAATCCTATTTTGGGGGGAATTCATCTATTATTCACCGCTAATGTTTGGATAAAGAAATCCTTAAAGGATGAATATCCAAAATATTATTGGGAATAATAAATCCGCACACATCCTTGAAAGAAGCCTTGATTATAATCGAGGACATTTCAATTTTTTTTACTCCACGGTTTACGAGCCGTGAGAGTATAAAACACTAAGACAAAAAAATAGGTTTTTAAAGCACCCTAGATTTCTAAATTTTGTCCCTCCTCCTTGCGATTTACGAGTCGCAAACTCTTGAAAAACTAAGGGGAAAATGAGCTTTTAAAGCACATGAAAATTCCTTGGATTTCTATCCTAATAAATTTAGTTTGAATCAAAACCTAGAAAACTGATGAGATTAGAAAACACCAACACCATAGCAATTATAAGACAAACCAAACACTAAGCAGCTTACCTTAGGTAGGGCATACTAAGGGTGCTAATACCTTCCCTTTACGCAACCAGTCCCTTGCCTTAGAATCTCTGAAAGACCAGTTAGGTTTCCTAGTGACCATAATACTAGGTGGCGACTCCTTTACACAAAAAAGACCCCGAAATAAACCGATGGTCGCCGCGACGTCACGCTTCGCCGCGAGGGTGCGACAGGATGGCGACTCCGCTGGGGACCCTAGGACTAGGCTTGGTAATTTGTTTGTTTATGCTATGTTGGTTTTTGTTTTTTTATATATATAAATGATATTTTGTTCAAAAGCTTTAGCATGCATCTTTACATTCTGTCATACATGATATAGTCATTCATCACTTTATGATTATTATCTTTTGAGGGCACACACATTAAACTTTAAGTTAAGTGGGGAACTAGTAGCTTGCCTTATGACTTGAGTCAAGGTTTAAGTTTGTGTAAACCCCAACTCTTTGCTGAGTGTTTAGACTGATAGTGATTGGTACATGTGTCATCCCACTATCTGCTGAACCCCCATATTGCCTTTACGAGGGTAATCACTAGGACAGCAAGAGACCCTTTTTTAGAGACCAAGTAGTAAACCTACCCTATGTCTCACGTAAAGGAACTAGAACCTATCCTTAGGGTGTATGATCTATAATATCTTTTGCATCAAAACAAGTCTAACCCCCAAGGCATTTTGAATTGCAGGACTTGTGAACGAAATGGCCACCATTGGTAAATTTTCCATCATAGAACATGGGAAAAATTCTGAACTGTCACAATTGACTGAAGGAGACTGCCTTAGAAGCGATGCTAAGAAACTATCACCAATCAAGAACCTGAATTGCATTATGAATGAGGTGAACAAGTTAATGACTCACTTTCAGAATGTGGATAAGGATGCATTTTTTAATAAATACGGACGTTTGATGGAAATTGTAAGGGTAGAAGTGTTAAGCCCAGCTGTGCGAGCCATAGTTCATTTTTAGGATCCAGACTACCGGTGTTTTTCTTTTGGAAGCATAGACCTATGTCCCACTATGGAGGAATATGGGATGTTGACTGAGTTTCCAAACAATCTGTATCAGATTTATTTGCCTTTGAGATCTAACAAGATCATCCCCGAACTATCAAAACTGCTTAGAATCTCCAACTTGAAAAAGTTTTTGGAAAAGAATGCTACCGGTCTGAAATGGAGGATGCTAGAAATTGAACTGGAAAAGAAGTCAGGATTAGAAAAAGAGAGATTGATTGCCTTGGGCATATTTGGCCTTGTGTTATTCCCAAGTCAGACGGGTTTAGTGAGTTTGGAGGCCGCTGCTGCTTATGTAGAGTATGAGAATACACAAATCAATCTAGTGGCTACTATTTTAGCTTAAACATCTTGACGCTTAATCATTGTAGGAGGACCGGAAAAGGGGCAATGAGATGTTGCACGCAGTTGTTGTATATCTGGATGGTTAGCCATATCGAAACAAAAAAACTTGTCTTCAATAATTTTTGGTGGTTCACCCAAAGACCCCTGAAATTAGTAGAAGAAGAAGAATGGGGAGATCTAGACAACCAAGGTTGGGTTGACAAATTAGAAGGTTTGCCTAATAGTGATTTTAAGTGGAGAGCCCCATGGGTAACGACAGTGAAAATCCTAATGAGTTGTGGACAAAGACGTTGGGTACCATTGGTACGGATTACAGGTTATGTGAGTTATGCTCCTGCCCTGGTGGTAAGGCAACTTGGGGGCATGCAGTTTGTTCCAAGGACTATGGGAATTGCTCAATTCTTTGGTTTGTTCAAAGATCCAATTGCACAAGAAGTTTTGGAGATCATCAAACAAGATTGGAAGCGTCTAGTTTTGGTTGTGATAGAAGGTTTAAAGGATCCAAGTGCAAGCGAAGGATATGTAAGATGGAGAGACTTAGCTGCTTTAGCCATGCCTTGTGTAGAGGCCAAATCTCCCCAAACTATAGAAGAGTCTGTTAAGAGGAAAAGGGTCAATAATGAAGAGGAGTTGAGAAGACAAGTGGAAAAACTTCGGACGGAGTTTATTAAAAGCAGAAAAGACAAGGCAATGTTGGAAGAAATGATGCTAAAAGAAGATAAAGGGAGAGCATTTCTAGATGAGCAAATACAATCTAGAGATGTGCGAATAACAAAGCTTGAGTTAAAGCTGGGTGAGGAGAAGATTGCTAGGGAAAGGAGTGAGAAAGAGCTAAGAGGGATGAGTTTGGATTGGATGCAAAGTTGCTCTGAACTTGAAGCAATGGAGATTGACTTTAACGATTGCCAAGGAAGTGTAGAATATTTCCAAGAAAAATTTGCACAAGTTCAGTTCAAATTGATGGATAGGATTGGGAAGTATGAGGATTTGAATAAGAAATATATGGAGTTGGAAAGCCGTTTAATGGGGATTGCAAAAGAAGAAAATAAAAGGAAAGGTTTTGAGGCTGTTGAAACAGAATTAGCGGTTAAGAAGAATGAGATAAAAGTTATGAGGATAAAACTTGACAAGGAACGTTAAAAGGTGAAGTATTTGGACGAGAAGCTAGCAGCAATGGAAAAACACAAGGATCAAATCGACGCCAATAACACTGCTTTGATCAGAACCAATATGTTGCTCATAGAAAAGATGACCAAGATAGATGCACAAATGGATGAAGCTGCTGCACATGCTCGAATTATTAGAATTAATGCACGGAATGTGGGAGGGGACATCATTCGCTATCGCCGAAGCCTAGCTGAAACCGATGCCTTTCTAGGGAAGATTGAGAACCGTGGTTTTGCCTTCTTACCTTTGGCTAGAGAGTTTGTGGAGGAAAGGGATTAATAAATTTTGTATTTCCTTTTTATTTATTAATGTAATAAACTTATCAAGCATTAATGAAAAGGGTGTTGACCCATCTTCTTATGCAAAATCTGTCTCTTGGTGAATATGATTCAAGCAAACGACTTGAAAGGCAGTACTCCTAGCAATGTGACAAAAGAACCTATGTTTATAAGGTGGTGGCTATTATTCGTTCACAAGAAGGTTGCATCCATACCCAATGATTAGTACTTAAAAGTGCATTTTTATCAAGGTTTTATATCATCATTTTGCACTTGAAGTATCAATAACTCCTTAACTAAAGCATGTTTTATAATAACATATCTAATTATATAAGATACCTTTAATTTATGGTAAATGTTCATCTTAAATGCAGGCCTATCACATAAATTAAAGAATTGATTGATGAGTTGAAGTACTGAAATTGAAAGGATAAAGAGATGGCCAAACTTAGAAAAGAGATGCTGGTGCAGTCCAAACTAGAACACTGTTCGGTAATTGGGTCATATCTGGAGCTGTAGATCTTGGATTTAGGTCCATTTTATATGGATGGAAAGATAAGACATAGGCCTACAACTTTCATGTGGAGCCCAAGATTTAACAAGGCCGTTTTCAAGTCCAAATTGTAGCAACAAAGAAGAAGTCCGAATCTGTCCTGCAGCCCAGACACTGTTCAGTGTTCAGCCCATATCTCGAGTTCTAGAAGTCCAAATGATCTCAAATTTTTACCCTGGAAAGATGAGACAATTTCCTAGAACTTTCATGATTGAAGTCCGTTCAAATTATGACGTTATCAATGACGTTTTTGGCAGATAAGAAGATAAGAATTGTCACCAAGTCAAGATGTGGCCACCCACTCATCAATTAGTCAACAAATCAATAGTTCCAAATTTTGGTCTATAAAAGGAGGCATTTGCCATGTATTTAGGCATCTTGGTGTTCAGATCAATATCATGCTCTTGCTTTCTCTCTTTGTATTGCTTATGCTTTGCTTTCATTAATATCAAGTTTATGCCTTTCATTTCCTTTCCTTTACTTAGTTAACTTTTATCTTACTTATGTTCTTATCTTGTTTATTTATGTTTCTTTCTTTCATTATGTCTAGCTAAGTTAATTATGTCAAGGTGAAAAGGTTACACTAATGGTGTAAGGATAAGTATAATATAAACTCAACATGGACTTTAATGTTGGATACTAACATGCTTTTTATTTGTTATCTTGTTCACTTTTAATACTTTGCTTGTTAAATGGTTAATCTAGATTTATGTTGTATAAAACTTGGTACAACAAATACTTGGCACTTTCATAGCCCATACTAAATGGTATAACCGACACTTGAGCTATGAAAGGAACTTGATTTGTTGTTAACATAAGTTATAATCATGAATGCCTGAAAACATTTACAAGTATTAGCATTATTCGAATAAGATAGCTAATGTAATCATGTTAACAATTGAATAATAAGAGTTTATACTATACTTGTTTGAAATACCATTAGTGGATCCTCTAACCTTGACATTTGTTGTTATCATTGTTTAATCCTTACGTTAATCTTCCATCTCAAAGTTCTCATCAACTTCTTCTTCTTCATCATCTTTATTATTATCATTATTAATAGTATTATTGGTATTATTATCATTACTACTACTATTACTATTATTAGTATTACTACTACTACTACTAGTATTATTATTATTATTATTATTATTATTATTATTGTTATTGTTATTGTTGTTACTATTGTTGTTGTATTATTGTTGTTTATAATTTATACAAGTAACCTCCTTGTGGTTCGACATCGGTCTTGCCGGGTTATTTATTACTTCGACACTCCTGCACCTGGGAAAGACATCAATCTTTTGGTCGTGTCAAGTTTTTGGCGCCGTTGCCAGGGAGGTAAATTCTTGTACAAATTATAGTATTTATTTTATTTTCTCTTTTCACTTTTCTTGTATCTAATTTTGTTTATTTTTGTTTTGTTTTCTTCTTCTTTTTCTTCTCTTTTTACACGTGCATGAGAGTTTGGTCACGTACATTAAGTGGTAGACTTTGTAGGGTATCCTCATCATTTTTAGAAAATATGGCCGAATAAGATAACCAATCGCTTCATAATGAGAATAATGAGAATATTTGGGTTAGAACACTTAGAGACCACATGAATCCCACAAGAACAAGTGCACCCTCATGCATAGTTTTTCCACCTGATGCATCTCATTTTAATTTTAAGACAGGCATTATTCAACTTTTACCATCTTTTCATGGCTTAGATTTAGAAAATCCATACTTGCATTTAAGGGAATTTGAGGAGGTTTGCAACACGTATAATGACTCAAATTGTAGCATGAACACCATTAGGTTAAAGCTTTTTCCTTTTTCATTAAAAGATAAAGCTAAAACATGGCTACAAAATTTGAGACCTGGATCCATTCGTGCTTGGGATGAAATGCAACAACAATTTTTAAAGAAGTTTTTTCCGTCCCACATAACAAACTCTTTCAAAAGACAAATAATCACTTTCTCTCAAAAACCAGGAGAAACATTTTATCAATGTTGGGATAGGTATCGAGACTTGCTTAATACTTGCCCCCATCATGGTTTTGAAACATGGAGATTAGTTTCACATTTTTATAAAGGATTAACACCTAAAGATAGGCAAATGGTTGAATTGATGTGCAATGGAACTTTTGAATATAAAGACCCTAATGAAGCAATGGAGTACTTAGATTTGCTAGCTGAAAATGCACAAAATTGGGACACCACAGGTACTTATGAGGCACCAAGTAAAACCCAACCTCATACATCTAGTGGGGGTATGTACAACCTTAGGGAAGATCATGACCTCCAAGCCAAGTTTGCATCTTTAGCTAAAAAGGTCGAAGCACTAGAATTGAAAAGGAGTGGTCAATTAAAATCTGTTCAAGACATTGCGTGTCAAATCTGTGAAACCAACGAACATTCAACCAATGACTGTCCAACCTTGCCTTCTTTTAAAGAATGTCTCCATGAACAAGCCCATGCATTAAATAGTTTTCAAAGGCCCAACCATAACCCATATTCGCAAACATACAACCCTGGTTGGAGAAATCACCCAAATTTCAATTGGAAGAGTGATAACAATAATGCACAAACTTCACAGCCACCGTTTCAAGCACACCATAATTTCCAAAATTCTCATGGATATGCACCTCCTTATGCTCCCCCTCCTAGAAGAAATCTTGAGGAAACATTGCATGCATTTATGGAAAAGCAAGAGGCAATTAACACTCAACTTGCTCAAAGCATGACAGATTTTAAAGATACTCTTGCAAAGTTCACATCTGCTCTCAGTTTCCAAGAGAAAGGTAAGTTTCCATCTCAACCGCAACAAAATTCAAAGGGGCAATACAACACGAGTGCAAGTAGTTCGGGAAGCCAACACATGGATCACGTAAAATCAGTCATCACTCTTCGCAGTGGTAAGGTTATTGAAAAACCCATTCTTGAACCTTGTGAGAATGATGATGAGTCAATCTCTGAGGGTAAGGAAAGGATTGAATCTGATCATTATGAAGAAAAGACTGATTCCCCGCCAGCACTTCCATTTCCTCATGCCATGACCAAACAAAGGAAAGTCAATCACAACTCTGAAATCTTTGAAACTTTCAAACAGGTAAGGATCAATATACCTTTGTTGGATGCTATTAAACAGGTTCCTTCTTATGCTAAATTTTTGAAAGATCTGTGCACTGTGAAGAGAAAACTGAATGTGAAAAAAGAAAGCCTTCTTAGCCGAACAAGTAAGTGGCATTCTTCAGAACAATAATGCTTTGAAATATAAAGACCCTGGTTGTCCTACAATTTCTTGCTTTATTGGAGAACATAAAATTGAAAGAGCCTTACTTGATCTTGGAGCTAGTGTGAATTTACTCCCATATTCAGTTTTTCAAACTCTCAATCTAGGTGAGTTAAAACCAACTTCTGTGACTCTTTTACTTGCCGATAGATCTGTAAAAGTGCCTAGAGGAATAGTTGAAGATGTGTTAGTACAAGTCGATAAATTCATTTATCCTGTGGATTTTATTGTCTTGGATACACAACCTGTTAAAGCATGTAATTCATTTCCTGTTATTTTAGGACGTCCATTTCTTGCAACTTCTAATGCATTGATTGATTGTAGGAATGGACTGATGAAGCTATCTTTTGGGAACATGACATTGGAAATGAACATTTTCAACATTTGCAAACAACCTAGAGATGATAATGATTTACAGGAAGTGGACTTTACTGAAAAATTAATTCATGACCAATTTCAAACCACTTCCAGTGAAACTGAGATTGATGAATCTGATGATTTACAAATGGTCTATTCTCAGGAAGAATCGAAGGCAAGTAATTGGAGACCACAAATTGAGGAATTGCCGCCACGATCAATTGAGCCTATACCTTCAAGTGTTCAACCACCAAAACCTGATTTGAAGCCGTTACCCCTCAATCTCAAATACTCATTTTTGGGAGAAAATGAAACTTTTCCGGTAATAATCTCTTCTAAACTTAATGCACAGCAAGAAGGTAAGTTATTACAAACTCTAAAAATGCACAAAAATGCATTAGGATGGGCCATAGCTGACATAAAAGGAATTAGTCCTTTGATTTGCACTCACAGGATTTATTTGGAGGAAAATGCTAAACCCTCTAGAGAAATGCAACGAAGGCTTAATCCTAATATGAAAGAAGTAGTGAAAAATGAAGTCATTAAGCTTCTAGATAATGGAATCATTTATCCTATTTCTGACAGCAAATGGGTAAGTCCTACCCAAGTGGTACCTAAGAAGTCTGGAGTCACTGTGATAACAAATGAAAAAAATGAGTTAATTCCAACTAGGACTATTACTGGTTGGCGCATGTGCATTGATTATAGGAAACTTAATTCATTGACTAGAAAAGATCATTTTCCTTTACCTTTCATGGATCAAATTCTAGAAAGAGTTGCAGGTCATGAATTTTATTGTTTTCTAGATGGCTATTCAGGCTACAACCAAATTGAAATTGCATTGGAAGATCAAGAGAAAACTACTTTCACATGTCCATTTGGTACTTTTGCATATCGAAGGATGCCTTTTGGATTATGTAATGCACCAGCCACGTTTCAAAGATGCATGCTTAGTATATTCAATGATATGGTTGAACGTTTTCTTGAGATTTTTATGGATGATTTTTCTGTTTTTGGTGTTCCTTTGATGATTGTTTGACTAACTTAGAAAAGGTTTTGAGCAGGTGTGAAGAGAAGAATCTTGTACTGAATTGGGAAAAATGTCACTTTATGGTAACAGACGGCATTGTACTTGGTCACATTGTTGCATCAAAAGGAATTGAGGTTGACAAATCTAAAATCGAGTTAATTGCTAACTTGCCAACACCAAAATCTATTGAAGATGTTAGATCATTCTTAGGACATGCTGGTTTTTATAGAAGGTTCATCAAAGATTTTAGTGTGATATCTAAGCCCTTGAGTAACCTTCTAACAAAGAAAAATATTTTTGAATGGACTGAACATTGTGAAGAAGCCTTTGTTAAACTTAAAAACCTGCTTACTTCTGCTCCTGTCATTCAACCTCCTGATTGGTCATTACCTTTTGAAATAATGTGTGATGCTAGTGATTATGCCGTGGGTGCTGTCTTGGGACAAAGAAAAGATAAGAAACCTTATGTGATTTACTATGCAAGTAAAACTTTAAATAGTGCTCAAATGAATTACACCACCACTGAAAAAGAATTACTTGCAATAGTATTTGCATGTGAAAAATTCAGGTCTTATCTTGTTGGCTCACCTGTTATTGTTTTTAGTGATCATGCAACGTTGAAATATCTTCTTTCTAAGAAAGATTCTAAGGCTAGATTGGTGCGGTGGATTTTGTAACTTCAAGAATTTGATATCACAATCAAAGACAAGAAAGGCATCGAAAATATTGTCGCCGATCATTTGTCAAGATTGACAACAGATTCAAAATCTGACATCACACCAATCGATGACTACTTTCCTGATGAATCTTTATTTTCTATCTCTACGATGCCTTGGTTTGCTAATATTGTTAATTTTCTTATTTCAGGACAATTGCCAGCTCATTGGAGTACCCAAGACAAAAGAAAGTTCTTGAACGAAGTGAAGAACTTTTATTGGGATGACCCTTATTTATTCAAATATTGTCCTGATCAAATATTTCGAAGATGCATTCCTGACAATGAGGTGAGTAGTGTTATTAAATTTTGTCATTCTGAGGCATGTGGGGGTCATTTCTCATCAAGAAAGACCACTGCAAAAATCTTACAAAGTGGATTTTACTGGCCCAGCATGTTCAAGGATTCACATGCATTCTGCAAGACTTGTGAAAATTGTCAAAAGTTGGGATCTATTTCAAAACGTCACATGATGCCTTTAAATCCTATTCTTGTCATTGAGATCTTTGACTGTTGGGGTATAAATTTCATGGGTCCATTTCCTCCATCATTTGGTTTCTTGTACATATTAGTCGCAGTAGATTATGTTTCAAAATGGATAGAGGCAATTCCAAGTCGAAACAATGACCACAAAACAGTGATAAAGTTCTTGAAAGAAAATATTTTGAGTCGATTTGGAATCCCTCGAGCCATGATAAGTGATGGTGGAACACATTTCTGCAACAAGCCATTTGAGTCTTTAATGAAGAAATATGGAATCACACACAAAGTTGCCACCCCTTATCATCCTCAGACAAGTGGACAAGTAGAGCTTGCTAATAGGGAGATCAAACAGATCTTAGAAAAAACAGTGAACCCTAATAGGAAAGACTGGTCTTTAAGACTTAATGATGCACTTTGGGCTTATCGAACTGCTTATAAAACATCATTAGGTATGTCACCTTATAGACTAGTATATGGAAAACCTTGTCACTTGCTTGTGGAACTTGAACATAAAGCTTATTGGGCTATTAAAGCTTTCAATTCAAACCTTGATGATGCTAGTCAGCTGCGTAAGTTACAAATAAATGAGCTTGAGGAAATAAGAAATGATGCATATGAGAATTCAAAAATTCATAAAGCAAGAATCAAATAATTTCATGACAAGAGAATCTTGAGAAAAACATTTGATGTTGGTCAAAAAGTCTTGCTTTATAATTCTCTACTCCATTTATTTCCTGGAAAACTAAGATCAAGATGGAGTGGTCCTTTCATTGTGAAACATGTGTATCCATATGGGGCCTGTGATATCGAGAATCCAAAGAATGGCAATGTTTTCAAGGTAAATGGACATCGTTTGAAAGTCTACTTTGACAATTTTTCAGTTGAAAATGACTCTATTGAATTGAGTGATCCTGTATATAAAGATTGATTCGTTTTCTCACAATGTTTTGTGCTTTGTTTTGCTAGTCTCTCTCACCCCGGTCAAAAGGCGGATAACGGTACTCCGTGACTTCAGTCGATTCTTTCAGTTTCCCATAATAACTGATATCTGTATATATTTGTGCAATACTTTGCTATTTCTCCCTTCTTTGACTCTCTTCTCCAATTCTCATTTGAAAATGGACACCAGTCTTGAAAAATTGAAAAAGTACTTTCCCGCTCTGCCTCAGAATGCGATTACAAAAATTTACCGTGCTAGTTGTGCAAGATTGAAGTTGTTAATGAATCATGGAATTCCTGAAGATATTCGCTGGCTGATTGAAGCAAAGGTTCGATTATTAGGTGAGTCCTCCAATTCTTTCATTTCACACATGCCTGGAACAGGTAAAAGCACTTTTGCAAAGAAACGTCGTGCAAAACGACTGAAAGTCTGTCACCGATGTGCCAGATGGACTTGTAATGCAACATGTCGTTCGTTAGGAATGGTATCTATAAACCGTGAAGATAAAATACAATTCATTAAGGATGGCCTAAGTAAGGGGTCTTTAGATAATCTTTTGTTGACCCTTGAGACGCATCCTAGTGGAGATGTGCATCGTGCAATTCATGATTTATGGCCCCATTTTCATAAAGAACATGATAGACTTAGTCTTGGGAATCTGACTAAAAAAGACCCTGTTTGCCAGTTTTTAAGAAAACTGGATGGGAAGCCTATCCCCGACCCATAGAGGGCGTTTAAGCCGTTCTTGGACGTAAAACCAAGGGAAGATGTGAGCCACAATCATAACTACCTGTACATACACATGTTTTTTCAAAATAAATAAATAAATAAAGAGAGAAAGAGAGAGAGAGTGTGTGAGACTCCAGCTGGCCTACATATAGGTGATATGATTGCATTTTCAATTCCGCATCTATAAAATCTTCTCTTCCTTCCCCTCATTTCTACTCAATCCTTACATTAGACAGATATAGAAGTGTGTAGAAATGGCAGGTCCCTCAAGTTATCACATAAAAAATATTTGTGTTTTCGGTGGATCCAGTCCTGGGAAGGAAATAGCTTTTTTAGAAGCAGCAAATCATCTTGGTCAGGTACTAGCTGAGAGAAAGATTCATTTAGTGTATGGGGGAGGCAGCCTTGGGTTAATGGGGGGTGTGGCAATAGCTGCATTTTTAGGAGGTAGTCAGGTTTTGAGGGTCGTCCCCGAAGCTTTAACAAAAGGGGACATCATTGGAAGAACAATTGGAGAGGAACTACAGGTCTCCACAATGTTTGATCGAATGAATACAATGTTTAACCATGCTGATGCCTTCATTGCCTTACCAGGTGGTCTGGGCACATTGGAAGAGATCTTTCATATTTCCTCTTGGGCTCAACTTCACATTCACCATAAACCTATCGGTTTGCTCAATGTTAATGGTTTTTATGATAATTTGTTGTCTTTTCTTGATCAAGCTGTGGAACATGAATTTTTAACATCTTTGGCACGACAAATCATAATCTCTGCTGGTACTGCTGAACAGTTGATCGACAAACTACAATCTTTCACCCCTGTAATTGATCCTTCCATGAGTCGCATAAATTGGTCAACTACAGAAAGCCGTAAAAAGCTTAGATTGGATTTGAGCCTTCGTTTGTGAATCCTTGTGTCTTTTGGTTTTATTTCTAGCATAGTATTTTGTTCTGTTATTTCTTATATTTGTTTAAGTGTGTTTCAGGTTTGTCAGTGTTCGTTGTTTCAGGTAATGTCTTCTATACTCTATCTTTCTACCTTAGGACATTGAGGACAATGTCTCGTTTTGGTTGGGGGGAGAGGGTAGTAGTATATATAAAAAAAAAAACTAACCAACTAACTGTTTTTGTTTTTAAAAACCATTTGGCAAAACTGTTATTACTAGGATGGCAGAGTAAGGGAGAATTTTATTGACTCTTGAGACGCATCTTAGTAAACATTTTCTAATGGTTATTTGCAATATTCATAACAAGGCCTATTAGAATACTTCTTGAAATATTCAGGTTTATAAACTCTCGCATTGTTATCACTTAATTATGCTCACATACTCATTTAACAAGTATTCTTAAACCTTCATTTTCACACACACACTTTAACATATGATTGTGGGTTGCGTATTGGATTATTACATTATTTATGTTCTTTTGTTAAAGGTAACAACTAAGGGATAGGGATGGTATATAAGTTTCAAAAAAAAAATGATGATAATAAAAACGTAGATAAGTTTGGTTTCGTAGCCTCCCTAACCTAAGCAATTAAGCCCGAAGGGGTGTTTTAACACCTAATACCCTAAAGTCAACTGACTTGGGAGCTATTGGCCCAAAGCTTGTTACATGGGTTAAGGAGAAAAGCTTAAGGGAACCAAACATTGCACTATCTGCGTATTAGTATCTGCAACCCGAGTTACTAAGCTCGTAGGGGTGTCTCAACACCTAATGCCCTAAGACCAACTGGTCTGGGAGTCATTAGCTGAAAGCTCGTTACATGGGTTAAAGATGCATTGTGTGTATATATATATATATATATATATATATTAAAAAAAACAGAGAAAAAAAAGAAGAAAAAAAAAGAAAAAGAAAAAAAAATAATAATAATCCTAACCTAAGGAAGTTAACCTTAAACATTAGAACAAAATATTGTTTTCTTCCAAGTAAAGCCCCATAACTATATGTTGATATTTTGAGCACAAGAGAGAGGTTTATTAATATCTTGTTTAAAAGGTATTGAGCATATATATAAATTTAATGAGAGTTTGTTTATTTGGATAGATTAATGGAAGTTGAATGATGAATGCCTTGCTTTGTGGAATTTGCAAATTGTTTTTCTATTTTAATGCTTTAATAAGCTGGTTGGGGGGTGTGATTAGTACTTAAAAGTGCATTTTTATCAAGGTTTTATATCATCATTTTGCACTTGAAGTATCAATAACTCCTTAACTAAAGCATGTTTTATAATAACATATCTAATTATATAAGATACCTTTAATTTATGGTAAATGTTCATCTTAAATGCAGGCCTATCACATAAATGAAAGAATTGATTGATGAGTTGAAGTACTGAAATTGAAAGGACAAAGAGATGGCCAAACCTAGAAAAGAGATGCTGGTGCAGTCCAAACTAGAACACTGTTCGGTAATTGGGTCATATCTGGAGCTGTAGATCTTGGATTTAGATCCATTTTGTATGGATGGAAAGATACGACATAGGCCTACAACTTTCATGTGGCGCCCAAGATTTAACAAGGCCGTTTTCAAGTCCAAATTGTAGCAACAAAGAAGAAGTCCGAATCTGTCCTGCAGCCCAGACACTATTCAGTGTTCAGCCCATATCTCGAGTTCTAGAAGTCCAAATGATCTCAAATTTTTACCCTGGAAAGATGAGACAATTTCCTAGAACTTTCATGATTGAAGTCCGTTCAAATTATGACGTTATCAATGACGTTTTTGGCAGATAAGAAGATCAGAATTGTCACCAAGTCAAGATGTGGCCACCCACTCATCAATTAGTCAACAAATCAATAGTTCCAAATTTTGGTCTATAAAAGGAGGCATTTGCCATGTATTTAGGCATCTTGGTGTTCAGATCAATATCATGCTCTTGCTTTCTCTCTTTGTAT
Source organism: Populus simonii (assembly GCA_007827005.2). Lineage (NCBI taxonomy): Eukaryota > Viridiplantae > Streptophyta > Magnoliopsida > Malpighiales > Salicaceae > Populus > Populus simonii. The sequence goes on from CM017482.2 coordinate 13,281,281, forward strand.
TGCTTATGCTTTGCTTTCATTAATATCAAGTTTATGCCTTTCATTTCCTTTCCTTTACTTAGTTAACTTTTATCTTACTTATGTTCTTATCTTGTTTATTTATGTTTCTTTCTTTCATTATGTCTAGCTAAGTTAATTATGTCAAGGTGAAAAGGTTACACTAATGGTGTAAGGATAAGTATAATATAAACTCAACATGGACTTTAATGTTGGATACTAACATGCTTTATATTTGTTATCTTGTTCACTTTTAATACTTTGCTTGTTAAATGGTTAATCTAGATTTATGTTGTATAAAACTTGGTACAACAAATACTTGGCACTTTCATAGCCCATACTAAATGGTATAACCGACACTTGAGCTATGAAAGGAACTTGATTTGTTGTTAACATAAGTTATAATCATGAATGCCTGAAAACATTTACAAGTATTAGCATTATTCGAATAAGATAGCTAATGTAATCATGTTAACAATTGAATAATAAGAGTTTATACTATACTTGTTTGAAATACCATTAGTGGATCCTCTAACCTTGACATTTGTTGTTATCATTGTTTAATCCTTACGTTAATCTTCCATCTCAAAGTTCTCATCAACTTCTTCTTCTTCATCATCTTTATTATTATCATTATTAATAGTATTATTGGTATTATTATCATTACTACTACTATTACTATTATTAGTATTACTACTACTACTACTACTATTATTGTTATTGTTATTGTTATTGTTATTGTTGTTAATATTGTTGTTGTATTATTGTTGTTGTATTATTGTTGTTTATAATTTATACAAGTAACCTCCTTGTGGTTCGACCCCGGTCTTGTCGGGTTATTTATTACTTCGACACTCCTGCACCTGGGAAAAGACATCAATCTTTTGGTCGTGTCACCCAATATACAAAGCATTCTCAATCATGCATTTTCTCATACATCTATACACGCATCTGCAGACTAAGAAACATAGGTCCCCCTTCTAGAATCCATAACACTCGACAAAGAAAAAGGATGGAAAACGAAGAAAGGTCACAACCAGAAGCTCAGTATCAAAGGGAACTTGAAGGAGTTCGGAATGATGTGGCGCACCTGACCAGTTTGCTTGAGCAAATGTTGAGAGCCAAAGATGGAGAGGGAACGTCTACTCAACTTGATGAAGCACCACCAGCAGCTCAAATCCCTGTCGCACCTATAAAAGTGGGGGCAAATACACCACATAAGCAGCATCCTAATCCCAGTCGGCCCATCCAAATCCCTATTACAATGGATTTAACAAACAAGGATCCACAGGACGTCAGATTCTCTGATCATGTTGGGTATGATAAATGGACTGCGCTAGAAGAGAGGCTAAGGGCAGTTGAAGGAAATGATTTATTTGACCCAATTAGGGCCGCTGAAGTATGTTTGGTACCTAACATCGTAATTCCAAAGAAGTTCAGAGTGTCGGAGTTTGTTAAGTATACCAGAATGGAATGCCCAAAGACCTTTCTTCGTTCCTACTATAACAAGATGGTAGAAGTTATCCACGATGATAAATTGCTAAGTTACTTCTTCCAAGATAGCTTGACAGGATCAGCCCTTAGTTGGTATATGAGGCTGGACAACGTTAGGAGATCAAGAAATGGACAGATCTGGCAGATGCTTTCTTAAAACAATACAAGTTTAATCTTGAGATTGCTCCTGATAGAACCAGTCTGACTACCATGGAGAAAGGAACTCAAGAGTCCGTGAGGGCTTATGCTCAAAGGTGGCAATGACCAAGCTATCAATGTACAATCTCCACTAATAGAGACGGAGATGGTAACATTGTTTGCCAATACTTTTAGGGCCCTATACTATGAACATCTTATGGGTAGCTCAGCCCAGCATTTCTATGATGTTGTGCGAATTGCTGAAAGGATCGAGCAAGGAATCCGAAGTGGGAGAATTGCGGAACCTATAGAGAAGAGGGGTTTTGTTGGGAAGAAGAAGGAAATTGAGGTAAATAACCTAGAAGACAGTTATAAAGGGAAAGGCAAAAACTACCAAAACTACCAAACACCTACCTCCCAAATCACTAGCATCAACTTTTCCAAACCCTCCGTCCCGAACCAACCCCATCAAACAAAATTCCCCACTAATAACCAAAACAATTACCAAAGGAGAGACAACCGACAACTAGAAGAACAATTACCACCTTTGCCAATAACCCTAAAGGAGTTATATGCCAAGTTGCTAAGTATTGGGCAGATAGCTCCCCTACCATTACCTCCTATGCAACCGCCTTTCCCTACCTGGTACAATCCCGAGTTGACTTGTGAATACCATGCTGGTAATACGGGTCACAGCATCGAAAGCTACGTAGCTTTTAAGAAAAGGGTATCGTAGTTGATCAAAATCGGATGGGTCACTTTTGAAGATTCGCCTAATGTGAATTCGAACCCTCTACCCAAACATGCTGTAGGTGGTAGTGGAGTGAATACTATGGAGGTCGGTAGCAAAGAGAAGGTGCTAATGGTGACCATGGCAAGGCTGTATGAAATGTTGGTACAATCTGGACATTTGGAGAAACCATCTGAACATTGCATAAGGGAAGATGATTTTTGCCCATTCTATAAAAAGAAAGGGCATCACATTGATGAATGCATTGAGTTTCATCAAAAGGTTGTGAGAATGCTGACTTTAGGAGAGTTAAGGATTGAGGCTGTAAAAGATAATGAAGAGATAGAGATGATAGAGAATCGGGGGAAATGTAGAGTCCAATCAACAGCTAATGGGCTCTCAAAATTGGTATTAACGAAGCCCTCATATGCAAACAAAGTAGACTATGGAGCGATGCCCGGAGATTATGGTTATACCTCGAATATCGAAACTCCTTTGTCATTGTTCCGAAATGAGATAAGTGGGCTAATTCGGAGTGGTCGTTGTTTCACACCTGAAGAACTAGAGAAGCAAAGAAAGGCTAAAGGCAAGGAGGTATTGGACCTCGATAAAGAGCTTGAGGTAAATAAACCTATGACTGAGGAAGAAACAAATGAGTTCCTAAAATTGATGAAGCATAGTGAGTATTGTATAGTGGATCAGTTGAAGAAGACCCTTGCCAAGATCTCCATCATGTCATTAATACTTAGCTCCGAGCCGCATCGTAATGCTTTGCAAAAAGTACTGAATGAGGCCTACGTACCCCAAGATATTGAACAAAAAATTATGGAGCATCTAGTAAGGAGGATCCATGCTGCCAATTACTTATATTTCACGGAAGATGAACTCGACGCTGAAGGAACGGGACATAACAAGCCCTTATATGTCACGGTCCGATGCAAAGATTGTCTCATTGGTAAAGTTCTCATCGATAACGGCTCAGCCCTTAATGTGTTACCAAGGCATATGCTGGATGAAATGCCAGTAGATCCCTCACATATGCAACCTAGTGTGATGATAGCTAGAGCGTACGATGGCTCGCCAAGGCAAGTGATAGGGACAATTGAGGTCGAACTAGCTGTGGGTCCACAAGTCTTTCTAGTAACCCTTCAAATGATGGATATCCACCCTTCCTATAGTATGTTGTTAGGAAGTCCATGGATACATTCTGCGGGAGCTGTCACCTCCTCGCTGCATCAATGTTTGAAGTATATTACCAATGGTGTTCTGGTTACTGTTAAGGCTGAGGAGACTATATCAATGGTAAGAAATGTGGCGGTTCCATTCATTGAAGCCGAAGATTGTAAGGACGGAAACCTTCATGCATTTGAAGTTGTGAATACCAAGTGGGTGCCCGAGAACACTGTGGTGAGGAAACCAGAAATCTTGGAGGCCACCAAAATGGCCGCTAAAAGCTTTTTGAAACACAAGATTCCTTGCCCATATGACATCGAGAAAGGAAGACTTGAATGGATTGATATAATCAAGCTGAAAGCTGCAGAACAGAGGTTTGGGCTTGGATATAAGCCCAAGAAAGAGGATTACAAGCGAGCTGCTGGTGCAAGAAGGGAGAAAAGAATGGCTAGGATTGAAGGAAGGAAGCCTGAAGAAGAAAGCCTAGCCATCCCTCCAATCAGGATTTCTTTTCCAAAGGCCGCATATGTGATGCAACCTGATAAGGGACATGGAAACCTTCTTCAGAAGCTTTTTTCAATGAACATAAACACTTTGGAGGAAGATCAAGTCGAGGACATAGCTAAGAAGATTGAATCCGGAAGAAGGGATGAAGACCGCAATTAACCATCTACACTCTGGAAGAATTTACCGCCAAGAATTTCGTTCGAAAGCTAGCCGAAGGAGAGAAGTTCCAGAATTGGGAGACCCAAGAAGAGCCATTGGTTCTCAAAAAGTAATCAACAATGATTGTTGGATTATAATTTTATCTATGTTGTTTGCCGTTTTTCTATTTTTTTATTTTATTCATTGACAATCGAAGCTCAAGATGTCAATTGGATTTTATTTTTGTTTTTTAGCCAATCTTTTCCTTTTAATGAGATCATGCATTTTCAAAATTCATCTTGATGTCTTACTGGGCATTTACACAACACTTCCCGCTTTCAGGAACCCTGAAAGTGGATCCTCCACAACAACACCTACACTTTACATTGAGAATGAATGGCCAAACTTTAAAGAATACATAGTAGCTGTAGAAATGAGGAATGGGAGGAGAAAAACATAGGGGAATTCATAAAATTAATAGAACAACATGAACAGGCTTGGAGGCCCGCTAAAGAGGAACTTGAAACCATAAATGTGGGTAATGAAGAAATCAAGAGAGAGCTGAAAATAAGGACTTTGATCACCTCTGAAGAGAAGGAAGAATTGATTGCACTGCTCCGAGATTACGTAGATGTCTTTGCTTGGTCCTATGAGGATATGCCTGGTTTGGATATGGATATCGTAGTACATAGGATACCACTAGTGGAAGGATGCAAACCGATTAAGCAGAAGTTGAGGAGAACTCATCCGGAGGTCTTAATCAAAGTAAAAGCAGAAATTGAAAAACAATGGAACGCTGGTTTTTTGGAAGTAGTCAAGTATCCACAATGGGTGTCAAACTTAGTCTGTTGTACCCAAGGCTAATTATGAAGGAATCAAATCTCTTGTACCAACACCTCGGCACCTGTTTGAGACTATATAGAGATTTGTTCAACCTGCAAACCAAGTTCTCCTTGCCTACTTCAGCAAAACCCTCTGGTTGGAGCATATAAATTTCTTCTTCAAGTTCTCCATGAAGAAATGCACTTTTCACATCTAACTGCTCTAAGTGAAGATCAAATATAGCACACATTGCCAAGACTACTCTGATTGTAGTAAGTCGTACCACCAGGGAAAATATCTCATTGAAGTCTATTCCTTCTTTTTGAGCATATCCTTTCACCACCAATCTTGCACGATACCGCTCCACTTGATCATTGCCATCACGCTTTATCTTGTAAACCCATTTGTTGCCAGTGGCCTTTCTTCCTTGTGGTAGTGGAACAAGATCCCAAGTGTTTTTCTTGTGTAGAGCTTCAATCTCCTCTTGCATTGCTGTCATCCACATAGATACATCTATGCTTTTGATAGCCTCATGGAAAGTTGATGGCTCTCCATCCTCTGTTAGAAGACAATATGCAATGTTGCTCTCACTAACATATTCTGAGTGCCAAACCGGTGGTCTTGTTTCACGAGTCGACCATCGAACTTCAGGAGTTTCAGACTCTATTTGTTCTTGCTCTTCATGCTCTGGTGCAACTTCAGAAGAAGTACGATTTTGAGTATTTTCCATCTGGACTGTTGTAGTCTCCTTTGGAATGCTATTATGTTCTTCCATTTGCATTTTACCTTCTGCAAATATGACATCTCTGCTGATGACTACCTTGTGGGTAGTGGGATCCCACAAGCGATACCCCTTCACTCCATCAGCATATCCCAAGAATACACATTTTTTGGATTTTGAATCCAGCTTGCTAACTTCTTGTGTATTGTACATCACGTACACAGGACTTCCAAATATATGCAATCGAGAATAATCAGCTAGTTTTCCAGTCGACATCTCCATCGGTGTCTTCAGCTCAATTGCAGTTGATGGAGATCGATTTATCACATAACAGACGGTATTGACTGCTTCTGCCAAGAATGACTTTCCTAAACCTGCAACCTTCAACATTGCTCTTGTTCTTTCCAATAGAGTTTTGTTCATCCGCTCTGCCACTCCATTTTGTTGTGGAGTATATGCCGTTGTGAACTGCCTTTTGATACCTTCATGTTGACAAAAGTTATCAAATTCATCACTGGTATATTCTCCTCCATTGTCAGTCCTCAAACATTTGAACTTCTTTTCAAATTCAAGTTCTACCCGCGCTTTGAAAATTTTAAAGACTGCAAGCACATCTGCCTTCCTTCTAATTGGATACACCCAACATCTTTTGGAGAAGTCATCTATAAATGATACAAAGTATCTTGCTCCTCCCAAGGATACAACCAGTGCTTGTTAAACATTAGAGTGAATCAGGTCTAAGATGCATTTGTTCTTAGTTGTTGATGTGCCAAACTTCAACCTGTGTTGTTTACTTGTAACACAATGCTCACAAAAGGGTAAAGTAACCTTTGTAAGCCCAGGGAGTAACTTCTGATAAGAGAGAATTTTCAAACCTTTCTCTGACATGTGGCCTAGTTTTTTATGCCACGTCATTGTCTTCTCTTTTGCAGGACTGGCTGATGCGATTGACGCCTCTGCCTCATGATGTGTTTCTCCCATTAATACAAACATATTTGCAACTTTCTTTCTTGCCTTTAAAACCACCAGCGCTCCTTTGATAATTTTCATTATTCCATTGTCTGTTCGGATCTTACAGCCAAGACTATCAAATTGTCCTACTGATAAAAGATTCTTCTTTAAGTCTTTCACATGTCGCACTCCTGAAATAGTACGAACTAAGCCATCATACATCTTCAATTTGATGGTGCCAATGCCAGCAATCTCTAAAGCATGATTATCACCCATGAACACTATGCTTCCAGAGATGGGTTCATATGTATGGAACCAATCTCGATTAGGAGTCATATGCCATGTTGCTCCGGAATCCATTAGCCAGACCTCAGTACATTGTCGTTGCTTCACTATATAAAACCTCCCCATCTTCTAAGGTGTTTGCAACACATCCTTGAGGTTTTGATGACTCTGCAGTATTCTCTATACCCTTTTTAAACCAACAATCCTTTTTGAAGTGCCCTTTTCTGCCACAATTGTAGCATTTCACAGTCTTCTTACTTCTTGATTTGGACCTCCCCTACCTTTGACTCCCACTAGAGCCACGCTCCGTTGATCTTCCTCTTGACACCAACAATGCCTCAGCTTGGTTTGAACTATTTTTGTCTCCTTTATTTCTGCGCCTATTTTCTTCTTCCAAGATAGCGGCTACAACATCATCAAAGACTAAATAGTCTGAAAGGATATTATTGGTCAAATTGATAATGAGCTGATCATACGAATCAGGAAGACTTTGAAGTAGAAGCTCTGCACATTCATTTTCCTCTATTTGTTGACCCAGTGTAGTGAGTTGTGAAAATAGAGTTCTTATTGTGTTGATGTGGTCAGTCATCACTGTGGTTTCTGCCATTCGAAGGGTATAAAGTCTCCGCTTTAAGAAAATCTTATTGTGCAAAGACTTGGACTTGTATAGCTTTGTTAGAGTCTCTCATATCTCCTTAATTGTTTTCTTCTCCGCCACACTTGATAATACTTCATCGGCTAATGCTAAATGTATGTTAGCAATAGCATTGCCATCCATCTCATTCTATTTTGCATTATCAGTGATCTCCGCGGGCCGATCCTCAATTGCTGCCAAGCAATTGTCTTTCCTTAAGATTGCCTTGATTCTCATTTTCCACAGTGAGAAATTGCTCCCATTAAACCTCTCAATCTCGTACTTTGCTGCCATTTTATTCACCGTGATCTATTCAGCTATCATCGTTTCACTGATCTATAACGTATACAAAAATAGTATCGTGTGAATAATACTCACTAAGTTCCCAAGAAAGATTGGAGGGGTCACAAACGATCCCGCTTAAAACCTAATCTCCTTAGACAGAACTTTCTAGACTGTATTTAATCACCGCACTGACTTTCTATATACGTCAACAGTAACGTATGTGAACAGTACCGTATGGATGAATAGTGTCGTAGACGTGAATAGTAACCATATACATGAATAACTTTTGTGTATTAACAACACCAACCAGAAGGCTCTGATACCACTGTTAGGATACTAGCATGCAAACCCGACAAGATAAAAGGCAAAGGATAGGATAAAATAAGAAATTAGACACACAAGAATTTACGTGGTTCACCCAATTTGGCTACGTCCATGGGCAAGTATAAAAGGATTTTACTAAGTAATGTGGGAATTACAACCTCTTTCTACTAATAGGAGAACAACTAAAATCTCTCTATTACTAGGAGAAAACACCTTACTTACTATCTCACAAATACCTCACAATTTTGTGGGATTACTTTCCCTCTTCACTCTCTCTTCTTGCTCTCTTGTTTCTCTTTTGTGGTGTACATATAATGCTTGGATGCATTGCCTATTTATAGGCAAGCATCCATGCAAAAGACATGCAAAAGACAAGGGACAAGTGGGAGTGGCAAGTGGCACTAATTAACCTTAATTAGTGCTGCAATAATTGACACTAATTAGTGCCGCAAGTTGCACTAATTGGTGCTTGCCTGGCTGGTTTCATAGCTGGCTTCACACCAACAACAATATGGCAAGTAGTCATACTCATTTAGAGATCACAGCTCTCACCTACCAAGAGTGCCCCCCCCCCTCCCCCGAAATGAAGAGTGTGTTTGGGAACGCGTGCAAACCGCGTTCCGTTAAATTTTAAAACTTTTTTTTTTGCTTAAAATAAAAATAAAAAAATTATGTTTTCAGATTGTTTTGATGTGCTAATATTAAAAATGATTTTTAAAAAATAAAAAAACTTTATTTTAATGCATTTATAAGCGAAAAGTATTTTGAACCGCCACTACTACCACAATCTCAAACACACCAACCTTGAAGAATGTTCAAATCTTTAAAACTTCAATAGACTACTAAAAAAACAAATTCAATCTACCAATACCATAGCAGACGTCGATGCAAAATACCGTTTGTAAGACATGTTTAACAACTAAACTTCAACCACAACTGCAAGCTACAGATAAAAATTTTGTAGAAAGATATAATCTAAGCTCTGAAACATTTGTGCAAATTCACCCCTTTCTAAAAAACAAGCAGAAAATATTGAGAAAAAATAAAGGTCACTTTCTGGAATCTCAGGATGTGCCTATCGCCTTCATGCCTATCAGAGTCATGCGAGAGGTCCTCTTTAAGCACATCATATGTTGTCAATACAATGTCAGCGTTGACAAGTTGACCAATATCTACTACAAATGTATTTGAAAGAGATGTATCTCATACGCCTTCATACACCTAAGTTTTTAAGGAACCTGGACGTGTATGCCTAAAAAAAGATAACAATTACCTAGTCAGTCCTACAATCTTGCTGCATCAGAAAAAAATGTACAAGACCACAATTCAATAAATTTCCAAATGAAAATGAAATTTTCCGCATGAAATATTCACTCCATATGCAGTAGGTAACAGATTCTTGAGTCTTCACCTAAAAGAAGTGAACAGTTTATAAAATACAGAACACGCAGCCCATAGCTATCAATTTAGATTCCAATCTTGAATCAGATGTTAATACACAAGTTTGTGAATCCAGACATTGTAAAGTTCGTCTACTGATCTGACTTAAATGTGCACTTATGTACTTGAAAGCAAAAACACACACAGAGGTTAGACTACCATAGGGACAGAGTTAAATCTTTTGTTTCAAATTTAAAAAATCTCATATCTACAGCTCATGACCAGCACTGGATTTACATGTCTCAGTAAATCTACGGCTCATGGGACCTGGGAGTAATGTGGCACTTGGTTCAAGATTGAAATGTCATTAACATATAGCTAATACCAAGGAAAAATCATGTCACAAGCTCAAGAGTGCCAAAAAGTCAGTACACCCGTTCATGTTGAAAAATGATCGCTTGCATTGTCATTGTGATTAGTAAAGCCTGATTTTTCTATTTCTTCCTCAGCCCAAAGAAATTATGGTGAAATAATGAATGAAAAAAGAAGAAGAAAAGCTCACATCCATATATATGATAATCTAAAATTTGGCAGTCAGTGCAATAAAACATGAAGGAATGCTGAAATTTGCAAAGTGCACCAAAAGAACACAGTAAGAAGTTATACCGTGTGATTTCAGAATGCCATTGAGGCATTATAGGAGCTGGACAGACTATAAGAGTGGCACCAGTAGCTATGGGAGTGTCAGCCACTTCTATGAGTTCAGAGCACATCTGGCAAACATGCTCCCCATCCCTCACAACATAGCTTATTGTAGTCTTGTTTCTGTGCTTTTGTACATCATCCACTGACCTCTTCTTTTTCCCTCTAAGTGAATAACCAACACAATCTGCATGTTGCCAAGCATCACAAATGTCAATGTACCCATAGTCCTCTATATTTATAACTATCACTCACGGCTCCGCATACACACTCAACTCGCTCCCTTTTCAGTCTTTTAAGATTAATCTTTTGATTCCCTGTATTTTGCCATGTGGGAGCAACAACTGAACCATCATCAGAAGTAGACTTCCGATGAGCAAGTATGCAAGCAAGCAACTCAATGATGTTGAGCATATGTCTTAGCTTAATATATATATATATTGTTGTCAGTTTTTTTTCTAGAAGGATCACTGTCACATTTTCAAATAATAACAATTGAAATATTTGGGTTAATTACACCTCAGCAAGAATTAGGAAGAAAATGCTCAAGCAGAAACCAATCTCTAGCATAATCTTTGCAGAAACCATTCTTTAGAATATTCTTTCCTAAACCTCTCTCTCTAGGAAAGCCAGTGTAAGCTTTATTATTTTGAAAAAAACACTTCAAGAAGAGTCAGAAACTAGTGAAAAGGGAGGTCATGTAATTGTCCACCCTTAAAAGATTCATGGTCCTCATTCAGGAAGGATCAATCTAACAAGAAGTTGACTAGACTCAGAATAAAATGTAGGGAAAAAAAAAGATCACAAGCGTAAGACCCAAAGTTTAGGCCCAAACCCAAGTTTAAGTCAGCCCAAATACAATTTAAGTTAATCTAGGTATATAAGAAAAAGTTGTAAGGAAATTACTTTTCTCTTTTCTAATTTTTATGGCCATCATAACCCTCTCCTCATCAAACCAAGAATTTCAGTTTTTTATCTTGAGTTTTTCGGGTTCAAGAATAGTAGAAGTAGCAAGTAAGTCATTCTCTCTCATGTTACTTTCGATTATGGTTTTTTATTTTTTTATAAAAGGATTAAATAAGAGATTAGGGTTTATAAGGATTTGAAGTTCATGTTGTTAAAATTGATTCATGATTATTAGGGGTTTAATGTTAAGTGATTGATTTTGAGTATGTTGTTAGAAATAAGAATTTGTGAGTTGATTTGTTTAAATTGATTTTTATGGGTTAAGAAATTCATGTTAACTTTGCTGGAAAATCTGAACATAATAGTCTTGAGGTTGAAGATGACCAAATTTTATTTTGGTCCTTGATTTATGAAAATTTTAGTTTAGTCCTTAAACTTTCAAAAAATTATAATCTGAACCCTAAATGTATTTTGAGATTCTGGACAGTGTTATTATGAGGTTAAGGATGATGAATCTCAGCTTGATAATTTATTTGGAATATTTTCAGTTTGGTCCCTCAGTTTTTGGGAATTTACATTTTAGTCCCTAAACTTTATAAAAATTATAGTTCGGTCCCTGGTTCGTTCTAGACAGAATTGAGGATGGTTTACGGGTGGAATATCAGTGTGGTTATGTATTTACAGTTTGGTCCTCTAATTTTAGTAAAATTATGTCTTGGTCCCTGTTTTGGAAAATTGTCGTTTTAGTCCCTAAACTTAGGAGACTAAACCTGGTTTCCTTTTATGCATTGGAATCTTTAAATTGTGTTGTTTTGGGTTGTTTTTTAGTATATTTCATATATTTATTGTAGGTTTTCCTAACGATTCTCAATAGGATTTTTAGGTCTTTCATCTAATATTCCTTTTAATCTATATTTTTTTTCTGAGTGGAATAATCTTTAATATGCATATAATATAAATAAATACATATGTTGATTATACGATGAGTACAACTAGTTAATTTTTTGAATATTTATATATGTTGCTTTATTTTCCGAGTACTCATTAATTCTTGAATTTACACCAGCTTTCTGTCAAACTAAATTCTATTCGATATGATATATATTTCTTTGATGATTCTGTGAATATCTACTATGTTTTGATATAGGACTTGTCAGTAACTTCATGCTAACAGAGAGTAGTTAGCCTATGTGCACATATATAGTATTCTGTATACCTAGCTAGTGAGAGAGGCATCAGCCTGCGGCGACTGATTATCCCACAGTGATCATCTTCGGGTGTCATCTGGTCATCTTCGGGTGTCATCTGATCTCTTACATGTATTCCACTACTTTATGATAATATGTTTAGTATGTATATGTATATCAAGATAAATCACTTGCAAACTATTAATATCTAAAATATCTAAAATGTATATTAAATATTATTTCCTCACTGAGTTGATTGAACTCACCCCTCATTTTTAATATTATTTCAGGTTCTTAATTTTTTATAGTAGATGGACTTTGTTGAGTGTTCCTGCTTCTTCAATTTTGGTCGACATGCCTTACTTGTTTTGCAAGGCTTTCCTTTTAGTTTTGATTCGATGTCTTAGACGCTCCACTATTACCTTGTTTTAATTAAATTTGGATTTTGACAATATAATGAGTATTATGGATTATTGTTTTTGTTTTAATTACTGATGAGAAGTTTTGAACTATCATTTTGTTTCATTAGTTTTGAATAATATAATATTTCTGAAGATTATGAAATGCTGTGTATTTTTAAATAACGTGTTCTTTTGATATATCTGTTCTAAAGCTTAGCGTAGGTGGGGTGTCCTTTCGACACCGTTCCTGCGTTATCGATCATGGACCCGAGATTCGGGTCGTGACAAAGGTGGTATCAGAGCCTGGTTTTTTTAAAACCTCATAACCTTGTTTTTGTTAAAACACTGTAATCTGGTTTTGTTAAAACCCCCATAATATGTGGAGCTTAGGATCCTTTTTGTCTTGTTGTAATTCCACTTTGTCTTTTTGTTTTGAACTCTTTTTATTGTTGTGTTGATACATGTGAGGAAATATATATGTATGTGAATATTTGATACAAATATATGATTGGATATACTATATATAATATATGTGTTTTTCATGTGTGATTATATTTGATATAAGTGTATTCTTGGATATAATATATGTGTTTTGCATACGTAAGAGAAAATACTCGTGTGTGTGAATATTTGATATAAATATATCTTTGAAAGTATTTGTATAATATGTGTATTTGAGTAATAATATTTCTTGGAAATACTTAAGCATAAGTATTTTGTATAAGTAAATTTTTGGAAGTATTTGTACAATATATGTAAATGAGCATGAAATATATCTTGTAAGTATTTATGAAATATGTGTATGTGAATATGTGTGTTCGATATAGAGTGAGTAATTACTATAAATATTATTTAAAAGTATTTTAAATTATTAGAAGAATAATATTATATCTAAAATAAATATGATTTGTTTATATATCTGATTTGTCATTGTGTGATTTTGAAATATAAATCTGATATGAATTTTTGAGTAATTTTGAGATATAAATCTAATATGAATTTTTAAGTTAAACAATATAGAATACCAACACTAACTTGTGTGAAAGGCTACAAACAGATCTGAATACTCTATTATATCTGATTTTTTGAATTATAGCACTCTAAAAGTATGTATATGTATGAATAATATTAGTGTGTGTATATTGGATATAAGTATGTGTTTTTAAGTATTTGAACAACTTATAGTGTTTTTGTATTTAAATTTAATTTTACGTTCTATTTATATCTATATGTGTTATCTGTAAAGTCGCAGTCACAACTATTGACAGTACGTTTGCAAACCATGTAGAGAGATTCTTTTGATTTTTCCTTCTCTTCATGCCTCTCTCCTAGAAGTCCTAAGAAATACATTGGAGGACTTGGAGAAACATTTCATCCAGCATAAGCATTTGAATAATCTGGAATGCGACGTGGTATGCCTACAAGTCTTAAGAAACATTATTAAGAAATACCTAATAATAAAATCATACAAAAGCAGCTCTTCGAAGTGGCATTGCGTATGTCAATATTTTTTTAAGATACTATTTCACCGATGAAGTTACAGATATCTAACATATTTACACATAATAAATTTTTTCAAAGTGGTGGTGAAAGCTTGTAAAAGGTTTTCCATGTTCCAATTCAACCTGATACATTTTTTCGTAGCAGAACTTGAGCCTGTGATAGAAGTTACATACTCTATAAAATTGGTCTTATTCAAATAGAGAACAAACAAAAGCTTTAGTGTATTCTTTGCAGGCATTAGAATTAATGACATCCTTTCTTAATCTATGCTTTTAATAATTTTGCTGTAATTTGTAATTACATGTGATTAGCTATACCATAATATACTATAGAAAGAAAAAGGATTGAGAGAAAAATGTAAAATTTACACCCATCTAGAAATGTTTCGTGTATGTCGATGGTGCATAGTTGTTTTTAATCTGATTGTCTGCTTGCCCATATAAAATAGAAATGCTCTTGTTTCACTTTTTTTGACGATTATGGATGGAAATGTGCTTTAACTGCTGATTTAAACCTGAGAAATTGTTTATCAAACATTATTGTTGATTATGTGTAGGATAAGTTAAATATCTCAAAAGTGGTACTTCAATTTCATAAGCAAATGCGCTTTCTCTACTCCAACAAAAAGAAAATGTTTTTGCAAACTATGTTTTGTCCATAGTGTCTCTTTTCCTCAATTTATGAACATGAAACCTTAAAGTTTTAATTGTTTCTTTTCCAGCCATTTGATTGGATTAAAAAGACCTTTTTCGAGAAAGCAAACACTGAAGAGAAGTTGTTAGTTTTAAAGAAAGAAAGGAGTATAACAGAGGTAGAAGTTTATGGATATGGAGAAGGGAGAAAGATAGAAATAGTAGATAAGGGAATACAAACTGGGAATTCAATTTTATTATGCAGCAAGCTTACATTATATAGAAACAGAAAAAATAACTGAAACCGAGAATTAAGCCATGAACAGCAACGTGTGCCATGAACAGCAACATGTTTCAACAAACTAACCACTTCCTAAAGACCAGGACAAACTAAAAACAGAATGAAAGCATAAAATAATTTCTGATACTTAGACACGTTGCAGTCCTAAAACAATCAACTAACACTCCTCTATTTTTTAGGAGCTGCAAACTCCATGCATCTGGCCATCTCCATTATGTATATGTTTCTCCTTTCACTTACTCCGTTTTGCTGCGGAGTGTAAGGAGGAGTAAGCTGGTGTTCAATGCCAGCTTCTTCACAAAACATATCAAATTCTGCTGAAGTGTACTCCTTTCCATTATCTGACCTTACAGCTTGAATTTTGCAGCCACTTTGATTTTCTACCATTTTCTTGAACTTCCAGAAGACTCCAGCTACTTCTGACTTGAATTTCAAGAAAAAATCCAGCACATTCTTGAAAAATCATCAATAAAAGCAATGTAATATCGACTACCTGCTAATGATTCAGTTCTTTGAGGACCCGATACATCTGTGTGGATTAGCTGCAACTTGTGAGTGGCTCTCCAGGATGACTTTGGGAATGGTCTCCTATTTTGTTTACCGTATTGACAAGCATGACAATTCGGTAAGTGATCTCCAAAGGTTGGTAAGCCAACTGTGAGTTCCCTTTCCTGCATAAGTTGCATCCTTTGTAAGTGACAATGACCAAGTCGCTTGTGCCATATCTCAGTGTTGCAAGCTTTCATGGAGAATGCAGCAAGTTCTTCTTTGATAGGATCAAAAGAAAAACTTTTTCCTTTCATTCTCACTTTGAGAATTTCCTCACTGTTAGCATCCAATATGTGACAGAAACTATCTTCAAAGATCACTTTAAAGCCTTTTTCAATCAATTGGCCTACGCTCAACAAATTTTGATTAATTTCTGGTACGTAGAGAACATCAGAAATTGTTTTTGTGCCTGCAGTGCTGGTTATAGTGATTGTCCCTCTTCCTTTGACAGAGATGTAATCACCATTGCCAATTTTGACTTTAGTAATATCAGTCGACCTCAAATCTCTGAAGAGTTTCTTGTCATTGGTCATGTGGTTGGTACAACCACTGTCAATTAACCAACTTTCAGTCGAACTACTACTTGCAAAGCAGGATGCTACAAAAAGCTGATCTTCATCCTCTTGTTCTGCAACTTGGGCATCAACTTCATGCTGCTGAGCTCTTCCCTTACAAATTACTGCTTCATGTCCCATTTGATTGCATTTTGAACATTTTGCATCAGGTCTCCTCCAACATTTAAATGGAGGGTGACCTTCCTTTTTACAGTGATGGCAAGGAGGATATTTACCCTTGAAGCTTCCTTTTTTGCTTCTGTTGTTATTCAAAATAGGAGCAAAAGAATTTCCCTCTTGGCCTTTCTTCTCTTTCCTTTTGTTTCTGTAAGCTCCGTGATGCTTTGCAAATAAGGCTCCTTCAGTGTTGACCTCTTGCCTCATATGTCGTCTCTGCTCTTGCGCCTGTAGGGAATTAAGTAATTTTGCCAAGGAAATTTTTAACAGATCCTTGGTATTTTCCAAGGTGGTAACTGTCGCTTCATACCTTTCAGGTACTGTGACAATGATTTTTTCCACAATCCTTGAATCACTGAATTCAGACCCGAGTAGCCTGATTTTATTTGCAATTCCAAGAAGTCTATCTGAATACTCTTTAATTGTTTCAGATTCCTTCATCTTTTGCAACTCGAAATCCCGTATCAAATTTAAAACCTGCATTCCTCTTATCCTTTCATCTCCTGCATATTCTTCCTTAAGGTAATCCCATATAGACTTGGCTGTCTTACGGGACATTATTCTTGTGAAGATTGTTGTTGACACCGCAGCAAATAAGCATGCTTTGGCCTTCGACTTCTTCATCTTCATCTCCTTGTGAGTTTTGATCTGTGTCATGGTGGGATTGTTTGGAAGTACAGGAACATCATAGCCTTCTTCCACTGCTTCCCAAAGATCCAAAGCTTCCAAATATGTCTCCATGCGTACTGCCCAAATTTGGTAGTTGTCTCCATTGAACACTGGCGAAGCAATTGAGGAGAAACTTGTTTCAGCTTCCATGATACGTCAAAGTCACACACAGATCCCTTAAGAACAAAAAGCTCTGATACCAATTTGTTAGTTTTAAAGAAAGAAAGGAGTATAACAGAGGTAGAAGTTTATGGATATGGAGAAGGGAGAAAGATAGAAATAGTAGATAAGGGAATACAAACTGGGAATTCAATTTTATTATGCAGCAAGCTTACATTATATAGAAACAGAAAAAATAACTGAAACCGAGAATTAAGCCATGAACAGCAACATGTTTCAACAAACTAACCACATCCTAAAGACCAGGACAAACTAAAAACAGAATGAAAGCATAAAATAATTTCTGATACTTAGACACGTTGCAGTCCTAAAACAATCAACTAACAGAAGTGAAGAAGAATCAAATTTCTGATTTCTTCTTAAGGTTACTGAGAAAAACCATGAACAAAGTCGATATGAATAATGTTGTTTAATTTTGCACTTTATTGATGAGTCCTTGTTGGCATTATTCATGACAATGATTTGAGAATTAAACGCTTTTGTTTCTTGTTATATATATGTACTTTGGCTTGTCTCTCCCCCCATCTGCATTGCTTTCAGTTTCTAAATTGCTGTGTGAAAGGTAAGTAGTGTTAAATATCTCGAAATATGCCAAAAGGAAATGAGACGGCAAGTACCTCTTGAACCATGAGGTTAAGTGTGTTGGGGTGATTCACAGTGGAGAAAATTTGAGTTTCTACTTAATTATAGAACCGTACAAATGGTAGATTACTTCTCCACAGATTTAAATAGTGCTGGTGTGAAATTTTGTCGCAGTATTCTTGTGCTTAGCATTTAAAAATTTTGTCCCAGTATTCTACGAGGACTGGAAAACCAAGGTGCAGACTCTTTATCCCGTGTAGTTGAATTTCAGTTCTTGTCTCTTTCGTTGCCATCAGCAGATTGGTGGTCTTTGCTTCAAAAAGAAATACAACAAGATTCTTTTTATGGCAATCTGCTAAAGAAGGGGTCTGCTCCACTGCTTCAGCGGGATGGGGTATGGTTTAAGAATGACAAAGTTTTCTTAAACCTCACTTCACAGTTCATTCCGAAAAATTTAGACTATGGTCACTCTTCACCAGTAGGTGGCCATTATGGCTATCACAAAACTCTCGCCCGCATCAAGCAGAACTTCATTTGGTCTGGAATGCGTGGGATGGTTAAGGAGTTCTTGAAGGAATGTGATGTCTGCCAATGATTCAAAAGTGACTACATGAAACCTGCCGGCTTACTGCAACCTCTGCCAATTCCTACAACAATATGGACTGATATCTCCATGGATTTTATTGAAGGTCTGCCACCTTCTAATGGGTATACTGTCATTATGGTTATTGTAGATCGTTTGACGAAATATGTTTATTTTTCTGCATTAAAACATTCATTTACTGCTGCAACTGTGGCTAAGGTTTTTATTGCCAATGTAGTTCGTCTGCATGGGATTCTAGCGTCCATTGTTACTGACTGAGACAGAGTATTTCTTAGTTCTTTTTGGCAGACACTATTCCAGCTACAGAGTACCCAGTTATGCATGAGTTCTAGTTATCACCCCCAGTCTAATGGCCAAACTGAAGTAATGAATCACACCTTAGAGCAATATCTACGTTGTTTTGCTAGTGACCAACCCAGAAAATGGGTTGAATGGCTTCCATGGGCAGAATTCAGTTATAATACTTCTCTTCACTTCTCCACCAAAACAACCCCCTTTGAAGCTGTTTATGGAACCCCTCCCCCAACTTTGTTAACATATGTTCCAGGAACTTCACGCATCCAGGCCGTGGATGAGAGTTTGCGTGATCGTGATGCAATTTTAAAGGAATTACGACATAATCTCTTACTGGCCCATAACCGTATGAAATGTCAAGCAGATTAGCACCGGCATGACGTTTCCTTTGAGGTGGGAGATCATGTGTATTTGAAGTTACAACCTTATTAAAGAAATTTAAGACAGTGTTTTACAGAAAGAAAACTTCAAACGTATTCCTGTTCTGTTGTTCTATACATGTATATATATCAGGAAATTATGTGGCAAGGAGAGACAATATTGCACATAATTTCTCCAAGAATCTCGCTAGGATTTCAGACTAATAATAACAGAGCATAAAATCATGTCTAATCTAGGTAACAAATAAATTACATTAGAGAATGTTATAATACTGGAATATCTACAGGATCTCTATATCATTAGTTGCAGCTGGAATATCTTCTTCAATATCTGTTGTATCTTCTGCAGTATCTTCAATACTCCCCCTCAAGCTGGATCGAGCGGATTGGTAGATCCAAGCTTGCTCAACAACCGGTGAAATTGAGTAGATGACAACGCTTTTGTGAGCACATCAGCTAATTGATCATGAGAACGAACATACTGGGGTTGAATAAGTTTGGCTTGAACCTGTTGACGAATGTAGTGACAATCAACTTCGATGTGCTTTGTACGTTCATGAAATACCGGATTGGACGCAATATGCATGGCAGCTTGATTGTCACAAAACAATGTCATAGGAGTAACCCCATGAAAACCGAAATCAGCAAGAAGTTGTTTAAGCCATATCAATTCACAGGCAGTAGAGGCCATAACACAATATTCTGCTTCAGCAATTGACCGAGCGACGACAGATTGTTTCTTACTTTTCCAGGACACCAAATTACCACCAACAAACATACAATAACCAGTGGTAGATCGACGATCAAGAGAGTTTCCTGCCCAGTCAGAATCAGCATATCCCATGATGTTGTTATGACAATTGCGAGTCATAACTATGCCACGACCAATGGTGCCTTTCAGATATCGCAAGATACGTTTTACCATACCAAGATGTTGAACTGTTGGAGCATGCATATAACCACTGACATGACTGACAGCAAATGTAATATCCGGCCGAGTGATTGTTAAGTAAATGAGTTTTCCAATAATTTGCTGATAGTAAGTGCAAGAAACAAGAGATTCACTGGAAGAGTCCAATGTTAATTTGCTGTCTAAAGGGTTGGCAACAGGCTTCGTGTGTAGCATATCAACATCCTGCAATAAATCAATGATGTATTTACGCTGATTAAGAAAAAATCCTTTACGGGAGGCTGCCATTTCAATGCCTAAGAAATATTTCAATGAACCAAGATCTTTGATCGGAAATTGTTGCTGGAGAGACCGTTTAAGCTGGGCTATGGAAGCATCATTACTCCCTGTTATAATAAGATCATCGACATATATCAGTACAGCCAGTGTATGATCAGAAACAATTTTAATGAACAAAAAGGAATCTGCAGAGCTTCTTGTAAAACCAAGATTCTCAAGAGCAATGCTTAATTTTGTATGCCAAGCACGAGAGCTCTGCTTCAAGCCATAAATAGATTTGTGAAGCTTGCAAACCAACATAGAGTTTCCACTATGAGGATGTCCGGGAGGAAGTTTCATGAACACTTCCTCTTCAAGATCTCCATGTAAAAATGCATTGCTGACATTCATTTGGAAGAGAGGCCACCCCTGGTTGATAGCAACTGAAAGTAAAACTCTAACAGTGGTCATCTTGGCCACAGGAGCAAATGTCTCCTTGTAATCAACACCAAATTTTTGAGTAAAACCTTGTGCCACTAGACGAGCTTTGTGGCGATCAACTGTCCCATCTGATTTAAACTTTGTCTTGAATATCCAACGACATCCAACAGCTTCCTTTCCAGCAGGTAATGAGACTATAGTCCATGTGTGATTTTCAGTAAGAGCCTTCAATTCTTCATGCATGGCCTGCTGCCATACGGGCTGTGATTGAGCTTTTTTGAAGTTCTTCGGTTCATGAACATTGGATATAGAGGTAAGGAATGCACTATGTGTTGAAGATAGTCGATGATAAGACATAAATTTGGAAATAGGGTACCTCACGTTGTAGGTGACATAGTCTTGCATGCGTGATGGCGGTTGACGTGTTCGAATAGAAACTCTTCTAGTGACTGGCAGAGTATCAAGAGCACCAGGTAGTTCTGAGTTATTAATATGGTCAATTGTGGAATTGCTAGAATCAATGGCAGACTGGAGGTGAATCTGTTGGTCAATTTGTGAGTGATGTTGCCGCAGAATATCATTGCTGGGATTAGATGCAGGATTAGTTGCAGCTGGAAGTTGATGCTGTCCCAGACCATCATTGCTGGGTATGAATCCAGTGGAAGACTGCGTGTGTTGGTCCGGATTGGGAAGAACACAATCAATACTAGGAACAATAGACAGAAGCTGATTAGTGTTCTCAATACTGGGCAAAGGAAAAAAATCGGACAAAACTTCTCCCTGTTTTCCTGCAGTAAAATATGGTGTGCCTTCAATAAATCTAACATCTCTGGACACATACAATTTCTTCAACAACGGGTCATAACATTTGTATCCTTTTTGGGTTGTAGAGTAACCCAAAAAAATACACTTGATTGCTCTAGGATCTAATTTATCCTAGTGAGTAGCTGATAAATGCATGAAACAAGTGTAGCCAAACACCTTGATGTGTGATATATCCGGAACCTTATTTTGCAAAACTTCAAGAGGAGATTTAAATTCCAGCACTCGACTAGGTAAGCGATTGACAAGATAAACAGCAGTAAGGATTCCATATGACCAGAAGTGTTTTGGAACATTCATTTGAAGCATGATGGCACGAGTTTTTTTAAGCAGATCATGATTTTTGCGTTCAGATACCCCATTCTGTTGAGGTGTACCAACACAACTAGTTTGATGCACAATTCCGTTAGAATGTAAATATTTTGACATGTCTTTGGACATATACTAGGTGCCATTATCAGATCGAAGGATTTTAATATGAGCAGAATACTGATTAAGGATGAATGAATGAAAATCCTTAAAGCAATCAAATACGTTATGTTTAGTTTTCAGCATATACACCCAAGTGACTCTAGAGAAATCATCGATGAAAGAGACAAAATACTTAAAACCATCAATTAAAGCATAAAAGGGTCCCCATACATCTCAATGAATAAGTTCAAAAACATGAGTGGTTTTCAACTTCGAAAGGGAAAAAGGAAGTCGCTTAGATTTTGAAAAATGAAAAATCTCACAATTGAGAGGTTCTTGTATTGGGACGGATTTTATTTTACTGAGAACAAACTCTGAAGGGTGCGCTAGTCGACGATGCCATAAGAGGTGCTCATGTGAATGATTAATGGTTGCTTGAAAACTACTGGGCACTGGAGATTTATGAGATATATAATAGAGACCATGTAGGAAAAATCCTTCACCAATCATCTTCTTGGTGACAAGATCCTGAAACATAACCTTGGATGAGGTAAAAATTACTTCACAGTTGAGAGTAGCTATAATTTTACTAACAGAAAGCAATTGAAATGGGAAAGAAGGTATGAAAAGGACATCTGATTCTATCTTATTAGACAGTAGGTTGATCTTACCTTTTCCCTTGACATAAGCATTTTTTCCGTTAGCAACAGACACAAAAGTGGGATGAACAAATGATTTAAAATCATGGATGCTGGTTAACTTATTGGACATATGATCAGTGGCACCAGAATCTATTATCCAAAGATCATGCAAATTTACAAGTTCTAACGCAGTCATGAAAGCAAGCAATTTACCTTGACTGTTTTTCGGGTCTGTCTCTGCTAAAAAATCAGCAAAGTGGCTAAGGAGTGCAGCTGATTGCTTCTGGTCCTAACTAGCTTGTTGATCAGGTGACTTGCCCTGGACTTGCTTGTCTTGCAAATAATTTGCAAAATCAGATATCAAGGTTCCCGGAGTAGCAGAAAAAATCTCAGTGGGGTTGGAATTATTGTGGGCAAGGTATGACTTAGAATTATTTGTACGTCTTGGTTGCCTCCTGAAATCCTTTGTAAATTTAGGCTTGACTTCGGGGTGTAGAAGCCAGGAACGATTCATATGATGACCAAGATTGTGACAGTATTGGCACTTGCAATCAGGTTGTTTCCCTTTGTAAGCTTTATTCTCAGATAGTGATCTATACTGACCATGATCAGCATTTCTGGAACTCATGTCTTGCGGCAGCAACTTGGTTTGATAAGCACGAGTATCCGATACACTAGCTTCCCGAGTCATTACTTTTCTGCGTATTTCTTCACGTTGAATGGTGGCATACACTGATTTAAAAGTTGGCAGTTCTGGGTTCATTAGAATGTGGCTTCGCAGATCTTCAAAATTTGGACTTAGACTCGCCAATAGTTGAAAAATTTTGTCCTCCTCAGTTCTTTTTCGTAGTATGGTAGCATCTGTAGTGTGAGGTCTGTACATTTCCAATTCATTCCACAAGTTTTTAAAACTACCCAACAATTGAACAAAAGGTTTGTCTTCTTGGTGAAGGCTGGCAACTTCACGATGGATCTGGAAAATCCTAGCAGAATTGTTTTGATTTCCATACATGTCACGAATAGCTTCCCATAGATTAGAAGATGATTCTAAGAAACTAAATATTTCAGCAAGGTTTCTTTCCATGGAGTTGAGAATCCATGACATAACCAGCTGGTCTTTGGACAACCATGCTTCATATTCCGGATCATTCACTTCAGGAGAAACAGTTGAACCATTGATAAAACTCAATTTAGATCTTCCACCAAGGGCAATGGTTATAGCCCTTGACCAAGGAAGGTAGTTGAACTCATTCAATAATACAGAGCTTAATTTGTGGGAGGTGTTTGTGTCGTCTGAGTAACTAACTGGTGTAGAGAATTTGGAGCCAACATCAATGGCTTCTTTCAAGTGGCCTTCCATGGCAGCACAACTGACTCTGCCTATGGTAAACAAAAAATTCAGAGAACCTGCTCTGATACCATAAAGATATTTAAGACAGTGTTTTACAGAAAGAAAACTTCAATCGTATTCTTGTTATGTTGTTCTATACATGTATATATAGCAGGAAATTATATGGCAAGAAAAGACAATCTTGCACATAATTTCTCCAAGAATCTCGCTAGGATTTCAGACTAATAATAACAGAGCATAAAATCATGTCTAATCTAGGTAACAAATAAATTACATTAGAGAATGTTATAATACTGGAATATCTGCAAGATCTCTATATCAATAGTTGCAGCTGGAATATCTTCTTCAATATCTATTGTATCTTCTGCAGTATCTTCAATACTTCTCTTCACTTCTCCACCAAAACAACCCCCTTTGAAGCTGTTTATGGAACCCCTCCCCCAACTTTGTTAACATATGTTCCAGGAACTTCACGCATCCAGGCCGTGGATGAGAGTTTGCGTGATCGTGATGCAATTTTAAAGGAATTACGACATAATCTCTTACTGGCCCAAAACCGTATGAAATGTCAAGCAGATCAGCACCGGCGTGACGTTTCCTTTGAGGTGGGAGATCATGTGTATTTGAAGTTACAACCTTATAGACAGTCTTCGGTGGCCTTTAGAGCTTCTATGAAACTTTCCCCACGTTTCTTTGGTCCTTATCAAATTGTGGGGAAAGTCGGTCAGGTTGCTTATAAATTGTTGCTGCCACCAGGTTCTTTAATTCATGATGTATTTCATGTTAGTCTGTTAAGGAAGCATCATGGGCAAGTTACACAGCCATCACCCCATCTTCCCTTGGTGTCCGATACATCTACCATTCTTCCAGAACCCGAGGCTATCTTAGATCGACGTATAATTCGCAAGGGACAGTATAGGCCTAAATCTGAAATTCTGGTCATGTGGAAGGGAGCTCCTGTCGAGGATGCAACGTGGGAGAATGAATGGCATTTAACTAAGACTTATCCTTCTTCCATCCTTGTGGACAAGGATTCTTAAGTGGGCGGGAATGATACATATCCATTACACATTGTGGACAGGGGATCATGCTGCATGCTGCATAAACATGAAGATCAGGTTGCATGAGCGTGAACGTGGGACGTGCTGCAGGAAGTGGGCAGTTAGTCATGCTGGAAGAACGTGGGTCATTTGTTAACTGTTAAGTAGTGGGCAATGCTTTAATTCTTTCTTATTGTTTTATTAATTCTGTTGTTAATTCAGTTATGCAATGTAAGGCTATAAATGCCAACGTTAATTTTAATAGAGGTCATGAATTATATTCTAATCCCCTGATTCTTCTGTGTTATTCTTCCTCCACAAATTCTTTGTATCAAAATGACTAAGTAATACCTCACTCACCCAAATAGATGACAGAGGGTTCAACTACCAGAAAATACAGATTAGGGCCTATTTTTGTGTGAGAAAATACTAGCATGCAAGAAAACCTGGTAGACAATGGCAAACAGAATGGGTTTGAGTTAGAATCCTAAACACTGAAAAGGCAAACAGAATGGAAGCCTTTTCAGAGTTTCCATGCAACTGTTGTCCATTTGATGGGACTTCTGTTGAGTGGTACATAACCAATGCAAGTATATCAGCAAGGTTGTGATGGATGTGAATATTCAATAAAGGATCCAGGCGGAAATCTTCACGGTGTTCTTGAGATAGCGCCAGCGCTTCTTTGTACAACGATACTGCTTGAGGGAAGTTTTGCTCAAGTATTGCTATCCCCGCAAGGGCATTTAAAGCAACAACTAACTTCCTCAAAGCTTTCTCCCCCTCTGTAGAAGGTCTCTATGAATAATAAAAATGAACGAGAAAAAACAACCACCAAAAATTGTTGGAAATTTGATGAACTCTTTTTAGTATTTAGACCACCATCAATATTTCCTCCATAGTCATGGGGGATTGTTGCAGGGAGCGAAGCCCAGAACTTCCTACTTGCGGGTGGCAGCAAACTTGGCGAAGCTTCAAGAGCGAGTTGAGTAGCTTCGCAGCTTCTGCATGGGTGATCAAAGGATCTGTTGAGCCATCAGATGATACACAAACTGGATGAAATAAGAATGAAGATATTATACATATGATATTATTAATACTATGTGCTTCTAAGTGATTTCAAGAGGAAGATGCAGGATGACCATTAACAACCTGGGACCTTTCTCTTGACAATATAATCTTTAAAACTTCCAATAACTTCTCGAGCATAACTCACACAGGTTTCATGTTGCATCTGGTAAAAGTGTTTTTCAATTGCTGAAAAGGTGAGCCAAGAGACACTCTTCCTGTGGTGGTAGTTGCAACTCATCAGCAACATGTATTTTAGAGGAGCGCCACGTGATTTGTTTCGTGTATGTCGAGTTTGCTTTGTCATTTGTTTGTTTGTCACAATTTTGGTTGTTTTTAATCTGATTGTCTGCTTGCCCATATAAAATAGAAATGCTCTTGTTTCACTTTTTTTGACGACTATAGATGGAAATGTGATTTAACTTCTGATTTAAACCTGAGAAAGTGTTTATCAAACATTATCAAACATGAAAGTACCTTAAAGTTTTAATTGTTTCTTTTCCAGCCATTTGATTGGATTAAAAGACCTTTTTCGAGAAAGCAAACACTGAAGAGAAGTGAAGGAGAATCAACTTTCTGGTAACAGCTTTCTGATTTCTTCTTTCAGGTTGCTGAGAAAAACCATGAACAAAGTCGATATGAATAATGTTGTTTAATTTTGCACTTTATTGATGAGTCCTTATTGGCATTATTCATGACAATGATTTGAGAATTAAACGCTTTTGTTTCTTGTTATATATATGTACTCTGGCTTGTCTCTCCCCCCCCATATGCATTGCTTTCAGTTTCTAAATTGCTGTGTGAAAGGGTAAGTAGTGTTAAATCTCTCTCTTGAATCATGAGGTTAAGTGTGTTGGGGTGATTCACAGTGGAGAAAATTTGAGTTTCTACTTAATTATAGAACCGTACAAATGCTAGATTACTTCTTCACAGATTTAAATAATGCTGGTGTGAAATTTTATCGCTGTATCCTTTGCCTATGTGGTAGATTAATCAATGTATTCAATTTTTGTTAAGTGGCTTCGCTTTTAGAGAAACTATAATGCTTTTAGAGAAACAATAATTTGTTCCTTTTTATTAAATTTTGTTTTGTTGGTTTTAATTCTTTAGTTGCAGAGCACAAATAAAGAAGAATAACTAAAATGAAGAAAAATAGGAAAACCATTTTATTGATTTCAGAATACTCTTAAATAGAGATAGATCTGTATGTGATAGTATTTGAAGTTTCATTCTATGGTAATGCAATGCTAGGTACTGGCTTTTTACATGTTTCCTGTTTAGTTTTTTTGCCAATAAATTTGAACTGTTTCTTTTCTTGTGCTTAAGAATGAAAAAGTTAATCCGTACGCCAATACTTTAGAAAAATAAAAGGCTGAAAAGACCACAGAGAGAGATCAAAACCCTCTTGGCTTTCCAACTCGATCAAGCTTTTGTGTTTCCTGTATAGTAACTGAACTCTGAAGCAGCAGCAGCACCAGCAGCATCAGCAGCATAGCTGCTAACCATTCCATGGCATGTCACATATCAGCACTCCCGTATGACATTCTCATAAGGATCTTCTGTGAAGTCCCAATCACAACCATTGACGGTACGTTGGCAAACCATGTAGAGAGATTCTTTCAGACCCTGATTTTTCCTTCTCTTCATGCCTCTCTCCTAGAAGTCCCTAAGAAATACGTAGGACTTGGAGAAACATTTCATCCAGCCTAAGCATTTGAATAATCTGAAATGCGACGTGGTATGCCTACAAGTCTTAAGAAATACGATAGGAGGTGGTCGTCAGATTTAGCCCCAAAAAAGAGATCCAGCATGGATTTTTTCTAACATTTCAGGGCATGTCCGAAAGAAAGATTTGTAATAAAATCATACAAAAACAGCTCGCATGGAAAGTATCTAATGGGAATGTGTGGTACCATGTAGAGCAGTTACTTATTCGAGCAAGGGGAGGGGAGAGGGTGCATCTCTTCGAAGTGGCCTATCAAATCTTCTCTAAAAGAATTGGCATTGCGTATTATAGTGTTCTGCGTTCTATAGCGGGTTATAAATGTTTTCTATTTAATTGAAGAAGTATCTTAAATAATTTTTTTTTATAAATATTTTCTATTTTTTATAAAAAAAATTTAAACTATCCTTGAATAAATCTAAACATAAATACTAATTAAATTTTTTTATAA
Organism: Populus simonii; assembly: GCA_007827005.2. NCBI lineage: Eukaryota > Viridiplantae > Streptophyta > Magnoliopsida > Malpighiales > Salicaceae > Populus > Populus simonii. Next base: position 13,309,594 of record CM017482.2, read on the forward strand.
ATATTTTTATTTGTTATAAAAAAACATTTAAATGATTTTTAAAGTATCCTACATCGAATGCTAATTAATTTTTTTTATAATTTTTTATAGAAAAAAATCCTTAAAGTATTTTAAACAGAAATGCTAATTAATTTTTTTATAAATGGTTTTTATTTTTATAGGGTTTAAAAAAAAATAAACCATAATTTTTAAGATATAATATCCTTCTGAATATTTTTAATTTTCGAAGTTATACCAAAAATCACTTAACTTTTGAGTACAGGAACGGTATTAGACATTGATTAACAACTCTAAATAGTTCATGCGATCCAAAACCCAAAATCATATTAATAATAAATAATACTTTTAAAACGTTCCATAGTTTTCATATCTATGTAATAACTTCCATCTAATCTAATTGTGAACAAAGAGTATCTTTTTTCTTTTAGGATAAAAAACAGAAGCAAACACAATCCTTTCTTAAGTAATAAATTCATATTTTTAAAAAAATAAGGTTATTGGACATTTTTTTAAGAGGGCGTAAATGTTTCTTGCCCATATAAAATAGAAATGCTCTTCGAAGTGGCCTATCAAATCTTATCTAAAAGAATTGGCATTGCGTATGTCCTTGAGTTGTCACTAGCTAGTATAGGGTTATGTGTTCTGAAACGGTTTAATGTTAATTTTTAAAAAAAAAATTAAAAAAATAAAGAATATTTTAAATTTTTTGGATTTAACAGCTATGCTAGACTTATATGACTTGGGTCTGATCGTAAGACTATTTTTTATATATAATTTTTTTAAATTTAGTAGATGGATCTACAAGATTCCACAGTGAAAGTTTCACCGACCAATAGACTGTTATCGTGTTCTTTGGGTTTGAATTTTCTAATGAAATGATGGAAATTCATTGGATGGTAGAGTGGGTCTTGCTGCTACCTTCTTACAGTTGATTATTTTGCCTAGTGAAGCTCTTGTTTTTTTTTTTTTTTTTCATTGTTCTTTTAATTGTTTCAGCGATAACTTAAAACAAATTCTAACGCATAAAACAGTGCCAACATAATTTGAAAGAAAAAACGTTCATATTACACAAAATTATTGTTCCAATTGATAATCGAATAGAAGTAGCTATACACTATGAGAAGAGATCTCCCAAACTTATTGTGCAAAATGCCTTAGGCAGTGGAGGCCACTTAGCTGTAAGCTCGAAAGAATTTTTTTCCATTGTAGGCCGACATTGGGGATTGGGATGCAAGCATGAAAGTGCAATTTTCATCATGTGGACAACGCCCTCTGCTGCTCCTTTTTTAGGAAGCGAGATGCGGTGGTCTAACACATCCTTCAATGGTGTATGTTGAGCAATCGGTGGCATCGACGATGATGACGAAGATCCTTGTGATAAGAGTGCTGAAATGAGATCGCCGGGGTGCCTTCCTGTCATCACCTCCATTGTTACCACGCCGAAGCTATAGACATCGCATTTTTCAGTCACTTTCATTGTGTAAGCTAGCTCTGCCAAAAAAAAAAAGACTTTATAATAAAAGCTAAAAAAACACTATATATTATTTTCACTATTAAGCATTAGTAACTTAATGTTGAAATAAAGCTACGCACCTGGAGCAGTATATCCAAAAGTACCTGCAAATGAGGTCCAATTGGATGAGTCAGGCATCAACAGTCTAGCTGTGCCAAAGTCGGAGACGTGTGCTTCATATTCCAAGTCCAGAAGGATATTATTGCTGGTAATGTCTCGATGAATGATCGGAGGAGAGCAAGAATGGTGTAGATAGGATAAAGCTCCACCCACCCCTTTCACAACGTTTAGCCTTTTCATCCAATCGAACTCAGTTGCTTGTTCCTCACTGGTTATAATCTTTCTCAAGCTTCCTCTTTCAATGAACTCGTAAACCAAAAAAGAATGCTTTGCATGTGAGCAAAATCCATACATTTTCACAATATTTCGATGTCGAATATTTGCCAACACGCAAACTTCCTTTTCAAAAGCTTTAAAATCGGACAACTTTTCTGTTTGTGACGGGTGAAGTTTCTTCACAGCAACCACCTGTTCTGTTGGCATCACTGCTTTATAAACAGTTCCATATCCTCCTTCGCCAATGCAGTAGTTGGAGTTGAATTCCTCTGTAGCTTCAACGATATTCTCATACAACTTCTTCCCATCATGGCCCAATAACGTGAATGTGTTTCGATCTTGTTCATTTTCTGGCTCAGCGTTTCTCTTCCTAGCTCTTTTGCAGAGAATGTATAAAGCTCCAATCACAACAAACACTAAAAGCAAGCTTCCTAAAAGAGGGAGTGCAATCAAAACCACAAGTTTTTTGCTCTTTCTCTTAACAGTTTTGCTGCTTCTTGGAAGATTGCACGGCTTTAGACCACTGGCGTTGCCACATATACCCATATTATCCCTTAATGCCTCAAATGAAGCGTTGTGGAAGGCTTTGATATCGGGAATGGGGCCTTGTAGCTTATTGGATGATATATCCACAGTTGTTAAGCTTAACATGTCTTTGAAAGTGCTCGGAATCCGTCCAGAAAGCATGTTGTGAGAGACATTCAGAGTTTCCAACCTTTGCAATTGCCCAAGTTGCCTCGGTATCTCTCCAGTCAGGAAATTGCAGCTAAGATCAAGATCTTGAAGAGAAAGTAGAAAGCCTATCTCACCTGGAATGCTTTCTCTAAATTTATTACTGCTGAGGTTCAGCAACAATAAATTCGAGCATTCCCCAAGTTGTTTTGGAATCAATCCACTCAGATTATTAGATGCTAAATTAAGGATTTGAAGATTGGAAAGCATCTTAATATCTAAGGGAATGGCACCTGAAAGATGGTTATTGTTAAGAATAAGCTTGTACAACAACTTCAAACCCCCTAAATCTTTTGGGATGGCTCCTTTTAAATGATTTGATGACAGCTCAATCAAGCGTAATTGAGTAGCCTTCCCAAGCTCTGGTGGTATCTCACCAGAAACATTATTGTTTGAGATTTTTAGGCTTGTCATGTTACGACAACCTCCCCATTTTGAAGAAAGCTCACCATAAAAATTATTGTAACTCAAATCAATATAATCCAGATGTGGATAGACACCAAAAACCTCAGAAATATTTCCTGTTAACTGATTCCAATCAAGCCTTACTCGGTATAAACCAGTACAGTTTTTCAAGCTTTTCGGAATTGAACCCGAGAAGTAGTTGTAGCAAGCAGTAAAGTTTTCCAATACTCCTCTATGGCATAAATCTAGTGGCAAATGACCCGTGAATTCGTTGGCAGCCAAAGACAAAAAACTTCAAACGGGTGAGATTGTTCATCTCTGAGGGCAATGGGCCGTGAAATTTGTTGTCTTGTAATCTCAAGTCCACGAGCGATTTAAGTTGTCCTATTTCTGAAGGAATATACCCAGATAAATTATTTTCATTTAGATGAAGTATAGTGAGCATTGTCATGTTACCAATAGAAGAAGGGATGGGACCAGAGAGTTGGTTTCCGTGAAGGGATAAATTTTTTAATTTTCCAATGAAATAAGGAATTTCACCAGTTAAAAAATTAATTGACAAATCAAGTTTATTGAGAGACTTTAACAATCCAATTTCTTGAAGAATGAAACCAGAAAGTTTGTTATCCCAAAGATAGAGTGTGGATAGGTTTGTTAAATTTCCAATAGAGGAGGGAATAAAACCACTAAGATTATTGTGAGTTAGGTCTAAAACAATGAGCATGGTCATGTTTCCAATAGAAGAAGGGATGGAACCAGAGAGTTGGTTATCAAAAAAGCCAAGGTAAGATAAGTTTTTTAATTTTCCAATGGAATAAGGGATTTCACCGGTTAAAATATTACTTGACAAGGCAAGTACATTAAGAGACCGTAACAATCCAATTTCTTGAGGAATAAGACCGGAGAGTTTGTTATCCCAAAGATAAAGCTTAGATAAGCTTGTCAAGTTTCCAATAGAAGAAGGGATGGGACCAGAGAGTTGATTCCTAGAAAGACCAAGGAAAGATAATTTTTTTAATATTTTTCAATTTCATGTGGGATGGTTCCAGAAAGGGAATTGTTCGGAAGGTCAAGACCAAAAAGATTACGGAAGGCCGAGAAGTTGAAATCATAAAGCGTACCTCTCAAGCCAAAGTCTGCAAGGCTCAAACCTATGACGCTTCCAGAATTGTCACAAGTGATTCCAATCCAGTTAATGCATGGGCTAATGCCGACCCAAGAAGAAAGGAGAGATTGGCTTTGGTTGTCAAGACTGGCTTTCCACTTCAGAAGAGCCTCAGCTTCTGTATTATTACCAAATGGTGAAGTTGTTGAGGGAGTGTGTGCAGCTAAAGCAAAGAAGGAAGAACAGCTGAATATGTGAAGGAGCAAAAATAGGATGTGGAGAAAGAAGGAGAAGAATGGTTTGTTTAGTAAGGACGTCGTCATGGTGTGTTTTTCAAGAGATATTGGATATGGTTTGCTATGGTAGATTAGGCTCTTCCATGGAGAGGTATTATTTATAGGGAGGAAAACATGATTGGAATTGTTTTTTTGTTTTTTAAATAATTGATTATTACATCTCTTATCTAATTAAGTTGAAATTAACTAGGCTAGTGATAGTGCATAAAATTTAAATAAATAAATTTATTATTATTTTCAATCCCTCTGTAAAATGAATTAAATACTCACCCTGGCTTTAAAATAATGAATTAATCACTTGACAAATGTTATGCTTGATTGAATTTTTTTTGTTGTAGAAGATATCCTCTTTTTTCTCATTAAATTTTCTATCTTATCTTTTTTTCCCTTTTACTGCTTCATATAAAGAAATAAAATAAATTGAAAAAGACCATGAAATGGAGAAAAGGATCAAATTACATGTAGAGACACATTAGACAATTTTAGTCTTAAATAAATGGAGAAGATGAGTAATTTCTCATTTTTTTACTTATTAAATAAATGAGTAACAGTGAATAAATGAACTGAGTTTCTGAAAGGACAACAGTATTTTTTTGAAATTTTATATATATATATATATATATTATTTTAATATGTTCATGTAAAAAATAAATTATAAAAATTATAAAAATATAGAAATCTGCGATAGCAAGAAGAAGCTATGACCGTGAATCTCTAAACATGGGAAAATTGGGGTCCCTGTCATCCAAATTGTGCTGAAGCTTATCCATTTTTACGTTGAAAGATGTTAATGGTGCACCGGCATGGGCACAGGCGACTGCTATGGACTTGACGTTAATTTGAGAGGTACATGTGTTCTGGGTATTATAGAATGTAACTATATAGGAAATATTGTAGTCATATTCTTATGTGGTAATCTCCACCTTTACTATTGTATATTGCCCTACTCATATATATAGAAAGGGTTGGCTAACTATTAGGTTAAGCCTCCTAATTATTTCTCAATTTGGTATCAGAGCCTTCGGCCGTTAAAACTCTTTTCTCCCTTTGCAACTTTGCAGCCGGCCCTAATCTTTTCTTCCCCATGGATTCTCCTCCTGCTGCCGCCGTTGCTATCTCTTCTCCTGCTGCAACATCACCGGCCAGTCATCCTCCTGCTGCTGGCCGCGAACAACTTCATGTGACTGATTCTTCTTCTCATAATTCTGCCGTTCCTTTGCCTCTTATGGGAACACATACTTCAACAATGGTTCCTCTATCAAACACCCACCAAATTGTGTCATTGAAACTTACGAACACAAACTATCTCTATTGGAGAATGCAGATGAAGCCATATCTCCTTGGTCAAGGTGTTTTTCACTTTGTTGACGGCTCCTTGCCATGTCCTCCATCTCATATGATTGATGCTTCGGATGGTTCTTCCTCTGCCATCAGCCCTTCTTTTCTTCGTTGGAAGCAACAAGATCAACTTATTTTGAGTGCTCTACTCTCCTCTCTCTCCGTGGATGTGTTGCATCTTGTAGTAGATTGTTCTACTTCACATTGTGTTTGGCGCACGCTTGAGAATGCACTTGCCTCCCCATCTAATTCCCGGATCATGCAACTACATGGCTCCTTTCAAGACCTTCGACAAGGTGATGCATCCGTTAGTATGTATATGCAGCAAGCCAAATCGTTATTTGACGAATTGGCTGCTGCTGGTCGCCCAATGTCTCTTGAAGATTTCAATCTCTATGTGTTTCGTGGCCTTCGCGGTGAGTTCAAAGACTTGGTCACTAGCCTCATAACCAAGGCCGAACCGCTATCGTATGCTGATCTTCATAGCCATCTTCTTACTCATGAGTTTCTGCACAAGAATTCTTTTCACTCCATGGCTGTCGGTTCATCCTCTTCGCCTCTGCTGTCTTCTTCTTCTCTGCCGCAGCAGCCACCATTGTTGCCAACACCTCAGCTTTCTGCTCATCTTGCCATGACTAATCACAGCCGAAACAGGGGACGTTATAGGGGTAATTGGCGTCCCAGCAACAACCGATTTCAGGCCCAAAACAGAGGCCACTCTGCTGCAGACTGGAGGCAGAATCAGTGGCAGAACAGGCGCCACTCTGCTGCAGATTTCCGGCCAAATCAGGGGCAGTGGTCTGGACATGTACGCTGCCAAATATGTTCCAATCTTGGCCATTCAGCTCTTCAATGCTCTCAGTTTCGCAGCAGCACACAGCAGCCCTCTGCTCACCTTGCTGTTGCGAATGATTCTGCTGCAACGACTTGGTTTCCCGACACCGGCGCGAATCAACATGTGACGCCTGACCTTGCAACTCTAACTGATTCTGCTCCTTATCTTGGTAATGATTTCTTGCATGTTGGTGATGGTAAGGCCCTTGACATATCCCATGTTGGACATACTACTTTATATTCCCCAAAACGCTTGTTTACGTTAACTAATGTTCTTCGTGTGCCTCACATTACCAAACCGTTGTTATCTGTTCAGAAATTTTGTCGTGATAATCATGTTTATTTTGAATTTCACGATTCTGTGTTTTATGTGAAGGATCTCGTCACCAAGGAAGTTCTTCTTTCCGGTCGGAGTCATGATGGCCTTTATGTTCTCTCCGAGTCTTCAGCTACGTCAGTTCCTCAAGCTTTTTGGTCTCCTTGCATTTCCGCGACTGCCGACCTGTGGCATCGTCGTTTAGGTCATCCAACTACTCGTATTCTAAATTTGTTAGTTTCCAATAATAAAATTATTTGTACGTCTAAACGATCTTTTACTCAATGTCAAGCATGTCCTTTAGGCAAGTCATCCCGTTTGTCATTACGACCGACGGGTCACAAAACTTCTACCCCACTTGAATTAATTTTTAGTGATGTTTGGGGTCCTGCTCCAATGTTTTCTTCTGATGGTTTTCGTTATTTTGTTATCTTTGTTGATGCGCACACTAAATATATCTGGTATTATCCGCTTGTTGCGAAATCTGATGTATTTTCCACGTTTCAACGTTTTCAGACACTTGTTGAGCGTCAGTTTTCTCTTAAAATTAAATCTGTTCAAACTGATTGGGGTGGTGAATATCGAAAATTAAATAAATTTTTTCAAACCATTGGTATTCATCATCGATTAATTTGTCCTCATACTCATGAACAAAATGGCACAGTTGAACGTCGTCATAGACATATTGTCGAAACTGGCTTAACCCTTTTAGGCCAGTGTCATGCCCCATTGCGTTTTTGGAACTATGCTATGGAATCATCGGTATATCTTATTAATCGTATGCCTACTCATGTTCTTCAAAATAAATCTCCTTTTGCGTGTCTGTTTCATCGCACTCCTGATTATAACTTCCTACGTACATTTGGGTGTCTTTGTTTTCCATTTTTACGTCCATATCATGCTCATAAATTAGATTTTCGGTCTTCTCCTTGTGTGTTTTTAGGCTATAGCTCGTCTCATCTTGGTTATCGGTGTCTTGATTTAGAGTCTGGTCGTGTCTATGTCTCCCGTCATGTTCGTTTTCATGAATGTGTCTTTCCTTTTCAAAAGTCTGAACAGGTAACAACACCCCCGGTTCCCCCCCCTCCACCTACCTATCTTCCATCCTTGCATCCCCCTTCCTGTTTTCAGCCTAGTCCTTCCCAAATCAGCAGAACACACAACTCACCTTTGCCCCTTGCCGCACCTCCCCAGCTTGCCCCCTTGCCCGTTGATTCAGTTGACCCTGCCTCACCACCCCACACAGCCATACTGTCACCACGTGCTTGTCTTTCCAATGATTATTGTGCAGGAACAGGTTTTGACTTGCAGGATTCAGTAGCGGCACAACCCAGCACCTCCCCGGCTTCACCTCCTGGTCTGCAATTTTGTGTTGATCTCTCCTCTTATCCTCTTCAGCACATTCCAGGTACAGGTACTGCTACTCCATGTCCGGCTGCTCCTAAACACCCCATGGTTCTTCGTCCGAGACAGCCCAAGACAGCACTGACCACCACCACGGCAGCCACATCTGCTGCCTCCTTCAGTCGGGTAGCTTCTCCTCCCTCGCATGAGCCTCTTATTTTTCCTGATGCTAACAGATATGAGGCGTGGCATAATGCTATGCGTGAGGAAATTCAGGCCTTACGCGCAAACAGAACATGGACTTTAGTGCCGTTTCATCCGTCCATGAATGTTGTTGGTAGCCGATGGGTCTACAAAATTAAACGCCGATCTGATGGTAGCATTGAGAGGTATAAGGCACGCCTGGTTGCTAGGGGCTTCACTCAGCAAGAAGGTATTGATTACTCAGAAACTTTTAGTCCTGTTATCAAACAGGCAACGGTACGCTTAGTGTTTTCCATTGCAGTTTCGAGTGGTTGGAAAATTCATCAGCTTGACATTCATAATGCATTTCTAAATGGAGTCCTTGATGAAGAGGTTTACATGAAACAACCTCCAGGTTTTGTTGATTCTGCTCTCCCAGGTCATGTATGTCGATTGCATAAATCTCTATATGGTTTAAAACAGGCTCCGCGGGCTTGGTACACTCGTCTAAATGACTTCCTATTATCCATTGGTTTTCATGCTTCTAAAGTGGATACCTCATTGTTTATCTTCTCGGTTGGTAGCGATATTTGTTATCTTCTGGTTTATGTTGATGATATTCTGCTTACGGGTAATAATGTTATTCTGCTACAACGCCTCATTCAGCTACTGAGCTCAGAATTTAAACTTCGGGATTTGGGTGATGTTCATTATTTTTTGGGTATTGAAGTACAGTGTACTGGCTTGGGACTTATGCTTTGTCAACATAAGTATACACTTGACATTCTCACACGAGCTGGTATGTTATCCTGTAAACCAGTTGATACTCCTATTTCGGCATCCAAAGCCACCATTATGCCGGATCCATTGTTTTCTGATGCTACTCGTTTTCGGCAACTTGTTGGTGCCCTCCAATATCTCACTTTCACACGCCCGGATATTTGCTTTGCTGTTAACCGGGTCTGTCAGTTTATGCATGCTCCTACAGAATCTCATTGGGCCGCAGTGAAACGCATCTTGCGTTATCTTCGTGGTACGGCATCACATGGTTTACATATTACTCGCAGCTCTTCTTTTGTTTTACATGGTTTTACAGATGCAGATTGGGCAGGTAGTATTGAGGATAGAAAGTCTACAGGTGGTTACCTTGTGTTCTTTGGTCAGACGCCGATTTCGTGGAAATCAAGTAAGCAACGCACTGTTGCTCGTTCTTCGACGGAAGCTGAGTACAAAGCCTTAGCCGATGGCACGGCTGAAGTTATCTGGCTTCAGTACTTGTTAACGGATCTTCAGATTCCAACTACTTCTGCCCCTATTATCTGGTGTGACAACCTTGGTGCCACGTATTTGTCAGCAAACCCTGTATTTCATGCTCGCACAAAACATATTGAGATTGATTATCATTTTGTCCGAGATAGAGTTGCGAAGAAGGAGATTCAGATTCGTTTTATTTCCTCTCAGGATCAACTTGCCGATGTCTTCACTAAGCCACTTCCTGCTTCTTCGTTTACTGCTTTTAGATTCAAGCTTCGGGTTGATCCTCCACCCTCAGCTTGAGGGGGCGTATTATAGAATGTAACTATATAGGAAATATTGTAGTCATATTCTTATGTGGTAATCTCCACCTTTACTATTGTATATTGCCCTACTCATATATATAGAAAGGGTTGGCTAACTATTAGGTTAAGCCTCCTAATTATTTCTCAATTCTGGGGTAGCACGCAGTTGATTAGTTTCATGAACTTGGACTGCAAAAGAAGTCTTCGATCTTGTCTTAATCCGTACAAGGACTGGCTTTCTTTGTCACCTCTATGGGGCCTCTGCATATAACAATCTCACTGGGCATTGCCGGGGTATTATTTGCCAAGCTAAAGCTCAAGGATATATATACGTGGAGTTCAAATATGATTGGATACTTTTAGGGCACTGGAGCTTTTAACCAAAGGGCAAACAATGGCCCCGGCACTCAGGATGTGATGAATGGCAGCTAACGTTTTGTTTTGATCAACGATGGATGCGTATCATCTCTTGTATGCAGTGATGATACGATGGATGGTGTTTATTGGGAAAAAAAGATGGACAGATAAATTCTATCAAACTTTTATTTATTTATTTTTATCGCTATATATCTCTTTTACGACTTGCAATTTACTCTACTCTTGAACTGTGCAACACACTAATTGTTTCTCAAGAGCTACAGACAAACATTATTCTCGTAATAAATGAGAATGATGTCCTGCTTTGGTAGCTAGCAAGTGCTCTTTCACAAACGACAATCCTTGCTTACAACCCTTATCTTCCCATCCCTCGTGTATACTATGGATGGATAAAGGTCTCTGCAATGTCAAGTCTTCTCACTTTTGCTTCTTCTGTAAATCCTCGTGCTTGACAAGAAGTGAAATGGATAAACTATTTCCAACGGGAGATGAGGTTGATAGAGAACGTTAATCGCTATGACCAATTGATTATTACATATCTTCTCTAATTAAGTTGAAATTAACTAGGCTAGTGATATTGCATAAAATCTAAATAAATAAATTTATTATTATTTTCAAACACGAACTACTTAGATACATACTCTATAATGAAAGGTCATTACATATCTTCTCTAATTAAGTTGAAATTAACTAGGCTAGTGATAGGCTATAATGAAAGGTCATTTCCAATAAAAAAAAAAAAACTGGTTTTTTTTTCTAGCAATTTGATCACTAATTCAATATATTCGATGGAAGATATTGTATTTGACGTGAGACACTTGTGGGTGTATCGCTTTGTAATTTCCAGTTCATCAATAATTTCTTCTCTCTTTCAATATTTTCCAGTGAAAAGACAACGGAAAAGAGTATGTGAGAGTGAGAGACTCGCCAAATTTCCATAATGGAGGGCCAACTTTGACGAAGAGACTGAGAAGACTATGGATCAGTACCCGTAACAATCACGGAACAAGACAAGCAAATTAAGAAGGCTCCGTAACCTGTGGGGTCCTTCAATGAGCCGAGCCTGGTCAAGTCCTTTTCAATCCATTTTCTGAAGTTCGGTCGGATCTTGTACAGACTTAGATTGTTGTTAAGAGTAATTTGACGAGGGAAAGCTGGAGTTGATACGAATATCCTGTCTGCTGCAATGATAAAATTAAATTATTCTTAAAATGATCTACACAGAAATGATAATTAATTTGTTATCATACATATTTTCTTTCCCTTTTCATTTTTATATCTGATTTTCTAATTTATAGCACTCTAAAAGAATGACATAACTTTATGTGTTATTGGTTTGCTTAGTTATATTATTATAACTTAGTCTCTTGTTGTATGTTTGTTCTATTTATTCATTGAGTTGTGAAAAAAAAATCATTTTATCATTTCAATCTTTTCAACTATATATATAATGCGTATTAGCTAATCCGATGCAAGTTATTAAGAGTAGATTTTTGTCTATACTCTAAGCTGATACACCCAACACTCTTTCATGCGCGGGCTATGACATGTATATATGATGTAGTAATATAGAGGGATAGTAGATCTTTAATTAGGTCAGTGTTTTTTTTGTAGTTCTCATGAAATTATGTTTAGGTATAAGGTAGTGTCTTGACAGCACAGACATTGGAATGGGAGATTGCAAAACAGAGCTAGTTGTAATGAAGATTATGGCGATGTGTTTCTTTGAACAAAAGTGGACAAAGATTGAATGGATTGTCTAATATCTGCCATTGGGGACTAAGGAGAAGAGGACCCAGCTTTTCTTAGCTTTGTTTAACCTACGCAGCGAGTATACATAATGGCTAAATGATCTAATCTACAACGAATTCCTCGTTAAATCACTCTCAGTAACTGACAGAGGACTAAAAAATGGCATTCTTCCTGTATATATTTAAACTATCTTTTAAGTATATATTTGAGTTGTTATATTTATAAATTCTAAATATAAATTCTAATTAAACTTTTTTATAAATATTTTTATTTGTTATAAAAAAAACATTTAAACTACCTTGAAGTATCCTAAACCAAAATTCTAATTAATGTTTTTTATTTGTTATAGAAAAAAAATTTAAATTATCCTTAAAGTATCTTAAAAAAAATGCTAATTAATGTTTTTTTATAAATATTTTTTGTATAAAAAACATTTAAATTATCCTTTAAGTATACTAAACAGAAATTCTAATTATTTTTTTGTAATTATTTTTATTTGTTATAAAAAAAAACATTTAACCTACTATTCAAGTATCTTAAACCGAAATGCTAATTACTTTTTTTATAAATATTTTTTTTATTTTTTAAAAAAAATATTTAAACTACCCTTCAAGTATTTTAAACAAAAATGTTAATCAATTTTTTTATAAATGTTTTTTATTTTAAAAAATATTTAAACTACCCTTGAAGTATCATAAACAGAAATGCTAATTAATGTTTTTTATAATGTTTTCTATAAAAAAAATATTAAAACTATACTTGAAATATCATAAATAATTTTTTTCTAATTTTTTTCTAATTTTTATAAAAAAAAAAACACTTAAACTACCATTCAAGTATCCTAAGCAGAAATGCTAGTTAATTTTTTTATAATTTTTTTCAAAAATATTTAAACTAGACTTGAAGTATCATAAATAAGTTTTTTACAAATGTTTTTTATTCTTTATAAAAAAATTTAAACTATCCTTCAAGTATCCTAAACAAAAATTCTAATTATTTTTTTATAAATTGTTTTTATTTTTTTATAAAAAAACATTTAAACTATTCTTGAAATATCCTAAACAGAAATTTTGATTATTTTTTTCTTTGGCCCCGACCACTGTTATTAAACCCAGCCCGGCAGGTCGATCCGGTGGCTGGATTGGTCCGTGCTTTTTAAAAGACCAGCTAGTGCAACAACCTGGAAAAACCCGGTCGATCCATGACCCGGGTGACCCGGTTTTTTTTTCTTTCAAATATGGTTTTTCTCCTATATCTTTTTGTTTCATATTTTTTTAGTTAGTTGAGATGATTTTTTGACATGGTATTAGAGCCTTGGTGACAAAGCGTTCATGAATTCGAATCTCACCATCCCTATTTATTTGATAAAAATTAAGCACAAGATAATGTGAGTTTGTGTAAGTTTCAAGCCCAAAGAGCTTGAGGGGATGTGTTAGAGAATAATATAAATTATATCTTGAAATCTCACTTAACAATTTAAACTTTTGGGTTGAGATAGTTTTTTAATAATTCAGAAAACTAAAAAATATTCCACAAATAAACATGATACATTTTTTATTCGTTATTTTGTAAGTTTCACAAATAAACATGATACAATAATAACTTCTTTAGAAAGATGAATTCATAGAAAGTCAAACGAGAAAGAGAATAGCATTAAAGCACCTTAAAGTATCAAAGAAAGCACCAAATAATAGCACATGACAATTACTTTAAATATAAAAATTTACAAGGCTATGCTGGTACCTTCAGATAACGAAGTTTCCCCTTTGTATGAGACAGCAAGTTCAAGGACATGAACTTTTCATTAGAGTGTAGCACGCTAGCAGACTCTAATTCATCTTCACCCAAAGCATCCATGGACGTATCGTTCTCATTTTCTCTTAAGTGCAAACGTGCTGTTGCCATCTTAAGTTCATCATGAGCACGAAGAAGCTGAGCTTGAGCAACTGCCAAGGACCTTGCATGTCCATGCTCCTTCCTCATTCCCTTGATGAAATAGAAAGAGTGGCAGTTTTAAAATGCTTGCATTCAATATTAATAATGATTTGTTCGTTCAATACACTCCTAGTGTAGAAGTTTCCACAACAAAAAGAAAAAGAAAAAAGAAAAGAAGAATCGATCAAGCATACCTCCAGAATGTGTATCTGCAGGCTGGCAGCAGACACAGCTTCATTTTCAACTGGGCCTTGCAATAGCTCTTTATAACTCCAAGAATAACCTCCAATTCAGATGTCGATTTTGAAACCTATCAACAACAAGGGAATACATAGTAATTATTTGTGCTTGTTTCAGAATCACCTTATTTTCCCGCAATAGAATTTGACAATACTAATTCCTGAAGTGCTTGCACGGAAAACTAAGATTATCAGTTGCCCCATATGTGTAAAATCTAATTGTGTTAGCATAGAAGTAGAGCATACTATTGAACCCATATGTCCACTATATATGACATGATTCTGCAGCACATTTGTGAGCATCAGTTTTAGTAAATGTGATTAGGAGCGTAGAATGTGTTAAAACAATTTAATTAACACAAAAATAAATATAAATATGAAAGAGAAGGAAGCTAGAATTCTTAATTTAACTTAAATATAAAGAGCTTATATATAAGTTAAGTTAAAAACACTATTTTATTTTTAATAAATAAAATAAAATAAATATATTATTTAACAACTCCTCTCAAACTCACGATGCGATAGCTACAAGCATTTTGGAACAGTTTTGGACTGAATTTGAATCTTTGTGCCTTCAAAACATGAAGTTTTTTGGAACTGTTTTGGAGTGAATTTCGGAAGCACTCTGGCCCCATTGTCTTTGTATCTTTACCATATGTTATGTTGTGTTCTGACATGGCATCAGATTGGTATTAGCTGCTGTTCCTATTGTGTGTGTATCCATTTGATCAACATATTAAACTTTGAGTATACATTACTGCCCTTAACATCACTTAATTGATCCTGTGCTCAAAACTTTTGTATGAATCTAAGGTTTTGATGTGGAGATTAGAGATATCAGGTTTAGACTATAAAAACTTAGAGTATACATTACTGCCCTTAACATCACTCTGGAATTGATCAAAACTTTGAACATAGAAAAGTACAGTGAATGGGATTGTCCTCATTCATTGGCTTGGCATTTATGGGCAACTCCATATTGTTAGACTAATGGCTTTCTTCATCTCTAGAGCCTTCTGCGACCTCAAGAGCTTGCTGAGGTTGTATACCAGCCTCTATTACATCCCATAGATCATATGCTATGAGGATAGTCTCCATCTTTATAGCCCAAAAATCATAGTTTGTACCATTAAACTGACATTAAAATGTGGAGTTCGTAAATCTCCTCCAGCAGAACCTGATCCCACCATCTTCTAAGTGAAATCTCTTTTAAAAAAACTCACTCACAGCTCATGCCCCTCTTTTTAATCAGTAACTAGAGCTCTGATACCATGTTGTTTTTTTTATAGTTATATTAGAAACTTCTCTATCATCAGAGAAAAGAAAAGATTGAGAGAATGAGAAGATTGTATTTCACTGTGTGTAGAACTGAGCAACAAAACCTGCTCATATACATGATACATGCTGCCAATAACTAAATCTTAGAATTTAGGATGCAAGTACTCATCTCCTACCATTCAATCATTGGAGGCTACGATTCTTACACCTAGGAAAGAGTCGGTTACAACAGAAAAGTAAAAATAACGACAGCTGTAGTAATTTCCTGTAACATAAAGTTTTCTTCATTTCTTCATTCTTCTCATAATAGCCTGCAGGATTATCTTCTGAGGCTTGGATTAACTTAAGTAATCAGCTTACTTTCCAACAAATTCACCCCTTTCTAAAACACAAGCAGCAAATATTGAGAAAAAATAAAGGTCACTTTATCAAAAAAACAACAACTACAGAGTTTGTAAGAACCTCTTCTGGAATCTCAGGATATGCCTATCGCCTTCATGCCTATCAGAGTCATGCGAGAGGTCCTCTTTAAGCACATCATATGTTGTCATTACAATGTCAGCATTGACAAGTTGACCAATATCTACTACAAATGTATTTGGAAGAGATGTATCCATTTGATCAACATATTAAACTTGAGTAGACATTACTACCCTTAACATCACTTACTTGACCTTATCCTCAAAACTTTTGTATGAATCTAAGGTTTTGATGTGGAGATTTGAGATATCAGGTTTAAACTATTATGAATTAAAGAACAATAATCTATGCATAAAACATAGAACAAAAAGAAAAGAAACACTCTGGAATTGATCAAAACTTTGAACAAAGAAAAATATAGTGAATGGGACTGTCCTCATTCATTGGCTTGGCATTTATGGGCAACTCCATGTTGTTAGGCTAATAGGGCTTGTTGGGTCAATGTCAATATGCATAATGATTATAAACTCATCATCTTCTTGTTTTCCTTCTTGAATAATCCACGTCACTTCATTTTCTATTGTGACCAAAGGTGTCGTCATTTTTTTTGGCTGAAAAGATTCGTGTCAAGAATTATGATTTATGCATTGACTTGGAATACCATTTTAAATAGAGAGAGAGCTTTACTTGGAAACAAAGACTATTCAAAATTTAAAATTTTTGACATTCTCATAAGGATCTTCTCTAAAGTCCCAGTCACAACCATTGACAGTACGTTTGCAAACCATGTAGAGAGAGATTCTTTTAGACCCTGATTTTTCCTTCTCTTCATGCCTCTCTCCTAGAGGTCTTAAGAAATACATTGGAGGACTTGGAGAAACATTATTAAGAAATACCTAATAATAAAATCATACAAAAACAGCTCTTCGAAGTGGCCTATCAAATCTTCTCTAAAATAATTGGCATTTCGTGTACTGCGTTCTACGTTGCAAACCATGTAGAGAGATTCATTTGATTTTTCCTTTGTTGGGTTGTTGCCATTGCATGTGCAACAAATGGTTGGCACCAACCATTGACTATTGGCAGCCACCATTGTTGAATGAGCTGGAGTTTGGCAGCCACCAATGTTGACAACAAAGCAAGAAGAGCTGCCATGAAATGCCTATAAATAGAGGCATTATGTGAGAGCAAAATGATGAGGGTGTGAGAACGTGAAGAGAAGAGAAGAAGAGAGAAAGAGGAGCTGCTGCCATGGGCAGCAGCCCTGCTGCCATATGCAGCAGAGTGTGTGAGCTGGGAGTTGAGTGATCCTCCTCTACATGTATTTATTGTAACTCTTTCTCTATCTCTAATACAATGACTCTCTCCCGTGGATGTAGGCGGTTTTGCCGAACCACGTTAAATATTGTGTCAGTGTGCTTTAGCCTCCTATGAGCAATGATCAGTACACCACCGGTCCGCGCATGGGGTGTCGGAATTCCCCAACTATTGGTATCAGAGCACATGGTTTAAAGGGGTGTTTGATTTTTGCTCAAAAATGAAAGTTCTCAAAATGGTGTTTTGACCATACCACTGTGTAGAGGAGGTCGAGACGAAGCCACTGGTGAAAACGGCGTCAAAAACGGACGTCGGACATGCCCGCACGCGCCCCCACACGCCGACCAGGTGGCAGTCTACAGTAAGCATGTAAAGGATGACGTCAGCATGACATAATTGTGATGTCAGCATGCACAGTAGGCATGCCAGGGATGACATCAGCATGATGTAATTGTGATGTCAGTATGCACAGTTGGCATGCCATGTCATCGACCAGTCATCTGCCATGTCATCACCGTGGGACCCACCTGCCACGTCACCAGCCGCGAGCCGAGTTGAGCCGAGCCGTTTATGGAGCCGAGCCGAGCTGCAGCCGAGGGATAAGATTCTGTGCAGCAGAGTCTTCGTGCAACCGGATCTGAGATTGAATCTGGGCCGTTCATCAGGCCAGAATTGTTTTGATCAAATCTTAGCCGTCTGAAATGCGATTTGGACGATTTCAGACTTGTTTCCAGCTAATTGGATCGTTCCGGATGCAATGGTACGGTCCGATCATTGAGATTTGAGACCGAAAGTGGCGGTGGTGAATTAACAAAAGAGATTGCCCGATCAGGAGGCATCCGATGGTCTTCATGGTGGTCGATGGAGATGGAGAAGAAGAAATCGCATATGTTTGCCCAATTACATGTGCTGAACTGCTAAGTGGGGAGTATTTTAATTGCCTTGAGGGAAGGTAAAGTTGGGACACTCTGGACACCCGATCAAGTGGACAATTAGAGGTGTAGAGTGAAAACTGATGAAGACCAATCTTGACGAATCTAAGCACTGGTAGTCTCGCCAGATGTTGAGAAATCATGTATTTAACCAGTATATTCCAGATCACTTGTAAAGGAAAGCCGCGACAAAGCTAGCAAATGGTTGTATATGCGGAAAGACAGTACGATGGATAGATATGGCCTAAGAAGTTCTGTCTAGGAGATTGGGTTTTAAGCGGGACCAGTGTGACCCCTCCAATCTTTCCTGGGAACTTGCTTAGTGGAAGGATTATCCATACGGTACTATTTTCGTATATATAGCAGTTTGTAATGAAACGGTTGAAGACTAACAGGATGACGGCACAAGGGAACAGTTGGGTTCCGTATGTTCAAGGATCTGATGAAGTGGTGATTTCTCCAAAGAAGTTAGATTCGGTGACTGTGATTTCTCGAGGGAGAATTGATGAAGACCCTGATAATGGAAGAGAAATATAGCAAGGGGATAAAGATTGGCACCCTATTTTGACTTGGACAGGTGTTGTGACAGGATGAGCTGCTGTCAAACATAAGCAAGGAATAGGGAGAAATCTAGAGAACAGAAATTGCACGAGTGCACACGGAGATTGTGCAGGAGTACCCGTAGGATCCAACGAGGTACTGTAATAAGACAACAGGTGCAAGGAGAAGAAGTGTTCCTAGATGAAGCTCAGAGCAGAGACTGTTAAAGTTTGTACAACAGGAAGTCTCTTGTGCTCTTGATGAAGACAACAGGCGAAGACCTTTCCAATGCATGCAAGGATGGAAAGAGAGCTGTTGCAGAGGCACCTAATTGAGGGGGTGCAAACGCCTGTGATAAAAGGCGACCGCCTATGATGAAAGGTGAAGACACCAAAGAGAGTTGGTGTAGGTGGAGCTGTCAAACAGAAAGGCACAGAAGCTCCAAACATAGAAATCGAGGTGGAGGATTGCGAGGAGTATACCGCAACTTTCTCTTTCTATGTAATTAGTGGCAGCGATCTCTCCCATAGTGCACATGGTGGTAGAGAATTTTGGAGCCACTTGAAGCATCTCAGTTGAAGGAGGATGCGACCGTCCCATGACAACGGGCGAAGACACCTTAGAGAAGGTGTGAGGGCCGTGATAGGAGCCCCAGTTCAGACCGCCTCATGACAACAGGCGAAGACACCTTAGAGAAGGTGTGAGGGCCATCATAGGAGCCCCATTTCAGACCGCCGCATGACGACGAGCGGAGACACCTGAGGAAAAGGTGTGTGGGCCACGATATGAGCCCAGTTCAGAACAACCCCAAAGCCAATGTAATGGCTAGATATGAGTGGACAGGTGTATAGCCAATGAAGTGGCTATGATGAGTATGGAGACAAATGCAGGATTGACTTTCATGGATATTGCCCCCATGCTAAAGATCAATGAGCTAGAAGACATTTGCCTTGGACAATAAGTGTGTGACTTGTGGAGCATTAAGACGCGACTGCTATGAAGAAGCAGAAGGGCATGCGCAGGTTCCGAGAACGAGTTGACTCTTGTCAAGGTGGTGAGCTCGGTAATGGCATTGTAATACTAAGAGTATGAAGATAGATATGGATCAACCTTTATGGGCTGCCCCCATGGCTAAAGGTGGAGAGCTACCTGGACTCTTACGACTAAGAGCGAGAGACTCACGGAGAAGTAAGGCGTGGTTCCTAGGGTGGAACAGAGGGCAGACGCAACTCCTGGATGAGTAGACTCTTGGAAGAGTGGTGAGCTTGTGATCACATTGAAATACTCAATGACTGTCGCACTTGGGAATATTCGTTTGAGGGGGTGTTGTAAGCCTTGGTGTAAGGCTTGATGAATCATTCCGGACCGAGCATGGTTGATACGCTCGAAGGGGAATGTTGTGTCCCAGAGACAAGCGTTAACACTCTTCAGATGTGAAGTGGCAGACCATCTGGTTGTAGTGATCCTTTTGTGTGAGAAAAGGTGTGCTTTGGTAACTCTGGTGATTGAAAGGTTTGGCGAGTACCTGTAAACTCGGTCACAGATGCTCTCATAATGGTAAGCTTGGAAGAGCTGCAAGATGCAAGCCTGTGCTGAAGAAGCAAAAGGACAGTTGCCCCACATGAATGGCAAAGGGGGTGATTGTTGGGTTGTTGCCATTGCATGTGCAACAAATGGTTGGCACCAACCATTGACTATTGGCAGCCACCATTGTTGAATGAGCTGGAGTTTGGCAGCCACCAATGTTGACAACAAAGCAAGAAGAGCTGCCATGAAATGCCTATAAATAGAGGCATTATGTGAGAGCAAAATGATGAGGGTGTGAGAACGTGAAGAGAAGAGAAGAAGAGAGAAAGAGGAGCTGCTGCCATGGGCAACAGCCCTGCTGCCATATGCAGCAGAGTGTGTGAGCTGGGAGTTGAGTGATCCTCCTCTACATGTATTTATTGTAACTCTTTCTCTATCTCTAATACAATGACTCTCTCCCGTGGATATAGGCGGTTTTGCCGAACCACGTTAAATATTGTGTCAGTGTGCTTTAGCCTCCTATGAGCAATGATCAGTACACCACCGATCCGCGCATGGGGTGTCGGAATCCCCCAACATCCTTCTCTTCACGCCTCTCTCCTAGAAGTCCTCAGAAATACATAGGAGGACTTGGAGAAATATTTCATCCAGCATAGGCATTTGAATAATCTGGAAGGCGACGTGGTATGCCTACAAGTCTTAAGAAATACGTAGGAGGTGGTCGTCAGATTTAGCCCCAAAAAAGAGATCCAGCATGGATTTTTTCTAACATTTCAGGGCATGTCCGAACGAAAGATTTGCAATAAAATCATACAGAAACAGCTCGCATGGAAAGTATCTAATGGGAATGTGTGGTACCATGTAGAGCAGTTACTTATTCGAGCAAGGGGAGGGGAGAGGGTGCAGCTCTTCGAAGTGGCCTATCAAATCTTCTCTAAAATAATTGGCATTGCGTATTATAGTGTTCCCGGTTCTATAGCGGGTTATAAATGTTTTCTATTTAATCTATACTTGGAGAATTATCTTAAATAATTTTTTTTATATAAATTTTTTTATTTTTTATAAAAAAATTTAAATTATCCTTGGAAATACTAATTAATTTTTTTTATAAATATTTTTATTTGTTATAAAAAATATTTAAACTATTTTTGAAGTATTCTAAATCGAAATGCTAATTAATATTTTATAATTTTTTTTATTTAAAAAAATCCTTAAAGTATTTTAAACAGGAATGCTAATTAATTTTTTTATAAATAGTTTTTATTTTTATAAAAAAAAACCATTTAAACTATTCTTTAAGTATCCTAAACAGAAATTCTAATTAATTTTTTCTGTGATTATTTTTATTTGTTATAAAAAAATATTTAAATTACCATTCAAGTATTTAAATCGAAACGCTAATTAATTTTTTCTATAAATGTTTTTTATTTTTTATAAAAAAATATTTAAACTATCCTTGAAGTATCTTAAACAGAAATTTTAATTAATTTTTTATTTAAAAAAATATTTAAACTACCCTTAAAGTATCTTAAATAGAAATTGTAATTATTTTTTTATTTTACAAAAATATTTAAACTACCCTTGAAGTATTTTAAACAAAAATGCTTATTATTTTTTTTATGTTTTTTTTTAAATAACATTTAAACTACCCTTGAAGTATCATAAATAAAAATGCTAATTAATTTTTTTTATAATGTTTTCTATAAAAAAATATTAAAACTATCCTTAAAATATCATAAATAATTTTTTTATAAATGTTTTCTACTTTTTATAAAAAAAATATTTAAACTACCATTCAAGTATCCTAAACAGAAATGATAGTAATTTTTTTTATATATTTTTTAAATATTTAAACTAGACTTGAAGTATTCTAAATAAATTTTTTATAAAAAAAAATTAATCTATCCTTGAAATATTCTAAACAAAAATTCTAATTATTTTTTTATAAATTATTTTTACTTTTTATTAAAAAAAATTTAAACTATCCTTAAAATATTCTAAACAAAAATTCTGATTATTTTTTTTCTTGGATCCCAGCGACGACTAACCTCCTCTTGCTCCTTCAATGCTGTCTTTATTTTAGATTTAATATATTTGAATGTAATTTTTATATTAATTTTTTTTATATTTGATTTGATTTTATATTATTTTATTTATTTTTCTACTTTGATTCAATTTATTTTTTAAAAAAATACATTGAATGGTATTATTGAAGTTTCAATCCTGCTCATCATGGTTGAATGGCAGCCTTTATCGATAGTCTGTCTCCTTGTATTGGGAATGAGGGCAATCATCTACGAGATTCCACAATGAAAGTTTCACCAACCAATAGACTGTTATCGTGTTCTTTGGGTTTGAATTTTCTAATGAAATGATGGAAATTCATTGGTTGGTAGAGTGGGTCTTGCTGCTACCTTCTTACAGTTGATTATTTTGCCTACTGAAGCTCTTGTTTTTTTGTTTTTTTTATTGTTGTTAATTGTTTCAGCGATAACTTAAAATTTCATTCCGTAGTGTATTGATCTTCAATTTAAAATCAAAATATTCTCAAACCCTTCATGCAAAGAAAAACAAATTGTATCGCATAAAACAGTGCATGTTGTTCCAATTGATAATTGAAAAGAAGTAGCTAAGCACTATGAGATTAAGAGATCTCCCAAACTTATTGTGCAAAATGCCTTAGGCAGTGGAGGCCACTTATTTGTAAGCTCGAAAGAAATTTTTTCCATTGTAGGCCGAGATTGGGGATTGGGATGCAAGCATGCAAGTGCAATTTTCATCATGTGGACAACGCCCTCTGCTGCTCCTTTTATAGGAAGCGAGATGCGTTGGTCTAACACATCCTTCAATAGTGCATGTTGAGCAATCGGTGCCATCAACGATGATGACGAAGATCCTGGTGATAAGAGTGCTGAAATGAGATCGCCTGGGTGCCTTCCTGTCATCACCTCCATCGTTACCACTCCGAAGCTATAGACATCGCATTTTTCAGTCACCTTCATTGTGTAAGCTAGCTCTGCCAAAAAAAAAATGATTATGCATAGTTTTTTATCAAATAGTTGAAAGAAAAGACTTTATAATAAAAGCTAAAAAAACACTATATGTTATTTTCACTATTACACACTATATGTTTTTTTTTTATAATCATCGAGAGTATATTGAAAAGGCCATAAAGCCAATAGCCAAAATGAAATACAAAGATATGAAAAAACAAGAAAAAAATTGTTCTACTACAACAAACAACAAAGAGACTACCTAAGATTTCTTATTACACCACAATTTGATGCTATCAGAAGATTTTAAGAGGTCATTTCCTGTATAGGTGAAGTTTGAATCAAGAGTATGTAACCAAATAACAACCCGATGAAGGATGGTGGAGAAACAATCAAACAAGCTTATAGTTTGTTGTTACTCAATTTTTGACCCATGTTTTAATAAAATTGTTGAAAAATCCAAAAATAACGAAAAACAACAAAAAATCCAAAAAATAGTTTTTTTAATATACTTGCATCGTTTTTAGCATTTTCAGCATCGTCTCAAAAGAATTTAAATTTTCAAAGATCTTTGGAACGCGTTCGACTTTTAACGCGTTGTTTTTAAAATCACTGATTTTCCTCATTCGAGGCGATGTTGATAAGAAAATCCAAAAAAAACAAGAAAAATCAAATTTACAAAAAAAAGAAAGTTGAGGGACCAATTTTGAGGCCCAAGCAATATTTTTACCTATAAATACTGGTCTCCACAACACACAAAAAGGGGGGGGGGCAATTTTACAAAGAGGAAGAAACCACAAAAAACCCTAAACCACAAAAACCCTAAAAAACCTTAACCCTACAAACCCATCTTTTCTAAAGACCCGGCCGCCCCCACTTGAAAAAAAGAAGAAGAAGAGAGGCGAGGCCCCCAGCCCCCACTCACCCATCTCCTTCCCACAGCGGCTGACCTTCCACCCGACAGACCCAGCCACACACTGTCCCTTTTCTGTTCAACAACCCCAACAGCAACAGCACTGTAGCCCCATCTTCTTCCCCCTTCGGTCTCCATCAACGCCGGCCTCCACCAAGCCCCACAGCAGAACAGCCTCATCTCCACCGACCAGAGAGCAGGCAGGGCCATTCCCCATCGCCTCAGACCCACGGTCTCCTTCTTCGGCCGAACAGCGCCGTCCACACTGTCAGCCAGCAGCGCCGTCCACACCCGACCACGGATCCACCGTCAGCCAGCAGCGCCGCCCGATCTGCCACCCGAAGCAGAGGAGAAGGAGATGAAACCCGTAACAGCTGACCCGCAATGAAGCAGATCTGAAAAAGGAGAAGGGAGAGATGCCGATCTGCAGAACAAAAGAAAAAAAACAAAACTAAAATCAACTGTTGTTGTGCGTTGTTTCCCTTGTTGCAGGTGTCGGTGACCTTCACCGCCGGTGTAGGAAGACAGAGAAGAGGAAGACGACCCCGATTGGTCGGTTCTGCCACCTTCAGCGGCGGCGACGCGTGAATCCACGCGCCGCCAGAGGCGGTGGCGCGTGGAACAACGCGCCGCCGCTGTTGCTGCAGTGCAGAAGGCCTTCCCTGCAATTTATGGAGTTTTTTTAAGGGCTATTCTGTAAATTTAAAATTGTGTAATGTAATTTTTGTTTAGTTGTTTTGAATTTGTATTTTGAAGTGTAGATGAAAAAAAAAACAAAAAGAAGAAAAAGAAAAGAAAAAAATAATGAAAGTGTATTATGTGTGTGTTTGTATTTTTTTTTTTTATGAATGTTTTATTTATTTATTTATTTATTTATGATAAAATTGCAAAGATTAAAGAAGAATTTAATATTTTGATTTGCTCACGGTCCAGAATTATTAACTTATACGTAAGTTGTATTTCTAATATCCGATGAAAGGACAAAATTTTAAAACTTCTTTAACACGTCAAAATCACGAAGCAGCTTACCTCAGGTAGGGTGTGTTAGGGGTGCTAATACCTTCCCTAACCACAACCAGTCCCTTACCCGTGAATCTCTGACAAAGACCAGTATATCCGGGTTTCCTAGTAGCCCTCGATTAAATACTAGGTGGCGACTCCAACGAACCAATCAAAGCAAAACGAGAAACGAAAAATCGCCAGCAGATGCCGCGC
Source organism: Populus simonii (assembly GCA_007827005.2). NCBI lineage: Eukaryota > Viridiplantae > Streptophyta > Magnoliopsida > Malpighiales > Salicaceae > Populus > Populus simonii. Next base: position 13,334,994 of record CM017482.2, read on the forward strand.
GAATTTTGATGTGCGACAGAATGGCGACTCCGCTGGGGAAGGTACTGTTGCTGACAATATTGGACTAAGCTTTGTGTATTTGATGTGTTTATGTTTTTGTATTTTTGTTTTATTTTATTTTTGTTTTATCCATGCATTTTGTAGAATTGTTTCATGCATCACTTGTATTTATTTTTTAAAGCACACACAAAATCCTAAGTTAGGTGGTGAATTAACGATCTGCCCTATGACTATTGGTCAGGGTTCAGATGCGTGAAAAACCCAACTCATATTTGAGTGTCTGCTTGATAATGATGGGTATATGTACCTTAACCATTTCTTGCAACGCCTCTATACTGTCTTTACGAAGATCGTCACTGGACAGATGTGAGACCCTTTTGAGACCAGATAGAAAACATATCCATGTTCACATAATGAATAGAACCTGTCCTTAGGTTGTATGTGCTATCGTTATTTGCATCAGGGCAAACCCTTCTTGAAGCATCTTGAACTCAAGACTTGTGGGTGACACAATGATCGTCACTCTGAAAATTTTCATTGTAGAGTTTGGGCAAGAATCACGATTCTTGTTTCATCATACAAGAGTTACGATCATATGTCACCCCTTGAAGGGCGAGTTCATCATATAGTTTACATGTTCATACATTTATCATGCATGTACCGGGTTGAAAGATAGGTTCCCCCACACAAGCTGTGCTACACGTGATTGAAAAAAGATGATCGAAATGAAGAAAGATATCAGATAGAGGCTCATTATCAAAATGAAGTTAAGAGCATTAAAGGTGAAGTAGCTAGACTCGGATCTGCTTGAACAAGTGTTGAGCATCAAATGGAAATGGAATGTCTGCACAGTCTTCTGTGGGAACACTACTTGTCCAGTCCAATTAAAGCTGCACCTCTCCTTTTCAGTAATGAACAACAGCAGCAATGCCTTCAGTCATCAGCTAATGACAGCCTTTGTTCTTGTTCAGTTGCACTATTAATTGTTCATCGCCTCCACATCTTCTAATGGCACCAAATAATTGTTAGCTTTCGGTGCATGGTGCATTAGTCTTCTTTGAAGTTACCTCCACTTTGAGCTCAATTCCAGTTCAGCGGCATAAGATGTTGGTCTTAAAAAAAAAAAACCATGATTATACACTGAACTTCTATGTGGCAGAGCTCTCTCTGTAGAGATTTGTTTTTTAATCTGCCAGTGGGGAATGCAAGCGAGGATGTAGTAGTTTTATATGCATTGAAACTTTCTCCCACCAGTGGCACCAGCAAAACATTGTAGTAGGCAGAAGAGCCGGACCCGGTCTGAAAAACATGAGTAGACATCAAACTTCCGCGTGGTGGAGCTCTCTCTACAGAAATTTGTTTGTGGATCTGCAAGTGGAGAATCCAAGAAGGGATGCAATAGTTTCAGATCATCTACAATTTTCTCCTACCAGTGTTAGAATCAAAACACAAAAGTAGGGAGAAGAGACAGACCTAAACTGAAAGACAAGAGGAAGACTGAAATTGCAATAGAGGAGAACTCTATCTACAGGTGTTTGTTTATTGCACTGTCTGCGAGCAATCGAAGATGAGACAGAAGAGTTTTAGATTCATCAAGTTCTCTTCTAGTTATGACAACGCGTGATTCCGCACGTCGGCAGTGGTGGTACCGCAAGTTTTTATGCGCTGCCAAGATTACCTAGCTATTGAAAGGTTTTCAACAATCCTAAAACAACAACAACAACATTGGAAGATTGACATGAAGTTGTGTGGATTGCAAAAAAAAAAAAATTGAACAAGCTATCAAGATGGGAAAGATTGAAGGTTCTGCCACGAATTCCAGAACAAGGATAAGAGATGAATGAAAAGAAGACTTTGACAGTGGGAAACCTTAATTATATGGTCTAGCCAAGTCTCGCTGTATCATCGACTACTCCAATGTCTTTGTAAAAGATAGACATTCCTTTGCCATATGTTGTAATCTAGACAAGAGATGTGATGTCATGGTGGGGTCCTCAGCCATTTCAATTGAACAGTTGCAAGAATTTCAAGAAGCGAGTCCGGAAGTTGGTGACCAAGAGACGAGTAGATTCTGTAAAGAAGGGCATCATTGGCTATATTGTCCCCTGAACATCTTCAGAATGACATGTGATCGAAAATGCTTGGCAAAACACAGATATTACAAGAAAAGCTGATTCAAGAATGGCGATGAATTGTCAATCATATTGTGATGGAATTTTACATTTTGTTTTGGGATCACATCTCATCCTTCAACGAAACATGTCTTGTTTTTGTCTTTTTGTTGTTGTGGAATCAACAGATGTTTAGCATTTTATTCTAACAAAATATTTTGATCAAACTTTAACATGCGATAAAGGTTAATCAACCCTGAAGATTAAAAGTGTTTTGATTATAGAAATGACTCGATGATTGAAAATGACATGAGGTGACCAAACAATTTTGAACTCATACCTCCTGAAACTGAACCACACATCATATAGCTAAGTTTTAGCAGTATGCATAATGACATGTAGTGGATTCAGTAGTTATGGACTTGTGAATCATGATTCTTACAAGTCCCAATCTTTACACTAGATGAGGTCAAAATTTATCGGTTCTAACCGACCTTGCTTGAAATGAGTAAAGGCCATCTTTGATATCTCTTCACTTTCTAAAAATATTTATCCTTTGCAATTCCCTTTGAGCCTGATAGAATATTTCTTTTCAAAAGAAACCCTGACTAGGATCACACCCCACACTAGGGGCAAATAAGAGATTTTTGTTAGCAAAGATGAAGACAATGTTAGAATCAATGGATAAGGGGGAAGGCTAAGAAAAAAAGTCCAACAATTAAGAGAAGGCTAAAAGAAAGAAACCATAGACTGGGGGCATGTGAGAAAACTTTGAGGAAGGTTATGAAAAAAAAAAAGAGTGGAAATTGCCAACACTTAAAGGCAAGTCATAGATTAAGGAAGGAGAATGCCTATCAAGGCTAGAAAGAGCAAAAGAGGTTTTAATTAAGAAAAGACATAGCATACGCCAAAAGTCAATACTAGAAAAAAAAAATACCAAGTTACAAACATTGTCTTTTGGTATCAATGATAAAGCCTCTAATGAGTAGATTGGTTATTCATTAAGGAAGAAGTTGGATTTGCATTATGACCTATGTTAAGAGAATTCTGATCTTTGAGGTTAACAACGTTATATCACTTTCTCTACAAAGACAACAAGAGAAAGAGAATTGATGGATAGTTGATGTTGATCCTAAGTTTTTGAAACCCTCAAACACCTTTTTGAGCTTGTGAATTCCCCTTTCTTTCATAGCCATAAACCATAGCCTGCATTACGTGCCTTTAAAAGCCCTTTTCGATCAAGTAAACAATCTTAACCGATAAATGGCGCTCTCAAAACTAGAAAAGCTTTTCTATAGGTAGTGACTTCATGAATTAAGCTACTGGTTATTATGCATGTTGATAAAATAAATGCTAAGAAAAGAAACAACCTTTCTTGATAAAGCCTGAGCATCTTGTTTTTGAAATTCAAAAAATGTCACCTAATCACAGACCATCAAAAGATATACCCAAAATCAGAGTTTAAAGTGGACATAAAGAACCATGGGAAAGACCATTTTAATCTTACAACGGGTCGATTTCTGTTTTCAAAATACCAGACAATCAAAGGACTATATTGAATGACGTGTGTTGGGTCTTTGACCGAAAAGCTTGATTTTTAAAAGATCTTTTCCAAAACTGATATCTCTCCGATTTCATTTCAACAATTAGATTTGAATAGACATGACCTTTGAAGTATGAGATTTGATTCCAGAATAAGAAAGATTATCGAACAAGAAAGAACATTGATTGAGTGTGCGGAATCCTCGACAGAAATGACATCAACTCTTCTCAACACTCCTTGAAAAGTTGAGCCACCTGGGGGTAATACAGTGGACCCTGAAAAGAAAAAACAAGTAGTATTCAACTCAGCTGGGGGGCAAAGAAAGATGATTAAATGAAGAATCGGTGAACGGAGGACAATGTGGCTCAAAGAAAGATAATCAATGAACAAGCACATTTAAATCATACTTGAGGCAACGTTGTTCAAAGATAGTTCATGATCTAGTGGCCCCCGACAACAATCAAGAAAACAAAGATGTACTTGAAGGACATCTTCATATTGTCATCTTTTGAAACATGGTTATCGACCGATGTGGGCATACAGTTGCATTTGAATGAATATCAAAAAGATGCACACCACCAAGACTGATTGTGGAACAATGTTGTACTTGAAGGACAATCTCATATTGTCATGCTTTAAAACATGGTTATCAACAGATGTTATCACACAACTGTATTGAATGAATGTCAGAAAGGTACTCACCCCGAAGACTGACTGTGGGATAATTTGTTTTGAAGCCAAATACGCACTTCACCGCATGAGTATGGGTGATAAAAGCAACATCATTGATGAGGCCGAGACATTTCCTTTCACAATCTGATTAGAAGAACTGAGAGGAATCTATTGAGAAGAACACTAAGCATACAACCATGAGCTTTTGTATTGCAAGCTACGAGATGCATGTCTGGATGATTGTATAGTTTCCAAGAAGACTGATGATAACATATACTTGAAGAGTATTGTTTCAACTGGGGGCAAGTCCATGACTGATTGATAATCTAAAATGAGGTTAAACACCAGAAAACCTCTTGAGAGGTGTTGGTAAAACACGCACACCAAATCAAAGGACAATTCTTGAGAGAATCTAGGAGATGAATGATTTGTTCAACTCCTTCAGGATGAATCGAGCAACACCACACTTGGAAGCATGGTCAAGCTTGAGAACAACCGAGAGCAGTAATCGTCGTGGACAACCCAAGATGGGCACTGCACTTACATCTGAGTGGAAGGCTAGCACACGAATGAGCCAGTACATGGGAAGAGCAAAGAAGGCTTTGGTTAGCAAACAAAGGCACCCTATGACGATGGAACATCAAAGAGAGGGGGGACCTATATTTCAAATCAGGTAAGGATGCATGTATTGCACACATATGTTTATTTGTTACAATAAAATCCAAAAAAAAAAAAAGTCTAGCAAGATTTTTTTTAAAAAAAAAAAAAAAATCATTGAGCTGATAATAAAAGAGAATCATTGTTGTGACCTTGGAACGGAAAGAAAAGTGAGAAGAACCCTACCATTAGGAAATTTTCAAAAAAAAAAAAAGAAAGAAAAAACCAATGTGAGTGTGAGGGCAGGTCGCCCAAGAAAATAGACCATGTGAGTGTGTGGGCCGGTCGCCCCTGAAAATAGACCATGATGAACCTGTGTGGGCAGGTCGCCCTTGAAAATAGACCAGTGTGAGTGTGTGGGCCGGTCGCCCCTGAAAATAGACCAGTGTGAGTGTGTGGGCTGGTCGCCCCTGAAAATAGACCACGATGAACATGTGTGGGTAGGTCGCCCGTGAAAATAGATCGGTGTGAGTGGAAGGGCAGGTTGCCCATGAAAATAGACCATGTGGGCCGGTCGCCCCTGAAAATAGACCAAGATGAGCATGTGTGGGTAGTCGCCCGTGAAAATAGATCAGTGTGAGGGGAAGGGCAGGTCGCCCATGAAGATAGACCAGGATGAACATTTGTGGGTAGGTCACCCGTTAAAAATAGACCATGATGAACTTGTGTGGGTAGGTCGCTCGTGAAAATAGACTAGTGTGAGTTTGAGGGCAGGTCGCCCATGAAAATAGACCGTGTGAGTGTGTGGGCTGGTCACCCCTGAAAATAGACCATCTTTCTTCAAAAGGGGCAGGTCGCCCAAGATAATGAGATCATTTTCCTTTTCCTTTTCTTCTTTACAAAGCTTACTATGCAAAACATTGAGGAGTTTTGTTTCGTAAGCATTGTAAAGAGGGGGCATCTGTTGTTACTCAATTTTTGACCCATGTTTTAATAAAATTGTTGAAAAATCCAAAAATAACGAAAAACAACAAAAAATCCAAAAAATAGTTTTTTTAATAAACTTGCATCGTTTTTAGCATTTTCAGCATCGTCTCAAAAGAATTTAAATTTTCAAAGATCTTTGGAACGCGTTCGACTTTTAACGCGTTATTTTTAAAATCACTGATTTTCCTCATTCGAGGCGATGTTGATAAGAAAATCCAAAAAAAACAAGAAAAATCAAATTTACAAAAAAAAGAAAGTTGAGGGACCAATTTTGAGGCCCAAGCAATATTTTTACCTATAAATACTGGTCTCCACAACACACAAAAAGGGGGGGGCAATTTTACAAAGAGGAAGAAACCACAAAAAACCCTAAACCACAAAAACCCTAAAAAACCTTAACCCTACAAACCCATCTTTTCTAAAGACCCGGCCGCCCCCACTTGAAAAAAAGAAGAAGAAGAGAGGCGAGGCCCCCAGCCCCCACTCACCCATCTCCTTCCCACAGCGGCTGACCTTCCACCCGACAGACCCAGCCACACACTGTCCCTTTTCTGTTCAACAACCCCAACAGCAACAGCACTGTAGCCCCATCTTCTTCCCCCTTCGGTCTCCATCAACGCCGGCCTCCACCAAGCCCCACAGCAGAACAGCCTCATCTCCACCGACCAGAGAGCAGGCAGGGCCATTCCCCATCGCCTCAGACCCACGGTCTCCTTCTTCGGCCGAACAGCGCCGTCCACACTGTCAGCCAGCAGCGCCGTCCACACCCGACCACGGATCCACCGTCAGCCAGCAGCGCCGCCCGATCTGCCACCCGAAGCAGAGGAGAAGGAGATGAAACCCGTAACAGCTGACCCGCAATGAAGCAGATCTGAAAAAGGAGAAGGGAGAGATGCCGATCTGCAGAACAAAAGAAAAAAAACAAAACTAAAATCAACTGTTGTTGTGCGTTGTTTCCCTTGTTGCAGGTGTCGGTGACCTTCACCGCCGGCGTAGGAAGACAGAGAAGAGGAAGACGACCCCGATCGGTCGGTTCTGCCACCTTCAGCGGCGGCGACGCGTGAATCCACGCGCCGCCAGAGGCGGTGGCGCGTGGAACAACGCGCCGCCGCTGTTGCTGCAGTGCAGAAGGCCTTCCCTGCAATTTATGGAGTTTTTTTAAGGGCTATTCTGTAAATTTAAAATTGTGTAATGTAATTTTTGTTTAGTTGTTTTGAATTTGTATTTTGAAGTGTAGATGAAAAAAAAACAAAAAGAAGAAAAAGAAAAGAAAAAAATAATGAAAGTGTATTATGTGTGTGTTTGTATTTTTTTTTTTTTTTTGAATGTTTTATTTATTTATTTATTTATGATAAAATTGCAAAGATTAAAGAAGAATTTAATATTTTGATTTGCTCACGGTCCAGAATTATTAACTTATACGTAAGTTGTATTTCTAATATCCGATGAAAGGACAAAATTTTAAAACTTCTTTAAAACATCAAAATCACGAAGCAGCTTACCTCAGGTAGGGTGTGTTAGGGGTGCTAATACCTTCCCTAACCATAACCAGTCCCTTACCCGTGAATCTCTGACAAAGACCAGTATATCCGGGTTTCCTAGTAGCCCCCGATTAAATACTAGGTGGCGACTCCAACGAACCAATCAAAGCAAAACGAGAAACGAAAAATCGCCAGCAGATGCCGCGCGGATTTTGATGTGCGACATAGTTCCCTCCTCAAAAACAATTTTGTTCCTCAACAACCAAATACCCCAAGTAGTACTGCTGGAAATTAATCTCCAAGCTGATCTTTGGAATTTGCCTTGCACCATTTCGGGCCACTATTGAAGCAGCGAGTCAAGTGTTCTCGGTAAACAACATTGGATACCCCACCAATCCAAAACTTTCATCCAAACACTCCTAGAAAAGTTACACTATATGTTAACTTAATGTTGAAATAAAGCTACGCACCTGGAGCAGTATATCCAAAGGTACCTGCAAATGAGGTCCAATTGGATGAGTCAGGCATCAACAGTCTAGCTGCGCCAAAGTCGGAGACGTGTGCTTCATATTCCAAGTCCAGAAGGATATTATTGCTGGTAATGTCTCGATGAATGAGGCCTTGTAGCTTATTGGATGATATATCCACAGTTGTTAAGCTTAACATGTCTTTGAAAGTGCTCGGAATCCGTCCACAAATCATGTTGTGAGAGACATTCAGAGTTTCCAACCTTTGCAGTTGCCCAAGTTGCCTCGGTATCTCTCGAGTCAGGAAATTGCAGCTAAGATCAAGATCTTGAAGAGAAAGTAGAAAGCCTATCTCACCTGGAATGCTTTCTCTAAATTTATTACCGCTGAGGTTCAACAACAAATAAATTGGAGCATTCCCCAAGTTGTTTTGGAATCAATCCACTTAGATTATTAGATGATAAATTAAGGATTTGAAGATTGGAAAGCATCTTAATATCTAAGGGAATGGCGCCTCAAAGATGGTTGTTGTTAAGAATAAGCTTGTACAACAAATTCAAACCCCCTAAATCTTTTGGGATGGCTCCTTTTAACTGATTTGATGACAAATCTATCAAGTGTAATTTGTAACAGAAACAGAGGAAAGTCCATGCAGGACTTCTATCTCATTGTAACAGAAGCAGAGGAGTCCATGCAGGACTTCAATCTCATTGTAACAGAAACAGAGGAGTCCATGCAGGACTTCTATCTCATCCTTATCTAGTAGTTTGAATCCTCTCTTATCTTCTTATCTCGTGTAACAACTTCCCTCTGTAAACAATATAAATGTACATGTGATGATATTTAATATAATAAATAAGATTCTTCTGAACTCATATTGTTTACATGGTATCAGAGCTTTTTGGCTAACACCCTTAAACATATCCTTTTTCATGGCTTCCTCTAGTCCAAACATCACTTTTCCAATTATTAATCATCTTATCTCTGTCAAATTAGATGGCTCTAATTATCTTGGTTGGGTGTCTCAATTTCTTCATGTTTGAAGGAGTAATGATCTTTTGGGTATTGTTGATGGCTCAGAATCTTGTCCTTCTAAATTTCTTGTTGATTCAAATGGACAAGCTACACTCACAGTGGATCCACAATTTATTTTATAGACCAAAAAGGACCAGTATTTACTTAACTGGTTGAATGCTACTCTCTCGGAGACAATTCTCCCTACAGTTTTTGGCTTAAATACTTCCAAGGAGGTATGGGATTAACTGGCCAATCGGTTTGCTACTCCAAATCACTCTTGTGTTTCACATTTGAAGAGACAACTTCAAAATCTACAGCAAGGGAATAAATCTTGTGCAGATTATATTCATATTGCCAAAGGCCTAGCCAATCAACTTGCTGCTGTGGGCAAGCCTATTGAAGATGATGATCTGATATCTCATATTATTGGTGGTCTTAGTACTGCCTATACTTCTTTCATCACTTCCTTCTCATTTGCAACAAGAGATATTTCTCTCTCGTTCAATGAATGTCAATCTGAACTGCTTAGTTATGAAACTTTATTGGAAAATCAGACCAAGACAGTACCTCCAGAGGCTGGCCAATTTGCACTATTTAATCAATATCGGGGTTCATCCGGATTCAGCAAAAAGCATAGATTTGGTCAACCCAAATATTCTCCTCGCACTCAGCATCCATCATATTCTTCTCGTACACAGCATCCATCTCGGAATGGCAGCACCATCAACACAAGTTCTGGAAATTTCTCTAGAAATGAGAATCAGCCTCTATCTACGGTTTTTAACAAAAATCGTACTCTCTGCCAGATTTGTAACAAGCCAAACCATCAAGCATTGGATTGCTATCATCGCATGGATTTCTCCTATCAAGGGAGACACCCACCATCTCAGTTGGCTGCAATGGCAGCACATACTCACAATGTCAATGACAATGAACCATGGTTTGCTGACAGTGGTGCTAACAATCACATCACTACTGCATCGGATAACTTGGCCCTACAACAACCATATCAAGGTGGAGAAACAGTGACTGTAGGCAATGGTGGTGGTTTGCAAATCTCCAATACTGGTTCCATACTTATCCAAACACCTACGTCTACACTTCATTTAAATAATGTTCTTCATTGTCCTTCAGCTTCTACTAATCTGCTTTCTATTCAATAGTTTTGTGCTGATAATAATTGTTATTTTCAACTTACTTCTAGTCGTTTTCTTGTGAAGGACATGCAAACGGGAGAAATTCTGTTGCAGGGACCGAGTAAAGCTGGTCTATATCCGATATACTTGAAACATTTCTCATCAAATAAAAGTCGCAATTTGGTTGCTTTAATTGGTGTCAAAGCTCCAGTTTCAGTTTGGCATAATCGACTCGGTCACCCATCTTCTTCTGTATTCCAACATTTGTTACGTCATTCTCAGTTGTCTGTGTCTGGTTCACAACGACAAGAATCTTTATATGAGCCATGTCAACTGGCAAAAAGCAAAAAGCTTCCTTTTTCAATTTCTAGTCGCATATCGAATTTTCCTCTTGAGCTTATACACTCTGATGTGTGGTCCTCTCCAGTAGAGTCAATAAGTGGCTACAAGTTTTATGTCTTATTTGTTGATGATTTTTCCCGTTTCACTTGGCTCTTTCCATTAAAACACAAGTCAGATGTCATTGTTTGTTTTCTTAAATTCAAATGCTTAGTTGAAAATCTTTTATCTCGAAAAATTAAGCAATTACAAACTGATGGGGGTGGAGAATTCACTTTTTCTCAGTTCAAAACGTTTATTGCAAATAATGGTATTGTTCATAGAATTTCTTGTCCATACACATCCGAACAAAATGGTATAGCGGAACGCAAGCATCGTCATGTGGTTGAATCTGGCTTAGCTTTTCTTGCTCACTCACACTTGCCTAACAAATATTGGGTTAATGCTTTTCTTATTGCCATCTATCTCATCAACAAATTACCCACTCCAACATTAAATAACAATACTCCATACACCAAGTTATTTAATGCAGAACCAGATTATTCTGTTCTCAGAGTTTTTGGTTGTGTGTGCTATCCATTATTGCGACCTTATAATGATCATAAATTATCTTTTCGTAGTAAACGGTGTATTTTCTTGGGTTATTGTTCCAATTCTAAAGGATATCGATGTCTTGATTCTTTAACCAATAGAGTTTATATTTCGCGACATGTCACATTTGATGAGCATTTGTTTCCAGCTAAGGATATATATTCAGCTACTCCCCCACAACAGGATTGTCCCTCTACTATCTCTCACACGGAATTGACAAGTAAGTTTTTATCTCTTCCACTCACTTCAAACTTATCCACTCCTATTTCTCCCGCTGTTAACACATCTGCAGATATTTACCCACAAGATCCATCATCCTCTTTATCTCTTCCAGTTCCACCAATCTTATCCTTGCCACCTATAGTTCCAGAATCCCCACCTCATATGCCTGAGATATTTGCACCAGCAGAATCTGTACCCTCTCCCTCCCCAGACATTTCCTCTACTACACAACCGTCCTTAGAGTGTTCTTCTCTGCCTTCTCGGATGATTACTGGTAGCATTACTGGATCTCTCAAACCTAAACAACTTTCTGACTTTCACCTCTATCACTCTACAAAACATCCTCTCAAAGCCCTTCATACTATCATCCTTCCTCCTGACCAACTACCTTTTCACAGGCCTCAAAGAGCCAACATTGGAGAGATGCTATGACTACCGAATATAATGCTTTAATATCCAATGGCACTTGGACTTTGTGTCCACGACCCTCTCATAAATATGTGATTCGAAACAAGTGGGTTTACAAACTTAAACAAAAATCAGATGGCACTATTGATGGTTATAAGGCAAGGCTTGTGGCAAAGGGTTTTGAGCAACAAGATGGCATCGATTTATCACGACCCGAATCCCGGATCCATGACCGGCACATAGGCAAGGTTCCCCTCCAAGGTTCCATACCTATGCGAACCCAAACTTACATACAAACTTATCCTAACTCAATCAGAGTTCAACGCAGCATCAATAACAAAATCAACTTCATAATATAATTGAATTGTCTTAATACAAGAGTTTATATAACTTCAGAGTTTTGGAGCACTAACTAAACATAAAGGAAAGGTACAAAGTACAACCAAAGAGCAGGTTCTGAAGGTCCAACAAAATAATCTGCTATCAAGCTATAAGCCTGAAAAGGATAAATAATGAGAGGGTGAGTTCAACAACTCAGTGAGTAGATAACGTTCAATATACACACACGAGGTAATAAAACAATGAGAAATATATATACAAGTATGGCTCTAGGTTCTTATAGGAAGGTTTCTCAAATAGGCCATAACAAGGATATCATATGGTAAAACTCGTCAGAAAATCAAAATGCAATGAGCATGAGGCTTCGTACTGTGGGATGATCAGTCCACACAGGTTGGTGACTCCCCCGACCAACTAGGGTTCAGATACGATGTGCACAAAGACTAACACTACCCTGTTAGCATGGGTATTCTGACTGACATACCATAGGTTCATAATCATAATCAAACAAACATATTCATATCTCAAGGCTCAACTCATGACATCAATCAAATGAGGAGCTATCAATTCAGAAGTCAATTCAAAATATATACTGGTTCATATCAAGAATTCAGATTCAACAATTGATCATGCTTTATCAAAACAAGGATAATAATCAACAATATATATTATCAAGAAGCATGATCAAATTCATATTAACAAATCAAATATTTATAATATTTCTCATGCATATGGAAAATTATCCACTCACCTGACTCGAAAGCAACAAAACTTAAAGCTGATATCAAAGGAAATCCTACTAACGTCCCGCCGGGGTAGAATATCAGGATTATCTGAATATAAAAAAGACATATTCAAGAATGACTCAAAAGAACATTTAACTTATTTAATAAACTTAACTAATGGTGTATTCTGTAACCCTATATGTTTTTGAACTAACTAGTCAATTTTCTCAAAAAACCAAAATTTAACGGTTTTCCCGAAATCTAATCCATAATAAAACAAATAATAAAATTGGTAATAATTCACTAAATAAACCTCAATTATTCATCAAACTAATCTGAAAAGGCTAATATTACAGCTAGGGACCAATCTGTAATTTATCATATTTTTAGGGCCAAATTGTAATTTTTGTCTAATTGGAGGACCAAACTAAAATTTATCATAAATCCATGAATATACTGAAATTCTGACCATAATTACTCCTCATTTCTGTCCAGATCATCTCATTATACTCCAAGGACCATTCTGGAATTTTACCAAATTTTTAGGGTCAAATTGTAATTTTTGTCAAATTGGAGGACCAAATTGAAAGTGTTAAATTCTCTTATCTATACAGTAATTTTTCCCATAATTCATATTTCATTTTGTCCAGAATCTCGGAATAGGCTCCAGGGACCAATCTGCAAATTTTTCAAAGTTTGGGGACTAAACTATAATTTTTCCAAAATTGAGGGACCAAACCGAAATTTTGTCATCTTCAACCTCCAACCCAGAATTTTTAACAGAAATTTCACCATTTCTAACACAATTTCACCATTCAAACAAAATCATAACTCATCATCTCAATTCAATCTCTCAAAATCATCCAAATAATCAAATACCCACAACAATTAACTCTATAACATTCAAATTAAATCATTAATCAAACCCAAAACACAAATTTTCAAAACCCTAACATTCATCAAAACTGAAAATAAGTTCAATTAACATACATTTATACATTTAACAACCTAAATCTTACCTTTAAACTTATTCTCTTCAACTCCTTTCTATTTCCCTTCTAATTCCCTCTTTTCTCTTCTTCCTCTTCTTTCTCCCTTCTCTCCTGCCGCTTCTCTCTCAAAATATTCAGATCACTTCTTTCTTTCTTTTTTCTTCCTTCTATTTATATTTATCATCTCTTTATTCAATTACTACTATACCCCTCATTCATTTATTCCAACTTTTAACCCTTCAAGGGCTTTATTGTATTTTCCCAACTCATTAATATTCAAAACATTACACGATTACACTGAGATTTTTAGTCTAGTTATTAAACCAGCTACTATTCGTCTCATTCTTGCTCTTGCAGTTCATTATGATTGGATTATTCGGCAATTAGATATTTCAAATGCCTTTTTACATGGACAGTTGACGGATGAAGTATTTATAGAACAACCACAAGGCTTTGTTGATTCATCTCAGTCTGATTCTGTTTGTCGCCTCCACAAATCTCTTTACAGCTTGAAACAAGCTCCTCGCGCATGGTTTCAACGTCTCTCCCAGGTACTTCTTGATCTTGGTTTTATGGGATCCACTGTGGACACATCACTGTTTGTATTTCTTCAAGAGCCAGTGCGTATTTATGTTCTGATTTACGTTGACGATATTATTGTCACCAGCAATAATAAGCCAACTGCTGTTTCTGATCTCATTATCAAGCTTCAACATGAATTTTCAATGAAGGATTTAGGACCACTTTCCTATTTTCTGGGTATTCAGGTTCACCGCAATAGAGACGGTCTTCATTTGCATCAATCTAAGTATATTGTTGACTTATTGAATCATGTCAACATGACAGGAGCTAAACCATATCAGTCTCCATGTATTTCTGGTAAGAAGTTATCAAAATTTGATGGTGATCCTCTTCCTGACTCATCACTTTATCGTCACATAGTTGGAGCATTACAATATTGTACCTTAACAAGACCTGAAATTGCATTTAGTGTGAATCAACTCTGCCAATTTTTACATGCTCCCACAACTACACACTTTAAAGCTGCAAAGAGGGTCCTTCGATACCTTAAATCTACAGTTCAACATGGAATTTACTTTTCAAAAGGTTCTTTGCAATTACAAGGCTACTGTGATTCGGATTGGGCTGAGAGCCCGGATGATAGGCGCTCCACCACTGGCTACGGGATTTTCTTAGTTCCTTGTTTAATCTCATGGGCGGTGAAGAAGCAACCTGTTGTTGCTCGTTCTAGTACAGAGGCTGAATATCGTTCCATGGCAATCACTACTGCTGAGCTCTATTGGATTCGGATGCTTTTCAAAGATGTGCATCTTCCCCTGACAGCTTCCCCAACCCTCTGGGTTGATAATATTGGAGCTCTTGCTCTGGCATCAAATCCTGTCTTTCATGCTAGAACAAAACATATCGAAATTGATTATCACTTCATTCGTGAGAAAATTGTTGCTAAAGATATCTCAGCTCAGTATATCAGTACAGTTGATCAACTAGCAGATATTTTTACAAAGGGTCTCACCACAGCTCGTTTTCTTCTGCTAAGAGACAAGCTCATGATTCGTTCTCTCCCCATGAGCTTGACAGGGGCTATAACAGAAACAGAGGAAAGTCCATGCAGGACTTCTATCTCATTGTAACAGAAGCAAAGGAGTCCATGTAGGACTTCCATGCAGGACTTCAATCTCATCGTAATAGAAACAGAGGAGTCCATGCAGGACTTCTATCTCATCCTTATCTAGTAGTTTGAATCCTCTCTTATCTTCTTATCTCGTGTAACAACTTCCCTCTGTAAATAATATAAATGTACATGTGATGATACTGAATATAATAAATAAGATTCTTCTGAACTCATATTGTTTACATAATTGAGTAGCCTTCCCAAGCTCTGGTGGTATCTCACCAGAAACATTATTGTTTTGAGATTTTTAGGCTTGTCATGTTACGACAATCTCCCCATTTTGAAGAAAGCTCACCATAAAAATTATTGTAACTCAAATCAATATAATTCAGATGTGGATAGACACCAAAAACCTCAGAAATATTTCCTGTTAATAGATTCCAATCAAGTCTTACTCGGTATAAACCAGTACAGTTTTTCAAGCTTTTCGGGATTGAACCGGAGAAGTAGTTGTGCAAGCAGTAAAGGTTTTCAGTACTCCTCCATGGCATAAATCTACTGGCAAATGACCCGTGAATTCATTGTTATCCAAAGACAATAACTTCAAATGGGTGAGATTTTTCATCTCTGAGGGCAATGGGCCATGAAATTTGTTACTTGACAAGACAAGGTGATTGACAGACTCTAGCTGAGGAATGAGATTAGAGAGTTTGTTATCCCAAAGATAGAGCTGAGATAAAACTTGTCAAGTTTTCAATAAAAGAAGGGATGGGATCAGAGAATTGGTTCTAATTAAAAAGACCAAGTAAAGATAAATTTCTTAATTTTTCAATGGAATAAGGGATTCTACCGGTTAAAATATTACTTGACAAGCCAAGTTGATTGAGAGACTCTAACAACTCAATTTTTTGAGGAATGGAACCAGAAAGTTTGTTACCTCAAAGATAGAGTATGGATAGGCTTGTCAAGTTTTCAATAGAAGAAGGGATGTGACTAGAGAGTTTGTTACTCCAAAAATAGAGATGAGATAGGCTTGTCAAGTTTCCAACATAAGAAGGGATGCGACCAGAGAATTGGTTCATAGAAAAACCCAGTAAAGATAAATGTGTTAATTTTCCAATTTCATGTGGGATGGTTCCAGAAAGAGAATTATTACCAAGGTCAAGACACAAAAGATTGGGGAAGGATGAGAAGTTTAAATCATAAAGCGTACCTCTCAATCCAAAACTTTCAAGTGTCAAATTGGTGACGCTTCCAGAATTGTCACAGGTGATTCCAAGCCAGTTAATGCAAGGGCTGATGCCGACCCAGGAAGAAAGGAGAGATTGGCTTTGGTTGTGAAGACTGGCTTTCCATTGGAGAAGAGCCTCAGCTTCTGTATTATCATTACCAAAATGTGAAGTTGTGGAGGAAGCGTGTTCAGCTAAAGCAAAGAAAGAAGAAGAGTTGAATATGTGAAGGAGCAAAAACAGGATGTGGAGAAAGAAGGAGAAGAATGGTTTGTTTAGTAAGGACGTCGTCATGGTGTGTTTTTCAAGAGATATAGGATATGATTTGCCATGGTAGATTTATAGGTAGGAAAACATGATTGGAAAACATGGTTTTTTTTTTTTTTTGTAAATCAAGAAAACTGGGGAAAGTATTTGAATGAGGCTAAATGGAATTGGCGTTTGATGAAGACAATAATGATATTGTGCCATGTTTATGATAAGGAGGAAAATTATGTTGTTTTTTACTAGCTTAATCGAGGTATATATAAACTGATCTGGATATTCATGTTAATAAATAAAAAAATATGTCCATCGAAGACTAGGTTAAACAAAAATAACAGGACAAAGCTAAGAAAAGCTAGGTCCTCTTCTCCATAGACTCCCCATTCAATCTTTGCACCATCTTTCTTTGTCTACTTTTGTTCAAAGAATTACTGGATCGTCAATATTTCTTCTTTTTCCGTTTTGTATAGAAACATCGCAATAATCTTCATTACAACTAGCTCTGTTTTGCAATCTCCCATTCCAATGTCTGTGCTGAACAAAGATTTCTATCAATCCATTTTTCTGAAGTTCTGTCGGATAGATAGGTCTAAAATTGGAAAGAATCTTTGTTAACAGGGTTGTTATTTTTAGTTTGTTTGATTTTATAGTCAAAATTGTGTTTAGGTATGTTTTAAAAATATATTTAATATAAAAAATAATTAAATTAATATTTTTTTAGTGTTATTAAAATAAAAAATATTCAAAAAATATTTATTTTAATATATTTTTAAATAAAAAATACTTAGAAAAAAAACAAGAACTTCAAGCAAGAACTAGCTAGGTAAAATTTCTCCCTTGTTAAGGGAAGGTCCTATTGGAGTCATAACCCTCATGCCAATGGCTTGGAAACTAGTCATTGTTGAAGTATAGTAAGTAGTACTTTTAGTTCTGTGCAATAGATAGGATATTTGCATCAACTCCAGCTTTCCCTCATCAAATTACTCTTAACAACAATCTAAGTCTGTACAAGATCCGACAGAACTTCAGAAAAATGGATTGATAGTAACTTGACCAGGCTCATTGAAGGATCATTTTTTTATTATTATTATTAACATGGGTGTTCAGGTCAATTTGCGTACATCTCGACTAATCCCACGGGCCTTAAAGTTAATGACTATGCAAGCCTTTAGTAGCTCTAAGATTTGTAAAACTTAAACTGGTGATCTCTGTAGAAAAATGGATTGATAGAAATCTTTGTTCAGCACAGACATTGGAATGGGAGAATGCAAAACAGAGCTAGTTGTAATGAAGATTATTGCGATGTGTTTCTATACAAAACGGAAAAAGAAAACTATTGACTGGGGTGTCCAATATCTCAGAATTGTCAAAGTAGACAAATTAAGAAAGATGGTGCGAAGATTGAATGGGGTGTCCAATATCTGCCATTGGAGACTAAGGAGAAGAGGACCTAGCTTTTCTTAGCTTTGTCCTGTTATTTTTGTTTAACCTACGCAGCGAGTATACATAATGGCTAAATGAGCTAATCTACAACGAACTCCTCGTTAAATTACTCTCTCAACTGACAGAGGGCTAAAACATGGCATTCTTCATATATACACCAATAAAAAAAAAATAGACGACTATGCAACCTCTGGTTAGACAATCTATGACGGACCGAAGATTGCTTAAATCTTAGACAATCATAGACAATTCCATTCTGAGGTTTGGTGTTCAAAGAAAAGAATGATTATCACACGGAAATTCCTGCTGTATTTTCCTTCAGTCTCCTCTCAAGTGTTGATCTACTATAATTGGATCTCTCTCTTCCCTCCCCGAAGTTAAATTACAAGATTTCAATATTTGCACAAATTATGCAAGGCAGTTATTTTTCATCCCCAATCTCCTTTTATTTTGTTCGTGATATCATTAGTATTCATCAACCTAATTTGTGCACTTTGCTTGTATAAGAATGCTGAAAACAGAAGGAACCACTTTTCTTGGATGATGTGGTTTCTTGATAATTTTGTTTGAGTTACCAAATTAAGAGGAATTTAACAACAATCTTTTGGCAAACCTGAAAAGCAAAATGAAAATTCTCCTGGATGGCATAGCCTTTTCTTTTGGCCCATCAAGGTCCATGAAGATCAGTTGAACTACAAAAAAAACATAAATAAGATGATCAAGCGATCTATCTACCTTCCTCCTTTCATCCGGATATAGGTGATTTCATTAGCATTGATATTGCTGTAGTGTTTATGCTGTGCATGTGTGTGTGGAGTAGTGGTGGTGGTGGTGGTGGTGGTAGTAGGTAAAACATAGTAATGGAAAATCTTATTCCCATCAATATCACTAATCCAACTAAAATGTTTCAGTTGTAGTTTTTCCATAGAAATAGGACTAACTTTGATGGTTTAGGCTTGTAAAAAATTCACAACAATGGCATACAATAATAACCTCTTTTAGAAAGATGAATTCATAGAAAGTCAAACGAGAAAGAGAATAGCATTAAAGCACCTTAAAGTATCAAATAAAGCACCAAATAATGTCAATTACTTTAAATATAAAAATTTACAAGGCTATGCTGGTACCTTCAGATAACGAAGTTTCCCCTTTGTATGAGACAGCAAGTTCAAGGACATGAACTTTTCATTAGAGTGTAGCACGCTAGCAGACTCTAATTCATCTTCACCCAAAGCATCCATGGACGTATCGTTCTCAATTTCTCTTAAGTGCAAACGTGCTGTTGCCATCTTAAATTCATCATAGAGCACGAAGAAGTTGAGCTTGAGCAACTGCCAAGGACCTTGCATGTCCATACTCCTTCCTCATTCCCTAGATGAAATAGAAAGAATGCCAGTTTTAAAATGCTTGCATTCAATATTATTAATGATTTGTTCATTCAATACAGTCCTAGTGTAGAAGTTTCCACAACAAAAAGAAAAAAGAAAAGAAGAATCGATCAAGCATACCTCCAGAATGTGTATCTGCAGGCTGGCAGCAGACACAGCTTCATTTTCTAACTGGGCCTTGCAATAGCTCTTTATAACTCCAAGAATAACCTCCAATTTAGATGGCGATTTTGAAACCTATCAACAACAAGGGAATATATAAGACTTCAAAGTGAGCGACTGATTACGCATCATGAAAGTGACAAAAACAAATATTTGATGACTTTTACAATACTTAGGACAGAGTTTCACTCGGTATCCAGTAAGTTTAATTCTTAAGCTACTGCCCCTCCCTGCTTGTGCTGTGCCCCAAGAATTGTAAAGAGGGGCGTCTAAAAACAACCTAGCACTGGTGATTAAAATTTGGCATTGCTAAAATGAGATGAGCCGCCTATCTGTTGACTTGTGCTTATATGTTGCAAGCTCCAATCAAGTGATAAGAGTGTTAAAAAATATACAGCCATATATGCTGGAGTAAGATTCATAGGCTAGTTCACATAAGAACAGCCATTCAGTCTGACAACCATGTCCATTGACGGATGGCCATGAGGAATCTCCAGAATTAAACATCTGGTAGATGAAAGATGGTTTAGTTTGACCTATTGAGGTAAGGAAACTTACCATCACTGTTTCTCCAGTCTTTCTTTTCTTCGATTCTTCATTCAAATCACTAGATGGCAGTGAATTTTTCTTTGGCGGTCTAAATTCCAGTAGTAACGATTTCTCTCTGAGTTCCTTTTTTGCAGATTCACTGCCTCTTCAGCAGATGTAATAATGCCTCCATGTAATTTGTTAAGACGAAATAACCTTGCCTCATATTCCTGACAAACAAATATAAAAATGTGATCACAGTGAATCCCCTCTCCCCCTTCTTCAACGTACTAAATAGTCAAACATCAAAGTAAACAGGCAGTTGACTAAAATACCTGAAATGATTCCTCCAATTCACAATGAACACATGTGGGACCATCGTCAATAGCTTGGCATATTCGACAATGTCTCACACGTTCAATATCCTCTTCCTTTGGGTTCGCCATTGTTCGATCAATTTCCAAAATTCGATCAAGTAACGTTTGTCTAGAAGCTTCCAATTGATCTAAATGAGTTCAGACCAGTAATGCTTCGTAAACTGAAGTGAGATCAGTATTAGTAAACTACCATAATTAGAATTGATATCCAGACCAAGACTGCATACCAGTCAAAGGTATTCTAACTTAGCTTTGAAGTTCAACGGGGAATATAAGTTAGCAAAAATACAAAGAAATTACATATTATGATCAAAGAAGTTGAACTAGAATGATCTATTTATTCATTGCGCATATTTTAGACAATCACTAACCGTGATGCAATTCTTGATGATCTCGAATTTGTTTACAGTTCCTGAGACAGCCTCTTCAATCTTTCTTATCAGCTCACCTGTGGAATCCTTGTTCTGTTCTGCATGATTGAGAGCATCCAACCACCAAACTGTATGTAGATTTTTTCTCTCACCAAATTCATTACAAACCTTCAAAAGAATTATAATCTTGCTTAAGACCTTTCGACTGAAAACAACTAAGAAATGCAGAAAAAAGAGACAATTTCTAGTTATGCCACTCCTTAGAATATGATAATCAATTCCTATGTAATAATGATTTTTAAAATGAAAACAGTAATGAAGTTGTGGTCATCAACCGTAACAATGTCATACTCACCTTTGACATAGCACGCTAGAACAGACTGAAAAGCAGGCATTCTGCTTGCAGACCAATGAAAAGTCTGGTTCAAATGACTAAGTAATACCTCACTCACCCAAATAGATGACAGAGGGTTCAACTACCAGAAAATAACGGATTAGGGCCTATTTTTGTGTGAGAAAATACTAGAATGCAAGAAAACCTGGTAGACAAAGGCAAACAGCATGGGTTTGAGTTAGAATCCTAAACACTGAATCATGAAATACCATCATGAAAGGGAATTCCCATTATTCTCTTTGAAGGGGAATGGGTTTGAGGTGGGATTCTTTAAGGGATCATAAAACCAGGCTTTGAAAGATTTGCTTCTCCTATATCAGTGTCTAATTTGTGTAGGAACTAGCTCGAATCAGAGTAGTGTTTGTGGGCAGAGAATGTGAGAACTGGTAGATAACGATTCCTACTGACCAAAAACGCAGAGAACATCTCCATCTTGATGAAGTCCAATGAGCAGAGGTTTCTGCTAATGAAATTTGTGAGTGGGGTGTGGTTCCTGAAGTTGTATGTATCTATACTGAAACAAATACAGTTCCCTTCACTTTGGCTAATTATACAGATTTGGATTGGCTGCAATATAATCCAGCATGAGGCCAATCATTGAGGTTTAGTGTTGCATGAGCTAATTGTTATACACATCTATATAGTTTATCTGATTATTCAATAAAAAAAGGATTTTTAGATCAAATATATGTAGTCGTGAGATAAATCATGTAAACACGGCTCTATTTATGACATCACATTGCATTATGAGAAAGTTTATATCATGTTCCAATATGGAGGAAACATACCTGTGTGTATGACTTGTTAAAGTCTAGCTGAGCTGCAGAAAGTTTTGAACTAAACACAGACAAGTATTTCTGTTTGAAGTTATCACACGCTGTTCTCAAATATTGAGTACTGAAGGATGTGGATGACATGTCATGATTATTTTAAGAAACAATTATTAAAACATTCCAATTACTTATTTATTTATTTATCTTTGAGATTTTTTATTTTTAATTCACACTAGAAAAAACTTTATTTTATTTTAAGAAATCAAAAAACAAATAAGAAATTGGTTAAGTTTTTTATTGTTAATTGTTTTACTTATTTTTGTTCTTTTAAACTAATTAGCATGAATAGGTAAAATAATTATATAAAAAAAGAATTAAATCTAACATGAATAAATAAAAATTACAAAAAAATTAATATCTTTTGTTTTAGTTTTACTGGATTGTTATTTTGTTGGGCAACTTCAAAATAATATTATTTTAATTTTAAAATAAAATAAAATGATATCGTTTTAATAAAATAAAACTTAAAATAATCCTTAGAATCAACCTAAAGAGTCTAACTCTAGTTTAACCATGTTAATATTCAAGTTTATTCAAAATCAAAATAAAACTCCGTCTATGTTAAGATCAGAATTAATGAGTTTTTGAATTGATTTAATTTAGTCCAAATTAAATTTCAAATCAATAAACTAGCATATTGATGTTAAATAATTTTAAATATTATGAGGTAAGTAAAGTATTTTAATCTTGTGGGTTTTAAAATTAATAATTATATAAATTTTTAGTAGTTCTAATTCTCACTTGTGATTATTAAGAAATAAATCCAAGAATAAAGTCTAGAATCAATAAAAATATGTTACCTTCTTCCCTACTACCTACAAGTGTCCAAATCAAAATCATACAAATTTCCTTATCAAAATAGATATTATATGGACTTATAATATCATCAAATCTATCTAGAGCTTATAAGTTAAGGTTCTCGAACTCATGACTGATACCATCAGTACTACTCTTCAAAACATTTGTGCAAATTCACCCCTTTCTAAAACACCAATTACAGAGTTTGTAAGAACCTCTTCTGGAATCTCAGGATGTGCCTATCGCCTTCACGTCTATCAGAGTCATGCGAGAGGTCCTCTTTAAGCACATCATATGTTGTCAATACAATGTCAGCGTTGACAAGTACAAATGTATTTGAAAGAGATGTATCTCGTACGCCTTCATACACATAAGTTTTTAAGGAACCTGGACGTGTATGCCTAAAAAAAGATAACAATTACCTAGTCAGTCCAACAATCTTGCTGCATCAGAAAAAAAAAAGTGCAAGACCACAATTCAATAAATTTCCAAATGAAAATGAAATTTTCCGCATCAAATATTCAATCCATATGCAGTAGGTAACAGATTCTTGAGTCTTCACCTAAAAGAAGTGAACTGTTTATAAAATAAAATTTAATAAATCTCATAACTACAGCTCATGACCAGCACTGGATTTACATGTCTCAGTAAATCTGTAGCTAATAGATATTCAAGTTCTATTTTCTCATGGGACCTGGGAGTAATGTGGCACTTGGTTCAAGATTGAAATGTCATTAACATATAGCTAATAGCAAGGAAAAATCATGTCACCAGCTCAATAGTGCCAAAAAGTCAGTACACCCCTTCATGTTGAAAAACGATCGCTTGCATTGTCAATGTGATTAGTAAAGCCTGAGAAATTGTTTATCAAACATTATTGTTGAATATGTGTAGGCTAAGTTAAATATCTCAACAGTGGTGCTTCAATTTCATAAGCAACCAACCAATAGACTGTTCTTTGGGTTTGAATTTTCTAATGAAATGATGGAAATTCATTTCATTAGAAAATTCAACATCAAGTTGGAAATTCATTGGTTGGTAGACTGTTTTTTGGGTTTGAATTTTGTATTGGAATGATGATTTTGCCTACTGAAGCTCTTGTTTCAGCGATAACTTATTTCTAAATAATCTCAACCCATAAAAATTAATAATATAAATCCAACTTGTGAATATCTGTAATATTTACATAAAAATTAGCACAACATGATATATATCCAACTTGATTGGATCATGTTTATATAATATATAAAATACTAAAAATTGAATTGAATATAATTATCCAAATATACTTAATTATGAACACCCTACTTACAATTCCTTAATTTCCTCAAGTTAATTACTTGATATTTGCATGCAATAACATAAGGTATACATATAGCTAGGTAGATGTGCTTTCTCTTTCCTTTTATTCCCACAACTTGTACGGATTACAAGTCTCCCTTTGTTAATTTAGCAGGATTGGACATTCCATATTAGTATTTGCTCCAAGAATCTGTGAAATTAATGGGCACTATTAGGCATTTATTAGTCCAATGATAGTATTTTAAAAATAGTAGAATAATTAGCAAACATCCAAAGAGCCGAAAGCAAGCACAAACATTTTGCTAGCTAGCATACATAGATATTCTCGTTTATTTTCAAGGGAACACCTTCTTGAACATAATATGGCAAGATTTGTAAGAGACAAATGAAGTAAGCTATCAAGAACCGAAAGCATTGGCATCGTGGAGGCAAGATCAGTATAATAAGAAGGTGGTGAAAACTAGCAAGGGAAACAATTTGGGAGAAGAAAACACTGTCAGCCTCGTGGTAATGTCTCCTCTCACTATATAACCAAATCGACACTTTGAATCTTACCTGCCCCCATTTGTAAAGCACCAAAAATCCCATTTAGATCATATATACATGCCTTTGATTAAGAGTTTGTTTCACATCGCGGTGATAATTTAAAATCAAAATATTATCAAACCCTTCAAGCAAAGAAAAACAAATTCTAACGCATAAAACAGTGCCAACATAATTTGAAAGAAAAAAAGTTCGATGATAAATTCATATTACAAATAACTATTGTTCCAATTGATAATCGAATAGAAATAGCTAGCTATACACTATGAGAAGAGATCTCCCAAACTTAATGTGCAAAATGCCTTAGGCAGTGGAGGCCACTTAGTTGTAAGCTCGAAAGAAATTTTTTCCATTGTAGGCCGAGATTGAGGATTGGCATGCAAGCATGCTAGTGCAATTTTCATCATGTGGACAACGCCCTCTGCTGCTCCTTTTTTAGGAAGCGAGATGCGGTGGTCTAACACATCCTTCAATAGTGCATGTTGAGCAATCGGTGGCATCGACGATGATGACGAAGATCCTGGTGATAAGAGTGCTGAAATGAGATCGCCTGGGTGCCTTCCTGTCATCACCTCCATTGTTACCACTCCGAAGCTATAGACATCGCATTTTTCAGTCAACTTCATTGTGTAAGCTAGCTCTGCCAAAAAAAATGATTATGCATGGTTTTTTATCAAATAGTTGAAAGAAAATACTTTATAATAAAAGCTAAAAAAACACTATATATTATCTTCACTATTACACATTAGTAACTTAATGTTGAAATAAAGCTACGCACCTGGAGCAGTATATCCAAAAGTACCTGCAAATGAGGTCCAATTGGATGAGTCAGGCATCAACAGTCTAGCTGTGCCAAAGTCGGAGACGTGTGCTTCGTATTCCAAATCCAGAAGGATATTATTGCTGGTAATGTCTCGATGAATGATCGGAGGAGAGCAAGAATGGTGTAGATAGGATAAAGCTCCACCCACCCCTTTCACAACGTTTAGCCTTTTCGTCCAATCAAACTCAATTGCTTGTTCCTCACTGGTTATAATCTTTCTCAAGCTTCCTCTTTCAATGAACTCATAAACCAAAAAAGAATGCTTTGCATGTGAGCAAAATCCATACATTTTCACAATATTTCGATGTCGAATATTTGCCAACACACAAGCTTCCTTTTCAAAAGCTTTAAAATCGGACAACTTTTCTGTTTGTGACCGGTGAAGTTTCTTCACAGCAACCACCTGTTCTGTTGGCATCACTGCTTTATAAACAGTTCCATATCCTCCTTCGCCAATGCAGTAGTTGGAGTTGAATTCCTCTGTAGCTTCAACGATATTCTCATACAACTTCTTCCCATCATGGTCCAATATCGTGAATATGTTTCGATCTTGTTCATTTTCTGGCTCAGCGTTTCTCTTCCTAGCTCTTTTGCAGAGAATGAATAAAGCTCCAAACACTAAAAGCAAGCTTCCTAAAAGAGGGAGTACAATCAAAATCACAAGCTTGTTGCTCTTTCTCTTAACAGTTTTGCTGCTTTTTGGAAGATTGCACGGCTTTAGACCACTGGCGTTGCCACATATACCCATATTATCCCTTAATGCCTCAAATGAAGCGTTGTGGAAGGCTTTGATATCGGGAATGGGGCCTTGTAGCTTATTGGATGATATATCCACAGTTGTTAAGCTTACCATGTCTTTGAAAGTGCTCGGAATCCGTCCAGAAAGCATGTTGTAAGAGACATTCAGAGTTTCCAACCTTTGCAGTTGCCCCAGTTGCCTCGGTATCTCTCGAGTCAGGAAATTGCAGCTAAGATCAAGATCTTGAAGAGAAAGTAGAAAGCCTATCTCACCTGGAATGCTTTCTCTAAATTTATTACCGCTGAGGTTCAGCAACAATAAATTCGAGCATTCCCCAAGTTGTTTTGGAATCAATCCACTCAGATTATTAGATGCTAAATTAAGGATTTGAAGATTGGAAAGCATCTTAAAATCTAAGGGAACGGCACCTGAAAGATGGTTGTTGTTAAGAATAAGCTTGTACAACAACTTCAAACCCCCTAAATCTTTTGGGATGGCTCCTTTTAACTGATTTGATGACAGATCTATCAAGTGCAATTGAGTAGCCTTCCCAAGCTCTGGTGGTATCTCACCAGAAACATTATTGTTTGAGATTTTTAGGCTTGTCATGTTACGACAATCTCCCCATTTTGAAGAAAGCTCACCATAAAAATTATTGTAACTCAAATCAATATAATCCAGATGTGGATAGACACCAAAAACCTCAGAAATATTTCCTGTTAATTGATTCCAATCAAAGCTTACTCGGTATAAACCAGTGCAGTTTTTCAAGCTTTTCGGGATTGAACCTGAGAAATAGTTGTGGTCAACAGTAAAGTCTTCCAATACTCCTCCATGGCATAAATCTAGTGGCAATTGACCCGTGAATTCGTTGATACCCAATGACAAATACTTCAAATGGGTGAGATTGTTCATCTCTGAGGGCAATGGGCCGTGAAATTTGTTCTCATGTAATCTCAAGTCCACAAGGGATACAAGTTGTCCTATTTCTGAAGGAACACATCCAGATAAATTATTGTGACCTAGAAAAAGTTTAGTGAGCATTGTCATGTTACCAATAATAGAATGGATGGTACCAGAGAGTTGGTTCCGGTAAAGGCCAAGAAAAGATAATTTTTTTAATTTTCTAATGGAATAAGGGATTTCACCGGTTAAAACATTATTTGACAAGTCAAGTTTTTTAAGAGATTCT
This sequence comes from Populus simonii, assembly GCA_007827005.2. NCBI lineage: Eukaryota > Viridiplantae > Streptophyta > Magnoliopsida > Malpighiales > Salicaceae > Populus > Populus simonii. The sequence goes on from CM017482.2 coordinate 13,362,640, forward strand.
AGTAACCCAATTTCCTGAGGAATGAAACTAGAGAGTTGGTTTCGATAAAGGTAAAGCAAAGATAAATTTCTTAATTTTCCAATAGAAGAAGGGATGGAACCAGAGAGTTGGTTCCTACAAAGACCAAGGAAAGATAAATTTTTTAATTTTTCAATTTCATGTGGGATGGTTCCAAAAAGAGAATTGTTCGGAAGGTCAAGACCAAAAAGATTACGGAAGGCCGAGAAGTTGAAATCATAAAGCGTACCTCTCAAGCCAAAGTCTGCAAGGCTCAAAATGGTGACGCTTCCAGAATTGTCACAGGTGATTCCAATCCAGTTAATGCATGGGCTAATGCCGACCCAAGAAGAAAGGAGAGATTGGCTTTGGTTGTCAAGACTGGCTTTCCATTGGAGAAGAGCCTCAGCTTCTGTATTATTATTACCAAATGGTGAAGTTTTCGAGGAAGTGTGTTCAGCTAAAGCAAAGAAAGAAGAAAAGCTGAATATGTGAAGGAGCAAAAACAGGATGTGGAGAAAGAAGGAGAAGAATGGTTTGTTTAGTAAGGACGTCGTCATGGTGTGTTTTTCAAGAGACATAGGATATGGTTTGCTATGGTAGATTAGGCTCTTCCATGGAGAGGTATTTATAGGCAGGAAAACATGATTGGAATTGTTTTTTTTATATATAAATCATTGATTATTACATCTCTTCTCTAATAAGTTGAAATTAACTAGGCTAGTGATAGTGCATAAAATTTAAATAAATAAATTTATTATTATTTTCAATCCCTATGTGAAATGAATTAAACACTCACCCTGGCTTTAAAATAATTAATTAATCACTTGACCAATGTTGACTTTGCTTGATTGAATATTTTTTGTTATAGAAGATATCCTCTTTCTTCTCATTAAATTTTCCATCTTATCTTTTTTTCCCTTTTACTACTTCATATAAACACTACCAGAAATTCGCTTAATACCAACGGAATTACCGACGGAATAATTTTGTCGGTAATTTAAGGTCGCCATTACCGACCGAATTTAATCCGTCGGTAATTTCATCGGTAGCTAGCTACCGACGGCCAAATTCTGTTGGTAGCTACCGACAAAATGTTGAGAATATAAAAAAAAGGGTGGTTCACTGACGTGGAGGTTATTGCGAGTATTTTTTACCAATGAAATCACTGAAGGATTTAAAATGTCAGCTCCGTACGGTGACATGACTGATTCACCAATGAAAATGCAGACGGAATCACTGAGGGATTCAAAATGGCAGCTCCATACGGTGACGTGCCCTATTTATCATCAGACGAGCAGACGGAATCACAGACGGAATAGGTCCGTCAGTGAAGCCGCCGGCAAAACTTAATATATCCCCTCTCTATCGACCCTCTCCTCCCCTATTTCTCCTTCTCCTTCCCCATCTCAACTCTCCCCAACTGCAAACAACCAGCCCCCACCCCCCCTCAAAAAAACATCTCTCTCTTCTCAGCACAACAAGTCATATTTCTTGAAGTCTTCTCGTCACAGCATCCATGTTCTGATTTACCAACGGATTTTTATCAGTTTTTGTAAGTAATTCTATCTTTTTAAATTTTAACATTTAAATGTGAATTTTATTTTTTTTTTAGTATATGTACATGTTTTATTGTTATTTCTCAAACAAACTTATAGTATATGAATGTATAATTTTATACTTGTTATGGCTTGTTTTAGATTTTGTAAGATTGTATTTGTTTGTAAATTGTTGAAACTTTATTGAATTATTGAATTACATGTGTTGTTTTGAAATAATTAATAGCTTGTTTAATGAGTCCGTTTTAAGTTTTTATCATCAATGGTATTGTGGAGTTGTAATTTCTGTAAATTGATATATATGTATTAATTTGTATGGACGTTGATAATTGATAATGAATATTTAATATTTATGAGAAGTTGTAATTGGTTTGTTGAATAATCTCAAGGTAAACCAATATTTTTGCAAATTTATTTACCTAACATAGTTAATTAATACATTTTGTCATCATAATTTTATAGAAATTCGATAGAAGTCATGAATGATCGTTCATGGTTGTATCGAGATTCACCCCAAGGATTGCGGAGGATGGATTATTGTAACGGAGTTCAGGGTTTTATTAATTTCAAAACATCTATTCCTAGAAATTTTACTGGAGGCGGTATTAGGTATCCATGCAGGAAGTGTCAAAATAAAAGGTATCTTCATTCATATGTTGCAACGATGCATCTTCTATACAAAGGGTTTATGGAGAATTTCTAGTGTTGGTATGCATACGAAAAAGTATTTGTTAGTAAGAGGAGAATTGGAGAAAGGTGGTTGTGTCAACTTCTAGTGCTAGCAATATGCATGAAGCGGCAAATGACAACACTAATCCTTACAGGAATATGGTTATGGATGCAATGAGAATAAATCAAGGTAATGTCAGTTAATGTCCAATTGTAAAAGAAGAACCTAATGCAAATGCAACTAGGTTTTTTGATTTGTTGAAAGATTCTAACGAACCATTATGGGATGGCTGCATGAACCACAGTACGTAAATTATCGGCCGTAGCACAGGTGTTCACCATCAAGTTAGATCACGGGTTAAGTGAGGCCGGGTATGACAAGATTATTGAATGGGCGAGAAGCATTTTACCTAAAGGGAACAGGCTAAAAGAAAACTTCTATGCTGCGAAGTACATGATGAAACCCCTCGGTTTAGGATACCAGAAAATTGACATGTGTCCTAACTTCTGCATGTTATATCCCTTGAAAATGCTGAGATGACCGAGTGCATGACATGCATACATTCCCATTACAAACTCAGAACTGGTAGGGGAAAGACTCTAGTGGCATATAAAAAACTTAGATACTTCCCAATCACATCTAGACTGTAGAGGTTATTCATGTCACCAAGGACTGTTGAGCACATGACATGGCACCAATCACATGATGCGGTTGATGGAGTGATGGTGCATCCTTCTGACGGCAAAGCGTGGAAACACTTTAACAGTGTGCATCCTCACTTTTCAGCTGAATCAAGGAACGCGCATCTTGGGTTGTGTATAGACAGATTCAACCCATTCGGGTCATTTACTGCTCCTTATTCTTATTGGCCAATCATACTGACGGTTTATAACTTGCCATCGGGGATGTGTATGAGACTGGAGTTCATGTTTTTATCTATGGTCATACCAAGTCCAAGCAGCCCGGGCCGGAATATAGATGTTGTCTTCGACCGTTGATTGATAAGTTGGCGTTGTTGTGGTCCTCCAGAGCTTTGACTTATGATATATCAAGGAAACAAAATTTTCTTATGAGGGCGGCTTTGATGTGGACTATTAATGATTTTCTAGCTAAGGAATACTTTCTGGTTGGAGCACGCATGGGAAACTAGCATACTGCATGAAAAATAACAAGGCATTCACCCTAACAAACGGAGGTAAAGCTTTTTTTTTTACTGTCACCGTCGTTACTTGCCACATAATCACAGGTACAGAAAGAACAGAAAAGATTTCTTTGTTGGCAGAGTTGAAAAGGATGTTGCACCCCCATGTCTTTCTAGTGAAGAATTGCATGATGTTGTATCAGAGTACAGTGACATTGTGTTTAGTCTCCAATCAGGTAAGCAAAAGTTTTCTGGTTTTGGTTTGACCTATAATTGGTTAAAGCGAAGTATCTTTTGGGAGCTTTCTTATTAGAAGACCAATCTTCTCCGCCATAACCTTGATGTCATACACATTGAAAAGAACGTATTTGAGAACATTTTCAACACCGTCATGGATGTGAAGGGGAAGACAAAGGACAACATCAAGGCTAGATTGGATGTAGCTTTGTTCTGTAACCGTAAAAATATGAAGTTGGTTTGTGATGAGTCATGGATCACAAAACCAAGAGCAAGCTTCGTGTTAGAGAAAAATGCACAACTACTAGTCTACAAATGGCTTAAGAGTCTGTGTTTTCCCGATGGACATGCCTTGAACATATCCAGGCTGGTTAATATGGAGGAATGCAGATTGTATGGAATAAAGAGTCATGACTGCCACGTGTTTATGCAAACACTCATCCCATTAGCATTTCGTGATTTGTTGTCAAATGGGATATGGGATGCACTCATGGAGATCAGTGATTTCTTTAGAGATTTATGCTCCAGCAAGTTGAATGTTGATCACATTGAGAGGCTTGAAATGAATATCGTCGAGACACTATGAAAACTTGAGATGATATTCCCTCCATCATTTTTTGACTCAATGGAGCATCTCCTCATACATCTACCGTTCGACGTAAAGTTGGAAGACCGGTCCAGTATAGATGGATGTACCCATTCGAAAGGTTAGATATTACAGTTGCAATGTAATTCATATATAAAAGTATTTTCTTTGTTTTCTTCATTGAAAATATTTGATTAATTCAATGCAGGTACTTGTTCAATCTCAAGAAAAAGGTTAAGAACAAGGCGCATGTTGAGGCTTCGATATGTGAGGCCTATATTGTTGAGGAGATCTCAACATTTCTCTCGTACTATTTCGAACCTCATCTAAGAACGAGAATCAATCGCGTTCCACGACATGATGATGGCGGTGAAGTGTCTTCTAGTGTGAACTTGTCAATACTCTCCAATCCTGGACGACCCATACCTAAAAATGTTGTAAGAGGAAGATATTTTTCGGAAATAGAGTTCAAACAAGCACATAATTATGTTCTATTTAACTGTGATGAGCTGAGACCTTTTATTCAATAAGTGTATATATGTGTAATACAAATTAAACTTTGTCAATAATATATTGCTAATTATATATTGTAATATAATACACTCATTACCACTTGCAGGGAACATCGACAATATTTATTGTCTAATAACTCACAGTTGATCGAATCCCAGATCTTTCAATTACAAGATGAATAATTTGCCATATGGTTCAGAACACATGTAAGCACCATCACAAACTCATTCTCACTTGCAAAATTATTGTATGCATGTCATTATGTGATTCTCGTTTACTGTTCATTGATGTACATTATATACAAGGTTTATCAAATGAGAAAACGTGTTGCTAAGTCATCGGTCTTCACTAAGCCTGGGCCCTGAAAGAAAAGTTAAGTGCTACAATGGGTATTTTGTCAATGGATATGTTTTCCATACTGCAGAATACGGGCATGGAAGAAAGACATATAACAGCGGTGTTTGTGTTAAGGGATCGGCTAGTAGTGAGTTAGAAGTTGACTCCTACGGTAGATTAGAAGAGGTCGTCGCACTGCAATATCATAGCGGGCAGAATAGAGTGTTTTTATTCAAATGCTATTGGTATGACACGACTGACAGAGAAATCAGAGTTGATCCACACTATGGTCTGGTCGAAATCAACTCCAAAGCTAGACTCCGCAACGTAAACGATGTCTTTGTTTTCGCAAAGCAATGAGTCAACAAGTTTATTACACATACACCCCTTCTTTTTTAAAGGATCGATCAAGAGTGAATTGGTTGTCTGTTTTAAAAACGAAACTCAGGGGTCGTGTCGAGCTTGTTCAGGATGAGAATGAAGACACAAGTGTGCGAGATGAAGTCTTTTAAGTTAGTGGGTTGGTTGAACCATATCGAGTTGCTCCTTCGATTGACTAGGAAGAAAATTCAAATTTTTGCATTTTCGATGATAGTCTTATTGATGTTGACGCAGAGGAGTTGAATGTTGTTTTGAGCTCTAGCGGACAAGCAAATGTCGATGAAGATGATGATATCCTTATTGAAGATTGTAATAAAGGTGATGACTATTCAATTGACGACGAAGAAGAAGAAAATTCAGACTAACTATCAGAATGAAGCCTTGTGTAAAACATGAAATATGTGTTGTTTAAGCATTGTTGTTATTGTTTTGTGCGATGGACAATTTAGCAATCAAAATAATTACTTGAAATGCCACTATTACCGACGTCCATACCGACGGACAAACGTACGTCGGCATTTCACAGAGAGTTGAAAAATAATTACTTGAAATGCCACTATCACCGATGTCCATGTCGACAGATTCCAATCCGTCGGTATGTTGTCGACGGGTCACTATTACCAACAATATCATCGACGGACTGTGTGAATTCCAAAGAGCGGTGCATTAAATGCATCTCTGACCGCGTCATTTTGCTGACAGAATTACCGACAGACCATGAAAAATATGGAGGGTAATACAAAACATTGGTGTGAAATTCAAAAATTACTGATGGATTTTCAAAACTTCACCGACGGAATAAATTAAAATAATATTATTTTTAATTTCTGTCGGTAAAAATGTGCTATAAATCCTTGTGATCGCCCTTTCAGTTCATTTTTTTCATCTTCTCCATTCTTCACCTTTTAATTTCAATTTTTTTCCTCTCATTTCTTCAAGACTTTTACCTGCAATCTCTAACTAGTTTTCTTCTTAATCTTCATCAAATTAAAAGGTATGTGTTTCCTCTATTTCATTTTACGTTAAAGTTTTTTTTTTTTTTTGTTATGTTTTTTGTTTTGGTGAATTTTTATAATGTAGATAAAGTCTTGAAATAAACACATTATTAAGGTAAGCATATTTCATTCCTAAAGTCTATAGTTTTTTATAAAAAAATTATTCAATATATTTTATTGTTGTATTGGCATAATAATTGAATAATTTGTTGAATTATAATTGTTAATGTTGAATTTACCTTAGAATAAGTAATTGAATATGTTGGAATAATTAGTAATTTTACTATATTATTGCATGATTTGTGTTTAATTATTTGCATTAATTTTAATTGTTAGTCTAGAGTTTTTTTTGAATTTATTGAATATTTTGTATTGTTTGTATTTATATAACGATTGAATAATTTGTTGAATTGTAATTGTTAATGTTGAATTTACCTTAGAATAAGTAATTGAATATGTTGGAATAATTAGTAATTTTACTACATTATTGCATGATTTGTGTTTAATTATTTGCATTAATTTTAATTGTTAGTCTAGAGTTTTTTTTTAATTTATTAAATATTTTTTATTGTTTCTATTTATATAATGATTGAATATGTTGTTAATGTTGAATTTACCTTGTAATTAGTATGAATGTTATATGTATAGATGTTATGTTATATACAATATTAGTATAGATGGAGTCAATTGGTTGTGGCTTTTGTCAATATTTGCAGGTTTGTGGATTTGGGTAGTATTCAGTATAGGGGAGGTGTTGTCGAATTTTTTTTAACATTCGAATTTAATTATATAATTATTCGTATACAATTGTGTAGATGCGTAGAACGAAAACCACAGCTCGTCGCTCATGTATGGTCGCAGTTAGTTCTTCTAGCAGTGAGGATGACGTATCCTTAGGTGCCTCTCAAGAAGAGGCACCTATGCCACCTATGCCGTCAACCGATGGCCTCTTCCAGCACGGGTTCACAGCGTAGAGGTGGCGTGCCTTCGCAGTGGAATCAATTCACCCGCAAGTACGAGGCACAGTGGAAGGACGACCTTTCAATGTAAGTTTGTTAAGGTTTTAGTTTTTTCTTTTAAATTATAACATAATTTATGAACAATTAATCAATAATTCATTAATTTATTTTATTTTCAGGTTCACAAACATTAAGGCTACCCAAGTAATATCATCAGCGTTTAAATTGTTGATAGAGATTCCATTATTTCAATGGAGTCAGGTGTCCAGACATCCTGAATGGATACTAGAAAATCGATGCATGGTTTAACATATTTAAGGTTGGTGTAATTTCTAATTTCCAACTTATTTCTAATAATTTATTAATATAATTGTAAATAAATTATTTTTTTTATTTATCTAATTATTTATATGCAGCACAAATTCGCCTGGGACAGGGCGCATGACAAAGTTGTGAGGAGGGTGTGGGAAAATCACGCGGCAACTAGGTAACATTGAAAACAATACAAGATTTTTTTAGAAAAAAAATTATGTTTCAACGTCTAATTTCTCGCTATGGAAGTAGGTTATGTGATTTTTGGTATGAATCACAAAAAAAGGCAAAAAAACCCGCGAGAGATAGGGGTCTTCAAGGCTGGAACGACGTGGCAGTTTGGAGGGATTTCGAACCGATATACATCCCGAAAGATATATGGCCACACTATCTTGAGCACGTGACGTATGAGCGATTCACACAACGCTCACAATCCGGTGCTAGCAACCAAAATCGGCCAATTCATGGCTTGGTGACAACGCACACTGGCAGCTCCGTTCTGTTTGCTGCACATGCAAAACAGGTGGTAAGATTAATTTAAATAAAATATATCATTAAATTAATTTGTTGTTAATTAATCTTTTTTCATTATAGGCTACATCTCTTGGACGTGAGCCGAGCCCGATGGAGCTGTTCGTGGAGACGCACGTGCGGAGTCAAGACCGCCAAAAGGGGGCACAACAGTTCGTTGACAACCGTGCTTAACACTTCGTGGTATGTTTGTTCAACCATTTTATTTTGTAAGTTATTATTTTTATTGAATTGAATATGATGATTACTTTTTTTTTATTTTCAGGAGACCTATAATAGCCGGTTGAGGGAGAGATATGGGGACGATCCTTTGACCCATCTGAAATTCGATCCGGATTTATGGATGGAGGTTGGATTGTCTGGTGGACCCGATAAAAATCAGGTTTGCGGGCTCTCCAACACTACAGCCGAGAACTTGCGGGCGGCCCGTAGTGTTTCAACCGTTGGGAACTCCCAATCAGTATCGAGCACCCAACTAAAGAGTTTGTGGCCTTGTAGCAACACATGGCTCAGCTCACTGAAAAATACAACCACCTATCAGCGGAGTATGCACAACTCAAAGCGGAACATGCACAATAAAAAGCGGATCATGAACAGCTTCGCGAAATGGTCATGAACATGGCATCACAGAGTGGTGGGCCATATAACTACCAGCCTCCTCATTCTCCTCCTCCTCCTCCAGCTCCACCTTTATATTAATTTGTAATAAATATTATTTACCTTTAATAGTTCATTTAATAGTTTTTTTGAAACACATTCAGTTTGTAATGAATATTATTTAACTTTATTTTTTTGCTTTTGATGTTTAATAAAAATTTATTTGCATAATTGGTTTTTATTACCATTAATTTATATAATTTTATGTTATGTATTCTAAATAATTTTTTAAAAACATATTTAAAAATAATCACAGAGGGTTTTACTGACGGAATATATCCGTCGACATTTGACAGTAGCTTCCATAGTCATCGACAACTTTACAGACGGATATATTCGGTCGGTATTTCAGACTCACCGACAACTCTACCGACGGACTTAATTCATCGGTATTTGACAGTACCTGCCACAATGACTGACGAATGTACAGACGGATATCTTCGGTCGGTATTTTAAACACTCACCGACAATTTTACCGACGATATGTATCCGTCAGTATATCACACTATCACCGACGGGATAAATCCGTCAGTATATTTCAAGCGAGAAAAATTTTTTTTTGCTCACAATTTCTGTCTATAAAACCATCGGCAGATTTTTTTATGTTGCCGGCCGATATAGCGATGGATGGTGGTATTACAGACGCACGTATTCTGTCGGTAAGGACGTCGATAAAAATAAATTACCGACAAACTCTTAATCACATACCGACAGAATATTTCCGTCGGTAAAACTGTGAAATATTGTAGTGAAAGAAATAAAATAAATTGAAAAGGACCATGAAATGGAGAAAAAGATCAAATTACAAATAGATTCAAAATCATAGGGATTAATTATTTATTTTCAAAGCTATTTCCAATAGGATCAAATTCTGATTTCAACTTTCTTTCCCCTTTCCATATCATAGTTTGCAACATTAACTGGAAAGTCCTACGTTCACATGCACACTGCCTCTAATGTGTATACTATGGATGGATAAAACTCTCTGCAATGTCAATGGTGACGAGCAGGCAGAAAAGTGAATAAAGGGTGATAAAAAGCAAAGAATTCTATGAAAGAAACTTTAATCTCGAAAGTTTCTAGCAATTTGATCACTAATTCAATATATTCAACGGAAGATATTGTAATTGACGTCAGACACTTGTGGGTGTATCGCTTTGTAATTTCCAGTTCATCAATAATTTCTTCCCCCTTTCCATATTTTCCACTGAAAAGACAACGGAAAAGTGTCTGTGAGAGACTCACCAAATTTCCATAACGGAGGGCCAACTTTGACGAAGAGACTGAGAAGACTATGGATCAGTACCCGTAACAACCACGGAACAAGTCAAATAAGAATGTTACGTAGTTTTAGTTGGTTAGATTTTGAATTTGTTTTTTTAGAGATTATCAGTTTGAGTTTTATAAATTTTAGAATTACTGAAGACTTATATATATAATCATTAATTTCAGAGCCTGTGTGATTAGTTGAGGTGTGCATAAACTGGTTCGAACACCCACATTAATAATTAAAAAAAAAATATGATCCTTCAAAGAGGTTGGTTAAGTTCTTATAAATCCATTTTTCCGAAGTTCTGTTGGATCTTGTACAGACTTAGATTGTTGTTAAAAGTAGTTCGATGAGGGAAAGCTGGAGTTGATGTGAATATCTTATCTACAGCAATGGTAAAATTAAATTATTCTCAACGTATATATTTGTGAACTCATTTTCTTCCCCTTTTCATTTTTATATCTGATTTTCTAATTTTTGGTTTGCTTAGTTATATTATTATCATGTATGGACTTAATAAATTAATCACATTATAACCTAGTCTCTTATTGTATGTTTGTTCTATTTATTCATTGAGCTGTGAAAAACTCATCATTTTATCATTTCAATCTTTTCAACTATATATAGTGTGTGTATTAGCTGATCCGATGCAAGTTATTAAGAGTAGGTTTTTGTGTATACTCTAAGTTGATATACCCAACACTCTTTCATGCGGGCTATGACATGTATATATTAAAAAAAAATTCCGGGTTAACACGAGTCACCATGTATGACCTGAAATCCGGCTCCTTAACCGAGTTAATCTTATCCGAGTTAATCCAGGTTAGTTTTGATAACTATGATTACGGGGACACATATGGAGAAAGAGGGTTGGTGATGAATTATATCCTTGTTCCACCGTAGCATAGTCACTGGATCCTTGAATCTACCATGGGTATTGGGTTTAGGGCAATAAAACTGCAGTTGATAGGTTGGCTTGGTTTCAGATTAGGCTCAGCCCAAAGAAAAGGACTGGGATCCTGTTCTTCGGCTGATGAGCTTGCTTGAATTGAACTCGTGAAGTGGAGAAGAGCATGCTCCTCGGGTGCTCGCGAAGTTCTGAAAAATTGTTTTAATAGGACAACGAAACATTGCCTTAGAAGTATCTATCAATAAATCCAACAAATCTGCTCTGTTTTGGAATCTGGATATACTCATGCATGTGATGGGATGGCATGCACTCCAAGAACAGATAAAATGCTTGTCAAGTTCAGGGAATATGCTTGCAGTAAGCAAACTCATCTTTAGGTCAGTGTTTTTTTTTTTTTTTTTAGTTCTAATAAAATTATGTTCAGGTTTAAGATAGTGTCTTGACAGCACAGACATTGGAATGGGAGATTGCAAAACAGAGCTAGTTGTAAAGAAGATTATGGCGTTGTGTTTCTATACAAAACGGAAAAAGAAGAAATATTGACGATCCAGTTCTTCGAACAAAAGTAGACAAAGAAAGATGGTGCAAAGATTGAATGGGGTGTCTAATATCTGCCATTGGAGACCAAGGAGAAGAGGACCTAGCTTTTCTTAGCTTTGTCCTGTTATTTTTGTTTAACCTACGCAGCGAGTATACATAATGGCTAAATGAGCTGATCTACAACGAATTCCTCGTTAAATTACTCTCTCTAACTGACAGAGGGCTAAAAAATGGCATTCTTCATATCTACAATAAAAAAAAAAATCATACACGACTATGCAACCTCTGGTTAGACAATCTATGACGGACCGGGGAGACGCTCTCCCCTTTGGAGATGAAACAACAGCTGCCTGTTGGAAGTGACATAGCCAGAAGATTGCTTTACTGCAATTCCATTCTGAGGTTTGGTGTTCAAAGAGAAGAACGATTATCACACGGAAATTCCTGCTGTATTTTCCTTCAGTCTCCTCTCAGCTGCTAGAGCAGCAGCCACGGACGGGGGCAGATGTCTTAGGTTTTCAGTTGGCTTTCCATCACTTTCTGGTACAGTGGACGGCACTGTTGCGAATAGGGACTCAACATCCTTGAGGGTTAACAAAGGCTGATCCTGATTCTTCGTGTTCCCACTTATGAATGAACTGGTGCTTCTACTTCTGTTCAGTTTATATATGCTCTCTTCCACGGTGTCTTTAACCTAATAAGATTATAGAAGAAAAGGGATAAATTTTGTTAGAACACATAGAGACTATAAAGCAGAAATTCTAACAGATGAAATGAATTTTCAAAGTTTCGGACAACAAGCAAACTAGAAAGCATGAGATTGAAGAATTACACACGTGCACAACACAGAAAGGAACGAGATTGAAGAATTGTTAATAGAAACCCTCACGCTAGTCCTTAAAGAGTTCCTGCATGCTCCTTTTCATAGCATCAAATCCTAATATAATCACTAAAGAAGGGAGTGTACATTTAAATTCTGAAACAAATATAAAAGGCTCCATTCGAGCAACAATCGGATGGTTGACATGATAAGGATTATTATAAGTCTAATCTAATTACATATAGAAATTGCATGGATAAATGGAGAGCTAAATAGAAATGTAAATTATTTAAAAAAGGAACTCAAACAAATAATCCCAAAATACCCCATGCTATCTTCAGTGTGGTGAGGTTATGTATCTCAAATGCATGTCTACTATATGCAATGTTCAAAAGAGAAAAAACACAAGTGTATAGCATCCAAAATTATTTTAACCAAAAAAAAAAAAAAAGGAAAAGGAGCATACTATAAATCGATGGACTAATGTCCTCTTTTCCTGCCCAATTCGGTGCACCCGGCTGACTGCTTGAGCCTCAGCTGCTGGATTGAGCAGTGGCTCCACAAGAACAACATGCTGTGCTTCTAAGAGATTGAGTCCATTGGCTCCATGCTGGATTAAGAGCAGCAACACTTGAACAGATTTTGTTTCTTGTTGTTGTCTATGAGTTCTTTTGGGACTGCTATTCTGCGCTCTGAATTCACTGATGGCAACATGTGATTTCCTGCATTTATGAAGTCACAACCAAAAGACATGATAAAAAATAAGTTGAAGTCTACAAATAGCTCGATCAACATTAAAATACCTGAAACGCACTTCTAACAGTATTTTTGGCACTGGGAAACAAAGAGGTATGCATACATTCAAACTTTTAAACTTCGCACAATACCAATTTTTACAGAACACCAAGTGTTGATCTACTATAATTGGATCTCTCTCTTCCCTCCCCAAGGTTAAATTACAAGATTTCAATATTTGCACAAATTATGCAAGGCAGTTATTTTTCATCCCCAATCTCCTTTTATTTTGTTTGTGATATCATTAGTATTCATCAACCTAATTTGTGCACTTTGCTTGTATAAGAATGCTGAAAACAGAAGGAACCACTTTTCTTGGATGATGTGGTTTCTTGATAATTTTGTTTGAGTTACCAAATTAAGAGGAATTTAACAACAATCTTTTGGCAAACCTGAAAAGCAAAATGAAAATTATCCTGGATGGCATAGCCCTTTTCTTTTGGCCCATCAAGGTCCATGAAGATCAGTTGAACTATAAAGAAAACATACATAAGATGATCAAGAGATCTATCTACCTTCCTCCTTTCATCCGGATATAGGTGATTTCATTAGCATTGAAAGCATGCTCTAACACATCAAGGACATCATTCCAACTTGAAAATACGAGAACCTTTGCTTTAGGATCTGAAGACTTTATCCACAAGATTCTTCTAGTGACTGCTTCAACCTTTATGGTGCCAAAAGAGAAGTAAACAAGGTTTATGCTCTGGGAAAAGGAGAATCGAAATGCAATAGTAACATGCTGTCTTAAGTGCACTATGTGCATGTTCCAAGACTATAAATTTGAATTGAAATTTGCTCAAGGCATTAGATTAGGAAGTAAACCTTTGTTCCATATGAACCTTGAACAGCCAAAGACGCTTCAGTTTTTTCACAGCCTTGAATTGCATCCAGCATAGCAGAACTACAAGATTTGTCCCGTCTATCATCGGCATATGCAATATTCCCAAAATCAGTATGCTGCCGACATGTTGGGCACATTACCCATTTACGTTGGAACCTGTTATCATGCATTTTTCGCTCAGTCATTGCAAAGAAACCTGCAAGAAAAAAGCATGAAATGAAAATTAAATGGCGCTTAACCAGGGTGAAATATCTCATACGAGAGGAATCAACAGGTAATAAAGTCAACTCCAACGTACTTAAGATGGTTGAGGACATCTAAGAGACAAGCAAGCATGCATGTCTGAGTACATGCATGCAAGCAATCATGTGCATCGTGCTCACACACACATGAAAGAGAGAAGTCTGAGGAACTGATGGATCAAGGATGCTAGGACAAAGTATTCATCAACTGTGAATGCAGTTGACCCATCATATCAGGGTAGAAAAATTGCCATGGTCTCTCCTAACTTTTAAGTGACAAAATGCAGATATATGATGCAGGATTATCAATATGTTGTGCGACAATTAGGAGAAAAAGTAGTCTTTTATAAGATGGTTTCTTATCATGCATTGGCTTTTGCACCTACTATTACTGGCTTAGAAGGTCGGATGCCCAGTTTTAGCTGGATCCAGACTCCATATGTAGGATTGTTTGGTTTGTACTGTTTGGGATGCCTATTGGGTCATTTGCTTCTTTTTATCAATGTTTGTTGTATTAAATTCACACGAGAGAGCCAGTTCTAAAGTCGTGAAACTGAATGTTTGTTCTAACACCATAATTATTTCATGAATGGATTTTAGGAAGTTGAAGAATCATGAAATGGAAAACAGGTAAAACTCACATTTACAGCAAGTGACGTGCCCGCATGGGAAAACCATCTTTTGATTGTTTAGCTTCTCTTGACAGATAGGGCATGCTTCCTCATCATCTTTTGGCAAATATTCACTTATCTTCTCTGTTGTCATTGGCACGGCAGCCATTTCTTCAGTTAACGAGGAATTATTTGAACTTTCAGATGTCGGTTTCTGTTTTGATTGTACCAAACCCTGAATGTAAATCAGATAGTTAGATCAATGATGAAAAAGATATATTTTATTCATATACATACAGTAACAGAAAAGGAATTGAGTGACAAATGTCACCCAGCCAAGGTTTATTAACAATTATGCTGGCTAAAAAACCAAAGGTGTCAACACTTACAATATGATGAGGAGTGCACTAAATTAACTGAACAATTTAAAAGTATCACTTAGAAAAGGCTAACAAACAAAAGGCAAAGAGTAAGGCAGTAACCAGCATTTCTTTATCTTCAAACTCTTTCTTTCTCAAAACGAGAAAACTAAAAAATATTTCGAAAGAAAAATAAGAGAAATTAGAACCAAATCGTTGCCTTAGGAAATGCTTTTAGACTTTGTTTTCGTTTTATATCAGTATGACATAATTGATAGTTCATAGTGCTTCAACCGAAAGCCAAATCACAGCCATTTTTGAAAAGAATCACCAATAAGGCTATATATGAATGTTAAATAATTAAAAGATGTGGACAAAAACTTCAGAAGCTAAGGTCATGTTTTCACAGTTTACTTTTAGAACATAGTTTTATGGTTCCCATATCTAGTTTTTCGCATTTATCCTAACAGCATTTCTCTATGGAAAATTAAGGAAACATGTTCCAAAATTAGAAAGTCTTATTTGGCTTACATTAGAAACAATAAAAGAATAGACACAAAATTCAGCAAACCAAACAAGTCCCAAAGGAGCATTTGGAAAAACAACTTTTTTGTGTTTTTCAGTTTTCTAAAAAACTACAGAAGAGTTTCCAAGAAAATAATTTTTATTTTGAATTAGTAAATGTTAGAGAATAATATAAATCATATCTTGGGACCTCACCTAATAGCTTAAGCTTTTGAGTTGAGATGGTTTTTTGACATGGTATTAGAGCATTGATGAATAAGCGGTCACGAGTTCGAGTCTCACCATCCCCATTTATTTGTTAAAAATTAAGCATAAGATAATGTGGGTTTGTGCAAGTTTCAAGCTAAAGAGCTTTCACTTAAGGAGGTGTGTTAGAGAATAATATAAATCATATCTTGGGACCTCACCTAACAACTTAAGCTTATGGGTTGAGATGGTTCTTTGACAATAAACAAATTTTTTTTTCAGAAAACTAAAAAATGTTCCACAAATAAACATGATACATTTTTTATTCGTTATTTTGTAAGTTTCATAAGAGATGAGAAATGGATGGATTTAAAAATGAAAGTAGAGACAGAGACTTGTGGTCATGAAAATTCAAGCAAACTTCATTAGAAGATTTTACCTACGAAAAATCACTTAAAAAAAAGGCAATAAAGGAGACAAATTCTATCAATTTAATTTGGGAGAGAACAGGTAAAAAAAAAAAAGCTGCACAAAAACATCAACCTATTTGTGCAACTACATCCCTTCCAACATAGAAACATAATTTAGAGAAACAAAAAAGTTCTAATCAAAATCCAAGACATTGAAGGAAGGGTATCGACTCCTATTAAAAATACATAAAGGCAAATAACAACATTGGCATACAATAATAACCTCTTTAAGAAAGATGAATTCATAGAAAGTCAAACGAGAAGGAGAATAGCATTAAAGCACCTTAAAGTATCAAAGAAAGCACCAAATAATAGCATATGTCAATTACTTTAAATATAAAATTTACAAGGCTATGCTGGTACCTTCAGATAACGAAGTTTCCCCTTTGTATGAGACAGCAAGTTCAAGGACATGAACTTTTCATTAGAGTGTAGCACGCTAGCAGACTCTAATTCATCTTCACCCAAAGCATCCATAGACGTATCGTTCTCATTTTCTCTTAAGTGCAAACGTGCTGTTGCCATCTTAAGTTCATCATGAGCACGAAGAAGTTGAGCTTGAGCAACTGCCAAGGACCTTGCATGTCCATACTCCTTCCTCATTCCCTAGATGAAATAGAAAGAATGCCAGTTTTAAAATGCTTGCATTCAATATTATTAATGATTTGTTCATTCAATACAGTCCTAGTGTAGAAGTTTCCACAACAAAAAGAAAAAGAAAAAAGAAAAGAAGAATCGATCAAGCATACCTCCAGAATGTGTATCTGCAGGCTGGCAGCAGACACAGCTTCATTTTCTAACTGGGCCTTGCAATAGCTCTTTATAACTCCAAGAATAACCTCCAATTCAGATGGCAATTTTGAAACCTATCAACAACAAGGGAATATATAGTAATTATTTGTGCTTGTTTCAGCATCACGTTATTTTCCCGCAATAGAATTTGACAATACTAATTCCTGAAGTGCTTGCACCGAAAACTAAGATTATCAGTTGCCCCATATGTGTAAAATCTAATTGTGTTGACATAGAAGTAGCGCATACTATTGAACCCATATGTCCACTATATATGACATGATTCTGCAGCCCATTTGTGAGCATCAGTTTTAGTAAATGTGATTAGGAGCGTGGAATGTACTAGAATATCCTTTCCATCCATCAACTTAAAGCTCTGGGTTGGACTTTGTAATGAAGACAGACTGGACAACAAAGATCAGTTGCTGGATTACACTGCCCATTCCTCATTTTAACAATTATGAGGGACTGATTAGGCATCATGAAAGTGACCGGATAGATGACAAAAACAAATATTTGATGACTTTTACAATACTTAGGACAGAGTTTCACTTGGTATCCAGTAAGTTTAATTCTTAAGCTACTGCCCCTCCCTGCATGTGCTGTGCCCCAAGGATTATAAAGAGGGGCGTCTAAAAACAACCTAGCTCACCACCACTGGTGATTAAAATTTGGCATTGCTAAAATGAGATGAGCCGCCTATCTGTTGACTTGTGCTTTGCAAGCTCCAATCAAGTGATAAGAGTCTTGAAAAATATACAGCCATATATGCTGGAGTAAGATTCATAGGCTAGTTCACATAAGAACAGCCATTCAGTCTGACAACCATGTCCATTGACAGATGGTCACGAGGAATCTCCAGAATTAAACATCTGGTAGATGAAAGATGGTTTAGTTTGACTTATTGAGGTAAGGAAACTTACCATCACTGTTTCTCCAGTCTTTCTTTTCTTCGATTCTTCATTAAAATCACTAGATGGCAGTAAATTTTTCTTTTGGCGGTCTAAATTCCAGTAGTAACGATTTCTCTCTGAGTTCCTTTTTTGCAGATTCACTGCCTCTTCAGCAGATGTAATAATGCCTCCATGTAATTTGTTAAGACGAAATAACCTTGCCTCATATTCCTGACAAACAAATATAACAATGTGATCACAGTGAATCCCCTCTCCCCCTTCTTCAACGTACTAAATAGTCAAACATCAAAGTAAACAGGCAGTTGAGTAACTATACCTGAAATGATTCCTCCAATTCACAATGAACACATGTGGGACCATCGTCAATAGCTTGGCATATTCGACAATGTCTCACACGTTCAATATCCTCTTCCTTTGGGTTTGCCATTGTTTGATCAATTTCCAAAATTCGATCAAGTAATGTTTGTCTAGAAGCTTCCAATTGATCTAAATGAGTCTGGATGTGGTACTTCAGACCAGTAATGCTTCGTAAACTGAAGTGAGATCAGTATTAGTAAACTACCATAAATAGAATTGATATCCGGACCAAGACTGCATACCAGTCAAAGGTTTTCTAACTTAGCTTTGAAGTTCAATGGGGAGTATAAGTTGGCAAAATACAAAGCAAATACATATTATGATCAAAGAAGTTGAAATAGAATGATATATTTATTCATTGCGCATATTTTAGACAATCACTAACCGCGATGCAATTCTTGATGATCTCGAATTGTTTAGAGTTCCTGAGACAGCCTCTTCAATCTTTCTTATCAGCTCACCTGTGGAATCCTTGTTCTGTTCTGCATGATTGAGAGCATCCAACCACCAAACTGTATGTAGATTTTTTCTCTCACCAAATGCATTACAAACCTTCAAAAGAATTATAATCTTGCTTAAGACCGAAAGACTGAAAACAAATAAGAAATGCAGAAAAAATAGAAAATTTCTAGTTATGCCACCCTTAGAATATGATAATCAGTTCCTATGAAATAAAGGTGCCATCTTTGTTTTAGATTTTTTAAATGAAAACAGTAATGAAGTTGTGGTCATCAACCGTAACAATGTTATACTCACCTTTGACATAGCACACTAGAACATACTGAAAAGCAGCCATTCTGCTTGCAGACCAATGAAAAGTCTGGTTCAAATGACTAAGTAATACCTCACTCACCCAAATAGATGACAGAGGGTTCAACTACCAGAAAATAACAGATTAGGGCCTATTTTTGTGAGAGAAAATACTAGCATGCAAGAAAACCTGGTAGACAATGGCAAACAGCATGGGTTTGAGTTAGAATCCTAAACACTGAATCATGAAATACCATCATGAAAGGGAATTCCTATTATTCTCTTTGAAGGGGAATGGGTTTGAGGTGGGATTCTTTAAGGGATCATAAAAGCAGGCTGTTAAAGATTTGCTTCTCCTATATCAGTGTCTAATTTGTGTAGGAACCAGCTCGAATCAGAGTAGTGTTTGTGGGCAGAGAATGTGAGAACTGGTAGAAAACAATTCCTACAGACCAAAAACGCAGAGAACATCTACATCTTGATGAAGTCCAATGAGCATAGGTTTCTGCTAATGAAATTTGTGAGTGGGGTGAGGTTCCTGAAGTTGTATATATCTATACTGAAACAAATACAGTTCCCTTCACTTTGGCTAATTATACAGATTTGGATTGGCTGCAATATAATCCAGCATGAGGCCAATCATGGAGGTTTAGTGTTGCATGAGCTAATTTTTATACCCATCTATATAGTTTATCTGATTATTCAATAAAAAAAAAAGGATTTCTAGATCAAATATATGTAGTCGTGAGACATAAATGTGCCATGTTGTCAACTCTACATTCAATGAAATAACCACATCCAGATATACTGATAATTTATGTAAACACGGCTCTATTTATGACATAACATTGCATTATGAGAAAGTTTATATCATGTTTCAATATGGAGGAAACATACCTGTGTGTATGACTTATTAAAGTCTAGCTGAGCTGCAGAAAGTTTTGAACTAAACACAGACAAGTATTTCTGTTTGAAGTTCTCACACGCTGTTCTCAAATATTGAGTACTGAAGGATGTGGATGACATGTCATGATTATTGTTGCCTTTTTTATTACCAACTGAGCAATTTTCTGCTAGGTCCAGTGAATTCCCAGCATCAATAGTGAAATCTGAATCTTCACCACTGACTTTTTGTTTCTTTGCATCATTTAGATCACATGTTTCAGATTTGTTTATCTTGGAAGCCTTTTCAGAGTTTCCATGCAACTGTTGTCCATTAGATGGGACTTCTGTTGAGCGGTCCATAACCAATGCAAGTATATCAGCAAGGTTGTGATGGATGTGAATATTCAATAAAGGATCTAGGCGGAAATCTTCACGGTGTTCTTGAGATAGCGCCAGCGCTTCTTTGTACAATGATACTGCTTGAGGAAAGTTTTGCTCAAGTATTGCTATCCCCGCAAGGGCATTTAAAGCAACAACTAACTTCCTCAAAGCTTCCTCCCCCTCTATCTTCATCTTACCTACAAGAACCTATAGAAGGTCTCTATGAATAAAAAAAATGAAGGGAAAAAAACAACCACTAAAAATTGTTGGAAATTTGATGAACTCTTTTTAGTATTTAAACCACCATCAATATTTCCTCCATAGTCATGGGGGATTGTTGCAGGGAGCGAAGCCCAGAACTTCCTACTTGCGGGTGGCAGCAAGCTTGGCGAAGCTTCAAGAGCGAGTTGAGTAGCTTCGCAGCTTCTGCATGGGTGATCAAAGGATCTGTTGAGGCATCAGTTGAGACACAACCTGGATGAAATACGCATGAAGATATTATAGATATGATATTATTAATACTATGTGCTTCTAAGTGATTTCAAGATGAAGATGCAGGATGACCATTAACAACCTGGGACCCTTCTTTTGACAACATCATCTTTAAAACTTCCAATAACTTCTCGAGCATAACTCACACAGGTTTCATGTTGCATCTGGTAAAAGTGTTTCTCAATTGCTGAAAAGGTGAGCCAAGAGACACACTCTTCCTGTGGTGGTAGTTGCAACTCATCAGCAACATGTATTTTAGAGGAGCGCCACATGATTTGTTTGAAGAATTTATGTGTAAATTCCATAGCATCTGCATCTCTCCTCTGTAAATATGAAGATGCAAACTTAAGAAGATCACTCAAAACAAAGATATCTGCAACTCAAAGTAGACTTGATACAACAACTCAAGGACTACAATCAAAGAAGCTCATGGAGTTAGAGAATCAACAGCGAGTAGTAAAATGGGGATGAGACTTTGAGAAAGAAATGTTTGATTTCTCATCCGTATGTTTTCTTAGATGTTAAAAAATGCAAAAAAGGGCATGTCTTAATACTCACAACCATAAAGTCACTAGCAAGCACTTGATTTTCAAGAATCTCATACCTCATATGGATCCCTTATAACATCAATCCACCACCTAGAAACATTGAAGGGACTTGCTTTCAAGAATCTTAGAAGTCCATATAAGTCATCAAGTTTACGTTGTATAGGAGTCCCAGTAATACACCAACGATGTTTAGTTGACAATCGAAGAGCCATTTCAGTGGCAGCTGCAGCATTACTCTCCACCATTTGAGCCTCATCCAAGCAAACCCTCCACCAAAATATTCTTGTTAGAATAGTTGGGGTAACAGGGTACCTACAACAATATGGCAAGTAGTCATACTCATATACTTGGTCCAGAGAGCATAGCTCTTACCTACCAAGAGCACACCCCCACCCCCCCTGAAATGAAGAGTGTGTTTGGGAACGCAATGCAAATCGCATTCCCTTAAATTTTGAAACTTTTTTTTTTTTGCTTAAAATAAAAAAATATATATGTGTTTTCAAATCGTTTTGATGTGCTAATGTCAAAAATGATTTTTAAAAAATGAAAAAATAAAGGTCACTTTATCTAAAAAACAACAACTATAGAGTTTGTAAGAACCTCTTCTGGAATCTCAGGATGTGCCTATCGCCTTCATGCCTATCAGAGTCATGCGAGAGGTCCTCTTTAAGCACATCATATGTTGTCAATACAATGTCAGCGTTGACAAGTTGACCAATATCTACTACAAATGTATTTGAAAGAGATGTATCTCGTACGCCTTCATACACATAAGTTTTTAAGGAACCTGGACGTGTATGCCTAAAAAAAGATAACAATTACCTAGTCAGTCCTACAATCTTGCTGCATCAGAAAAAAAATGTACAAGACCACAATTCAATAAATTTCCAAATGAAAATGAAATTTTCCGCATCAAATATTCACTCCATATGCAGTAGATAACAGATTCTTGAGTCTTCACCTAAAAGAAGTGAACAGTTTATAAAATACAGAACACGCAGCCCATAGCTATCAATTTAGATTCCAATCTTGAATCAGATGTTAATACACAAGTTTGTGAATCCAGACATAAATAAGTAAAGTTTGTCTACTTATCTGACTTAAATGTGCACTTATGTACTTGAAAGCAAAAACACACACAGAGGTTAGACTACCATAAGGACAGAGTTAAATCTTTTGTTTAAAATTTAAAAAATCTCATAACTACAGCTCATGACCAGCACTGGATTTACATGTCTAAGTAAATCTGTAGCTAATAGATATTCAAGATCTATTTTCTCATGGGACCTGGGAGTAATGTGGCACTTGGTTCAAGATTGAAATGTCATTAACATATAGCTAATAGCAAGGAAAAATCATGTCACAAGCTCAAGAGTGCCAAAAAGTCAGTACACCCCTTCATGTTGAAAAATGATCGCTTGCATTGTCATTGTGATTAGTAAAGCCTGATATTTCTATTTCTTCCTCAGCCCAAAGAAATTATGGTGAAATAATGAACAACGAAAAGAAAGAAGAAAAGCTCACATCCATATATATGATAAGCTAAGAATTTGGCAGACAGTGCAATAAAACATGAAGGAATGCTGAAATTTGCAAAGTGCACCAAAAGAACACAGTAAGAAGTTATACCGTGTGATTTCAGAATGCCATTGAGGCAATATAGGAGCTGGACAGACTATAAGAGTGGCACCAGTAGCTATGGGAGTGTCAGCCACTTCTATGAGTTCAGAGCACATCTGGCAAACATGCTCCCCATCCCTCTCAACATAGCTTATTGTAGTCTTGTTTCTGTGCTTTTGTACATCATCAACTGACATCTTCTTTTTCCCTCTAGGTGAATAACCAACACAATCTGCATGTTGCCAAGCATCACAAATGTCACACTGTACCCAAAGTCCTCTATATTTATAGCTATCACTCACGGCTCCGCAAACACACTCAACTCGCTCCCTTTTCAATCTCTTAAGATTAATCTTTTGATTCCCGGTATTTTGCCACATGGGAGCAACAACTGAACCATCATCAGAAGTAGACTTCCGATGAGCAAGTATGCAAGCAAGCAACTCAACTGTTTTCCCCAAACCCATCTCATCTGCAGTAGAAATAAATGATCAAAGTCAATAGACTAACATCATATCATGCAAGTGCTGACACAATTCTTAGAAATCTGTTTCATTTCCTTTTCTTGTAATGATGTTGAGCATAAGTCTTAGCTTGACAATATATTGTTGTCAGTTTTTTTTCTAGAAGGATCGTTGTCACATTTTCAAATAATAACAATTGTAATATTTGGGTTAATTACACCTCAGCAAGAATTAGGAAGAAAATGCTCAAGCAGAAACCAATCTTTAGCATAATCTTTGCAGAAACCATTCTTTAGAATATTCTTTCCTAAACCTCTCTCTCTAGGAAAGCCAGTGTAAGCTTTATTATTTTGGAAAAACCACTTCAAGAAGAGTCAGAAACTAGGGAAAAGGGAGCTCATGTAATTCTCCACCCTTAAAACATTCATGGTCCTCATTCAGGAAGGATCAATCTAACAAGAAGTTGACTAGACTCAGAATAAAATGTAGGGAAAAAAAGATCACAAGCGTATTATAAAAGATTTGACATATGTAGGTAAAGTTATAGCAATGGACTTACCAGCAAGAATTCCACCAGAGACATAAGGTGGAGAAAACTCAGGATGCAACGAAACATTGCCACTGTAGACAATTTATAATAAAAGTCAGAGCTTAAGCGAGTGACATACAAACAGAGACACAACACAAACACAAAGGGGGTAGGCCTCTGCAATTTTGTCCCCTTCACTACCCATGCTGATTTAAAAACATCATACCTGAAAGGATTATAGAACATTTTTGAACATGTGTCGAGAAAATCCACGGGCATACATAAAGGAGAAAAGAACTGGCTTCTTTCCTTTACACTCGAACTTTCTCCTTTCTCTTGCTGTACCATCCAGTGAGCAGCACGACGCTGATATGGTCTCAAAGGGGGGAGCAAGTCAGGCAGGTCATCTTCAAGCATAGGATCCGATCTGCACAAAAAGATGCATAAGGGATCCAAGTCCGGAATGTGCAGTACATCATGAATCATTACGCTCTATAGAAAGAACAGGCACTCACTTTGACGGCTTAATGGCTTCATATAACCCAGCTACATCAAACTGGGCACGTTTCCCAGAGTTGGAAGTATCATCTCCTATCTCTGCAGCCATGTTGACTTCCATTTCTGTTGACTTAGCATGTCTATATCTAGCCTCTGAAGTCATCACTTCTGGACGTAACCAAGCCATAACATTCATCATGCTCTTCTTCCATATTTGTCTGGTACTTTCAAGAAGTGATTCACAAGCATCAAAAGCTTTCTCAAGTATTTCAACCCTCATCCTCAGGGGCGTCATCTTCTCTGAGAAATCAACCCCCAGAACTGGCCTCAAAGTCAAAAACTCCATATTTGTCAAGTGAACAAGACCAGTAATACCCTCATCAGGTCCATCAAAACTCCCTGAAAAAATCACCGATTCCACCTCCCTATCCTCCTCCACCATGGATTTCTCAATCAATTCCAAAGATATATCACTAGAAGAAAACACAGGCCAATGTCCTAACTTAATGCGAGAAAGAACAGACTGCTTGACATTGGACACACGAAACCTCAAAGAATACTTAGAGTCGTGATAAAAACCATCAGTTATTCGAAAACTAGAATACTCTTGTCTTAAATTCAAACCATGTAAAACAAGTTCAGAAGCATCACGGTGGTGATTCGAAGCCCAACTATCCCGTTCAACTTCGACAAAATAAGGCTGTTCATCAATACCAACTAACTCTGTTGGCTGAGCATCACTGGATGATGCTTTCCTCTGATTCTTCAATTCAGCAGAAGCAGACGCAGCAGCATTGTTTTGTATAATTAACCCACCCGAGCGGTGAGGACGGGCTTGCTTCCTTCTACCCATCACTCCAACCAACCAACCAAACTAATATAGAAACAACCAATTCATGAAAGTGTAATCACAGAAAAGCAAAACACAAAGTTCGATAAATAAAACTTTAAAACTTACTGAATTGTCTTTGTTTCCTTTAAACAGATTCAGTAGTAGCCATACACAATCTGAATCTGATGAACCACAACATTAATCAATCAACCTGTAATATTTAAGGCATACGTCTCCCTCTCCTCTCCTCTCTCTTTTTACTCGAATCAAAAAACAGAGTCAGAGAGAGAGGCCAAGCCTTGCCTTGCCTTCTGTTCTTTCTCGAGATAAATCATCACGCGCGAGTTTATTTATATATATGGACACTAGCCGACATGTCGTTTAGAAAAGTCAGTAACTTTGCAAAATTACTTTTCTACCCATCAATAAAATAACACTAGTCACTGTACTACTAGCCGTTTCCTTTCTTGCTTTGTCTTTTTTTTTTTGGCAAATTGTAAAACAAATACGAGGATGTACGGATTATTTAGGAAAGTGGTATAGATTATGTTTTACAGTTTTTTTTATTTCAAAATATATTAAAATGATTTTTATTTTATATTTTAAATTTATTTTTAATATTAATATTTTAAAATAATAAAAAATTAATTTTTAAAAAAAAATCAAATTTAATCTAATGATGTTTTAATGGCCCCGTAATCTCTTCGTATGACAATATATATGAGGCGATGAATCAAATACCCATGGAACAAATTTTATAAATACTATTACTCTTCTAATTTTTTCAATGGAGTCTCGTCCTTCCTTCCGTTTAATTACATTAGGTTTCATTGAAAAAAAATTTAACAAAAGCATTAATAAAATATTGTAGCCATAAACACTTCTCATTATTCATTAAAATAGTAAAATTATATTTTTATTCTTAACAAAAAAAATTAATAAAGCTTGCAATTAAGGATAGAATTGTCTTTTTCAAATGATAAATTACTCATTGCAAAATTGAGTGGGGAAAAATCGATCAGGACACCTTTTTTTATCACAGTAAAATGACTATTTTTCCCTTAAAAACAAATAAAAAATGCTATGCTATCGATGAAGGCTCTTTCATCTTTTCAAAACAAGTTGCACAGTTAATTACGGTCATACCCTTAGGAGAGAAAAAAAATGAGCATGTACAGAGGAGCTTCTTCTTCTTGTCCTTTTTTTAAACAGTTAAATGATAGAATTGCCTTTGGAATCTCGAAAAAAAAATATGGTTGATAGTATTTTAGTCTTTTTATTCTGTGTTTTTTTGTTGTTGCTATTTTTGGATTTGGTTAATTGTTGTTTGGTAATTTTCAGTAATTAAATATTATTAAAAAAGCTGTTGAGACGTGTAACGCATGTGTCATTGTGTGACAACCCCCACACCATTCAGTGACTAAAATCTTCCATCCATGGCGACGTTGGGAGCAACGAGTCATTCTTTTTATGGCAATGTAGCACGTGCTCATGGAGAAGGTCTAGTTAGGTTGTAGTGAAGTTATTTTCTTTCCTCTCTCTTTTCTCTCTTATACCTTTGAAATTTACGTCAACCCTTTTAAAAAACAATTGTGTCTTCTATTTTGTAATTTTATCGATTTTACCCTTTCTTCTTTTGATTGCTATTAATTTTGATTTCTATTCTTTTTTAAGTTTAGCTTTTTTTTCAATTTTGTCCTTGGGTATTTTATTTCATTTGATGTTTTTATTCAATTTGATCCTTTTACTTTTAATTACTCTATTTATGTGTTTTTTATTATTATTATGCAATTTCATCCCTTACCATTTTATAGCATTTTTGTTTTTAATCCAATTTTGATCCTTATTATTTTGATTGATGTATTCTTATTATTTTCTTGATATTTTTTTTATTTAATCCCTCAACATTTTATTTCATTCAATTCTTTATCTAATTTTGATCATCATTCTTTCGATTACCTTTTTTATCATCATTTTCTTAATTTTTTTTTTCAATTCACCATATTTGGCCTGTATTGTTTGGGTTTTAATTACTTTTACGGTTGAATATGTTACTTTGTTATTTTTTTGTTATTGCCTTCCAATGGGGCAATCATGACCTCATAACCGAACCCGATTTAAGTTCGACTTTTTTTTGGGGTCTTTTATTGAATTTTTCTTTTTCAAACTCGTCATTTGACATATGGTTATTAGACCCTTTAACTTCATTGTTTGTTTTACTTTTTTTTTTGTTGAGTTATTTTGGTCTCATATCCAAGTAACAGATTAGTCAAGTTAACCTTGGTTAACTTAGATTTTTTTTCTCAATGTTTTTTTTTATGAAATTAATTTTTTTTACAATTTCATCATTTGGCGTTAAATTATTGGCCCTTAAGCTATATGATTTTTTTTCCACTTTTTTTTATGTTGGGTTATCCCGAGTGTAGGTAGTCAAATTAACCCAAATTAGCTTGTATTTTTATCTCTATGTTTTTTTATTTAAATTCCTTTTGTTTTTATCTTTGACATTAAGTTATTAGGAATTGAGCTTTATAATTATTTTTTTTACTTTCCTTTCTGCAAGTTGTTTCAATCTCATATTCAGGTTGCGTTTTAGTAAATTTAACTAAAGTTGTCTCGGATTATTTTCGTTTGAATATCATTTATTAATATTGAAAAAAATTTGACTCGACTCGCAGCGTAGCACGAGCCACTTATCTAGTTGAAGCTATAATAAATGTTATTAAACTTGACTCAATAGCCCAATGAATTATCCCGAGACTTGGTTGATTTAGAATCGGATTTGAATCGAATTAAAAAAAGTAGGTGAAAAATAATTTAATTAAGCTTGGATAATCTGATAAATTATTTAACTTTTAATTATTTTTACAAAACAATATGTTTTTAAAATTTTTATAAAAATATTCTTGAAACAATTTCGTTTTAATTTATCCTATTTAATCCTTGACACAATTCTTGAACCGGATGAGGTACGAGGGTAGGTTTAATATTTTTGGCCAGAATTTGAATAAAATACTATTTTAATAAAATGCAATATAAAAGTACATAAAAAAAAAAATCAAGCAAAATACGACTCTATTTCTCTCTGCCTCCTCCAACCCTTGTAACTTGTGAAACTACCATAGGTAGCCAAAACTACTTGTCCATCAAGACCGGGAACGACAACCCCTCGCCTGAACAGCCGCCATCACCTTCACAAAACCCTATCTGAACAGAAGCAGCCAACGGGAACAACGCCAACATTTTAAAATATTATTTTGAGTTGTATGAATACCCAATTAACAATCAGAAGAAGCAGTAATTAATTAATTTAAGAAGTAAGAGGAAGATGAAAGGAGGAAGGAAGAATATGAAGAGAGCAGCAGTAGCAGAGGAACACAATTTAAGTCTTGAAGATGGGCAAAGCATCATGCAAGTTGTTTCTCTCAGGGGGTCCAATCTTATTGAGGTATGGTTTTCTTAGAACTGTAATGAGGAGCCCTCATAACACCGGAGTAATTTTTCAGGCAAAATCTATAATGACTGTTAAAAGTTGAGCAAATCTGAATACTTAAAACAAAATTAGTATTAGGGTTTCCAACTTTATTAACCTTTTTAATTAAGCATCAATTCCTGATGTAAAGATTTTAGGTTTTTGTCAAACTATGTACCTTGATTTCACAATGGATTTTTGTTTTTGAGATTTTTAGACTGTTAACTATAGACTTTTTAAATGCGAACCCTGTGTGTTCACAGCTTGTTGAAATTTCTTTTGGCGTAGCTAAGCTAACAACAACCAAAACTATTTATCTAATTTACCTTAGTTTACTTAACCTTCTTCTCCCTTGCCTCTTTTAGACAACCAAATGGGCTTTTGCCACGCTCTTGCATTGCCAAGCCGTCTCTGTAGCGGCCATTGCTGGTCAATTCATTTTTAGTTAAGAGCAATTGTACAAGGTCAATAAAATTACAATAATGTGGAATGTGTTTGTAAATCTATGGAGTGGAGCAGCAATATCAGGTGCCATACTAGGAGTGGTGATGGGTTTTTCTTTTTAATTACTATTATGCAGGGGCGATGATGGATTGCTGCTACTATGTGAATACAACTTCGAATTTGCTTAACATTTGCTCTTTTTTATTTTTTTTAATTCCCTCTTCAAAATGGCGTTCTTTTTATTTCATAGGATGAGGAGGGTTTAGTGACAATTTGTGTTTGTTTTAAGGTAATGGATGCAAGAGGTGGGAAGTCACTAGCTTTGTTTCCGGCTAAATTTCAGAAGAGTATGTGGATAAAAAGAGGTATGTTTCAAAGAGAATTCAAGTCATAGTTTTGGCGGTTTTGGTGAATTGGGTCTTGGATTGAATGGCTCTAATTTGACCTCCATTAATTGATTGGAGAAGTGTTGGCAGTATCTTAACTGCTTTGTTGTGTATGCAGGAAGTTTTGTCGTGGTTGATGAAAGTGGTAAGGAAAAGGCTTTGGAGTCAGGCAGCAAAGTGGCATGTATTGTTTCTCAAGTTCTCTTTTATGAACATGTCCGTGTGCTTCAGAGATCTCCTGAATGGTCACTTTTCTTCACCACATACTGCTAGAAATTGTCGATAACAATAACCTCTATGATACCACTTCTGCGTTTTTCTAGAGTAGTCAATTTTACTTCAAGAGTTGAACTCAACAGAGACATGCACACATCTTTTAATCTGAAGCAGCTTGTGTCGCCAATAGTTTAAGTTCAAAATATACTGCAAGCTTCTGCTAATTATTTGCTTGTGCCATGTGCTTTTCTTTCTCTTTTTATTGCTCCTATATCATTCAGGTTTTTTCACATGTGTTCTCGTCCAATGCAGGCCAGAGATTTTCAAATCTACAGCTCTGGATGATTCTAGTGGAAGTCTGAACATAACCAATGGCCAACTTGAAGAGAATGAGCTTGAATCAAGTGATGATGATGGGCTTCCTCCATTAGAAGCGAATATGAACAGAATCAAGCCACCAGAATGGGAACAATCTGATACAGAGTCCAATTCAGGATCAGATACGGATTCTTAACTTTATGACATGTGAAACCCTTGCAGCGATAGATTCTTGTCCAACATTACATTACATTAAATGCTGATGAAGAAAAATGTGTATTTGTTGAAACATTGATTATTATTTGCTGGAAATTGGGTTTTTTAGCATGCCCATGATGCTCAACATAAGCACGTGAACTGAGCTGAGACTCGCAGCCTTCTCCGAGTCCAACTACTTTTCCATGTGAACAATCCTTGCAAAATCTGTGGCACGGTACGCAGTTTTGTTTGTTTTTTTATCAATGTATATAGTAGTCCTATATGCAATTGCTGAATCCAGCGTTTTATTTTTAAATGGGCATGGTGCTGTATGGAATTGCTGCATCTCGTAATTGCTAGTTTGCTACCTCTCTCCAGCTTTATCATATTTATTGGGCTAAATTGTAAACCCACCCCCTCTGAATTTAAGTTCAAAAAACAAACACACGTAAAAGTGAACAAAAATATCTCTGATTTCCCACCCTATACAATATGAATTTCTGAATATGCCCCAAAATAACTTTAACGAAAGTTCATAAAAATCCCTTCCATTCATCTCATTACTTTGAGTATCCTAGAGTTTGGCCATTCTTTCATTTTTGTAATATACTTTAGAACCTTGATTAAATTAGATTAATAATGCTCTCATATATTTTATTTCATACTAACATAGATAACCAACCTTGTCTTCTCCAAACTCATAGCCCTTCTTTCTTATAATATTAGATGAATTTCACCAAATATCTCTGTTTTTTTTTTTTTTTTTTTTTATTGAAATCGCTAGCATAAGACTTAGATTTCAGCCCTGTTTATTTTTGCGTTAAAAAATATTTTTAAAAAAAATTAAATTTTTTTTATTTACTTCAAATTAACATGTTTTTAGCGTTTTCAAATCATTTTAATATTCTAATATCAACCGAAATGCAATGGCTTCTTCATTTTCAAATTTAGCAGTAGAATAAATAAGAGTGAAACAAATAAGATAACATCAACAAGTTCACATGATGACAACATAAGGCAACGATAGAGTTTGAGTTGCATAAACTATCTAAAAGCAAGCCGAGCTTTTTGAAAAACTCAAACCTGGAACCCTGGCTGCCGCGGAGCTCAAGTGGTGCCCGACAAAGATTTCATGAAAAAAGAAGCCTTCCAAAAAGAAACAGAGGAGGCTGAATGAGAGCCTGCAGAGGAAAACGACGAAGGAACGGGCATGGAGGGATTCGTTATTGCTGCTCAAGCAACGCAAAAAATGCAGCTAATCTTCCTGAACCCTCTCGGAAGTGCCAAGATAAGGTTTCATTGCTAGTTGGCTGTCTGGCTCTCCTTCCATCTTTTCCCCTGAATTCAAAATTAGTTCAGAAAAATTTTTCCTTGCAATGATTTGACATGAACCAACATTTGTGTCTAGCTAAAATGAGAAAGAAGGAAAGGTTTAGAGTGTTTTTTCTCCTCTTTATACTTAGTATTTTTATTATTTTATACCTGGTTTATTTATCATTATTTTTTAATTTTTTATTTTAAATATTTATCACTCTGGTCTATTTATATCATTTTTTTCTTATCTTTATTCATTTGTAATTTGTTTTTTTTTTTCCTTATACTTTTATTTTTGAAAAATTATTATATAATGACTAAGAAAATGGTGTTTCATTGTAGCAATTGCAACATTGTTCCATTCTTCTGCTACGTTAAAAATTAACTTGAGATTTTATATGTTTTTATTAACGCATATAATCTTTACTATATTTTATTATATTTACGGATAAACTTTTTGATTCGTAATTATATTTGTTACTTGATGTTAAAAAAATCTTAATAACACCTACACATCAATGTTTTTGTGTTAGAAAAAAAATTATTTGACCTGCAACGAGGC
Source organism: Populus simonii (assembly GCA_007827005.2). NCBI lineage: Eukaryota > Viridiplantae > Streptophyta > Magnoliopsida > Malpighiales > Salicaceae > Populus > Populus simonii. Next base: position 13,395,058 of record CM017482.2, read on the forward strand.
GAGTTGAATATATACTTTAACACTTTGTTTTTTGTATATGTTGACACCTATAGTTCTTAATATATTTAATTAAATACATGCATAGGCCTTTTGATTTATAATTATATTTAAAAAAAAAACACATTTGAAAAGCTTGCATATTTATTTGTTTATTGCCAAAAAAATATCTGACCCCCGATGAAGCGCGGATCAAATAACTAATAAAATCTAAAAGGTATGGGAAGAAATCATTATAGCAATCCAGGATAGAATCACTTTTTTACCCTTTTCAAAACAAAATAAATAACTACCTATTAAGGGTAATATGATCTTTTTACAGGGGTCCATTGATTATTACAATATTAATGGGGGATAGATTGGTCTTTTTATATGTTTGATGTACAGTACAATAACTACATTAAAAATTGATGCCCATAGATGTTTTCAATTTCTTATGCACAGTAAAATGCCTACATTTAGCCTAAAAAGTAAAATCTAATTCGCTTGTGTTTAAGGGAGCTTAGGTAATTTCATTTTATATATATATATATAATCATGGTTATAGAAGGGCAACATAGTAATTTTAAAAATATAATATTATTTTAAAAAAACTATTGATGAGTGCAGTGCATGTGGGCTCATCTCGTGCCATTTAGGTAGCGCGTGGAAGGGCTTCAATTGGCTAAATGATGGCTTTCAGGGCGACTAAATAGTGGCTTTTAAAGTAGTGTTAAAATCTTCTTAGTCACCCCTCCATCTTCTAGACGGCGTGGGTAGCTTATTGACCTCCAGTTGGTGTTGGTAGGCTTCTATTTTTTCCTTTTTTCTTCTTGGTTTTCACGTCTCTCTTGGCAAGATTTTGAAATAGCCTTTCAGTTTATCTATCCTTCAAATTTGATCCATGTTCTTTTTATTACTATTTTTTAATTTAAAATAATTTATGAAATTATAATTTTTCTCAATTTCGTTCTACTTTAATTGTTTTTATTTGTCATTGGCCCCCATTCTTTTGATTACTATTTTTTTAAGGTAATTTTTGTAATTGATTTTTTTTACAATCTCATTCTCTTTTAGTTTTTTCCCTATCAATTTTGATTCTAATTTTTTTTTATTGTTATTTCATTTACTTTTATTGATTTTTTAAATTGATATATTTTTTTAGTTTCATCATTCATCATTAAATTTGTTGGGAATTGAGATTCTTTATTAAGCCTGGGTTTAGGATTTCACGTGGTGCGAATTTGAGAGATTAACTTAGGTTTAGAAGATTTTTTCGGGTTAGATTTTTTTGTTTTTCTTTTTCTGAAACTTATTCTTTTTAAATTTATCCTTCAATATTTATTAATAGAAGATTGAGCTCCATTAATTTTTTTTTATTTTCTTCTTATAGGATATTTCTCTGATTTTAAAAATAACACGAATTGTTTTAGGTTTTTTTTATTTGATTAAATATAAACATAAAATGCATGTTTCATAATATTTTATTTAGTTTAATTAAATATAAATAAGGAGACAAGTCATGAGATTTCAGTATTAACCCATCAACCATAAAAAGTTTTTTCTCATGACTTGAACATTCGTTTTTTGAGTGCAAGGAAAAGTTTTTAGTGTAGCCCGCAACATGGTACAAACCTCATAGTTAGTAGAAATATCTAAATCATGTAGGGTTTTGTTGCAGCGATCCTCAATGCTTTTTTCTTTTTCTATTTCTATATAACCATGAAATTTTGTTTCTTCAATTGCATACTTTTATAAAAAATTATTAAGGAGGGATAAAATTAAAACAAAAGGGAATAAAATATAAAACAAGGCGAAAATGAGTGATGGTTTAAAAAATATGGCAAAAAGTTCCTTTTGATCCTTTTATTCTTTATATGATAACTTTTTAGTCCCTCAATATTTCAAAATTTTATGGTACAAAACTTTTCAATTTGTAATTAACATTCTTTTATGTCAAAAAAACATGCTAAAATAAGTGTGTATATTTACTTTTTTATTAAAAAATAATTCATCTGACTCATAATGAAACACGTGTCATTTATTTTTATAAGCAGAGAAAGAAAGAGGAACTAGAAGGGGTTTTAAGAGTTTTGTAGTCAATTTGTCTCTGTAAAACCTTAATAAAAGTGTTATATTAAAAAAAATCATATTATTTAATAAGGTTGATTGTATCTTTCAAAAGAAAAAAAAATATCATATATATTTTTTTTTTGTTGGAGAGTGTTTGTTCTGCGGCTTAAATATAAAAGTTGCCAATTGGCTATAGATAAATTAAAAAAAATCACATTGGTTTACCAAAAAGTGTTAGACACGGTTTAATATTATATTAGCTTTTGTTTTTTTTTTTTATGTAATCATATAGAAAACATTATTTGATTAATTAAGTAGCTTATGTTTTTTGCATTAAGCCTCACATATAATTGTATAATTGCATTTTAAACCTTGATTTTATAAAATCTAAAAATAAAATCTAAAATAACATATGTTTTCATTCATGAAGACATGCTTTTTATTTATTTTGCATATAAAAATTCATTTCACAACCATTTTAATCAAATTTATATTTTTAAACCTACTTTTATAAAATCACAATTATAAATATTGTTTAAAACTTATTTTGTTTTAATCGTAATAGTTACCACATTGTCAATCACATATTTAATACCAAATGTTATGCTTTAATTTCTAGAAAGAAAAAAAAAAATATTATAGAAAACTCTAAATCATGTGAGAAAATCACTGTGCGTGTCCACTGTAGGCCAAGACATAGTCTATTGTGGATTTGCACAATGAATTTTCTCATTTCTTAAGGCTTGGGATGGGGGTATTTTTTGTATTTTCATATGAAGTAACATTACCATTCTACCCTTTAGAAGTCTATGTTGTAAGTATATTTTGATCTTTTTATATGTTTATTGATAAGTAAAAGATTGAACGGGGGTATGTTAGTCTTTTTAATTTTAATTATAAAGTAAAAAAAACTATTATACCTCTAAGGTCAACAAAAATTAGACCGTTGACCAAGGAGTTTTTTGACATTTCACAAACTTTTGAATAAAAAAATTAACCCTGAAGGTCAAAATATAATTGAGTTGTTGACCAAGAGAGTTTCAGAGTTTTCACTTCTTAAGCTACAAGAAAAATACATATGTACCATTAGAAAAGACAAAATGTCAGTTATGCATTGTCGGGTGTTTTGGTGCTTTCACATTGATTTATTTATGCGAGGTGTTTTAGTAATTTTAAATTATTTTTTTATTCAAAAAGGTGCTGACATGTGTGGTTACGTGCCCGCGTGGTGGTGGTGCTCGTGCTTTTTAGGTGACGCATGCGACATCACCAGGTGTCCAAACCTAGTCTTTCGCTATGTTCCTAGAAGCGCCTCTATGTCACCTTTCTCCTGGTGTGGCGCGTGACAATGGTTGATTGCTAGTTGATGTTTTTTTTCCCCTTCCTTTTTCTCTCTCTCTCTCCCAAAGTAAGTACATGCCAGTACTCTCCCCCCCCCCCCCCCCCCCCCCCCACAACTCAATTTTAGTCCTTATGTTTTGGAGGGCTTAATTTCATCATTGACATGTTTACAAAAGGTTTTTATGATTTCAATTCAGACCTTAAATTGCAATTTATCATATATTATTATTTTTTCTTTTCCAATTCGTTTTTTATTCTTTTGATTTCTCATTTTGATCCTTGGATCTTTTGTTAGAGTTTTATTGATTTTAAATTTTTTCTTTCAATCAAAGTTTATTTTTTTCTCTCATTTTAGCCCTCATTCTTTTGATTTCTTTTTCCTTTTGTTGATTTCTTTTTCAATTTAATCCTCCAATTTAATTTTTTTAAATGCCCTCATTTTTGTTTAAATTTTGATTTTCACCCTCATTCTTTTAATTACATTTTTTATGTAGACAATTTTTTTTTCCAGTTACATCTTTCGGTGTTTGATTTGTTCGGGATTAAGTTTCACTATTTTTCTATTTGTCATGCTTTCAATTTAATCATACGAGTCACAAGTTTTAAGTATTAATACGGGTAGGTATCCCCCCCCCCCCCCCCCCCCTCAATTTGTTTTACTATTTTATCATTTTACATTATATTTTTTTTTGAAAAAATAGTTTTGTGGTTACCTTTAATTTCTATTCAATCAATTTGTCTCAATCTCATTACTTAGACCACATATTTTGCATGTCTTTTTTGAATGAAGTTTTTTTTGTAATTAATTTTTGCAGACTTTTTTTTTTAATTTTATTTTATACAAATGAGTTTTGTTTTGTAAAAAAATAGTTATTTTGGAACAATATTTCGAATATGTTCGGCCATGCATTTTTTTCCTTTTATTTTATTAATCGGTTTCATATGTGTTTTTATTTATATTATCTTTGATTGATTTTAATAAACAGGTTCAATGGACACAAACACATAAATTATCTTAATCTACGTCTATCTTTTAGTTTTTTCATTTTCTCTTTTAGTTACTGTTAACTATTTATTTATTTTCATATATTATTATGAAATAGCCTTTGTACTCAAGTGTTCTTCTAAAAAAAAAAAATTACTATCTGTTGTGAAACACTTGTTAAATCAAATTTTTATTTCCCTCTCATTGTTTTTTTTTTTTGCCCTTATTTTTTTCGATCATTTTTTCATGAATTCATCTTTCAACTTTTGATTTGTTAGGGATTCGACTTTGTACGATTTTATTGTTATACAGTTGTTTTTTTTGGAAAAATATTGGTTTGGTGATTATCTTCAATTTCTTTTCTATGTATTTATCCCGATCTCATGATTTAGGTAACGACTTGTACATGTTATTTTTTTTTTAATATAAAGTCTTTTTAGAATTGTTTTGTTTGTTTTTTTATTTTCAAGATATTATTGTAATTTATTTGTAATTTGTTTTTGATTTATACAGACAAAGTTTGTTTTTCAAAATAAAAAATATTCATTTTTAAATAACATTACTGATTTATTCGGCCTTGCGTAATTTTTCTAGGACGTGAGTTTATTCAATCATTTTTATTTGTATTTATCTTTTAGGTTATGAGTCTTTTAGAATGTAAATTTATCTTTTATTGATTTAAATAAAGAAATTAAGTGAATACAATTAAGTGAATGTTACATTTTGTGTGATTGAATATCTTGATTTTCATTTATTTTTTAATTTTTCAATTTTTTTTAATTATTATCGATGATTTTTTTCATTTATTTACATATATAGTTATTGATTTATTTAGTTAATTACTTATATTGACTTTTCAATTTACACTTTAAAGTTTTTATATTAAAAACACTTAAAAGCAATCAACATGCCCTATATTGTTTTTTAAATAAACCCTGGTATTGTATGGGTTAAATAGCTAGTTTGTTCCAAACAACTATCTTATTGTTAATTTGCTATAGAGAATTATTATTATTATTCTCATCATTGTCAAAATAAAAACAATCAAAGCAAATTATTTATTAACAAAACTTAAAATTAATAGGGTATTTAAGAGTATAATAACAGTTATTTTTTAAAGTATTTTTTATTTGAAAATATATTTAAATAATATTTTTTAATTTTTTAAAATTATTTTTGATATTAATAAATCAAAACAATATAAAAATATAAAAAATATTATTTTTTAATTTTTTTAAAATGACAAAACAAACGTAATCTAACAGCAGTGAGAACAAAGTCAAGAACCCAAATTGCAAGTAAAGCTAACACCTCTTGTCAAATGTCATTGAGGGACCAGAATCTTAACAGTCATGGGCTCGAAGCAACTTTTCTTTTCATAACATCAGTGGACTGCATACAAGACGTCAAGACAAGAACCCAAACCTGTGTCAGGGCGAGCTACTTCCTGCCACGTGGCCTCCTCCCTTTCATGTTTTCCCCCCCTCCTCAACTAAGCACAGTCGTGCTGTCCATATTTGGTGCCGAATAGATATTTCATATTTCTGCAAGAAGGAAAGAAAGAAATGGCGATAATTTCTGTGTCAGCACTAAGAGGGGCTCGGTTCCCTCTCTTTACCAATAATCCACACCCATTTCCTCAGGTGATTGAATATTTCTCTTGATATCTAATTATTGATTATTTGATATGTGGGTTCTTCTTTTACCAATCATTCTTGTCTTGTCTTGACAAACTACTTCTTTTTGTTTCAAAAGTTTCCAATTCCATGCAGGAGATCAAGTAAGCTCAGTTTTCGCTCAAAGGGTTTTACCCCTTTTGCCCGGTATGCTCAATCACAGCAGGATCTTTTCTCTTCTCGCCTCCAAGGTTGGTTACTACCACCTCAATGGTCACATAATGAAATTAGGAATTTACCCATTTACGTTTACCTATATATTCCACCAGTATATCAAGTTTTAATGAACTTGCTGTCACTTCTTCTGGTTTTAGCTGTAATTATACTTCGTTATTGAAAACTAATATATGTTATACTATCAGACGGTATTGAAAACTTGCCCAAACTTGTGGAGGATATTGTTCAGACATCTATCAATACCGGTCCACGTGGAGCCCTAAGGCTGGCTCAAGGTATTCAAGCATTTCTTGGAGTAGGTGGCGAGTGGCTGGCAGATGCATCAAAGGTAGTTTGCGCTTCAGTAATTTTCTTTCTTTTTTACTTTGACACAAATAAATAATAAAACACTTCTAGTTTTGCTTACAATGTATGGATAACTATCTCGTTTGCAAGCACTTCTGCTTTTCTTGTAGCATGCCTGGAAACTCATCAGAGATGTAATTTGTTGATTTGTTAGTCAATTGATTACATTGTGAGAACTGGTTAAGCCTACGAGATTGTAGAAAACTGAACGATTATTTCTAATATGTTTTTTTTCCTTTCGACAAGACTCTGGTTGTCGAGGTTGGAATTCCTGTCTTCTCCTGGAACTAGAGTTAATTTTTCTGACTGTTAGCAGTATTGCTCGTGCGAACTTGACTGTGAAACTCTTCCTTTTACAGCATATTTATCTCTTAAATTCCATGTATGGCCTCCAACATAATGCAACCAAGTTCTTCAGTGATTCCTGTGGTCAGGACTGAGAGGTTGAAGGTTAATCCACTTAGTTGAATGGGATCAAGCATGGCTTACAATTACAGTGGGTGATTAAGACTCAAGGATTCTGTTTTAACATGGTATAACCTAGCTGCATAGTGGATGTAAAATTATCCCAGGTTCAGTTCCTTCTGGTACTACATCATTTAAAGCGAAAATATGATGCAGAAAGAAGGTTGAAATTCTTCTTTCAACTTACATCATTCCTAGTTGCCATTCTGTCTCATATGATGATGGTTTTGGGACTTCATTTTTCAGTCTCAGAACTTTAACTATGAGAGATCCTTTTTCCTAGATGTTTTTCCAATCAGATTTTGGGTGGGCCTTAGTAAGATACTGTTGCTAGTTTCTCTCTCAACTGTCCTAGGGTATAACTTGGATTCTTATTTGTCTTTCCACTAGTGAGAATGACTGTAATTTTGCATGACATCTATATTTAGAACCCAATGCTTGCAAATTATATTGTCCGTAGATGCTAATGCATTAAACTCATGTAAGTTCTTACGCTACCTCTATATTGATGTTTCTTTGCATTTCATTTGGGAAATCCATAAGATGCTTCCTTAAGCTAGTGCCCATTCTTTGCAAATCCTGTGGCAATATGCAGATTGTTGGTTCTTGCATTGCCTATTTCTATTGAGTTGCAGTTCCTCTAGATGGCTACTGGAACGATATTATTGTCATTGTAAAAGAAAGGGAATCTATGGAAGCAATTATGGTATATGAAGCATGACAGAATAGAGGATTGGTTGGCATTATAGAGATATTAAGCCTCATGGTTATATCACAATTTCTTACATTTTTTTTTTCTCTTTGAACTTTAGGAAACAGAACAATGAAAAAATGAACATTTTGAGGAAGAGTAAATAGGTGACTATCAGCGCATAAGAGTGCAATTTAGATGAGCATCTATTTAAAGAAAGGCCTCATTTCATTTGGATCAGTTCTTAGAAGAGAGCTGAGGATGTGAAATTTGTTCAGTTTGTTGCTTGCTTTATATATTCCTTTTTACTTAGTTTGCTTTCACCAAATCCCATGGATGACATCACTATTAGTTTAAGTTCTGATAGAAGCGTCTTTTTGTATGATAGGCTAAAAAAAGTTGTATAATTCATACTATTTTTTGACCTCCTCATCCCTCTACTATTTGCAGTCTACAAATTCTTCTGCTGGATTACCAACCCAAATGCAGCTTGGATTACTTTCTCCACAATATTTGAGGAGATTGTTTGAACGCATGGGAGCAACCTATATTAAATTAGGTCAGGTAAGTCATAGTATATTTCAAAAAGTTTCTTCTTTTTGATTGTTCAATGCTGCTTGAGTTTGTCAACAATTTTATTCCTCTTATTCAATAAAAATTAAATCTTCTATCCTTGTTTCCATTACACTTCTTTTTAATCTTCCTGGCAGATGCTATTTTTCCACTAATGCTTTCCTATCATGTGTTTTGCTAGTTCATAGCATCTGCACCTACATTGTTCCCAGCAGAATATGTACAAGAATTTCAGAACTGTTTCGACAGAGCTCCATCAGTTCCTTTTCAAGAAATTCAAGCAATCTTGCGTGAGGAATTAGGAAGACCAATAGACAGTGTGTACGAATATGTTGACCCAACACCAGTTGCCTCGGCCTCAATTGCACAGGTAAATACTCTTCTTCCCTTTCCTGTTTCACATCTATTTTGTGTATTTCCTTGGAGTGCACTATCCCTCTCATATTTTCATTTCTTACTCATATTTTTGACATGCTCAAAATTTGAATATAATGCCCAGGTTCATGCTGCAAGGCTCAAGGGCTCTCAAGATGATGTAGTTATAAAGGTCTTGAAACCTGGAATAAAAGATATCCTAGTGGCAGATTTGAACTTTGTTTACATTGTTGCTCGCATATTGGAGTTTTTAAACCCTGAACTCAGCCGTACATCACTGGTATGATGTTTGTTCATCAGTTTTTGCAAGTGATGAAATTAGTTGCTGTCTTGAGAGTAAACTTCTACACTTCCAAGTCCTTTTATCACTATATTTTCCCAATGTTGAAATCCTAGAAACTTTAAGTGTTTATCCATCTTAATGACATACAAAAAGATACTTATTCATCCAGTGGCATATTGGGGTTTTGCATTTATTGACCTCCCTGATGTATTATTGTGGAGGAAGCAAGCATATATTTGTTTCTGAGTGTGTCCGTTAATTAAATTCTTGAAGTTTCTTTTCGTTCGTAAGTCATGTCTCCTCTTGGTAGGTTGGTATTGTCAAAGACATAAGAGAGTCCATGCTTGAAGAAGTCGACTTTTATAAGGAAGCTGCAAACATCGAGGCCTTTAGGAGTTATTTGGAAGCTATGGGACTTACAAGGCAAGCTACAGCTCCAAAAGTATACCAGCACTGCAGTACCCAGCGAATTCTTACAATGGAGAGGCTATATGGAGTGCCTCTCACTGACCTGGACTCTATAAGCTCACTTGTTTCTAGTCCAGAGACCAGTCTTATAACTGCCCTCAATGTGTGGTATGATATCCGTGATCCACATGCTTGTGAGATTTCATGTTAATCTTAAGAATATCATATCAGGTTTTTGAATGTAAAACTGATCATATGAAATTTCTTGTCCAGGTTTGGTAGTTTACTTGCATGTGAAACTTTCCATGCAGATGTTCATGCCGGCAATTTGTGGTTGTTACGTGATGGCCGCATTGGGTTTCTTGATTTCGGTAAAATTTTTATGTGCATTAAGTTGATTCATGATTTAGTTTCCAAGAAATACAGTTTTAGGCATCCGTTTTACTGAATGTTTGTGCATAGCTTGTTATACTCTACATTGAATGACTGGATTTCCCACTCATTATTGGATTTGATTACTAGCGTATACTGGTTACTTAGAGGACCTTGTTATTACAGCAAATGGTTACCTAAGTAGGTTTTCTGCAAATCTTCCCTGTGCTAAAGTGGCCCATCTGCTACAACAATGATAGAATAATAGTTGAGAATTTTAATATCATTGTTGACTTCTCTCTTTCTGAATTTCATCAGAAAAGCAAACATGGAAGTTCCTTTTTTTTCAGTTTAGAGATGGATTGACGAAGGTGGGACCTGAACCTAAGACCTTGCCCCTCTTGCTTTTTGTAAGAGTGCTACTTGTGCTTCAAGGTCATTGGTGACATGGAAGTTAATCTTGTATCTTTACCCTAGCTTCTGAAAACACATGTCTGTCATATTGATTGGGGCCAAAGGATCATAAACGATTATTAGATGATATATTGTACCTTGTAGAACTATTTCTGCAGATTCATGGTGCATCCCTTAATTGCAGAACCGTTTTTAATGGGTCATTTATACCACTTAGTACTATAGATCTAATGTTAATGGTACCTCAGGTTGGTGATGGTATGATCTGGAGCATTTACAGCATATTTAATGAGAGCTGACCAACTATTTACATGAATTTAAGCCTTCTGTCATATAACTCAAGTAGAATCCAATCTACAGGAATTGTTGGTCGCATATCCCCAAAAACATGGACTGCTATGGAAGTGTTTCTTGCGTCAATTGCAACTGAAGAATATGAGTCAATGGCGTCTGCCTTGATTGAAATGGGTGCCACAAACAAGGATGTGGATGTTATGGCCTTTGCCAAAGACCTGGAAAAGATATTCTCATCAATACAGGTAAACATCGATACTCTAAATACTCATTTTTTGAAATTTATTGGAACTGCTTTAAAACGCTCTTTATTACTCTAATGCAGGATTTGGATACTGAATTAATCGTTGCAACTGCCAGGGATAGAACAACAAATGCAACTGCTGTCTCTGCCAATGTTGTTGTTGACGAGAGGCAGATGAATGCACTCTTTCTTGATGTGGTAAGCTGATCTCATTAATCACTTCAACCAAAATATATGACGAGTTAAGTTTGAACATTTTCTAAATAGATGCAGTGCAAACTTAATCATTGTGTTAGATTACAATTTTCCTGGCAATTAAGTTGTGATGTTAGGACAGTGTTTGTCATACGAGACCCATTGATGCATTAACAAAAAACTAAATCTCCTAGCAAAATTATTGTGCACCTACATAGTGTAATGATAAAATTACCTTTTAATCATAAAACCTTTGAATTAGGCATCGGGGTCAAGACAGTCTTCACCATGATTCAATTGTCATTTTCAATTTATATGGGGACAAATTAATCTTTTTTTTTTTTTTGACACAGTAAAATGACTTAGTTACCTCTAAAATAAAATAAGAAAATTAAACTTGTGTCCAAGGATTTTTTAGTCTTTTTAATTTTTTTAGCACAATAAAATAACTTAATTACTCTAAAAGACAATCTACTAAACTATCTTTCAGGGGCTTTTTCATCTATTCATCCTAGTTTTTTTGGTTAGTATCAAGTTGACTTGGGGGTATTTTATGTATTTGAATAAATATTAAGTATTATTAAAAAAAACAATGCATTCACCAGTAGGGCTGTCCGGTGACTAAATGCCATCTTCCGTGGTGGCACTTGTGGCCAGCGACCCTCCAGTTTGACGTCGACGATCTTTTTTTTCCTTCATTATTTTCTCTTTTCTCCTTGATTTCCATGCTTGCCTTTTCAAAATTTCTAAGCGACCCTTGTTATTCCTTCAAATTTGGTCTCTGTTTTTTTTATTACTATTTATTTTATTTTGAATAATTTATAAAATTAGAATTCTTTTTCATTTTCATCCCCTTTTCATTTTTAATTTTTAAAGATTTGGTTTCTATTCTTTTGGTTTCTATTTGTTTTATTTGAGATAATTTTTGAAGATGATATTTTTTTTGACAATTTCATCTTCCTTTAGTTTTTTCTTTTTATTAAATTCTCATTCTTTTGATTGCTATTTTATTTATTTTGACAAATTTCTTAAATTGATTTTTTTTCTCGATTTCATTCTTCAACATTAAATTGGTTGAGATTAACCCAGGTTTATGATGTTCGCTTGGGTTTGCTTGTTTTGTTTATCTTTTTTCAAGCTTATGTTTTCTCAGTTTTATCATATAACATTTATTTAATTGGAAATTAGGCTCTGTTACTTTTATTTATTTTATTTCTATTGAATTTTTCATTCATTTTGAAAATAATTCGGGTTATCTTGGTTCTTTTTATTTGTTGTCCTTTATTGAATTTACTTTGTCAAAGTTTTTTAATTGATATTAATTATTTTTTTATTTTATACTTCAACATTAGATTGATTAGAATTTTTTTTTCTCAGTTCCATCCTTTAAAGTTGGAGTTTTTTTATATCAAGCTTCATGATTTCTTCAATTTCTTTTTTATTCGTTTATCTTAGTCCCATCGTTAGCCTGAATTGGCTTGGTTTTTTTAGGATTTTTTTAATTTAATATTTTTTACATTCTATCCTTTAATATTGAGTTTTTTTAGAATTGAGTTTCGTAATCTTTTCCGGTTTGTATTTTATTGAGTTATCCATGATCCAGGTTGCAGAGTTAGTTGGCTTGTCCGGTTTGCTTTTTTTCCATCTTTTATTTTTTTGAATTTGATTGGTTGGAATTTTAGTTTTGTCACCTTTATCATTTTGGTAACTGTTTTTTTGAGGTTCCATGATTTTTTTTGTTTAAATTGGTCTATTTACTGTCATTATCTATTTTTTTATTATCTAATTAAACTACACTTTTTTTCACAGCGGGGTTTGTGTCCTTAATCACTTTTTTTTTTTTTAACTTTTTTAAAACATGCTTGAGTCACTCAGGTAATTTTTTTTTAAAACCGACAAAAATGTTCAGACCCAAGGCGTGGTGCGGGCCCAACAAACTAGTTATCTCTATAATAGGATGATAAAAAATGCATAAACCATCAAAATGCCCACTGTTTTGCCAGCAGTCAACAGGTCTGCCCTTCTCAGGATTTTGTTTAATCGCTATACCTGCAACCTGCAGGTGATGTTTGCAGAAGGATGGTGTTAGGTCAGGGTAGATCTTAAGTTTTAACTATTTACCTATGGATAAAAAAAAGAGTAGAATTTCATTGTGGGAAATCAAAGGATGGGATAATTTTGGACAGGAAAATCAATATGGCTTACGATAAAAGACATCCATCCCAGAAACTGTATACAAAGTTCAGTATAGACTGGTCAGTGGAGCTTGCAAATTTGCAGAAAGTTCTGAAGTAGTTGCTAAGTGTAGTTACGAAGACCAATTATTGAAGCAATCCTGATCCATGGCACCCTCTTCTTCTCTCGAATCATTCCTCTCTCTTGTTCTGTTACCAATAACCCACGTTTGATATTTTTTGGCTTGCAACAGATTCGGGTTAGTGAATCATATGGACTCAAATTTCCCAGGGAGTTTGCTCTTCTCATGAAACAGCTTCTGTATTTTGATCGGTACACCCGATTGCTGGCCCCCAACTTAAACATGCTTCAGGACCAGAGGATTTCCATTGTTTCAAATCGAGGAAGCAGATATAAGAACAGCTTCAGATGAATTTTGCATGTGTAGATAAATCTGCCAAGGGCTTTATGCTTGCCTCACCTTGTTTTCATTTCCTTGTAAATACAACCAGCAGAAAAGCTGCAAATCGAAGTTGAAGTCGCAGACAATCAATAGGAATTGGATCTCTCCACACTTCAGAAGAATGCACATTTACATTTTCAATGTTTTTGGTATTGAATTAGGAAGGAATGTAATTCTATAGTTGATCTTTTATTTCTACTTCATAAACATTTTTCAGTGTTTTAGCTTCCCAAGAAGCCTAGCTGCACTGCATTCAGACTGCAAAAGGTGATAAGCGTATGGAGTTCAACTTGGTACGGCCATGCATTATCTTGATGGGGGTAATTAAAGGGCATTAGGTGGCAAGTATGCACTTGAGCAAATTGAATTTTGATCGATTCAAATTTGTTTTTAATTTTTTTATTGATTATTTTATTTTATTTTATTTTATTTTAATTGAATTTTATTTCTAGTTTCATTACTCAATATTTAATTTTAAATTATTTTTCTATCAGATTTAATTTTTATTTTTTTATTATATTGTTTTTAATTTTATTTTTTAATATTTTATTTATTTAGAATTTTTTTGCATTATCTTTTAGGATTTGTTTTTTATAAGGTTGGTTTGTTAATGACCAACATGAGTTTTGAAAGTTAACACAAACTTAAAGGTTTTTTTTTAAAATGATTTTTTATTTATTTATTTGATTCATTGAAAATTGATCTTCAAGATTTTTTCAGTTTTTTTTCTTTTCATTTGGTTATTTGAATCTTGTGCCTAGAGTTGTAGACAATCAATAGGTATTTTTTTTTGCTGTTTTTTTTAATTAAACATTTTTTTTCTATTTTTCCTTTAAGTTGTTTGAAAATTAGACTTTATAATTTTATTTAGTTTGTACTTGATGAGCTTTATAATACTTTTTTGATATTTTGTTTTTTTTATTTATATTATTTATATGTTTTTTTATATTTTGTTTTTTTTATATATTATTTAAATGAACCGAGTTTATTATAATGGTAGTTAAAAGTGGATAAATATGTTGATGCTTATTATTAGCTTGTCAAAAAGAAAGAAGATACAGAAACGCTACTGGGTAATAGGGAGCATCAAGACATTAGCAACTAACAATTCATGGTGAATCAAAATCACTTTTTTTTTTTTGTTTCTACGACGAGATAGAACGGATGTGAAGTCATGGGAGTGTTTTTGTCCATACAACAACAGCTGGACATTCTTGCTCAAGCTAAAATCCGTCTGTGCAACCTACTTCAACTGGACATGCATGCAAACCTGCTAAACTCATGACGTTAAGCTCAAGATAGTCAAGGACAAGGAGCATGGGGAGATTTTTAAAAGTTGTCTGAGCACATCAAGCGCTTAGAAGAAACTGAGCATTCCTCACGAGTGACGACCTTTACGTGATGATTTCTGTCCTTTTCTTCTCTGAATAATATACATGAAATCCAAAAACTTCGTTATACAGGATCAGTTTTATAATACAAAAATAAACAAATAATTACTGCAATCTTCTCTTCTGAGAACCTATACTTGGAATTCAAAACTTGTGTTTCTACTTCTGTTATATATACTACTGATTCCAAAGCAATGAGGCGAGTCCTATTTCCTGTACTATAATCAACAACACAATCAAAGTACAACCTATATGTATCTATACAAGCCAGTGCTTCATGATAAATATGTCTTGAGTTGCTCTCTTAGTCTTCTGCTGAATAGTACCAACTTGAACAAGATGGTTCATAACCATATATCAGTCGACTTGGTGAGGAATAACCCATGAGTCGGTGAAGTGGGGAACCTCCTCCTCCTTTCCTTGGCAGCTCCTCAATTTCTGAAGATACTTTCTTTGTTTTGGACATGCTAGAAGAAGGTCCAGATAATTCATGCTTTTCCTTGGGATTCTTCCGACGGCTTTCAGCTGAACGTAATGATTTCTGGACAGGATCCCCATCAGTGGAACCGCTTTTACAGAATGGAAGTCCATAATCTTCAGAACATGACACAGGATCCATGTTGGGACAATTGCTGGCATGAGAAGATGAAGCTGAAATTCTCCTATGAAGACCGCCACTATGCTCATCAACCTCACTTGGTGGAGGTGCATCAGCAGTCGGTGTATATGGAACTAGATGAGTCCTGCTTATAAGTGAAAATCTAAGTACTTCCAAACATACACCACATCTTAGCTGGTGGTACTTCCTTTTAGAAAGAAGAAAATCTGCAGGTAGCTGAAGCTGTTTGAAGCAAAAAAAACATGTTATGAAAGGGGCTCCACCTGCCAGGGGCAGGAGGTGCCGCTTAGCCAAGTGATGTTTCTTCGTTACATACTTCTTTACCTCCTGATCCCTACGCCTGTGGTCATCAGAAAGTGTTTCACACCTATATATGGAAAACTCAGAGTCAGTATGCCGTTGTGGAGTTGAGGGACAAGAACCATAGGAATGGTAAAATTCGACACGATCTTGGGCCTTGCAAAACACTCTATTATGATGAAGGTTAGGTGGAGGTAGTTGTGCCAAGCGCCAGTCTTGGGGACAGCAACACAAGTGATCAACTTGGTTTCGATTGCTTGCTACCTCTGCTGAGAAAGGTATTTGGGAGTATTTACTCTGTTGATGCCAGTTGCTTCCCCCTCTGAATCTTCCAGGATAACTCGGATAGTCTAAGTCATCAAAAATTACCTGCTCCAGATGATCATTGTAACTGGGATTATGGTCCTTCCAAGTGACCCCTGGAGCAACCCTCCCTTTTTCCTTTCCATTCAGAACGTTAACTTGATCCTGCAATTCATAAATCATTTCCAACAGTTTCATCTTCTCCTGTTCAGTGTATGCAGCCTTTTCACGTGAATGAAAGTACGGATTGGAACGGGATTCATTGTTTTTTTGATTGGAAGGGCTCCCATTATCATAGCCAGCCAAGAAGTCTCTTTGATAGAAAGGAGCCTGAGATGGATATTCATCCTTCTCCAGTCTTCTACAGTTTCTAGCTGGATGGGCAACCTTTGTGTGCTCTACCAATTCATCATGATTTAGTTTGCTGGATTTCAAGGCACGGTGATTATTATCAGAAATAATTGATGTATGATTCTTCAAGTGATGCTGCATTTCCAAACTGCTATTCGCCACAAACTTTTCGCTTCTGGGTCTCTCATTGGAAGCTGCATGATTTGCTTGCTTATGAGTATTTCTAAATGGATGCTTGGGTCGATCAGGTAATTGATCATCTGTTCCTTCATATGAAGAGACAGTGTCATCATAGTAAGCCCGAGAGCTTCTGGTGGCTGGGGATTTAGACAAGTCTATAAGACTGTCACTTAACTCAGAGCTGGGGTCAATCAAATCCATAGTTTTGAATGTATCTGTACACTGTACATGGTCAAAATCATGGCGAACTGTTTCATGAAGCTTCTCTAGCTGTTCATTTGGCGAAGTTACAAAAATGTCTGATGAAATGCTTTCTCCTGCAGGCCTTTGAGCAGCGACAACTGAAGCACCCTCCTTGTCAACTGACTTCTCAATACTTGATTTTATGAAATCAGAACCACTCTCTTTGGAAGCATCTAGCAATGCTTTTGCTCCTGCTAATTGTGAGCTTTCATTACTGGCTCCAGCTTCTGATTTTTCCCCTTCCACTGAAGACAACTCTTTGTTCTCAAGAAGAGCAAGTTTGGTGAGTGAACAATCATCGTTGGAAGTACCATCACTATCACTGTGAGCATCTAATTCTGCTTTTGTGGCTGCTAATTGTGAGCTTTCATCACTCACTTCAACTTCTGATTTTGCTCCTGCTAGTGGGGATGGCTCTTTGTTCTTGAGATGAGCATGTTTGGTGGGAGAACAAACATCGTTGGAAGTTCCATCACTATCACTGTGAGCATCTAATTCTGCTTTTGTGGCTGCTAATGGTGAGCTTTCATCACTCACTTCAACTTCGTTTTTTGCTCCTGCTAGTGGGGATGGCTCTTTGTTATTGAGATGAGCATGTTTGGTGGGAGAACAAACATCGTTGGAAGTTCCATCACTATCACTGTGAGCATCTAATTCTGCTTTTGTGACTGTTAATGGTGAGCTTTCATCACTCACTTCAACTTCTTTTTTTGCTCCTGCTAGTGGGGATGGCTCTTTGTTCTTGAGATGAGCATGTTTGGTGGGAGAACAAACATCGTTGGAAGTTCCATCACTATCACTGTGAGAATCTAATTCTGCTTTTGTGACTGTTAATGGTGAGCTTTCATCACTCACTTCAACTTCTGATTTTGCTCCTGCTAGTGGGGATGGCTCTTTGTTCTTGAGATGAGCATGTTTGGTGGGAGAACAGACATCGTTGGAAGTTCCATCACTATCACTGTGAGAATCTAATTCTGCTTTTGTGACTGTTAATGGTGAGCTTTCATCACTCACTTCAACTTCTGATTTTGCTCCTGCTAGTGGGGATGGCTCTTTGTTCTTGAGATGAGCATGTCTGGTGGGAGAACAAACTTCATAGGAACTTCCAGCCTGTTCAATGCTGAAATCCAAGGAATCATTTTGATCACTCCTGTCATCTTCTGCTTCTGTTGATAAGTTCACACTTCCAAGTTGCTCATCACTGAAAGCTCCAGACTCATTTTGTTGAATCCCACCTTCATTGACTTCAGCTTTTGGTTTTGCTGCTGCCAGTGGGGACAGCTCTTCATCAAGTTTGGTAGGCGAACAAACTCTATAGGAAAACCCAGCCTGCTCAACATTGCAATCAGAAGAATCATTTTGATCACTCCAGTCATTTTGTGCTTCAGTTGATATGCCGCCCATACCTCCAAGTTGCTCATCATTGCAATCCCCAGATTCAAGTTGTTGGATTTGAACTTCATTGAAAATTTCAGGCTGTTCATGATCGCACTCTGGAGATTCATTTGAATCATTTCCTCTTTCCTGATCATCACTTGACAAGCTTGTGCCTATTACCTTCAAATCAACACAATCCTCAGTCTCATTTTGACCACTCCCATTCTGTTGGTGTTCATTGGATGAGCCTACATCTACAACATGCTCATTATCAGAGTCCCCTGGATCATTTTTATCAATCTCATTCTTTTGGTTGTGTGATGAGTTCACACCTCCAGGTTGCTTACTATCAAAATCTCCAGAACCATTTCGATCACTTCCACTCCTTTGCAGTTCTTCTGGTAAGTTTGCACCACTGAGATGATCAAGATCACAATCACCAGATGCAGCACAATCCCCCCCATTGAGTTGGTCTGGAGAACATTCCCCAGGGGAAAGAAAAATTTCTCCATGATTTGAGCTGCTGGATTCCTTAGCTTCAGAAATATGATCTGATCTATTTTTCTGAGCGGCATCTGTTTCGTGCAGGCCAGAAGTTGCGACTTCAGGGTTACTTTTTCGAATTTTCACTGCATGAAGGAAAAGAAGCGATTAAACTATCTACAAATCTAGATTGTTACAATAAAGAGCACCTTCAGTAAAACAAGAAGAGAGATAAAGAAAACAATCTATGGATGGTAAGAATAGAACAACTTAAGTGTATAAGACGAAAATACTCTTTAATTGTTAAGGAAAGCATTCTTGTACTAGAAGAGCTAGTCTAGCACTGGCTTAGTGCCATCAACCTGCAGTATTGGCTATTAAAGTATCGCCCAGGAACCTATAGAGTTCATCAGAATGTCTATCATAGGAAACTAGCATTCATGGGTCCATGCAATATGGAATTGATAATTGTTGAACCTCTTAATCTTTTATAATCAGAACTTAACCAAGTTGAATATGGTAATTGAATTTCTATATCAACTTGACCAATCCAAGAAGAATACTATATTACCATCTCTTATCTTATTTAACAATTTAATGAAAAAGATCCAGCATATATTATCCAAACCACACATCACAAATTAAAAGGGTTGTACCTTGAAGATGTGTGCCACAGCCACCACATTTGTAGACTGGAATATCTTGTGGCTCCACAAGAACCTGCCGACATTTAGGACATCTGACAAACCGAATCTTAGCAGCTGATCCACCATTCATGTTCCTCCAAATACGATTGTAAGTAATCCCAGGTTGGGCTTCCACTCCTAATCTTTGGTGTTGCAAATACCAATGACTATATTGAATTGTTAACTTGCTGTAAGACTTCAGAATCTGCAGACAAATGAAGAAAGATAAGACAGGTCAGCGCGGATTAGATATCTAGAGGGGATTGTCCATTTTCAAGAATGCCAACAAAAAAGAGGGAGAACATCTTATTAACATTGAGTTCTAGAAATAGTTTTATATTTACAGAAATGATGTTCTTGAAAATAAGACATGGCTTCAACAATACTCGAGGAATTGCAAGATTTCGCTCAGAGCCTATACTAATGTCGAAAATCATGCAAGTTGATTTTTCATTTCGCATACAAAGTTTTTTAATTAACAAATTCAATAACCTGATGCCATTTGTAATTGTATGTTTCTCTCAACCTAAGCCACATTCTGATGCTTTCTGGAATATTTTTAAGAGAAAACCCCTTTATTACAAAACATGTTCTAAACCAATGAAACTAGTCCAGTTACATCCATCATGTTTCTCCAGCAACAAGAGAGTGTGAATTTTGAATCAAAACAAGCGCTCAGAACAAGGTGAGACTGAAACCTCATTTGGTTAGGAATGCTTACGCCTTTTACTGCATTTGAGAAGTAATTTTAGATTCAGCTAAATCCTTCTCAGAGAAAGAAAGAGAAATGCTTTCAAATAATCATAGCAAAACCATGCATAAGAAAATCTAGCCAAACAAGACAACGTCTCTTTTTTTGTGAACCGGTGGATAGAAATTGATTCTTTCCACGGATTTTTCTTTAAATAAGGAATGGTGGCTGAAGGCGATTTAATTAACCTTGACGAAAAGGGAAGATCTATGAAATTAACCTCATCTATACCAAAAAAAAGGAAAAAAACAAAGGGAAAGAAAAGAAAGAAAAACAAGAAGAAGAAGAAGGGAAGCAAAAAGAGGACAGAAATGAAGAAAGAAAAACAGGGTTGCAAACAGGTCACCATGATCACGATTCTATATTAAACAGCAATCTATAGCAAGACAGCAAAGCAAAGAAGAAGAAGTAGAAGAAGCACAACTAGAGCAGCAGCAACTAGACATTCAAGCCTGATGTTAGAAAAGAAATGACTATATATACGTGTATGTATTATCACAGATCACAAAGTTTTGATCAAATTGTCAGCAAATATAATACATCAGCAACCAAAAAAACTAGAGTACTCGCTAAAAACCATCAATTAGATAACAAATGAACTGCAATCACACATACCTAAAATCCAAAGAAAGGATAAACGTAGAAACTGAACGAACTCAAAAAGAAAGGAGCACCAGCTTAGATCAGATACACTAAGAAAGACCCACCAACCCTTTAATTACGAGTAAGATCCAAAGAACTCAAGAGAGAATAAAAAAGGTGGGCTCAAAATATGAATCAACTTAGGAGAAAGCACATAACATATGTAAATCGAAGTTGAAGCAGCATGTAATAATTGTCCAAGCAAAAAATAAAAATGGGAATGAAGCAAGTCTATGCAGAAAGTTGACTTGAGAAATTACAACGAACCTGCAAGGGAATTCAAGTTCTTTTCTTGACGTCAAAGGTTTCCAGTCACGACTCACGAGCCTTCACCTCTCTTCTTTCATTTTTCCCTTTGATAAACGCTCGCTTCCTTCCCAGTAACTGAGATTTAGACGGACAAAATGAAGACCACATGGTCCATATCTCTCTGCAACTTTAGCTTTAACTTTAACTACTGGTTATGCCTTGTTTAAAGAAGTCTCAGCCAAGGGAGGGTTTTTTTTTTCCAGTCAACCCCTGACCCTCCAAAGCAAAACAACAGAAGAGAACCTTCTTTTGATGATGTCATGTGTCTCTCAAACTTTCAAAGTTTGAAACTTTCAACGTAATAATTAATAATATTAAAAATTATTATATCAAAACAATACAAAAATATATATAAAAAATTATTTTTTTAAGACAACAATAAACCACTACCTCAAAGTTATTTCCTTTTTCTAAAAAGCTTTAGTGGTTATAATTTTAAAAAATTAAGTTTTAAAAAAATATAGTTAGGAAAATTTAGATATGTATTTGGTAAATATTGTGCTTAAGGTTTATGTGTAGCAAAAAATATATATAATTAATATCAACGCATCAAAATAATCTAAAAACATAAAAAATATATTAATTTGAAATAAAAAATTTTATTTTTTTTTCAAAAACGCTTTTGAAACGCAAAAATAAACAGAATTTTACGAAACTCAGTTAAAAAAATATAAAAATTACGTTTCAAACTCAATTTTTTAGTGGGTCTCGTAGTACAAAACACAGTTTGGTTTGTTACTAAACACCTTGCTGCGTTTGTTGTATCGTAAATGCAAAAGCAGTTGCAAAACAAACACAGCCTAAGAAGATATTTGAGAATGTAATAATGATTGTTTTTTAAAGTGTTTTTTTATCTAAAATAATTAAAATATATAAATAAAATTAAATTTAAATAATCAAGGAGGCATTAAAAGGCAGTGACTGTTTTTGTCTTGTCTAAAATAATATTTTTTTATATTTAATTTTTTTTTAATGTCAGCAATATGAAAATATAAAAAATTAAAAATTTAAATTTTTATAAAATATAATTTCCACCTTGTTTTCAAAAAGGACTAAAAGGCAGTAACTGTTTTTGTCTTGTCTTTTTTTTTTTTCATCAACAAGACAACTTGCACGGTCAAGACCGTAATTTTGATAGTTTGGGTTTTGTTTTTTGTTTTTCTCTTACAGTATCTCAACGCCGCCGTACCATTTCCCAATTAACTCTTTGTTGTTATTTGCGAAGACATGAAAACCAGCCCGGCGCTCGGGTCATCAGTTTGATGACTTATTCTTGGTCCATTTTAATTAAAATTAAATATTTTGCACTTGAGGGTCTAGCTGCTGTGGTCAATTCGTGTGACTTGTTCCGTTCCCGTCCTGGGTTCGACCCTCTATGTGCATGCCTGTCACCCTCGCGGTGCCTTACATGCTCCTTGGCTTGCAGGATGTCCAGCGGGCCGTGGGGAATAGTCGTGGTGCGCGTAAGTTGGCCTGGACACCCCATGTAAATAAAAAAAAAATTTAATTTTCATCTAATTTAATTTTTTTATTTTAACTCGGTGTAGATAAAATTGCAAATTAATTGAATTACGGATAAATTAATCAAGTTTAACTAGGTCTAATATCATTGACTATTTATATTTATTTACTACTTTCTTATAATAATAATTTTCTAGGAAGACAAACAGAGTAATAAATAAATCCAGACAATCTCGTATGGATAAATGATTACCCTTTGATTTTAATAAAAAGAATAAATAAATCCTGTTGGTGTCATCAAGGGAAAGCAGTTTGTCTCGCCTCTAATAGCTGCTCTTTGGTTTCAACTTTCGACAGGACTTCTTCCTTTAATGGGAAGTACACACGTATGATTATGTAATTATTAGCCTTGGTGTCAGCACTTATAAATTATTTATATATATATATAAAATATTGATAAGATTTTAAAATAAAATTAAAAAATATTTAAAAAATTCATCAAGATAAACTTGCAATCATGCTAATTAGAGATGAGTTAACTTGGAATATTTTTCTAATAAAATATTTACAAAAGGACCAAGGTAAAAAATTAAAAATTTAAAAAATAAGGGTTAAATTGAAGAATATAATATTTGGTAAATTGAGATTCAATGATGAAATTAAAAACAAATAAAACTTCTAACAAAATATCAAGATAAAAAAAATGAGAAATAAAAAAAATAGGGACTAAAGTTGAAATACCAATAACCAAGAAGGTCAAGTTGTAATTTTTGAGGGAGAAGAGAGAGAATAATGAAAAAAAAAGGTTTACTAACGACAAATTGAACTACCAACGAAGAAATGCACCGCACCAACAAGAAGATAACATAACAACGCTTTTAACGACATAATGAAAACATATTTTTAGATACCAGGTGTGCCATACACGAACATCCTTTTTTTTTTTATCTAAATACAAAAGAGTTTATGAGTTGACTTTCTAATTAAAGAAAAAAACATTGTGAAAAAACCGAAAATGCCCCTTGATCTTAGGCTTATTTTTTTTATTATTTTAAGGGTATTTTTATTATTTTATTGCGCATTTTAATTGTTGATTATTTTTTATATTTGATCAAATACTAAATTGCTCCCCAGTTTAAATTGAAATAACTTAAAAACAATTGTGAAAATATAAAAATATCTTTTGACGCCAAGTTTATTTTTTTTCCAAGAGTATTTTGATCGTTTCACTATACAATCATGATGAGAAAATACTTATTTGTTGCCAGTCAATTTAAAAATAACAAATGGACCATGCGAAAAGATTTCAATATCCTTGAAAGCCAATGCAAAGATTGTTGGGTGAAGAAGCAAAAACATCGTTACATTATTCCAGTGAACAGTGTCAATGGATCTGGACCCATAATTAATAATTTTCCAAGTCAAATGAGGTTTTGTTAATATTCTTGATTTTTAAAAAAAGTAGTTTTCAAATTTATAGTATATTAACCAAATGTGATAGATTTATATGAAAAGAATGTAATTTAAAGAAAATATGTATTTACAAGAGTATACTTTAATGTTGAATTAAAAAAGAAGAAGAAGAAAAACTATGTGGTTAAAAGCTAATTAATAATTGATCCAATACTTAACCATGCTTACATTCTAACCAAAGTTACTAGAGAGTTGACTGCATGTAAATTTCAAGTAACCCCATGGAGATGGGAAGAAGAAGTCATAGGTTTGACTAGACTACATGTCATTGGTTTGACTAGACTACACGTCATTCTTGGCCAGCTGCATCCTGCCAAGGGGCACGCTGCGAAGATCAAAGTTTCTTGCCACCTTTGATTTTCAAATTTTGGAGTCTTAAAAAGTATTTTTGTTAAAAAATTTAATTTTTTTTAATTTTAAATTAATTTTTTTGATATTTTTAAATTATTTTGATATGTTTATTTTAAAAAATAAAAAAATATTTTTTAAATAAAAAATATTTTAAAAAATAATTACCACAGTATAATTAACAAATACCTTCTCTTTGAAAAGTTTAGGTGAGTAAAATTTAACGTGTGGAAGTTGGATAGCAATAAATGCAACGATGCCAACCCGAGGCTGTGGCTGTTTGTGTTAACTACTATCGGATGATTAGGGTTCAACATTTGAAAATAGATAAATAAAAATTTGTTTAGTTTATTCATTTTAATTGATCTTAATTAAAATCAAATACTTGCTAGGTAAGGCATCCCATATATATATATATATATATATATATATATATATATATATATATATATATAAATCTATTCTAATTAATTTATATTTAAATAAAAAATAAATTAAAGGTAAAATAAGTCAAATAAATGGACCTAGGTAAAGGTTACCTACGTCAAGCACTTTTAGCCTTTTATTTACTTATTTTTTGTTGGAAATATTGTCCATCCTATTTTTTTTTTTTTAAATAAATATAACGACACGTTATTTCTCATCTTAGTTTTTGACCATTGGACATGGTGTTGGAAAAGTTTTTTGAATAAAAAATGATATTTTAAACTTATTTTCATTTAAAAACACTTAATGAATATCAATAAACTAAATAAATCAACTAAACTACTCTAAAATTTGTATAAAATACAAAATCAATTCGAAAGAAAAAATTATCTCCCGGACCAAATCTAGTTTTTCTGACAAGATTAAGGGAAAAAAAACACATTAATAGAACTTCTCTTGTAGAATGCAATTCATTATTACAAAAAATAATTTTTTTTATGGTTGGAATATGGTCAAATGACGTCTTTCTCCGACTTTCACTATTTTCTAGTGACTTTCTCTCTTCTCTCTCAAACCAGGAATTGAGAAATAATAAAAATAAAAATAAAATTTTGGACTAAAACAAAATTTTAGAAAAATAAAGGGAATGTGTCAGGAAAGAAGGAAAATATGGGGACCAAAATAAACGTTTTCATGTTAGTTTCATAACGAACACGTAAGTTTATGATGTTTTACACTTTGATTCTTTTTCTTTCAATTATGTTTTTCTATAACAATTTAGGCATTGATTTACCTACCTTTGATTTTCAAAATTTGGAGTTTGGTATGGGTTAATAAATCATTTCATCCTGTTTATTTTTTATTTTAAAAAGTGTTTTTTGTAAAAGTTTCCACTTTTTTATTTTCAATTAAATTTTTTAATGTTTTTATATTATATTTGATATAATGATGTGAAAATTTTTTTTTTAATATTTTTTCAAGTAAATATATTTTTTTTAATAATTACTATAAAATAATTAGCTTCAACATTTGAAAATAAATAAGTAAGACATTTGAGACTTCTATAGCGACCACCATGGTGTCTTGACCGTTTGTGATTTTCTTTAATGATATTTTCAAGTGAGTTTCCCAACATAAAAAATCAATTTATATTTCTACCACACTCTAATAAAGATAGGCTATACATATATATTAAGAGATTCATGAGAATTTATTTCTCACATACTATTTTAAACTTAAATTTGGAAGCGTATTCCCTTAAGCATTTTGTCTCTCTCTCACACACACACACACATATATATATATGCTATTCCCTTGGCACATGATCGGATCAATTTTTTTTAATATAAAAAAAAATACAAGTGTTTTTCATATGCTTTTGATATTAAGAAAATAAATTAATCATAAATAAAAAATTTAAAGTATTCTTTTAATTAAATAAATTGAGAATTATTTTCACTAATAAACACAAAAAATAAAATCGTCATCGATAATTAAAGACTGAACTAAAAAATTAAGAGATAGATGTAAATCAAGATATTATATCTTGCAAAACAAGGTTAGTTGCATTAATTTTTTTTTGGAATCAATTTTTTATTTAATTAAACGATAATAAAAACAGTCACACACATTAAAGCGAATTAATAAAATCTAAGGGAAAAAAAAAGATTTTGCAAGGTTGTGTAAAAAGAACACCAACTGATATTAGAAAAAAAAAATGGTATTGTCTTATTCGAAAAGCAAGCAAAAATTTATCAGCATTTAACCAAAAACTAAACTAAAAAGTTGAGAATTAGATGCAAATCAATATATGTGATCTCGGAACACAAGTCATGAACCAAATTATCTTCAATAACTTTGTTTCTTAGAATCAAGTTTTTATTTAATGAAATAATAATAAAAATAGATACACACAAGAAATCAATTGAATAAAATCAAACAAGAAAAATATTATATAGGATAGCATAAAAAAAACCTTTTAATATTATAAAAAAATGTTGCAATCTTATTCATATAGCAAGTAAAAATTAAGTGATATTTTATTAAAATACCATAAAAATTTGTTTAGTTTATTCATTTCAATTGATCTTAATTAAAATCAAATACTTGTTGGGTCGGACATCCCATGTATATATTTAATTAATCTATTCCAATTAATTTATATTTAAATAAAAAAATAAATCAAAGGTAAATAAAAGGGCCATTCTATTTTTTTTAAAAAATAAATACAGATGACAGGTTGCATGCCATCCTAGTTTTCGACCATCGGACATGCTGTTGGAAAATCGGGCATTTGAAAGTTTTTTATTCCTTAGTAGTTAAGTGTGTGGGACGATATTTTTTTATTTTATTTTAAATAAATGGTTTATTCCTTTACTTTATGGTTACCTCTACGTGGAAAGAATACACAAACACAAAGGAGCCATACCTTTGCTTTAATTTCCTTTACTTTATGCTCAGTTGCATGTGGAAAGAATTATTAACAAACACAAAACTTTTCTCTATATAGAGCCGAGCACAAATGGTAAAAAATAGAAAACAAGAACACAAAGGAAAATTAGGCAAAGGCTGAGGCAGAACTGCAGAGATTAATTTATTTTCTATCAAAACAAGGTAATTAGTAACCCAAAATTACAATTTAATTTTTCTCTTCTTGTTTTGGGATTGAGATGTTTGTTATTGTTAAGGATTCGGTGAGTATTTTTCTCTAATTTTGTCATTTTTGCTCGCGCTCTCTCTCTCTCTCTGTTGAATATGCTAGTTTTGCCTTTATTTTTGAATTATTGTTATAGATGATTTTTTTTGTCTAATTAATTGGATATATATATTATGGGTTTGTTTCGATTATTTAGATATTGTTTTATGTTTTATTTTTGGTTATATATATTTAGTGTAAGTTTTCTTATTTAGGATCTAGTAATTTTATTTTTTTTAATATGTCAATTTTGCTTTTATATGTTAGTTTCTTTCTTTTTTAATATGTCAATTTAGCTTTTCTATGTTAGTTTTGTGGTTTTTATTTTTGAGTGTTGGGTCAAATTTGTTTCACTAATCCATTAGATATATTTTATGGTTTTTGTTTGGTTTACATGTAAAATTTTATTTTTTATTTTGGTTATTACTTCAGCACATCATCATTTGTGTTCATTTTTAAAACATGAAACAATAAAAAGATTTTAGGTTCAACCATGAAAAAGATAAGAAGAATTGATTCTTTTTTTTGAGAAAAAAGAAAAAAAATATTGATTTTAGGTTTAATTATGAACACAATCTTGCCATAAAAAGATTCAGTAACAATTAAGCATCACTACTAAGTTGATATATTTATAGTTACCATTGATCAATAATTACAAAAGCTAAATAATAAATTTAATGAGTAGACTACCGATCTTTTTTTGGTCGAGCATAGCTTTTGATTCTACAAATACCTAAAAATTATTCAATGCTAAAGATATATGCTTGCTTATTGACAAGATCTACCTTAAAGATTTTTTCTGACCAAGAAAAAAATTATTTGAGATTTTAGTTGCAACATTACAAGATTGAATGTAACATTCTCAATTATTATCAGGAAGATTTACAAGTTTTATAAACAAATGTATACTTAAAATTTCACCAAAATTTATGAAGAAATTTTGACAGAGTTTCCCCTATAACGGGAAGTTCCAAGTTATCGACTAAACTTGTTTCACATTCCAACACAATTTCATTTACCTGATCCAATCATCCTGTATCATTAGCCCTATTAATCAATATTTCTCAATTAACTTCATTCATACAAATATATACAACAATTATATACATATATTTACTGAGTACAATGATTTCATATCCTTAAGAAACTAGTATTAAATACAATATATATAAATGTTAGAGTTAATTTATGTTTACATGCTAAGCTAATTAATATTCCATTCAAAATGTATATTGTGGATGTAGCCTATAAAATCAAAATATGGAATTAAATAATTTACTATAATTATATTACATTTAAAAAAACTAAAATTGATAAGTGAATTACTGTAGATTATGTCTAAAATCACTATGGATTGCACTGCACTGTTTTTCTTGGAACCACATGTTATTTATCTGCCAAGCTTTGATAACTGTTTTTTTGCTTCTTTAAGGTAATGCTTTTTAGAAATGATAAAATTATTGGATTTATCATTTTTAATTTGAGCATGTTTTCATTTGTTGTTTCCCCCATTCATTTTAAATAAAATATTTGCAATAAATGTCCCTCAATTGACACTTCATATATTCATTTCGTTAATATTAGCTTTGTTGTTTTTATCATTGCTCCTAATATTTTTTTTTATTAATCATTTGCAGGACAATGGCTCTACCTATAAAAGAGATTAAAAAATACCACTTCTACCCTTCATTACGAGCTAGGGCCTGTCATGTTTGGATTGCTAAATTTAATGGCCAGCCAAGAAGTTTTAATTGTGTTTTTGTTGATAATCAGGTAAAATTTATCATGAAAATATAACCACTAATGAATCTTATTTTCTATATATTTAAATGTTTGAATAATACATCTCGCTTCCAAAAGGTACATTTATCTTTTATTCTATACATCTTTTATATGCAACTTTTATTTTTACAGTGGTCTATAATAATTGATTGTAATATATGTGTAACTTGTTTCGAATAATGCTTTACCTTAAACTAAATACACGTTTCTTAACTTAGAAAATCTTCCTTAAAATTCATAGGCTTTATACCTAACAACCAATTTACACATTGTAAGAAATATTAAGTCATAAAATCTCTTAATTTCATTATTAAAACCAATCTTTTGTCTTAATGTTCCTGTGGTACCAATACCTTGCTTCCAAGGTCAAAAAAACCCTTCTTTAAATAATTTACAAAACCTTATTACATATTGCATTGAAAATTCTAATCCATTTGGTTGTTGACATGGTGAACAATTATTTTTTTCCATTCGAATATTAATCTTCTTTTTATATAGGGTGGAGCTATTCAAGGTTTAGCTAAAGCAAGGGATCTCCCAATATTTGCAGCAACAATTATTGAAGGAAATCACTATGAAATCAAATGATTTTATACTTATGAAAACAGAGCAGTAAACATAGTAGTTGCTGCCCATGATGCTATAATTGATCTCAAATCTAACACAAAAATTGCAGCCATTAAACCTATTCAACCTTACATTCCTAGATACTACTTCAAATTTATTGACTATGCAAATATTATCACCAATTCAAAAGGATCCAGAATTCTTACAGGTTTGCCATCTACTTCATTCATTTAGCATGTTATAAAACATTTCTATTATTTAATTCAATTTGACAAGATCACTTAAAAATATTCATTCCTATTTTTTAAGATGTCATTGGAAGACTTAAAGCATTGCAACCACTCGAACAAGTTATGGTTCGTGGAAAGATGCTCGAAAATAAGAGAGAATTCATGCTTGAGAACATATGGTAAGTTCAAAAATAAAATGCAATTACTTCACTTCTGTCAAACTTATTGATCAAATTTGTTTTACTTTCTTTCCAAGTGGTGAGGAGCTTCACATAACTCTTTGGGGCGATAGTGCCCAAGACTTTGATGAACTCGCTCTTCGCAACCTACCATCTCCAGTCATCATTGCATTTGCTGGATTTCGTGTCATAGAATTTAAGGGTAATTTCAACTTCCATTTAATTTTTTTTCTTAAAAAAAAATCTTTCATATTTTTATTGTCATTCTAATCCAACTAATCCCCCTTTCATTTTATTAAAAAAAACTCTTTTGTTCACAAGGAAAACCAAATCTTAACAGTACAGATGCCTCTCTTTGATACTTCAATCCAGACATACCAGAATGTTCAACATATAAACATTTATAAGTTATCCCAACATCAACCATTTCTCTTATGCTTTACCATTCTCAAATTTTTTCTAACTAATTATTTTTTCATCATCTTTTTAAATCAATTGTGCATTCAGCTTTGAACAACTATCTGTTGAAATCCAACAACTCCCCTCATCCTCAAATGCTGTTTTATCAATAGAGGAACAAATCAAAGAAAATAGGAGAACAATACATGAGATTCTTTGCATGAATCCTTATGAGCACAAGGTTATTTTTTTCACCCCTCTATTATTAACTTTGATAACATGCTTTAGCTTCTTCATATAATTAGTTTTTCAATTTCATTTAACCACACCCATGTAACATATATTTCCTTTATGCTACTAGCATTTGAGATTCACCTGTCAAGCTTTGATAATTGACTTTGATTTTCCCAATGGCTGGTGGTATCCAAGCTGTCCAAAATGCAACAAAAAACTTAGTTGGGGCGAAAACATTTACACATGCATGGATCATGATGCTATCACCTCTCTTCCAGTTCCATGGTAACTCATCTAATTTCTCAACTAAGACAATATTAAGTTGTTAAATAAAAAAAAAGCAAACAATTGATGTTCCTCATATACATTATCATAAACTCCTTATTAATGAACATGTCATCAATTTTATATCATAGGTTTCGCTTAGAATGCATTGTTACCGATAGAGAAGATGTCGCTAATTTCCTTCTATTTGGGAAAACTGCTGAGAAATTTTTTGGATCATCAGCCTACCATTATGTCTATGATAAAAAATTTATTGATCCTTCAGTTATTCCTCCTGCCATGGCAGTAAAGTTAAACAAAAGCATGATTTTTCAGCTTCGTTTTGGTGCTTTCGGATTCACCACCAACAACAGATGTGAGATTATCATTACTAATATCTTTGATGACACCACAAATAAGAACATCCATTCTCTAGAGACACCACTTACAGAAGCTAAATCATCTACTACATCCAAGACATCTACTTCATTAAGCTCTACAAAACAGGTTCTTATAGGTCCATGTACTCCACAAAATACAATCACACAACTCAAGATTGCTTCTAATTCCTTGGAGACACCATCCCGGAACATATCACTAAACAAGGAAACAAGCTTGAATTATGAAGCACGACGTGCACTTGATTTTGAAGCTACAACACAACAACTTAGGCAAGTTTACCTTTCCTTACATACTTCTTTTACAATTTTTTTTTGTCTTTGACACATGCTAAATTAGATGGTTCTTAACCTATGGTTCTTCTACAATGCATCTTTTTAACTCCTTGATTAAAATAGTATTGACGATCAGTTTGGCAGCGCAATTGAAGCTGAAGGAAGCCTGGGAAACATAGCTACATCTGATACATTTGATCACTTACTTCCACCTCTGAAAAAACAACGAACAACATCCTCATCATCCTCAAAGGTTTGATTTTAAACCTCACATTCTTTCATTACTTCTTATTTTTATTTGTGATGCTATACCTGCAACTTTTTACATTACAAATCATTGTCCGAGGTATCCAACATACCTTCCATGTGTTATTTATTTTCTGATTCTATTTGTCTTTTATTGTTTTACAATTACCTCTTTGTCTTCACTTGACAACATATAATAGATGTGCTATTCTCTTCTTTACATGCTAACGAAAATATTGGATACAATTCTTAAAAGGGAAAAAATCATTCCCTAACTAATTTATATATCAATATTAATAATTTTCTTTAAAACCAATGGATTAGTTAAAGATATATGTATACTAACAAGAATATGATATAAAAAAAAAACATAATTATTATGTGCACGCAATAAATATAGTCAAATAAAGAAGAAACAATTGCAACTATAAATGTGCATATGTTACTTAAATTTAAAGGCATGAAAAATGTAATAAGAATTGCAACAAATATGATTGTTTCCTTGGTGGACGCCATAAGACTTGAAATCAATAGGACTTTAAAGAAAGTTTTATAATGGCCATACAAACTGTACATACAGTAATGAAAAAAAAAAAGCATGCTAAATTTTTATTTTCTTGCCTCATCTACACATTTAACTTCATCTAATTCACAAATGTAGACAAAATTTTCAAATTTTTGTGGAGGCTATTTAACATGTCCAAAAAAAAGAAAGACATTAACTAAAACGTCAAATTATAGTGAAAGTTTTTTCTTTTATTGTACAAATTATTTTTCCATGTTATTTTCTGTTACACATGTCTGCAACACACACCTTTCACACATCCTTTCTTTTTTTTTGACACAATTTATTTCATTGTCTTTCGATCGCAGGAGAACTAGCAATTTCTCTAATAATGACTTGGATTTGGATTTCTACAGCAAGAAGATAATTGCTACCTTTGCAATTTTGATATAATTTGCAAACAACACTGTTATTTAAATGCCCAACAATCTAGCAACGTATTTGCACTTTTGCTAATGTTTATAACTTTATCTATATTATCAAACCTTTGATACTAGACTTGCCTACAATTCTCTTTATCATTACCTAGCAATCTCTTTTTTTTTTTTTTTTCCATGGATGTTATTTTTGTTCCATCAAAAAATATTGCACCTCCATACACGCAACCTAGAATCGCCCGCAGCGAAGCGCACAAAGTCAATCCATCCATCTATCTAGCAATATACTAAAAGCGCCCAGTACCCTGGGCGCCTAAGTTTGCCTAGGTCTGCTGAACATCGCCTGGAATCTGCAAAGCCCCCTAGACAAGTTTAATAATATTATTAATATGATAAATATTATTATTTGTATTATATTGTTATTATTTTATTATAGTTAATATAATAATTAATAATTTTTTAAAATATTATTAATCTTGAATTAAAAACAACCATTTGATTTGAAAGATAAAATTATAAATTATTGTTGTTGTTGTTGTTCTTATTATTATCATTAATAGATTTGAAATAAAATATTATTACTACCAAAGAAAAACCATATATTTAATTTGAAGGATATAATAATAATAATAATAATAATAATAATAATAATAATAATAATAATAATAATTATTATTATTATTATTATTATTATTATTATTGAAATAAAATATTATTACTACCAAAGAAAAACCATAGATTTAATTTGAAGAATAAAATTATCATCATCATTATCATCATTAATAAATTTGAAAAAAAATTATTACGCAACCTTGAACTTGGCCAACTACCAAGTCCAAGTACTTTGGACTTCACTGCTTGCCAAGTCCATGTGTAATGGGTTTAGCAAGTGTGCTAGATCTACGATACCTTAGACTTGGTCGTTTGCCAAGTCCAGGAGCCCCTTAAACTTGGCCAACAATCAAGTGCAGGTACTGTGGACTTGGAGTCCAAGTACACTAGGACTTGGAGTTCAAGTGTAGTGAGTTCAGCATGAGTGCTGAACCTATGCTACCTTAGACTTCGACGTCTGTCAAGTCTAGGTACCTTAGACTTGGTTGCCTACCAAGTCCAGGAGTCTTTTGGACTTGGCTAGCAGCCAAGTCCAGGTACTATGGATTTGGAGTCCAAGTGTAGTGGATCCGGCAAGCGTGCTGGATCCACCCTGCCTTGGATTTGGCCCCTCTAAAGTCCAAGTTCTTAGTCTAGGTGCCTGTTAAGTCCAAGTGTAACTTGGACATGGACACCTACCAAGTCCAGTTAACTTGGACTTGACCGTTGCCAAGTTTAAAAGTAGTGGTTTCGGTATTGCAGTTAGACTCAACGCTTTTGGATCTTAGATTTTTTTTGATATTTTTATGAGAATAAAAGGTTAAATCTTGAATAATGCTGATATCAATAAACTATATTGATATCATTAGTCTCCCGATTCTAGGAGTAATAAGTCAAATCTCGAATAATGTCGATATGGATAAATTTTATTGATATCATTAGTCTTTCAATTTCTAGAACGACTAATCAAATCTCAATTAATGTTAATATCAATAAACTCTATTGATATCATTAGTCTCCAAATCCCAGGAATAACTAATTAAATGTCAATTAATGTCGATATCAATAAACTCTATTAATATCATTAGTCTTTCAATTTCGAGAATGACTAATCAACTCTCAATTAATATTGATATCAATAAACTCTATTGATATCATTAGTCTTTCAATTATGCGAACGACTAATCAAGTTCAGAAAGTGTCGCTATTAATAAATTATATTGATATCATTGGTCTTCCAGTTTCAGGAATGACTAATCAAGTTCAGAAAGTACCAATATCAATAAATTATATTGATATCATTAGTCTTCCAGTTTCAGGAATGACTAGTCAAGTTTGGATCTCATTCAATTTTTTTTTCTTTTTTTTTCTTTCATCATCTCCAAATCAAATTTCTATCAATATCAAATACAATTATAATAAATTTGCATATTATAATTAAACAATGCCTTAAATAATTATGCTATAGGTTAGGAACCTACCTATAGTGTGTGATGTCCAAACTCCTACTCCACATTGTGGCCTACTTTGTGAGGCCCAAACCCATGTGTATGGGATGGGCTCAGACCCAACCCAACCTGATTTGTGTGGTCAGGTAGATGGCCCTATAAACCCTTTTTGTTGTTGTTCTTCTTCTTTTTTGGTATAAGTGAGCTAGACCTAGACCAGGCATACCGGCTGAGCTTAAATCCACTCAATATAATTTGGTTATTGGTCTAGCCCAGTGATCAAATTGATAGCCTCCACAGAACGTGAATTATTTCACGTTCTGCATGCTTGTTGTAACAATAAATTAAAGAAGATAGGAGAAGGAAAGTTACCTAGGCTGGATAGGGCGTTCCTTATTGGTAGAGCTTCAGTCGTGGTTTGGTGTATAAGATGTTGAAATGCTTTGGAATTACTTAATCTTTATTAACTCAATGATGATTTATATACAGCCATGGAGAGTGCAACAAGAACGCATGATAAGCTCTCCTAACAACCTGATGACAAAGGATTAATTCAAATTCAAACTGTAGAGTCCTAATAGCATAAGTATTCCTGAAGACCAACACAGAATCCTAACTATACAACATCAATATTCCTGAAGACCAGCACTGTGAATGTTACTTGCTGACATCCCTCCTCAAGATGGACGACCTTGAGTAAGTCCAATCTTGTCCTTGAGTACTTCAAACTGATAACGAGGAAGTGATTTTGTCAATGCATCAGCGAGTTGGTCATCAAAGGAGACATGACAAACCTGAAGAACTCCAGACTAAACTCTTTCGCGGATAAAATGGAAATCAATGGAGACATGTTTCATCATTGAATGAAAAACTGGATTTGAACTTAGTTGTGTTGCACCAATATTATCACAATAAATAATAGAAACTTGATTAACCGAATATTGAAGTTCATTCAATAATGAACATACCCAGCTGATTTCTAAGGCTGTGTCAGCCACAGAACGATATTCAACCTCCGTTGATGATCGAGCAATGGTTTGTTGTTTCTTGGATGATCATGAGACAGGATTCCGACCTAGGTATAAAATGTAGGCACTAGTGGATGAGAAGTCATCCTTGTTCCCCCCCAATCTGCATCTGAAAAAGCATGCAAGTGTGCAGGTGATTGATGATGCAGAAGAAGACCTACATTACTGGTGCCTGAGAGATAATGCAATATGCGTTTGACAAGTTTCCAATGTTCTTCAGTCGGCTTGTGCATGAACCGGGACAATTTGTTCACAGCGAAAGATAAATCCGGTCGGGTAAATGACAGATATTAAAGACTTCCAACAGTGGCGCGATATGCAGATGGGCCAGGGAGCAACTTACCCATTGCAAGAGTGGGAGGAGGACCTGGTGGCAATGAAGTAGCCATAGGCCGTGAGTTGCTCAAGTTGGTACAATGCATGAGATCCTGAATATATCTATGCTGAGAAAGCACCAACCCGTGAGGATATGATTGAATTTCAACACCAAGGAAATAAGTCAGAGACCCTAGATCTTTCAGTGAGAACTGATTGGCTAAGTTTTGAACAAGGAGGTCGACTGTATGCTCATCATCACTGGTGATGATAATGTAATCCACATATACCAATAAATATAGAAGATGTCCATGATGTTTAAAAATGAACAAGGACATATCATTTACTGAATTTGT
Organism: Populus simonii; assembly: GCA_007827005.2. NCBI lineage: Eukaryota > Viridiplantae > Streptophyta > Magnoliopsida > Malpighiales > Salicaceae > Populus > Populus simonii. The sequence goes on from CM017482.2 coordinate 13,431,876, forward strand.
GAAGCTATTATCAATCAGAAAGGAGCGAAGTTCATGGTACCATGCTCGTGGTGCCTGCTTTAGCCCATAAATGGCTTTACGCAACTTACAGATGAAATGTGGTCATTCGTTGTCTACAAAAGCAGGCGGCTGAACCATGTAGACATCTTCCTGCAGATGTCCCTGCAGAAAAGCATTGTTGACATCCAATTATCGCAGCCTCCACCCATTACTGATTGCAATGGACAGAATAAAACGAATTGTGGTTGGCTTGACAACCGGACTAAAGGTCTCGGTATAGTCAAGCCCCGGTCGTTGGTGAAATCTTTTTGCCACCAAGCGTGTTTTATAACGAGAAACACTGCAATTAGAATCGCGCTTCACCCTGAAAATCCATTTACAACCGACTAAGTTAGAGGCACATTGAGGAGAAACCAAATCCCAGGTTTCATTTTGGATGAGAGCATTAAACTCATCCTACATGGCATGACGCCATTTGGGTTCCTTTAAAGCATTCGTAACAGATGTGGGCTCCTGAATATCAGTTGAGGGAAGATGTGTATAAAAGGTGAGTTTGCGGGTAGGTTTGTGAATGTTGTTCTTTGATCTGGTGGTCATGGAATGAGAAGGTGCAATAGGTGGAGCAAGGGGAGGGTGAGTGTTTAGAGGGGATGGTGAGGCGGGCAGTATGGAGGAAGGTTGTGTGGGTTGCATGGTAGGAGGGTTGCTGTTGGCTGTTGTAATGGAGCAGCTGACAAGGTGTGCTGCAGAAGGTGGAATTGCAGGTGGCTTGAATAGGGGAGGCACAGGGACAGGTGCCACGATAGAAATAATAGGAGGTATCCATGTTGGTAGAGAGGAAGAGTTTGATTCAGACTGTGATTGTAGTAAATTAGGATATGGAAAAATGGACTCATCAAACTAAACATGACGAGAAGAAAAAAATTTGGAAGACTGGGGATCAAAACAGATGTAAGCACTTTGAGATAAGGAGTAACCAAGAAATATGCATGGTTTGGACCGGACATCTAGTTTATGAGCCGAATATGGACGTAGCCATGGATAACACAAGCACCCAAAAATGCGCAGTTTAGCATAGTTAGGAGATTTTTTAAAGATAAGTTCAAACGGAGAGAATTATTGTAATGACCGTGAAGGCATCCGATTAATGAAATAAATAGTAGTGGAAAACGCAAATGATCAAAATTTTTTAGGTAATGAGGCATGAGTGAGAAGTGAAAGACCAGTTTCCACTATGTGTCGATGTTTACGTTCAGAGATACCATTATGTTCAGGTGTGTGTGGTGGGGAAGTATGATGAGAAATGCCATGTAGTTGAAAAAAATCTTTGAGAGCTGTAAATTCACCTCCATTATCGGAATAGAAGGTGATGCTTTTATGGTGGAAATAATTTTCAACAATGGCTTTAAAGCGTACGAAAGTGGGCTTGACATCAGATTTGCGTTGCAAAGGATAAAACCATGTATAACATGTAAAATGATCTATAAAAACAATATAATATTTAAAGCCATTAATGGAGAATATAGGAGCAGTCCATACATCAGAGAAAATTATTTCTAGAGGAGCATGAGACTCTAAAGTGGAAACTGAAAATGGAAGTTTGTGACTTTTGTTACATTGACATGCATTGTAGGAAAACTGTTTTGTCATTGAACAAGTGTTTAGCTCATTTTTGGAAAGGATAACATTGAGAATAGGTAACGATGGGTGACCTAATCGAAAATGCCAATTTATTGGTGTAATTTTAGAAATAGAAAAAGCAGTTGGAGAAGAGGATGTTGTATTGAACCCCGACCATTCATAAACGCCACCTTTGCTCTCACCCTGAGCGCGAACCACTCCCGTTAGCAGATCCTTCACAAGAAAACACCAAGGGAAGAATTCAATAGAGACATTATTGGTTATACAAAACTGATAAATAGAGATAAGATTTTTTTTAATGTCAGGAACACAAAGAATGTTCCTGAGATTTTAAAAAAAGGAGCCTGAATGCAGAGTTGAGGAGCCTGTATGGGTAATGCGTAAACCTGTACCATCTCCAATCATAACATCGTCTGAGCTAGTATATGGAGTGTGAAGAGACAAATTGTGGAGATTAACGGTAATGTGGTGAGACGCACCACTATCCAGCAACCACAAAGGAGTGCTGGTTACATTGCTGGTAGGAGTGATGGATTCATTGCTGGTTGCAAGATGAACCTGTGGCTGCCAAGGGTTAGAACTGTTGCTGCTCTTGGGAACAACTGTCTTTTGAGGGACAAACCTGAATGAGGGGCATCATTTGCCGTGTGCCCTTGAAGGCGACAGACCTGGCAGTATCCCAGGTAAGGACGAGGACTAGGTCGTTGATGATGAAGTCCTTGATTATGAGTTTGTCCTTGTGGTCTTGAAGAACTGCGGAATAAAGTGCTCCATTATGGTGAGGGAGGAGGAGTATATTGGCCAAAAGAGTTCTAAGATCGATATCTAGAACGATTAACTACTGCATTAGCCGTAGGAGAGAACTGTAAGGAGGCTTTGTGTGAAGTATTTAGAGAGGCTTTAAACATGAGTAATTTTTCATGAAGCTCATCAAAGGTAATGGAGCTGTGTCTTGCTTGTGCAGCACGCACAAGTTCTTTATATTCATCACTCAATTCTTCCAAAATTTTTTCTGTGATGTCCTCACCATCAATGGGAGCACCCAACATTGCTAATTCATCTGCCCGTGCTTTAACAAAGTGAAAAAAATCAGAGATGGAAAGAGAGCCCTTTGTGAGAGCTTTGAAGCTGACCTTGACTTGCTTGATGCGGCCTCTAGAGGGGGTGGCATATGTTGATGCTAAAATTTTCTAAACTTGCTGAGATGTAGTAGCACAAGTAATAAACGGGATGATGGAGTGGTGAATAGCTCCAATGAGAGCATTTAAGATGAGTTGATCCTGATGTATCCATGCATGGTAGTCAGGAATAAGAGTGTTTGAGTTGTCAGTGATGAGATATTGTGGTGGACAAGGTTTGGTTCCATCAACGAAACCTTGAAGATCATAGCCTATAAATAGTGTTTGGAATTGCAGCTTCCAGGACAAATAATTAGAGCTGGTGAGCTAGAGAGGAGCCTTTGCCGTGACATTGATGGTCACCAGGTTGGGCAGACTGGTGTGAAAGTGGCTGGTGTTGTTTTGATCAGTCATGATGAGAAGGATAATGGAAGAAAAAAAAAATTAAAGATGCTTTGATACCATATAAGACGTTGGAATGCCTTTGAATTACTTAATCTTTATTAACTCAATGATGATTTCTATACAGCCAGGAGAGTGCAACAAGAACGCATGATAAGCTCTCCTAACAACCTGATGACAGAGGATTAATTCAAATTCAAACTGTAGAGTCCTAACAGCATAAGTATTCCTGAAGACCAGCACAGAATCCTAACTATACAATATCAATATTCCTGAAGACTAGCACTGTGAATGTTGCTTACTGACATGGTGTAAGTGAGGTTGGTGGCTGAGAATGAACTATTGTTGCTATGATAAGAGATGAAGACCTCTAGTGCCAGCCTTAATTTGCTGGAGTTGAAGGCGTCAGTCTGATGTTGAAACCAACTTGCCAATGGGTTAATGAGCTGGTTGAGTCCTTGTTGCTCACGAGAGTTTGCTGCTACTCAAGAGAACTCTGTTGCGGTTGGGACTGCTAAACAAATGCTGAGGGAATATTGCACTATTATTGCTGTTGTGAGTTAGTGGAGAAGATGAAAATGTGGTTGTGATGATTCTTAATAGGGTCTCTTATCATTTTTTTTTTGCTAGAATAGGGAGTTGTAGTTTTTGGCTGGAACAAGAGAGTTGGTAGTTGTTTTCCCAGTGTGTTTTTTGGTATCTAGCTACCCCTTTTTTTGAACTAATAAGCTCTTATTTATTGATGGATCCTTAGAGGGATATTAGCTCTCATCTTGGTTTAAATCTTCTGATCAATCTTTGCAAACTAACAAACTTTGTACCCTTTCATCAGGCTATCAAAGGTCGACTGAGTCAGGGGTTTTGGACGTTCAATGCAGCAGATCACAGGCGACAATCTAGAAGGAACCATGCTAGGGACATAATATAACTTCAGGTATACTAGAGGAGCGTCTCCTTTTGTCTTAGCTGAGGCATGACAGTGCATTTAATGGCTCTATAAAAGGGTCTCCAACCAGCTTTTTCATGGGAGAAATGAAGGAGAAAATGAACAGTGGTGCCAAAACGGCAGAATTTTGTCGATTTTAATTCATTCCTTCTTTATTTGTGATGTAGTCCTTAATCTTTCAATTTTGTTGAATTCAGCTAATTTAGGTTAATTTCTAAAAATTCCTTTCGATTAAGTCCCTACTCATGTTAGTTTCGACCCTCAATTATCAATGCCTTCTACAATATGGCCCTTGGTCTCAAACTTCTTTAATTTGGTCCTTAATTAAGCCTCAAACTTTTAATTTCTTCAATTCCACCCCCATTTGCAACTTGAATTGGATCCTCAAATTCACATGCTTTTTGCAAAATGATCCTTGGTCTCGAATTTGATTTTCCTGCAATTTTATCCCCGGATTTCACCTAAATGAATTTGGAAAAATTCAATCTGGTCCTCTAAAATTTCAATCTTCTCAATTAAGTCCAAATTAAGCTTTCAAACTTATTTTTTCACCAACTTAAGTCCCTAATAAAAATTAATTTGACCTATTAAAAGCCCATTTAATTAAGTCCTCGCACTTAATTAATTTTTTTAGTTTGACCCAAATTAATTCTTAAACTTAATTAAACCTTTAATTAGGCCTGTGATTAAAAATTAATTTTTATATAAATTCGTCCGATAATCATTTAATTTAACCTTGATTTTTTCATTGTCTTTCAATCTTGGGTACAATTGAATTCCTGATGTTGTTCAAAATCTCAGTTTGGTTTCTTAATGTGTTTAAAACCTTTATCAGTTTATTCTTACCAAGTTGTTAGTCTTTCATTTTGTTGTTTTATTTCATTTTTTGTTTTATTTTAAAAGAAAAAAATAATTTTAGGGGAAACCCAAAATTGGGTTATGACATATATGATGAGTTCTAATTTGAGCGAAAGTTCAAGTGAGCATCAGTGGACATAAGTCACACTTGCCACCTAAATCTCTTAATCTAATCCTAAAGAGCGATAAGCTTGGGTCCAGAGCTTTTATTGATTTTTATGAAGTGTGTGAAAACTTTAAAAAATAAAATTCATGCACATTCAAACTAACATATTAAAGTTAATGGATAAATAAAATTAACATATAAAATTAAATAACATAAATGAAATAAAAATAAACGCTCAATAATTAATGGCAATAAAGACATTAAAAGAGAAAACACATATACATAAGCTTGACCCTAGTCCCTAGTGAAGTTATCATGTTGTTACACTTAGCACAATGTTTGGACTTTCAAAATAAAAGGGAAATTGGAAAAAGAAAGAAAGAGGAGTTGCCACCTAGTAATTAAAGGAAACTAAGAATCCTAAAATAAACATAGATTTTAAAGATTCAGATAAGAGGTTGATTATATTTAAGGGAAGATAGACATCACCTTTACCATATCTTTTCAAACAAAATGTTACCCTTACTATATGCTTTCTCTTAAATTATATGCATTTAACTGTCTAAATTATTTTTTGATCTTATTTGCAATTTATTTCTAATGTGTTTTGTGAAAAATTCAACACCCATTCCTAAAAATAAGAGACTCGTCGATTAGATCATTTACAAAAAAATGATGTCCGTACCTAAATATAGAAGACTCATCGATCATGCTATTCATAATATTAGATGTTTATCCATGAAAATAGGAGACTTTTCAATTAGACCATTCAAAAAAAAAAATTTGATGCTTGTCCCTGAAAGTAAAAGACTTATCGATTAGGCCATTTAAAAAATTTGATGTCCATCCTTAAAAATTAGAGACTCATCGATTAGGCCATTCACAAAATATTTGACATTCGTTCCTAAAATAAGAGATTCGTCGATTAGATCATTAATGAAATTCGACGTTCATTCCTAAAAATAAAGGACTTATCAATTAAACCATTCAAAGAATTTGATGTTCATTTCTAAAAATAGAAGACTCGTTGATTAGACCATTTATAAAAAAATGATGTTTATCGCTAAATAAGAGACTTGTAGACATAATTTTTATTCTTGTTTGAGAAATAAATATTTACACATTCATGCATACACAAAAAAATAAAAGCACAATTTTATGAAAATAATGTTGTAGAGCTTAATAGTCTTTATTGAACCTTGTAGATAGGGCTTAATACTCTCATCTTCTTTTTTTAGTGATGACAAACAATGTTATAGAGCTTTTCTTCATCAAAATGCTCATGCTAAAATGGTCTATGAATCATCAAAACCGAGGATAAAATTAGGGTTTAAGTTACGGTATCAGGTTTGGGCCATCTCCTAGAAGTTTATTGGTATAATTTTACATATAACATCAAAGTTTTACAATATTAGCTAAGCTATTATGAAAATTTTGCAAGTTTTATCTAAGGTTAGTCAAACTATTATAACTATCTATGTTCATTTGAATGAAGATGAAGTACTTCTGAAAATGAGTATTTTGATAGTGAAGAGACCTTTAGCTGATAGAGGTCATATAATTATACCTTTTAGGTTCATACCACTACAAATCTAACTTTCACACAAGCCCACTTTCTAGTTTCTATTAGAACTACTCAATAAAGCCTTTGATGAAGAATGATGATGGCTCATCTTATGGTTATGGCTGCATGCTATTTTATCCTCAACCTTTTCTTTGTTGCATCTTGAATATCTACTTAGAGAATGCCCCTATAGCAACACGAGCTATTTTTATAGGGGCTCTGAGAATAACAACACCCTCTCCAAGTTTTTGCGATGTTATTTTGCCCTTACTTCTCCTTGAAAAGGAGTTGTCTACATATGTTAAAAGGTAGATGTGGTGATGCTAACAAAGGCACCATCTACTGTGGAGATGTAAGGCCTTTAACTACTCATGTGTGCTACTCTTGTGTGGCCACAACTAGCATTTTTAGTAGCTGAGTTAGATTTTAGAGATCTTGGTACATTGGTGGAGGTAGAATTGGTAGTTAGAAGGGTTGAGACTCTTCCAAGCCTAGGAATTTATTGGTTGTCAACCATGGAAAGAAACAACAAAAATGTGGAAATACGAGAATTAATGAAACTAGTTTTTTTCCTTAAAGTTAATTTCTCATAAACGAAACCATTAATGAGGTTTTTGAAAACCTCCAAAATATTATGATCTTTCTAAGGCTATTGTGAATTGAAAGGCGTAGGAGGCTAGGCTTGAATAATTGAAACTCCTACAAAGCAAGTCCTAAAAGATTTGCACCATCTGATTTCTAAGTCAGTTTATGTAGAATATGAGAGCCTTGTGAGGTTGAGTATGTGTATGTTTAGTTGTGGAGTATTTAGGTTTGAGAAAGATGAAGAAGATGAAGTTTTTTTTCCCTCTGGAAGATGATCCTTTACCTTGGATTCTAGGCTATTCATATAACCTTGAACCCACGTAGGTGTGTCCATGCAATGGTAAGATGTCGAATGTGCTTGTCACCTATAATATTAGATTACATGGGAACGAAGGCCTAAAGTGGCAAGGGGTCACTACAAAAGCAATCCCAGTTTTGGCTTGAATAAGGAAGTGCTTGGGAACGCGGTTCAACCCGCGTTCTTAAAAAATTTGAAATTTTTTTTTCTAAAATTTAATATGATTTTTACGTTTTGGATCGTTTTGATGTGCTGATATCAAAAATAATTTTTAAAAAATAAAAAAATATTATTGGCATACATTTTGACATGAAAAATTATTTGAAAAATACTCGCAACTACACTGCCAAATAAACTCTAATTGAAAAAAAAAAAATCACAACCGGAAAAACCCAATAGACTGAATTCATTCATTTACATGTGTGGAAAGAGTGGATTAACATGAAATCAATACTCCCTCAAATCAAATCAAATGTAGTTCATAACAAAAGGAAAAATAAAGTAAATGGGAAACGTCCAGCTGGTAAAGACGAAGCAAGAACAGTTTCATTAGCCTGTGATTTGTCTTTATTTAGGCCCACCATGCTTCTTCATTCAGGAAATTCGGTGTCCACTGGCATGCATTGAATGGGAATTTGGTGGGATTTTGAAAATTTTGAAATGAAAGGGCGGCAACCTGGGGGACTCCACCCCATGAAAACTGGCAGGAGTAGATGGGTTGAGGGATTTATGTATTATTGCTTCTCTCACACTTTTCTCTTTGTCTCCATTTCCTAATCCCTTCTCTCTCTATCTCTCCCTCTAAAGGCAAAGAAAATAGAGGCCCAGAAAAACCCTTTTCAATTAGTCAAAAGGATTTGTTAAAATCAAGGCCACATCCATCGCTCCATTCTTATCATCTTTCTCTTGCTTTTTTCTTTTTCTTTTCTTGCAGTCAGTCAGTCCAAGATCTTGAATTCTTCCCACCAAGGTCAGTGAACTGCTATGTCCCTTTTAACGTTCATCTTCTTTTTATATATATATATATATATATATATATATATATATATATATATATATATATTCTCTGTAAGAGATGCTTGCAACGATACCTTGAATTCATGGATGAACTTACATGATTTATTGATGTTATTCAAAGCATGATTTCGAGATTATTTACGGTTTCCGATTTCTGTTTTATCTGAATTTTAAAACAGGAATTTGTTTTTTTTTGTTTTTTTTAGAAAAGGTTAAAACCGACAACCCTATAACAACTTCTGGACTGAACTTAGTGGCAAGGCTTTGCCGCATGTTTTCTTGCTGTCTTAAGAGTAGTTTTTTTATAACACTGTTTGAGTTTGATGGCCAAGAAACACCCGAAGGGCCTATTTCATTTGTTTTAGAAAGATCAGTACCAGTAGGTGGAGGGTGTGTTTCGCAAATTGTAGTTCAGGTACTCTGTTTCTTGTTAGTAAGATTACAGATCAGCCCGCTTTTGACCTGGTTAGTGTTATGTCCAGCCAGTCTAGGATGAGCTTTGAAAGTGATAAAGCATTGGTTGGAGTGAAGAGTAATGGTAGAGAGAAATGGAAGACCTAATTGTTTGTCCATTTAGTAAAAATGAAAAACATCTTGGAACTTCTTGTTGTAGTTCAATTGATCTTCCACAGCATGTTTGTTTTTTCTTCTTGTTTCCAACCCTGAAAAATAACATAAACCGAATTTACTCTGGAGTTTGAATTTTTGTTCTTTTAATTAATTTGAAGTTCAATTCTTTTTATTGGCCTGATTATATCTTCGTTGTTTTCAATTTTGATTCGCAACGTCTTTTTTCTTCCCAATCGTGACTGTTTTTTTAGCCCTCTCGTGCTAACAATTTAAGTGGCCGATTCAGCCATCTATCTTATAAACTTTTTTCTTGAACTTGTAAGAGATTCGGCATTTCTGTGAGTGCAACTGCATTACATAAATCACAATGAAGCCCAATATTGAAGTGCACTAACCTGTTTCAATTGCTTATGAGCCTATTATGTTCCTTGATCATCCGATATGTTCTTGATTCACACACTAGTTGACTTCCAATACTCATTTGCTTGGATGAAATTGGACAAGGTTTTGTTTAATTTATTGGGATTTTAATGGTAAAGATGATGATGACAGAGATGGAGCGGAGTGTCAAACAAATGCTGAAACTGATTAAAGAAGATGGTGTATCTCTTGCGAAGAAGGCTGAAATGTGTAGGCAGACCAGGCCAGATTTGATTTCAAAAATTAAGGAATTCAACAGCATGCAACAATCATTGGCTGAGTGCTATGAGTACGTGACAGCTGAATTATCCAATAGCATACCATCAGAGTTCGATGTGCAGGGTGTTGACAATTCTGAATCAGGCAATGGTCATGACCCTCCTCTGCTGACTCCCGATCAGAAGCTGGGTTTTCACAAGGCTAGTAATCGAGCCCCTTCTGTCAGCTCCCATGGTGCTAGCTCTGATCTTTCATTAAAGGAAGGATCTGAATCATTCTCATTTTCATCATCAGATTCTGAATCAGAATCTTTCAATTCTTCTGGGAATGCCTACTATAGCCTCCCAGTGAACACTGATCGTAGTGAATTGCACAAGAAGATTATTGTTATGGGGACTGATCTCTCAAGTATGGAAGAGAAGCTCCGGATGCATGAAGAAGAGAATAGAGATAGCATGCTGAACGGAGAGGAAAATAGAAATTATGAAGAACTACTGAGTAGAATAATCGGCTATGAAGAAGAGCTGAGGCTTACGAAGGTAAAACTCCAGCTATCAGAAGATGACGTTACCAGGTTGAAAATCGAGCTTGAGAAGAGTGTGTTTTTTAGGGATCTTTCAGGGACTTTGCAAGCTCAGCTTGAATTGGCACTTAAAGACATCCAAATGAGGGAGGATGATCTTCAAGTGGAAAGAAAAAGGGTATTGGAGCTGCAAAAGAAAGTAGCTGAAGGTTCAGAAGAATTGCAAGGCCAGCTTAAGGTGGCTGAAGAAGAAATAACAATGCTGAATGCCAAACTCAATACAGAGAGCAGGCGCGTTCTAGACTTGCAGGAGAGGATCACATGCTACAAAAGTGATCTATCTGATCATGATCATGAAATCAAGGCATTAAAAGATGCACAGGAAAATCTCTCTGTGGAGAAGGCACACCTGCAATCTGAGATACTTGACCTGTCCGAGAAACAGAACATGTTGGAGGTAAAACTGAGAGAATGGGATTTACAAGGAAAATTCATGGAGGATAAATTGAGGCAATGTGAGGCGGAGAAAATGCAAATGAAAAATTTGCATGATGCCCAGGAGATTGCTTTGCAAAGGGAGATCAGTCAGTTGAAGGTGGAACTTATTGACAGAGGTGAGCATGTGGAAGTTCTGAACAAAAACTTTGACAGCCTCAAGTCTAAATACGATATGCTTATGGCCGAGAAAGATGGGATGAGTGCTAAAGTAAACACACTCATTGCAGATGTGAATTCCCGAGACAATCAAATAAGGCAAATGGAGGGGCATCTGCAACAGTTGCATACTGAACATGAAAAATTGATTGCTGGGTCTCAAAAGTTCACGGAAGCTAGTTGACGAGTTAAGATTGAAAGTGGTGGAGCTGGAGAAGGAGGTGGACTGGCAGAGAGTTGAGCTTTCAGCTGTGGCTGAGGGGGAAAAGGGCGGCAATTCGACAACTATGCTTCTCTCTGGAGCATTATAGGAGTGGGTATAAAGAACTTCGTGAAGCATTTCTTGGGCACAAACGGCATTCAGTCATGGCTTCATAATCCTATTACTGGTCCAGTACTGTTTTCATTGCTCAACTATGTTATGCATTACCCCCTTGTGGTCTTGCACTTGTTCATGTAAACTTTATTACCTGTTCTTAAACTCTCGCTTGAAAGCTTTGGACATCATATTTTTGGTATTTTGGCCCATGATTGATCTTATTTTGATGGTTATGGAGAATGCTTAGACAACATTGAAATCGATAATGCGGATTCGATTCTGGACAACTTTGGACCTGTGGCAGGACATGAGCAGGTTTATGCTTAGTTTTTGTTCTAAAATATATTTGCTAAAGTACCACCAAATGTTCGTGATCATAATCAGGATCATGACCATTAAAGGTTTGCAATGGTGCAAACTGTGAAGCAAGGGAAACTGATTCATAATCATTCAAGTGTATTACTAATTTATATCACATTAATATTTATGCATGCATTTAGAAAAAAAAAACTAAAAGAAAATGAGATTTTACTATAGCTCAAGACTCAGTTTCCTACTCGATAGAAAAGTGTAATTACGATATCACTTTGAAACAAAAAAATTGTGAACTAAATATTAAGGGTAGAATGGTCTTTTTATTATGATATAATTTTTTTTAAAAAAAAATTGCATGGAGTTAGATTGATAATTATGTTTTATTTTATATAGTAAAATTACTAATTTATATCTAGAATAAAATAATTTAATACCTACTATTTAGGGATATTTTTGTATTTTTATTTTTTTAGAATAATATAATTACTTTCATGCTCTTAAGACAAAACCAACAAAACTCACCCATAGGCTTTTTTGTCATTTTATATTGTTTTTGCTGTAAATTTCAAGGGTACTTAGGGGCATCGATGTAAATTATATTTATTAAATATAATTAAAAAAATAAGCTGGCGTGTGTTAAGCACATGTAAGTGTGTGGATGGCCCTCGCATTGTCTGGACGGTGCAAGGTGGGCCGTCTGATGACCAAATATCACCTTTAGGGGTGACTTTTTAAAGGGTCCTAGCGCCTCCGACTTGATAAGACAATGCATGTTCCAAGATTCATAGCAGTTTGACGCTGACGACCATTTATTTTCCCCTTTCTTCTCTCTTTCTCTACCTAGATTTTAACACCAGCCTTTTCAAAATTTAAGAACAACACTTTAATTTGTTGGTTCTTTAAATTTTGTCTCTTTTCTTTTTATTATGAGGTTTGTTTTTTTATCTTAAATAATTTATAGAATTTGGTCCTTATTCTTTTGATTACTATTTTTTTTAGAATCAGTTTTTAAATTGATTTTGTTTTACGATTTCACACTCCTTTGCTTTTCTTATCAAATTTAATCCATTTCTTTTGATTGCCAATTTTTTTTTATTTTAAGTCATAAATGATTTTATTTTAAGATTTTGACCCTCTGTTTTTCCCCTATCAAATTTATTCCCTATTATTTTTATTGCTATAATTTTGAGTTTTTAAATTAATATTTTTAAATGGACTCATAATAAACTTATTGATTGGATTCGGATCCAGAATTTCACGGGTTGCGAGTTTTTAAAATTTGATCAGGTTTGAGATATTTGCCCAGGTTTACTTGATTTTTTACAAATATTTTTCAATTTTTTCCCCCATGTTTTTTTTTAAATCTTTAAAATTTTATCTTTATTTTTTTAATTGCTGTTTATTTTATTTGACATCATTTTTTATTTTTTTAAAATTGCATCCTCATTGAGTTTTTTCTATCAAATTTCATCCTTATTATTTTTATTGCTTTTGCAAGTTTTTTTTTTTTTTTACCAATCTCATCCTTAAAAGTTAAATTGGTTAAGAATTAAGCTTTTTGATATTAATATTTTATTACTGTTGTTTTCTTTTTGTTGCTGCTTTTTTTCTTTTACAAGTTTTTTTATTAATATTTTTCTGCGATTTCATCCTTCAAAATTAGATTTGTTGAGAGTTAAGTTTTTTGATTTAATTTAGACTTAGGATTTTACAAGTTGTAGGTTTTAGTGATTAGACCAGGTTTTGAAGGCTTTCCCAGGTTTGCATGGTCTTTTATATCTCTCTTTTTTTTTAGCTTATTTTTTCTTTTTTTTATTTTTTTTTGTTTTCTTTTCTTACCACCTTTTAATCTGTAAATAATCTATAATCTTTTTAATCTTTTAAATTTGATGTTCATTCTTCTAATAGCTATTTATTTTGATTAGGATTATTTTTTTGTTTTTTAAAAAATTTCTTCATCATTCTTGTTGCTTTTGCAAGTTTTTTTATTAATATTTTTTAACAATTGCATCCTTCAAAATTAAATTGGTTGACAGTTATACTTGTTAATTGAACTCGGATTCAAGATTTAACAAGTTGCAAGTTTCTAAGAGTAACTTAGATTTAGGAGGTTCACTTGATTTTTTTTTTGTTTTTTTCTTTTTTAAATTGAAGTTTTCTTTTTAGTCTTTTGATTTTTATAGTTTTTTTTTAGATTATCATTTAGTTGTTTGATAAGTTTTAATATGATTTTTTTTCTAATCTAGCTTATAATAAACGCAATTCAGCATACTTTTCTTTTAGTGTAGTACCAGATCATCAATTGTAACTCACAAGAAACGGCAAAAACTATTACTGGTGCTGCCCAGTAAACTATGAAAAGTGTATCTTTTCTTCATACTGGAGTCCCCTCCGCACACCGAAAACTATTAATATAATCGTAGTGGTGCTGCCAGCTGCCAAGCCAGCAGGTGCGAGTTGACGTATGTGAAACGTTGAGAAGTGAACTTTTCCTATCGGCTATCAGAAAATTTCAAGTGAAGCCACATTTCAATGGCATGGCCGCGTTTACACTCACCCACCACCACCACTTCGGGCGTAAAAGGTAGTTCTAATTAACCACATCCAGTCGTCCAGATGGGCCTCCACCACCATATGGCGTTTGTGGTTATTATTATAGGGAAAAGGTCTATCTATTTCCTGGACAGTAAAGTCCCACCTGGCATGCACTGGCTTTGTGGTTACCCAGTCAACCTTTGGCTTTTCTTCCCATTTCCTCTGTTGTCCGTTGACATGGAACACCGAGTCACCAACTCAGTTGCTTAGAATCTTGATGAGGTATTTTCCATCCAATATTGACATCTAGATCTCTGTAATGATAACCCTAAAGTCATTTTTTTTATTGGGTGCACATCGATGGTTGCTGCTGTAAAAAGATAAAAATGCATTGTTTTTCAATATAGTTAAATTATTATTTATATCCTTTCCAGTGGGAGACGTAGAAAGATTTCTTGATGGAGGGTATTGTTCTTGCCTTTAGCAAGTACTAATGAACGAAACTACAATTATACAATGTTCTTGTTGTTCGTGGCTAACTATTTAATGGCAGCCTCCCATGAAAATTTGAGCAATAACATGGAAAATAACTAATTGGATTTGGCCTTGACTTCTTGATTGAGATTGCTTGGACTCCACCAAGTTGTTTTTCAAGTGCATAATTATTTTGGAGAGTCATAAAAAACTCATTTTATTAACATGAATAATAATGATTAACTTGTTTATAATGTCATAATTTTTATGAAAAAGTTGTATTTTGAAAGCTATATTTATTGATTCAGGTTACTTGCTTACTTGATTAAAATTTTTTTTACAGGCATGTAAGCGATTCATAGGCTAATAAAATATTTTAGGGTTTTATAAATTTATGATCACCACTAGTTGTTTGACTTACTTTATCTTATAGTCTTTATTTGCTGTATTTTCTTGCTTTTTTTTATTGATTTGGTGGGCCACCCTTATTGGATTTTGACTTTGCATTTTGATTTTGTTTTTGACTTGGGCATGCCCTCCAATTTTTTATTTTTTTGGACTCTTTTGTATTTTTTGATTTGTCAAAACATTCTCTTAACATTTGATCTCCTATTTGCCCTCAATATGGGATGCGATCTTAGTTAAGGTATTCACGAAGAAAATCCTTTTTAGGCTTAAAGGGGACTTATTTGTTTTTGAACGTGAAAGGGATAACAAAGATGAATTTCATTATTTCAAACGCAAATAGTTAAGAACGATAAATTTGGATCTCGTCTAGTATTTTGGACTTGCAAAGAACTATGTTTTGCGATTTTATGACTATTAAATCCATTACACACCATTAATCATAATGCTGAGAGACATGGATATAGGAGTTAAAGATTTCTGATTTTGTCTCTTTGGCTTATTTGATCACCTTAAAGAGAATTGATTGATTGATTTAATTTATTAATTATTTTACATCCCATTCCAATGAATAAAATGCCAAACATTATTTTGAGTAAACATCAAATTATTTTATGAAATATAAAAACAAGTTTAATTTTTCAAAATAATTTCACAAAATTGATTTGATGGTGTGATCTTAGTTAAGGTTTTCATGAAGAAAAACTTTTTTAGGCTCAAAGGGGACTACAAGGGATATATTTGTTTTTGAACATGAAAGGAATAAAAAAGATGACCTTTCATTATTTCAAGCGCAAACGATTAAGAACGATAAATTTGGACCTCATCTAGTATTTTGAACTAGCAAAGAACTGTGTTTTTCAAGTTTATGACTATCAAATCCATTACACACCATTATTCATAATGCTAAAAAATAGCTCCAGAGACATGGTGTATGGGAGTTAAATATTTTTCATTTTGTCTCTTTTGCTTAGTTGATCACTTATAGAAAATTGATTGATTTAATTATTATCTTTTTATTCATTTTCCATCCCATTCTAATGAATAGGATGCCAAATATTGTTTTGAGCAAATATCAAATTGTTTTCTGAAATAATTTTTTTTTTATTTTATCTAATTTTTTTAGCAAAACAATTTCACAAAATCAATTTCATTACAAAATTTTAATTCAAGCCTTGAGATCACACAAAGTTATGAGGGTTTTATGGTGGGATGCCCCCTAGCATCTTGCGTGACACACCGTGGAGTTCAATTGTTTGCCATTATATTTATTCAAACATGGATGGGAATAAAATGTCAATTTTCACTTTCATAACAAAAATATCAATTGATTCCATAACAACAACGAGACAAAGAAAATCTATACTTCATTAAAATGATAAGATTCAACCCCAAAACATACAAAAACAACAAAGCTTTTAATATATACAAAAAAGGTAAAATGATTGGATTTGCAAGGTTCGAGACTCTCGTTTCCCAATAGTTAACTATGTTGTATTTACCATTCTTATCTTCAAATGATAACCACTCGTTCTGAATCAGGATGTTAACATGATTCTTGAATCATTGACAATGATGAACCTGAAATTTACCAAGCATATAATAATCAACATCATAATTTATTTATTATTAATATTATCAATGATCTTTATATTTTATAAGAAATAATCAAACTTGCAATTCTAACCAAATTAATTGACAATCTATTCAATGATCCATTTTTAGTCCAATGATCATATCTCATTGTTAAAAATTCTTTCTAAAAATTCTATTTCTTAACATAACAAATCTACCAGGTAATTATCAAACAAAATTTTCTAATTAAAATTCTACAAGCTTGGTGTTTCCCTCGCTATTAACAATTTATAATTTCCACAAGTAGATACTCATTAATTCGACACTTCTATTTTGGAAATCAATCAATCGTATTTCTATTTTCGAATACCACATGAATTCTAGTATCTTCACCTCGATACTCTTAAATCCAACATTCTCCATTTTGAAAGCCAATTTAATTCGATATTCTTTTCTAAATACCATAAAAATATCAGTATCATCTCTATGATACTTTTTCAATCTGGCATTCCTTATTTTCTTTGAATTGTTTGAATTTACTATGGATTTGTGTTTGATTTCATGCAATTTATCATAAAAATATTAATTAGATTTGATATCAAGAATTATATTTAATTTTGGTGAATTATGCATTGCATTAAATTTTGAGAATTGTTTTGAATTTGCTATGAATTTTGAAAATTAGGGTTGGGCTAATGCAATTTAGTTAAAATTATATTTAATTGACGGGAATCAAATTTGTTTTTTTTTTTTTTTACAGAATATCTTATAACATCTTTATGTTATGTTATTATGGTGACATTATTATTCTTGATATGAACAATAGTATCATACAATTGAACTACAATTCATAAATGTTATAGGTGAAAATAATTGAGATTTGTGTTTTGAGTGGTAAGCTTGCTGCTAATTGTGATTACAAAATATGAGAATCTATTGCGTTTGATTATTATAGTTATTTGCAAGTATTTTTAACTTGGATAAAATTTTGGATAGAGCTCCTAAATAGGAAAACTTTCCTGAAATTTTATGAAAATTGGAAAATTTCTTACTTTATAAAACCATTAACTAAATTTGATGTAAGATTAATAAACTAAATAACCATTGAAATTAGATTTGTTATGTTATTCAATGATAAATGTCATAAGAACCCTTCTTGTTAGATTTAGATGCTGGAGAATTTTGTTGCTGGATTTAACTAATGTCGCAGTCTTGAACTATAAAATTTAACCGATATCGTGGTTTAAAATCATGATATTTAATAGATATCTCGTTTTTCAACTACAACTTATATTTGTTACTGTTTTTAAATACAATATTAAATTTTTGTCATGTTTCATTTGAAAACCCTGCTAAATTCGTTTGGTAATGTGTTAATTCACCAAATCATTTTAGATAGTATGCTAATAACCTAACATAGGCCTTTTCTAGCTTACTATTATTTTGTGAGTGGTAAAAAAAATAAAAAAAATTCACTTTGCCCATCACGTGAAGATAAGTGTCAAGTGATGGGTAAAATATCACTTTACCCATCGTGTGAAGATAAGACTTAAAATTGGAGTGATTGGACTAAACAACTGCGGTAGTTTATCGTCTTTTCGATCCATTATTAAATTTATTACACGTGCCCGACAAAAAAGAGATAATAGCATAAATGCCCCTGCTCCATTTTGCCTTGCTGGATTTTACTGTTCTGTCCTTCTTTATTTTATAAATTCATCTCATCTCATCTTTTGTTATTTTGTTTGATCCGATAATCTGCCGGTACATCCTTTTAACACAGCACCCTCCAATCATTAACAAAAGATTGTATGATTTTTTATTTTATTTATTTAGCTTTTTTTCAAGTAAAGGATTTTATTAAATTATTTTTATGTATTTATTTTTTTGAGATATTATTCTTATTCATCCATATTTTTTTATGTTTTATATATATGAACACTATTTTAAAATTAAAAAAATATTTATTTTTAGATAATATTTCTTATATATGCAGAGCTACATATTTTTTTTTATGTTTTATATAGATGAATTCTATTTTTAAAATAAAAAAAAATTTATTTTTAAATGATATTTATGATATGTATAACCTTACATAGTTATTTTTTTCCTTCTATCTGATCAATCAATTTCATGTGTGTGCACTACCAGATTTAGAAGTTTTACCAACAAAAATTTATCCTGGTATTTACACTAGTAGTTCATTGGTATGTATGTTACCGATGGACTCACGGACAAAAACAGTCCATCAAAAAAAATCTCATCGGTAATTTATGATATGTCGGTAATAAATATATCAATGGATTTATAGACGGACGAAGCACGCAAACAAATTTACTTGTTTTATTCCGTTGATATCTCTACTAGTAAATTTAACATATCACCTACACGAAAACCACATGTGATGTCATCCGTGCTTTTATTTTTTCGTAGGTATATCCATCGATAAATATAACATATCACTAATAGAATACCATTTTAATTTCATCGGTGAGTTAACAGTAGAAGCGAATTTTGTAGTAATTCGTTTTCAATTCTCTCGAAAATATACCGACAAAGTTGTTTAGTCGGTAATATTTAAAAAATATATATTTTTTAAAAAATATATTGAACAAAAGTAGAAAAATAAAATAAATTAATATAAAAATAAAATATTTATTACAAATTTAAATATTTGTAAGTTCAAATACAATAAATTTTATCATCCGCTTTGCATGTGAGATGAATGGAACGAAGCTGCCGGTATGCGTGGTAACGAAACTGTGAACACGCTGATTTTGATTTTCCACATCAAACTGTGACCATCGTTTGAAACGCCCGGACATCATGTGTTGAATGTATTCCTTCCATACAGCCTTTGAGATATATGACAGTATAAAATCCTTCCAAACTACCAGGTCATTCCATATTGAAAGCTCTTTTTCTTTCTCATATTTTTTTGTTTTTTTTTTGTACCTCATACTAAAAATCACGCAACTTATATAGTACAAATTAATTATCTATTAGTAAATAAATATATAATTATCTATTAGTATAAAATCCACATAATTGCATTGTGGATTCAAATGGTGCTTATTGGTTCCTTATAATACCTTACACTTACACACCTAGACCTCTATGACAATGTTAATTTTCTGTCGCCATTCATGCACACTTCAGATACTACACACTTAAAAGTGGTGCATCCTATTTTATGTTACGTCAAATGCACTATCAACATAGGTCTACATTTCTTTTTCTATATTACACTTGATCTTCCTGCTTTTTCAAATGCAGATTGGGAAGGATGTTCCACTATTAGACATTCCACTATTAGATTCTATGTTTTCCTCAGAAACAATCTTATTTCTTATTGTGTAAAAAAGCAACATACAATCTCTCGCTTCAACACTAAAGCCGAGTACCGCTTTATGGCCAACACTATATCTGAGGTGAAATTGATGACTTTCATCCTCAAAGACCTTCACATTCCAGTACAATCTCCACCAATACTCTACTGTGATTATCTTAATGCTCTCCATATGACAGTCAATCTAGTTTTTCATGCTCGTAATAAATATATTAAATTTTCTACCATTTTGTGCAAGAACGAGATGTTATTAGATAGCTTGTCACCAAACATGTTTCCACTAATAGTCAAGTTGTTGACCTTCTCACTAAACCAATGTAAAAAAATGCTCTTGTTTATTTTCAAACCAAACTCTACCTCCATACCCGATATAGTTTGAAGGAAGTTGTTAACACAACACACTCCAATCATGCCAGCTATTGTGTGAAGCAATGAAGTAATAAGGTAACTCAAGATTCCTAGAGTAACAAGGCAAAAGAGTCACACAACGTTATTGAGAAATGTTAGGTGGTAAAGGTGTTTCAACAACAATAAATTCTAGCTAAAATGAGAAAATAACAACTATACAGTACAAAAACATTGGATCAAGATCAAGCAAATCATCCTCGGAATACTGTATGGAGACAACTTTAAGTCCTAATTTATTAGAAACAAGATTTTCAAATAAATGAAAAGAATGCTGCCCTACGCTTTCTTATGGAAAGATGGTTTACAGCCTGTTGTATATAAAAAGAACGTGAGTCTACCTACTACTATTGATTGAGTGTTTGCTCAGGGTTCTCTAATTAACAATAGAATAAACATAGAATTTTTCCTTCTGCAATTTCAAAGTCTATTTGTTTCCAGTTTTTCATGTGATCCCTCCTCCAACGCAAGCTTCAGCTTTCTTTTTTTGCGTTTAAAATCTCTTATAAACTCTATGACATACTTTGATTTCGATTTTGACAGGCTCTCCTACTTTTTTCTTGTTTGTCATACGCATTTATTAGTCAGACTAAGAGGAATTAATTTCCTCTGTCCTCTCTTCGTTTTGTTTTTTCTTAGCCGGAGGAAACATCACCGGCCCGGACAGAATCTCTCTAAAATATATCTTTAATTTTCTTCATTAGATAAAATATTGATGTCGTGTTCATAGCACAGTAAGAAAAGTTTATATGGGGAAAAACCATGCAGAGTGCCTACAATACCGAATTATTACCATTAATAATGCCGTGAGTCTTGACCATTTCAGAATCTGTTGCTTTTATCCAATATCTGCCATTAATGTCATTATCATTAGTGGCATCCAGATGATATATGATTAATGGGTGGTGGTGGTTGACATTTTCTATTATTAAATAGCAGATGACAAATTAAAAAAGGAAATAACCTGACCCGGTTGAGAAAACTACAGCTTACCTACAATCTGTTCCTAATTTTGAATGGAATAAATTGGTTTTTCTAATTATATGTATCAGTAGGACATTAACATGTGTTTTTTTGTATTTGATTTTTTTTTTCGATTTAACCATTCAAAATTGGATTGAATTGGGTTTTATATTTTTTTTCTTATTTGTTTTATATGGGGGTTATCATGGTTAATTTTATGACCCGGGTTGCGGGTTAGACCGCTTAAATTGAGTTCTTTTTATATCTTTTTTTTTTAAGTTGATTTTTTTTGTAATTTTGTCCTTCACTATTAGTTTGATTAGAAATTAGACTACATAATTTATTTTGGTTTGTGTTTTATGAGGTTATTCTGATCTCATGATTCAGGTCAGGATTTGGTCGGTTGACTCGCGTGCTTTTTTGTGTTTTTATTTTTTTTTAATTTCACCCTTTAATGTTGAGATGATTTGGAATTGAGTTTTATAATTTGTTTTGATTTACTTTCTATGAGATTATCTCAGTCTTATAACTCATGTTTGATAGGTTAACTCAAGTTGACTTGATTTATTTTTTAAGTTGAATTTTATTTTCAAATCTATCATTCAACATTATGTTATTAAGAACTGGGTTTAATAAAAAATATATTTTCTTTCTATAAGGTTATCAGAGTCTTACGACCTAGGTAACAGATTTAAAATATTAATCAAAGTTGATCTAATATATTATTATTTTAATATTTTTTAAAAATATTATCATATTTTTTTAAATTAAATTATATTTTTATCAGTTATTAAGGTTATCTTTAAATTTATTAAATTAACTAGATTACATCAAGTAATCATAATATAATATAATTTTTTTACTAGAAAAACACTAATATTTTTTTACATTAAATAAAAAAAAACTGATCTAACAGATCTAACATGCAGCATGAAAATAATATAATCAATCATTGATCAGAACGGAATGAAGAAAAAAAAAAAAACAAAGTGTTTCGACATTATTCAATGGCTCGCCTTCCGATGAGAATTTAGATTTCAGCAGCTATTTTAACCACTACTGCTTGTCTTTCTTTTAGCTTTCCCGTACATGGTGCTCGAAACCCTAGCCTAGTCTAGTCCTCCGATGAGACCACGCATCACTGTTGAATTTAGACCCATTGGTAGGCTTTACTAGCTTATTATTTCCTAATCATGACTGAATGATTAAGGTAAAAATAAAAAATAAATCCCATATTCCTCGTGGCAAGCGCCAAACAGTCAACAAAAGTATTTGCATGTGGAGTGTATTTTGAACAACCGGTATAAAAACAAGTTTTTAGACAGTTTTAATTATTAATTTTTTTTTTAAAATAGCATAATTCAATGGGTTAAGTTGTTGAAAGAAATAAAATTCATTTATTTTTAATATATAAAACATCACAACCTTCATATACCAGTAGATATATCAACTAGGCACACAAATTCAAACATGGAGCATAGGTAAAGAAATATTTTTTTTTTGTTAGTTCTTTGCTTTTTATTGCTATTGGTAATGGGAAAATTCAAAATTTATTATATAATTATGAGAGAAACTAAAAAAGGTAGTTGTTTTATTGTACACCCTCTCCTAATTATCATAGAGATAGAAAGAGATAGAAGTATTATGGATTGCACTTTGTATTTACAATGGGATACAAAAATATACATTTTGATCTCTTAGTTTTAGGTGTTTACGTTTCAATTATAGAACTTTATTTTTTTTATTTTTCAGTTCTTTGATGTTAAAAGAGGAGAGAGAAATTACCAAGAAAGGAAGAGATGAGAGAAATATTTTCTAGCTACAAAAAAACTGATCTTAGTATCAATTGGTTCTTCATAGAAGGGGGTCTCAATAGAGGTTGTTTGGGCTTTTAATCTTGTTGAAAAACATATACCAGAATCCCTAAATCTTGTTTTGATTTGGCTTAATTTTGATTTTTGAGACTAATTAGAGGGTGTTTTAGAGTTGTAAATTCAATTATTATGGTTTTTAAGATTTCTTTTGGGTGTTACATAAAATTAGGTTGAAATTGGGGTTTTGGGGTCTAAAATATCTTGATCTTGAATTTTTAGATCAGAATTTGTTATAGTAGATGATACGTTCGTTGCCTAGACAAACAATATGTCATATAGTCTCTCTCTATCTCTTTTTTTTTTTTTAATAAAAAAACTAGGAGCACTACCCTAGCTGTTTGGTCCCAAGCACCTGTGATTTTTTTAATAAGTTAGGCGCATCGAATTGGCCTTTTAGACCAAGAAGATCTTGGCTTTTTTAAATGATCAAACATATGGCTTGGCTTTGATGCTTTTAGCCTTTTAACTTTTTTTTCTTTATTTATTTAATTCTTTATATTTTATATTGAAATTCCCTTTAAATAAATATATTAAATTGATATTTAAAGATCTGGTTATGCCATAATTTTCAAATAAGATTAAAGCTTTTTATGATAATACTAACAATTATTTTATTAATAATTATATATAACCCTAATATGTAGATTTTTTTAAAATATTACTTATGAATATTCAATAAGAATAAAATATCTATTTTTACTTTTTTATGTAAACTTTTTATATAGTTTTCTCAAATTAATTATTCTTATATTTTTGATACAATCAAGTTAAAATTATGAAGGCATGGGATCTATAAGGTTCCATCCAAGCGTGTTTTATAGAAGGGTTAAAAAAGAGTTGATGGATTAAAAGCTAGACTATTAGTAATAAGACTCGTTTTAACATGGTATAGAAGGTGCTAATGATCTCTAGTTCTTATCAGTGCTTCAATGGTGATCTATATAGGCCACCCAATGAGTAAGAGTCCCTTCTAGGCTAGTAGTTTATAATAAAGAGTTGATTCAGATATGTTAGTTTGTTAGCAAGCTGGCAAAGAAAAGAGACGTTAGTCAATCCAGCTTAGATCTTATCTTTTAACCTTAGAAAAGTGGCGCCTTATACAAGCAAGCTTATTATTATTATTATTATTGAAAGTTGTTTTTTAGACAATAATAATATTTTAAAAAAACCATACTCTTATTAAAAGAAATATGTTGTGTCAAAATAATAAAATAAATACATGAATAAGGAATAAGAGTTTTGATTAAAGAAATATATTTTCTTTCTCAGTTTAATTCATTGTAATTCTTACAAATATTTATTTTAATTGTCACAAATTCAATAACAAAAATTAAAAAAGGAACCCACACTAGTACACATGCAAACTAGCTAGAAAAGAAATGTTTTACTATACACCCATCTCTTGTTCACCTAGAGATAAAAGTACTAGGAATTGCACTATACATCCACAAATGCTTTTTGTATTATTCATGGGGTGTGGAAATATACATTTTGCTCCTTGTAGTTTTTTTTATATTACTTTATCCTTGTAGTTTTAAGTGTGTATGTTTCAGTCATAAACCTTTATTTTCCCGACATTTCAGTGTTTGAAAGTTGAGAGAAAGTCATTAAAAAAGGGAGAGGATGAAAAATATTTTAGCCAACCATATGCTAACAAAAAAAGATTGATCTTGGTATCAATATGTTAGTCCTGGAGATGAGAGTTTGATGAAGGTTGCTTGAGCCTTTAATCATGTAAAAAAAAAAGTTAATCAAAATCCCTAAAGTTTGTTTTAATTTAGTTTAATTTTAAGTCTTGAGACTAATTAGATGCTATTTCAGGGTTTGCAATATAGTTATTATGTTCGTGTTTCTATTGCTAACACCTTTCTAGATGTGACCCTCGATAGTCTGTTGGGGACCAATTATTTGATAAGGCTTCTAGTTCAAGCATACCAGAAGAATGAACACAATGGAGTACCATAAAATTAAGGTAATTATATATCTAAACTGAAAGACAAAAATTAAAATAAAAGATATTCATCTTTCCCTGTAAACTAAATACTTTATCATACAAATAATATCTTGGTTTTAGTTTTTTAGGTGAGTGTAGACAAGTATGTATTTAGTAGGAAAAACTCTTGTTTAGATCCGAAAGCATTTACCCAAGGTCTTTCGCCTTTACTCATCAATCATTTGACCAATGCAAGTAACACATTTTCTTTTGCTACTATTAATGTTACATACTTTAGATATGCATTGCATAATTATCCACATTTTAAGAAAGATTAAGAAATTTAGGTTTAGGGAATAATGACCTGTAAAATTAACAATAGGGTTCGTTTCACATGTTCAAGTAAACGAGAATAAAAAAAATTTCACTACCAAAATCATGAATTTGATGTTGGTTTTTTTTTTTTTATTAAAGAAGAATAATTGAGTTTTTTAGGGTCTTACAATCTTTAAGATTGATATTGCACATTCATAAATTTGGGTTTTTTAAAGCTACACAAACACTAAACAACCAATAAGTAAATGAAAAAACAATTTTTAACAATTTCAAACGCACTATCAAAGATTTTCAAAGCTGTAATTTGAATATATATTGCTTATTTGAGGAAGAAACATGTATGATCTTCCACAACCTAGAAGAGACAACCATGTTGATCCATAAAACCATGTGAGAAATTGGTGTTAATTAAAAAAAAATATTTTTCAATTTAGGAGAAAGGAGATTATCTTTCAATTTTTTCAGTTAAAGAGAGAGTGAGAGAGAGATGATATGATGTTTGTGTCTAATATTGGTTATAGTATATATGGGGTACTACCAAAATCATGAATTTGATGTTGGTTATGGTAAAAAGATTAAGTGTTTTAGTATTTCAAAAGTTGTTGGTTATGATTAAAGGGTTGTGTGTTTTGGGGTATGAATGCTTTTTGTATTATTCATGGGGTGTGGAAATATACATTTTGCTCCTTGTAGTTATTTTTATATTACTTTATCCTTGTAGTTTTAAGTGTGTATGTTTCAGTCACAAACCTTTATTTTCCCGACATTTCAGTGTTTGAAAGTTGAGAGAAAGTCATTAAAAAAGGGAGAGGATGAAAAATATTTTAGCCAATCATATGCTAACAAAAAAAAGATTGATCTTGGTATCAATATGTTAGTCCTGGAGATGAGAGTTTGATGAAGGTTGCTTGAGCCTTTAATCATGTTAAAAAAAAAGTAAATCAAAATCCCCAAAGTTTGTTTTAATTTAATTTAATTTTGAGTCTTGAGACTAATTAGATGCTATTTCAGGGTTTGCAATATAGTTATTATGTTCGTGTTTCTATTGCTAACACCTTCGTAGATGTGACCATCGATAGTCTGTTGGGGACCAATTATTTGATAAGGCTTCTATCTTTCATGTTCAAGCATACTAGAAGAATGAACACAATGTAGTACCATAAAATTAAGGTAATTATATATCTAAACTGAAAGACAAAAATTAAAATAAAAGATATTCATCTTTCCCTGTAAACTAAATACTTTATCATACAAATAATATCTTGGTTTTAGTTTTTTAGGTGAGTGTGGACAAGTATGTATGTAGTAGGAAAAACTCTTGTTTAGATCCGAGAGCATTTACCCAAGGTCTTTCGCCTTCACTCATCAATCATTTGACCAATGCAAGTAACACATTTTCTTTTGCTACTGTTAATGTTACATACTTTAGATATGCATTGCATAATTATCCACATTTTAAGAAAGATTAAGAAATTTAGGTTTAGGGAATAATGACCTGTAAAATTAACAATAGGGTTCGTTTCACATGTTCAAGTAAACGAGAATAAAAAAAATTTCACTACCAAAATCATGAATTTGATGTTGGTTTTTTTTATTTATTAAAGAAGAATAATTGAGTTTTTTAGGTTCTTACAATCTTTAAGATTGATATTGAACATTCATAAATTTGGGTTTTCTAAAGCTACACAAACACTAAACAACCAATAAGCAAATGAAAAAACAATTTTTAACAATTTCACAACGCACTATCAAAGATTTTCAAAGCTGTAATTTGAATATATATATATATATATATATATATATATATATATATATATATATATGATCTTCCACAACCTAGAAGAGACAACCACGTTGATCCATAAAATCATGTGAGAAATTGGTGTTAATTAAAAAAAAAAAAATTTCAATTTAGGAGAAAGGAGATTATCTTTCAATTTTTTCAATTAAAGAGAGAGAGAGAGATGATATGACATTTGTATCTAATATTGGTTATAGTATATATGGGGTACTACCAAAATCATGAATTTGATGTTGGTTATGGTAAAAAGATTAAGTGTTTTAGTATTTCAAAAGTTGTTGGTTATGATTAAAGGGTTGTGTGTTTTGGGGTATGACTTGAAATTAGTATCGA
Source organism: Populus simonii (assembly GCA_007827005.2). NCBI lineage: Eukaryota > Viridiplantae > Streptophyta > Magnoliopsida > Malpighiales > Salicaceae > Populus > Populus simonii. The sequence goes on from CM017482.2 coordinate 13,459,414, forward strand.
GAAAATTATGGTGGGACTTGGAAAAGCATGCCCAACACGATTGCAGTTGGGATATTTGGTGGTATAAGATAAGCAGGATCAAGTGGAAAATAAGGTAAAGGAGCAGCATGAGTTGTGTTATTTTAAGTGAACTAGGGGCAAAAAGGGCTTTCATTTTTCATAAACTTCTAGCTAATACGTGTGATCAACTATATGATGTAAATTTTGTTTATTTCTTGCTAACACTTCCACCGTTAATTTCCTTATTATTTCTCCAAACATTAATACCTTGCTCCCACTCATTCAACCACTAAAAAAATATCTATAAAATTGATACGTTTCCCGGTAAGTACTTATAGAAAGGGTTTTTAAAGGAATTGATGAAAAAGAGACTAACTTTTTTTTCCAAGAGAGGAAGTTAGATTTGAGCTGCAATTTCTCATCGATGATAGGAACATTTCTTAATTTATATACCAAGAGAGAATCGCACCACTCAAATTTTCATAGAATAAATGGATAAAAAACTTTTCATCATTGATTACTTTAACCATTTTGTTACAATAAATCCTCAAGTGAGTTTTAGGGCATTCAATACTTACATACTTGGAAAATTAAGGCACCTTAAATTTACATGGGATGAGTACATCTGGCATCAAGCACATTTTAAAAGCCTTCATGGAATCATATAGATTTATGCCTTTGATTACTCTCAGTCATTCTTTAATTGCCACGAGTTTTTCAAATTCATACTCTTCTTTAGGCTTTTCATTCAAAACTTCTTCTACAATAGGTTTTAGAAAAGGTTAAATATCACTTATTGATAGGTCAATAACACTAAAAGAAAATGAGTAACTTTTAAGATTTGAGCATTAGGAGCTAAGAGGATGTGTTATGGGGTGTGCACTTTTAAAGCATTCTCTTTATTGGAGGGCCCTTCATTAAATGGCCTAGCATGAAGGTTTTGTTCATGTACACTAGTGCGTCTAATTATCTCGCTTCTCATCAATAACATATCTTTATAATAGTTCTTCTCTAAAATAGTTGTTCCTTTATCTTTCATGACTTGGTTCGATGTAGTTTTTCAAGGAAAATTAAGCTTTTAAATTGTACTTTGTGTTTGTTTCCCTCTTTTTATAAAGAAACACCAAATTGATATGTATGAATAATAATAATAAAAATAATTGGCTGGATATAGAGTAACTTTTTGTGACAGATAATAAAGATTTCGAATCTCCAAACACTATAAAGAAGTTTGACAACCGCTTTAATATCCCAAATTTTGAGAGAAATTATTCTTTTATGGCTAGACATGAGCCACTTCATCATAAGCTCCTTGTTTTCATCTTCCAACTTTGCATAATGGATGTATGATAAATTATTGAATACCATTCATTTTGGAAATAAAAATTGTTGTTGTTATTATTGTTATTATTATTATTATTTAGTGACAAAACTCAATCTTTCAAGGACAAAACTGAGAGAAATTGTTCTTTTATAGCTAGACAAGAGCAACTTTATGATAAGCTCCTTGTTTTCATCTTCCAACTTTGCATAATGGTTGTATGATAAATTATTGAATATATTAATCCATCCATTTTGGAAAGAAAATTGTTTATTGTTATTATTATTATTATTATTATTTAGTGACAAAACTCAATCTTTCAAGGACAAAACTGAGAGAAATTATTCTTTTATGGCTAGACATGAGCCATTTCATCATAAGCTCCTTGTTTTCATCTTCCAACTTTACACAATGGTTGTATGATAAATTATTGAATATATTTGAAAAGAAAAATTGTTATACTTATTGTTATTATTATTATTATTATTTAGTGACAAAACTTAATCTTTCAAGGACAAAACCCTTTTAAGTATTATATTGTCCACGAGTTGATTATTTAGAGAAGACAACATTTTATTTTCATAACCTCTTGATTTAACATAATTGCACTATTTAGAGAAATTTTTTTAAAAATATTAGGGATAGAACCCTTTTAAGAATTATACCATCTTTAAGTTTGCAATTACCAATTGACATCACACAAAGAATCATATAACACACCATTGAAACATAAGTCTCATAATAATTCAACAAGCATAAAGAAACATTAGATACATAATAAAAACCATTCAACATAGACAAACCAATATGAGCAAACATAATGTCCACACATAATAAATCATCCATATATTCCTTATTAAAAAAAGAAGAAGCAAATCAACACATTTGGGTTCAAAATTGACCTTCCGGAGTTGCTGAAAATTTTGAAGGGCAGTGTTGATGACTTGAAATTAGTTGTGGCATGTGGAAGTTAGCGGTGATGCATGGCAGTAATTGGTGGCGTGTGGAAGTCAAGCAATGATATATGACACTGGTTGATGGCTCTTGAATCGATGTTCTGGCTGGAAAAGAAGCACGTGGATGGGCAAATTAGTTGTGCCTCCTCCTCCTCCTCCTCCTCCTTATATCTGCAACAAGATAGAACGTCATTTAAGAAGAGAGAGTGAGCTAAAGGGAGCTTTAGTTGCCTCCTTACTCTGTCGAGTTAAAGATGTTGGTTTCAGGGATATTGTTGGGTTTGATCGATGTTGAGTTGGTCATGGTGGTAGTTATTGTGAAGTGGAAAGGTTGTTGGATGCGAGGGAGAGGAGGGAAGAGTTGGAGGGTGTTGTGTGGTGGAGTGGTCACCGCTTTACTATTAGAGTTGTAGGGGAAAGGTCACGGTTGTCGGAGATGGCGGCGACTAAAAAGGAGAGTAGGCAGTGGTGACAAGCTTGAGTCCAAGGTTTTTTTCTCCCCCCTTGTTTCTCTCATTTTTGTTTGTTTATACGAGATAATTTGTTTTTGAAAAAAAAAAGGAGTGTTTTTTTTCTTTTGAAAAGAAACCTTGGTGTATTCATATTAATATTTTTTGTGTTTCAAAAGCGATTTTGAAAAAAAAAATTTATTTTATTTTTTCTTTATTTCAAATTAATATTTTTTTTGTGTTTTCAGATCATTTTGATACGCTGATGTCAAAAATAATTTTTTAAAAATAAAAAATATTTTATTTTGATGCATTTCCTAATGAATAAACACTTTGAAAAGTAACTGCAACCACACTTTCAAATTAAGTCTTTGGCTAGTCAAACCTTTGGAAGGAAAAGGAAAGAAAGAAAGAAAGAGAGCTCTCATTTATTTATATTGTTTTGGATTCTCTAAAAAAAAAAAACTAATTTGAAAAATAATATTAGGCAAATTATATTGTTTTCTTCTTGATTATGGATTTTTATTTAATCAAGTTTCATCTTTCAAATTTGTAGGATCTCTTTCAATAATTTGTTAATTTAGATCCATCCTCTAATTTATTTTTCTTTTTTTTTGTATAATTTCTCATTATTATTTTTTATTCTCTACTCTTCTTAATTTATTTTTGTTTTCACTCTCTAAATTTTTTTCTTATATATGTTTTCCTCTTTTTTATTTATATTATCCTTCGCTAGCCGTTTGCTTTCATTTACCGTTTTCCGAACGCGGGGAGATGAGAGGACCTAGAAAATTTTAACTCGTTTCTGAATAGTCAATTACAAGAACAGTGCCGGCCGGCAATATATGAGTAAAGAAAAAATATAAAAAATATCTTCAGATGAGCAAAGAAATTGTCAAACACCCGACAATTGCACTTTCACAATCTATTTTAATCGACCAGACGTAAGAAATACAAAAATATCTGCTGCCCTGTTGAATGACAAATCTCCATTTCCAATGCTTCGCAGGTGTGTGTTTATGGTCCATCCGATGGACACAAAGGCTAGTGGAGTCACCGGCATGCTCGAGTATCGGTATATATGCGCATTAACAGTGGTGCTACAAATGTTCCTTGCTGCGTGGGGCCACCTTCGAAAATCTATAGCCATAGATCATCCTAGGATGGTGAGCAAGTGCTCATGATGATACCCCTGTCATGTGGGGTCTCCTTGGAAGATTTTGAACCATTGATTACGCTAAGAATTTATACAGGCGAGCACGATATTAATCACTGCGTATTGAAAAAGTAGGGACGGAGCTTACCATATATAAAAATTATTTTTTAGGCTTCCAATAATGATTAGGTAAAAGCAATAAATCATTACCTTCTATGACTACTGGCACTATAAGAGCAGAGAAGTATGTATTCTCACAAAAGTCTACTAAGGCAGTGATTTGAGAGTTAGTAGAATTTGACAAAAATATTGAGGGATAGCCATGGGAGAGGAAGTAACTAAGATGGGAGAAAATGGCCCCTTATCAGCAAAGCTGCAGCAACCTACACACTTTGTCCTGGTGCATGGAATAAGTGGAGGGAGTTGGTGCTGGTACAAAATCCGGTGTCTCATGGAGAATTCAGGCTATAGGGTCTCCTGTATTGATCTCAAAGGCGCTGGCATCGATCCGGCCGACGCCGATTCTGTTCATTCCTTTGATGATTATAACAAACCTCTATTGGACTTCATGTCTTCCTTGCCTGATAATGAGAAGGTCCTTCATCAACATATCCATGGTCTTTTGGGTCCATTAACGTGCTGCGCATATATATATATGACCGATTTCTTAATATATGATTGCTCTTAATGTTTACAGGTGATACTGGTAGGTCATAGTGCCGGAGGGCTAAGTGTAACACAGGCAACTCACAAGTTTGCAAAGAAGATCCGGTTAGCCGTGTACTTGGCTGCCACCATGCTCAAGCTGGGATTCTGGACTGATGAAGATATACAAGATGTAAAATTATTTCATCCATCCATCTCTCACTTTTCTTTTCGAGTTTCTTTCATATACCTCTGAAGAATTCATAAATGTTGGTGTGTGTGATATGATAATGGCATCAGGTTATTGTCCGTCAGTCCCACAGCCCACATATATGCTATCCAACTGTATTCACAAAGTATCGGGGTGTTATCCACTTGATTTCACCGTGACAAATCTAAACATTATCCATAATTGCCGGCTCTTCCAAATGAAAACAAATTAGCACTAGCTGTCATATTATACTCCAATTGAGAGAGTAGAAAATCTATAAAAATATTTTGATAATTAAGGTGGATAGAGTCGTCAATGTTGCACCCCTCGTCATGCTGCATCAGCACACCCACCTAACGTTACAAGCTACCTATATAGCGTGAATTACTTAACATAAGTTCGATGATGCAATGGCAAACTAGCCTCTCTAACAGGAAGTCACAAGTGGTGGGAGTTTTCCCTAGTCATTTAGCTTAGTTTGCATATATATGGAAAGCAAGCACATGGATCGAAAATCAAAGGACATATCACGTTTGTGCTTTTAAAAATCTCTTAAAAGTATCATTTGTGGCCATGCTAAAAGATGTCCATTCTGAAAAGCCCTTCTCTCCTTTTTCTTTTTCTTTATCTCATTTTCCTTCCCGGGGAGGCTAGGAGCATGGGGGGGTTTAGCCGACAAAGACGCTGTGAAACTACTTTGCCTTTTTCCATCATCATACAATGACAACTTTCTTCAATGCCTTGGAGATTTTTGGAGCTAGAGAGACAGTTGAACAACCAGATTGTTTTAATATAATGGCAACTTTGACACTCGTTCAGTCTACCTCCTAGCTACGAGGAAAATGATTGATTAATTTATGAGCTGATTATCTTATGCCTTTAAAGTCATGGCCATGTTCCTTGATGTCAAATTGCAGGGAGTACCTGATCTATCCTCGTTTGGGGACGTGTATGAGCTAGGATTTGGATTGGGACCGGACCAACCTCCAACCAGTGCCATTGTCAAGAAAGAATTTCAACGCAAAATCATTTACCAACTGAGCCCTCAAGAGGTACTCGTATTTCAGTACCAAACTTGATTATGTTTGGAGCAATCATTCAATATTTCCCGCTTCGATACATTTTCTCCCTATTTTTTTACCAGCAATATTTTTCTGTCAAGTTTTGAAGGCACCATATAAAAGGAAGCTCCCTTATCTTTCATATTTAACCATGATGACAAGTGGGTTTCTTCAGGATTCAACCTTGGCTGCCATGCTTTCGCGACCAGGACCAATCCTAGCATTAAGGTCTGCAAGATTTAAGGAGGAAAACGATGATATCGACAAGGTGATGCGAGTATACATTAAGACCACGCACGATCATGTTGTCAAACCTCACCAACAAGAAGCAATGATAAAAAGGTGGCCACCATCTGAGGTTTATGCACTGGATAGCGACCACAGCCCGCTCTTCTCGACCCCATTTCTGCTCTTCGGTTTGCTTATCAAGGCAGCAGCTTCTGTTGGATGTCACTAATAAGAGAGTGTGAATATCCTCATGGATTGAATACACCTATACTCTTCTTCTATTTTCTTGATTGTATCCAATAATTTCCAAGACTCTCAGCTTAGCTAGCAATCATACATGGGGAAAAAAAAACATGAACATGATATGAGAGTATATGTTTTCCATTTAGTGGGAAGATTGTGATCCTATTCTAGTGTGCTAGCTCCCCAGAAATTTTCAAATATACATTTCAAAGCTGCATTTCTTTTATGAACTTTGAAAGACTTGCACACTCCTTGATCTCCAATTGTTTGGGCTGAATGAACTTATGCATTTTCTTGTTGAGCTCCTATCATCTGCTGCATGAAAGGAACCAGGTGGGGTTGCTGGTGTCTCTCTTTAGCCATCAAGATTTAAAGTTCAAGTGAAGATATAATTAAGAAGTGCAAATTCTCCTAAATATTTTAGTTTTGATATGAACATCGTGTCTTTAACATAACTGAAGAGATAAGCTTAATTTCAAAGCGGAAAAACTGACTCCAAAATACAATTAAGTATAATACTTGTAGTGTGAAACAAATAAAATCAAATAAATAACTTTGTATACACAAATATTTTTTTCAAAACAATCCTTACGTGAGGACTAGTCCATTGTCCCGCGTATTGAGGCCGGCGGACCGGTTTTTAAAATACATAAAACAAAATGTCAAGATTTTGAGGATTTTTTTAGAAGTGATATTAAACCCTATAGATTACCGATAATAATATTACTTAAATTTTAAAAAAGTCAAGATAAAATTAAAAACCTATAAAAAAAAATTAAAATCAATTAATCTTACCAAAACTGTAATAGAATATATCATGAATATCAATTCAAAATAAACCAAATGCTTAAAAAACAATCAAGCATTACATCTTTTTTAAAAAAGAATCGAGAAAGCAACATATTTGATTGACTTAAACTTCATGACCTAACATGCTAAGCCTGCAATTCGGGTCATGAAATCCAATGAGTTTAATTTTTTTGTTTTTAATTTATTTTTTACTTAATTATAGAAAAAATAAGAAAAAAAAATTATTTTCAAAAAGCTAAAGAATGAAACTTAAAGAAAACAAATTAAAGTTACAAAAAATATAAAAAATAACTTAAAAAAACAATATTGATATGGCGATTGTATAGTGACATACTAAAACGGCTTGGGTCAACCTGCTACACCTGCAACCCGGATCATTAGATCTGATAATAATATAAAAATCAAATTTGAACAAATCAATCACATAAAAAAATACAGCATGAATTCAATCATGATAAATCTATTTATAGCCTCCAACAATCCAAAAAAGCAGCTCAAAAATCTAAAATCAACCTAAACCTGAAAATTTTCCCGCGGGCAAATCTACCTTTCAGGCAAGGAGAAGAAAAAATAATACCTTGGTGAAACTCTCCTCATCAAATAGAACTTATTGACACCCAGATTGACTATTTTTATGGTCGGAATCGCCATCAATGATGACTTTCTCTCTATACACTAGAATCTATAAATTAGAGATTGCTAATAAGTGAGGATGGTTGATTGATTATGATGCCTGATATGACAAACTTTCCTTCATCATCATCATCAAAGATGGATGATGAAAAGGTTGAAGTTTAGGTTCTATTTCATCAAAGTCAATTTAGAAACTGAAAACAAGCCTAGAATAACTTATATAGCTGGGAATTTTCTATAACATTATCATAAAAAATTGGTATCATTACTCCATACTTATAAGGATTGTTCCACTTGGGATTATGATCAGATGCCTAGGCTAAACAAAAGTTTGGTCGAACACCCATTATCAATCAAGCCTGAATTTAAGCTAAGTAAGCAACCTTCTAGAAAAAATAAATTGAATATTATAGGATTGATTCATTAGGTCAACTAGATATTTAGAGTGAATTTCTAAACATTATGCTAATAGTAAAAAAGAATAGCAAACTATGAGGTTGTATAGATTTCAGAAACATTAATCTTGCAACTCCAAAGGTTGAATGCCAATAATTGATATATTGATCGATTTAGCAAAAAAAGAAGAAGAGATCTTTAACTTTGTGGATGACTATTAAAGCTATAACCATATCTTCATTATAGAAGATGAGGCTTTAAAGATCACTTTTATATATCTTAATTCTCTAGGAATGCATGTGTGGGAAGTAATATCATTTGATTTAAAAAGAATTAGTGCTTCTTATTAGAGGGTCATGAATAATATCTTCAATGAAAGTGAATCAATCATAACACACTTCTAGAAAATCGATAAATACAAACAGAAATACCAAGGGAATATTTCCGTCGGTAAATTTTCGAGGGATTTTACCGACGAAAATATTCTCTCGGTATATACCGAGGGAATTACAGTGGGAAAAAATATTAAAACAAAGCAAAAAAAAGGATGACATGTCATTTTTACCAACGGATTTACAGATAAAATTTATTCCGTCGGTAAATTCATTGGTAAATTGTGAACACTGTTCATCATGTCAATTACAAAGGGAATCACCAATGGAATTTTCCGTCGGTATTTTCCAGAGAACTCCAGAACTATTCACTTTCCAATTGCACTGTTAATTGTTGTTCTTTACGGATAACATCATCGACAGATTGAAAAGTCATCGGCGTTATTTTATGGTTTTTTGAAAAAATTCAATTAATTTAAAATTTTCATTTAAATATTACAGACGGAATCACTGATGGATTGAAAAATCATCGGTGATTGTTGGCAGTTTCTGAAAACTTTTTATGAAATTAAAAATTTAAATTAAATATTACAGATGAAATTACCGATGGAATAATTAAAAAATATTAATATTTAATTATCTGTCAGTAAAACCGTCGCTAACGCGCCCCAATAGAAAGCTTGAACCCCTTATTTCACAAAAGACATACTCATTTCTTATTTTTCTTCTTGTTCTACCACTTCTTCTTCCTTTTCTTCTTTTTCACTATACGTAAAAAACATCAATATCTATTTCTTTCTCTTCTCTTCTCCTTCATGCTCGGGTATGTCTTCTTCTTCTTTCTTCTTTTATCCTCTTAGTTCTTTTTTAATTAATATGCTTTACAAAAAAAAATTTCTCTCCTTAGCTTCACTTGCAACTACATTAAGATAAGATTTTTCTTCTTTTCTTCTTTTTTCATGATTTTTTTCACCATATTTGTTTTTTATTTTATTTTTAATTGTTTTTGTTCTTAATAATTGTATAAATGTTGTTAGGAGATTTTTTTTTTCATATGAGATCAATTTTTAGTTAATTTATTTATAGGATTTTTAACTTTTTAGCAATTGCAACTTCATTTTTTTAGTTGAATTTATTTTTTCATTTTATTTATTTGTTGCAAATTTGTTTGACTTGATTTTCTTATTCTTTTTTCCATGCGTTTTGAGTATATATTATAGAGTGTTTGTTTATGTTAATTTAATTATTTTATAATTTTATAAAATGGATTTTAAAAAAAAAATGTTTTTAAATCATTACCGACGGAATTACCGATGGTAATTTTTTAGGGATATACCAAAGGAATGAAGCAGGTAATTTTTTTTTACATGTCTGTTCCGTCAGTAAATTTGTCGGTAATAATATTTTTTTATTACCATCGGATTTACAGACGGATAAAAAATTACCGATGAAAGATTCACCGACGGAGCATTTCTATAGGTGATTTTGTTGGTAAATTAATTACCGACGGAATATGTGTCTTATGCCGACGAAAAAATTCCGTCGGTAAAACTATTGAATGTTGTAGTGACATAAAGGTCTATGTTGATGACATTATGGTAAAATCACGACTTAAATCTACCCATTTATAAGGGTTATGTTCTACGTTTAAATGTATGTGAATGCACAATCTCAAGATGAGTCTATTGAAATATGTCTTTAGAATGTAGGTAAGGAATTTTTTGGGATTTCTAGTGCATTAACATGGCATGGAGGTAGAAAGAAACAAAGCAACATCGATCATGAAAGTAAGATCTTCATAAACTAAAAGTAATTACAGAGCCTTATTGATAAAATTAGTTTTCTAAGGAGGGTCATATAAAACATAGGTTATTCACTGAACTCTTGAAAGGAAATAACATATATAAGCATCAAAATGCCTTTTAAAAAATAAAAACCTTATATAGTTTAACATTATTATACACTGGCCCCATCAAGACTTAGAAAACCTTTATGTTTATGTTTATATATTTTGGCTATATAAGGGTTGATTGACAACATGCTAGTATAGGAAATGAACCTAGACATAAACAATTTGTGTATAATATCATTCATGTCCTTAAAAAGTTTTAAGAATGACATACTTCAATAAAAAAAGCTTTATTTATCATTATATTTTTCATGTGTTAAGTTATGTTGGCACATATTACTAGCTAATGTATATGTAATCTATAAAATAGATTTGATAAAATACTTGTTGTCTAAACCTTTTTCAAGATAAAATACTTGTTCTTTGTAACTTTCTTAAGAGGTCGTACTAGCAAATAGGCATTAGCATTATTTGAATTTGATTTACAATATATGCCATAAATTGTAGTTAAAGGCCAAGATTTGACTTATTTCTTAGTTGAACATCCCTATCTTAATATCGACCACAAGGTAGAACAAGGCATGAATATTATTGTTACAAAACCTATTCCATGACAATTATGGTTTATTGGATAAAAAATCAAGAGTAAGGCCAATACACAGGTGGTAATAGTTGCTTAGTAAGTCATAAGGTGAGCTTATCATTTTGACTTGATTTTCCTTATACTAATGATGAAAATGAATTTAAGGCCTCAATTATAGGTTTAAAAATACTTTTAAATTTATAAGTGTAAATGTTGAAAAGATTGAGTTTGATTTGTGAAGGATTATTTGAGATGAAATTGTTTAGATTATTTATCCAAATTAGATAAAGAATTAGTCAAATTTACCTTATAAGAGATAGCATGATTATTTATGTAATTATATAGCTTGTTAGGATAAAGTATATAGGAAGTTCAGATAGAAGATAAATACAAGTTATCTAAAGATAACTGTTAGAGAAATATTTTTGTGAAATACAAATAGTAGTTTGCTAATAACATAACAAACTAGAAAAAAATTAAAGATAATTTTCTTATCCTTATCATATGGATGTGTATATAAGGAATGATAATCTGAAGCATTAGTAAGGTGAGGGCAGCACTTGCAGCACAACAAGTATGCCCAACAAGCTAAGACGTTACAGAGAGTTTTGTAGTGTATACTTTTGACACATGAGCGGAGTATAAAGAAAATTCTCAAGGAGAATTGTTTGTTGGAGAGTTAGAGAGCTTATAGACTTTCAAGGAGAGTTCTTGTGTTAACTGTTAGCATCTAGATGTTCTAGTTAGGATAATAATAGTTTGAAGATCTTTATGTATTGTGGCAAGCTGCTACAGTAGATGATAAAATAGAGTATTTGTCTTGATAAGTAAAGTGGTATAATATAAAGGATTTGTATTCATAAATACTCCTCTTGTAATCTTCTAAACTATTAAAAGTTGTCTATCATTGGTTCGGCTTTCTCAGAGGGTTTTTTTAATCTCTTGAAGAATTCTTCAAAAGATTTTTCCTTCATAACCAAATAACTTGTTTATTTAAGTTTTTCATACTTATATTTATTTGGTTACTAATCAGTGTTTGAAAAGTGTTAGTTGTTCATTTAACATATAGGGAAAAAAATGGGACTGTTAAATGGTATCAAAGCAAGTTCACTTATTCTAGAGTGAGATGTATTTTCCTTATGGAATATGTCAACATTAATTTCACTACCGCAATTCAACGGTAAGAACTATGCCTACTAGAAGGTAAGCATGAAAGCTTTTCTCAAATCACTAGACAAGAAAGTCTGGCACTCAGTTGAACATGGATAGACCAAACTTGAAACTCCTTTAAACGACTAAACCAGAGATGAATCCACTGATGGTAATTGGAATAATAAAGGCCTGAATGCCATATTCATGATGGTGTCTTTTGATGAATTTAAAAGAATTTTCATATGTGAGATAACCAAGGAAGCTCAAGATATTCTTGAAATCATTCACGAGGGGACCAAGATGGTGAAAAATTCCAAATTACAAATGTTAGCCTCAAGATTTAAAGAGATAAGAATGCTAGAAAATGAGTCTTTTAATGAATTTTATGAAAAAACTTAATGAAATTGTAAATTCCAGATTCAATCTAGTAGAAAAGGTGGAGGACTCACGAATTATAAAGAAGATTCTAAGATCTTTGCTTGAAAGATTTTGACCAAAAGTAATAGCCATAGAAGAAAGTGAGGATCTAGAGACTATATGTGTTGAAGAATTGATGGTTTCTTATAAACTTATGAATCTACTTATCTCATCAAAAGAAGGTAAGTCCATTGCTATTAAATATGTTAAAAAAAGAACATGTTTATTCTTCTAATGATGATCTTAACAATGAAGATATAGCTCTTGTAGCTAAAAATTCAAAAAAATTATGTTTAAGAAAAAGAACAATAGAAAAGATAAAAAGGGCAAAGATTTTACCAAAAGAAATGGCTCGAACTATATTGAATAGTGAGAAAGTTACCCCATACTTTTGGGGAGAAACTGTCTACATTGTTGTACACATTTTAAACCATGTTGGGGTTAGACCTATAAACAAAACTCATTCTTTATGAGCCATGGAACAACAAAAAGGCCATATTCAAATAAAGTGTTCAAGAGTTCTTGATATATCTTGAGAGATTAAGAAAACTTACATAAGTTTGACAACTTACAAAGTCTACAATGTACAAACTCAAACTGTTATGGAATCAATCAAAATGGTTGTTGATGATAATCTGAAGGAATTTGTCAAGAAAAATCTTGATAATATAATTGAGATAACTAAATAAACCTTAATAGAACATGATGAAAAAGGTTAAGATAAGAGTTCTTCACATGTTTCTAAACAATCACAAGAAAAAGAACTTTCCTGTGGATAAAACACAATCATCCCAAAGAGAATAATATTGGAAAATTGGATGAAGGTATGAGGTTAAGAAAAAACGTTATCAATCAAGTCTCATATATGTGTTATTTATCACAGGTTGAGCTTAAGAAGGTTGAAGATGCCCTACAAGATGAAAGTTGAATCAATGTCATGCATGAGAAACTAAATCAATTCACAAGAAATGATGTTTAGGAACTGGTTATATATATGTCCTAATAAATTAGACAAGCATGGAACAATTATCAGAAACAAATAAAGACTGGTGGCACAAGGATACATTCAACTCGAAAATTGATTTTGATGAAACATTTGCACTAGTAGCTCATTTGAAATCTGTTCGTATATTGCTTGCAATTGCTTGTCACTTAAATTTCAAATTGTATCAAATGAATGTGAAGAGTGCATTCCTAAATGTAATTCTACAAGAAAAGGTATATGTAGAACAATTCGAAGGTTTCACTAATCAATTATTTTATGATCATATGTACATGTTAAAGAAAGTCATTTATGGTAAAAAAAATAAACACCGAGAGCATGGTAGGAACAATTAATAAAATATATATTATAAAAAATAGTTTCAAAAGAGGACAAATTAATAGGACTCTTTTCATAAGAAAAAAAATGGTAAACATGGACGCATTACTCATATTTATGTTGATGATATTATATTTAGAACGACTCATGATTTATTTTTTTATGAGTTTGCTAAAAGAATTAAAATTAAAATTTAAAATGAGTATGATTGATGAGTTAAACTTCTTGACATAAAAATTAAACATGGTGAAAATGAAATTTTGTTTTATCAATCTAAAATATGTTAGAGATATAATTACGAAGTTTGGCATTAAAAGAAAAGGTCATGCTCGTATAACTATGAACACAACTGTCTGGCTCAAATTCTACGGGTAAGTGTGTTGGTTCTACACTTGCATACGCAGGGAGGATTTGGCACGTATATACGCAGCAGAAATTGTTTCTGCTGTTTCTCATCTTCATACAAATGGCACATAATGCATAGGGATCTTAAACCTGAAAATATCCTTCTAGATGCAGATGGACAGGTACGATTTTTCAACTTGCTTTCTTTCTTTCTCTCTGCATGCATGTGTGCGCGCACGCATTCATGCAAGTGATAGTTCCTGCCTAATCTAATGCAAATGGGCAACCTGTAATCGCATTTTCCATCATGCCATTGGCAATACCTTCTATTACTCATATATGATCTTGTAAGTGTCAAAGATCAGGTCAAGAGTGGGTACTTTACGGCATTTTGTCACTGGAATTGGAAATGACCACTTCTGGTGTTATTTTGTCTTTCTGATCAAATGATCTTGTCCAGATTTAGGCCCCAGGATTTAGGTTTGGGTGGGATTAAAAACTAAACTATGCTCCACCTTCCAATTCCATAGGATTTAATCTTTCTCTATATTTTAGAGTTTCATTTGTATGTGGGCTTCTCCTTGTCTTTGGGAGATGACGGTCTCTCATGGTAGCTAGTAACGAGTATAAATTTGCTTCCATTAGGTATGATTGGTTCTGAGTCTTTCTTCTCCTTTTCTTTTGTTTCTTCTTCTTTGGTGATTAAAATTAACGAACCCAGTTCCTGTTTTCTCATTCATAAGATGACTTCAGGTTGTGTCAGACATAAATTTTTATTTTTTTCCCTGTTTTTGCAGCCTCCTTTTACTGGTGGAAACGGACAGAAAAGTAAGCGAAAGATTGTGAAGGATAAGATTAAGCTGAGAGCATTTTTGTCAAGCGAAGCACATTCACTCTCAAAAGGGGTAAATCTACTCTCCCGTACCTTGCATTCTTGCTTTCATGTGAACCTTTCATTTTATCAAACATTCTGTTATGAGTGCACACAGGATGGTGTGCTCTCCAGCCATTAGTTTGTTGCAATTGGCTGGGTGCATGGGCCTAGTGATCTTTGAGCAGGAATAATTTATGTTTTATGGCTGCGTTTGTTTAGCGAGCTGTGAGCAGGGATTAATATAGCTATATAATCAAACCTGATTAAATTGGCACGAGATGGAGTGCTTTAAAAGTCAAGAAATTACATGACTAGGAACCTAAGTTTGCTGCTTTGAAATCTCTGAATTGTTTAATTGAGTTGTCAATGATGTTCATTCCTTGGGCTGGAATCCCTGTTATATGACTTGGCAATGCGGTCACGAAAGGAAAAAGAAAAAAGAGAAGAAAAAGAGAATGTATTGCCGCTTTAAGTTGACGCAGCGGAGGTTGGAATTTGATCTGTGGTATAATTTGTTTTCTGGCCATACTAATATTAATGAATATGAAATCTTAGAAACACATTTTCCTCTTCAGCTGCTGCAGAAAGAAACAAGCAAGCGCCTTGGAAATGGACCAAATGGCAGTGAGGAGATAAAACACCATAAGTGGTTCCAGTCAATCAACTGGAAGAAATTGGAGGCCCGTGAAATCAGACCTACTTTTCTCCCTGAAGTGGCAGGTAAGCACTGTGTTGCCAACTTTGAGGAGCCCTGGACTAGCATGCCAGTGCTGGATTCTCCAGCATCGAGCCCAAAATCTTGTGACAAACCTTTTCAAGGGGCTCTCTTATGTGAGACCAGCTACTTCTCTTCGGGGGAATGTATGAAGTTCGTTCAGCCTTGACATTACAGGCTTACGAATCTCGAAGAGTTATCGTTCTGAAAATGCTGTTGAGTTTGTTGAGATGGCTGGAGATTATTATTATATCCTGTAATGGTTATCAGTTAATGTATATAACTTTGCTTCTAGAGGATAAAACAGTGAGTAAAAGCAACTGTATGTCGTATTCAGTTAAAACTATAAAATTTAGACTCCAAATTGTTTCAGGTTTGTGTTTAGGATGTGCTTCTAATTGTTCAGTTACCATTTGTAAACGAAGCCAAGTATTTTATGTTAAAAAAAAATAAAAAAAATTGTAAATTCCACATGCCAAAACAACGAAAAAGAAACAGAATCCAACTTCTGCGTGAGCCATTGAAGATGGTTAAAGAAATCTGATGAGCGAATGCTTAAAGCTAATGCAGACTAGTAGTGCAGCTTCTCATTTCCTGTTTGATATCTCTACAGCTAGTCAGCTGCAGACTCAGAAGCCTCACTGTCAGACTTTTTCATGTTGCGGGAAAATTATTTTCCATCTAACAGTAATATTTGTTTGTTTCTTGTGCAGTATTTAGAAGAGAATTGTATTTAAGTTTCGCAGAGAAGATTGAGAAGAATTTCTTATGATTCATTAATGCAGCAACTCTGCTTTTATACACATTGCATGTAACTGATTCCACTATTTTAGGAATCAAGATCATCTCATCCATCCATTAATGGAGAGTCACGATTCTTACACATGTAAGAAACGGTTTGTAACTGATTTGTAACAGAAAAAACAACTATAACTGCCTTTAACTGTTTTAACTGTTGTAACTGCTTTTAAACAGAAACTTCTTCCATTTCTTCATTCTTCATTCTTCTCGTTATAACCTCAGGATTTACTTCTGAAGTTTTAAAACAAGTAACCAGCTTAACTTTCAACAGCCTCTCCTAAGCTGCTTACTGGTTTAACTCCAAGATTCAATCTTAGTTGCTTGAATCTGTCTTTTGGCAATGCTTTCGTGAAGATGTCTGCAAGCTGTTCTTCACTTCTGCAGAATTTCACATCTATTACTCCCTCTTGCAGAGCCTCTCTTATGAAATGATACTTCCTGTTTATGTGCCTAGTTCTTTGATGAAAAACAGGATTTTTGGCCATTGAAATTGCTGACATGTTATCACAAAACAAGGGTGTTGCCTCAGCTTGCATTTCACCAAAATCATCAAGCATAAACCGTAACCAAATGGCCTGAGCAGTTGCTTCTGATGCTGAGACATACTCAGCTTCTGCAGTTGATAATGCTACTGTGTTCTGTTTCACAGAGGACCAGGAGAATACTCCACTTCCAAAGCTGAATGCATAGCCCGAAGTGCTCCTGCTATCATCTTCACTTCCTGCCCAATCTGCATCACAAAATCCAATAAGAGTTGCTGACTGGTTTCTCACATATTCAATGTCATAGCTGAGAGTTCCTTGCACATATCTTAGAACTCTTTTTGCAGCTCCCATGTGAATCTTGGTAGGTCCAGTCATGAACCGTGATAATAAGCTTGCAGCATACATTAGATCAGGTCTTGTTACTGTCAAATATAGTAAACTCCCTACTATTCTTCTATAAAGTCCTTCATCAGCCAACTCACTTCCATCCACCTTCTTCAGTTTCTCTCCAGTGGCCAAGGGAATGGAGACTGGTTTGCAGTCATCAAGTCCAAACTTATTAAGTAAGGATTTGGCATACTTGCTTTGATGAATAAATACCCCTTGATCGGTTTGCAGTATTCCCATGCCAAGAAAATGATGAAGGAGCCCAAGATCAGACATCTCATACCTCTGCATCATTTCTCTTTTAAATTCACTAAGCAACCTTTCACTGCTGCCAGTGTAAACAATGTCATCAACATAGATTGAGACAATGATCAAATTACTTTCCATGTCTGACCTTGTATACAAAGTAGCCTCACTTGTGCTCCTTTTGAATTTGCACATGGAGAGGTATACATCAATCTCACTATACCAGGCCCTCGGTGCCTGCTTTAGTCCATACAAGGCCTTCTTTAGTTTATAAACTTTGTGTCCTGCATTCTTGACTTCGAACCCTTCAGGCTGCTCAACATATACTTCTTCTTTGAGGACACCATTTAGGAATGCTGACTTCACATCCAACTGAAACAACTTCCATCCCTTCTGTGCTGCAAGTGCAATGAGAGTCCGGATTGTGTCCAGCCTTGCTACTGGGGCAAATGTTTCATTGTAATCAATTCCGGATTTCTGTGCATATCCTTTTGCTACAAGGCGAGCCTTGAGTTTCTGTACTGATCCATCAAGATGAAGCTTGGTTTTGTACACCCATTTCACTCCTATCACAGGTTTATCAATCGGTCTCTCCACCAATTCCCAAGTGTTGTTCTTCTCTATCACTTCCAATTCTTCCTTCATAGCCTCCTGCCAAGCTTTATCTCCAAAAGCTTCTTGATAGTTCTCAGGTTCTATGATGCACATGTGACACCTTGCATATATATCTTGCAAGGTTTTTAGTTTTACTGGAGTAGAGCTAGGTGAAGATTGTTGACTATTATCACTGTCAATATTCTCAGCTAACTCTCCAACTGTAGACTTTTGATGGCAGTGTTCAATATTATCGGGTTGAGCTGCAGCAAGGTCTTCTATAGAATTTTCACCTTCAACTTCACCTCCTTCAAAATTGAGAGACAAGTGGTTTTGGTTCATCAGATTTCTTTCCCAATTCCATGCTCTATCTTCACTGAAAATCACACTTCTTGAGAGAACAACCTTCTCTGATTTCAGATCATATACTCTATACCCCTTCTCACAGCTACCATATCCAACAAACACTCCCTTTCCAGTTTTGCTATCCCATTTCTGCCTTAGTGATGATGGGATGTGAGTGTAGCACAAGCAACCGAACACCTTTAGATGCTTGACTCCTGGCTTTCTTCCCGTAAATGCTTCAAATGGAGTCTTTTCAATGACTGATGTTGTATAACATCTATTCTGAATATACACAGCTGTATTCACAGCTTCTGCCCAGAAGATTACTGGCATTTCTTTCTCCAACAGCATGGACCTTGCCATTTCACAAATTGTTCTGTTTCTCCTCTCTGCAACTCCATTCTGTTGAGGGGAGTATGCAACTGTCAGCTGCCTCTCCATTCCTTGTAATGCACAAAATTCTTCAAACTCACTTGAGGTATATTCTCCACCTCTATCACTTCTCAGCTTCTTCAATTTATATCCACTTTGCAGCTCTACGAATGCTTTAAATTTTTTGAACACATTGAGTTCACCAGATTTGTTTCTGAGGAAGTATACCCAGCACATTCTTGAGTAATCGTCAATGAATGTGATGAAGTATCTATTCCCTCCCACAGATTCATTCTGCATTGGTCCACACAGATCAGTGTGGATTAATTCCAGTGGATAGCTTGCTCTCCACGCTTGCTCTTTGTCGAATTTCTCCCTGTGATGCTTGCCTGATGCACAGCCTGCACATACATCTTCAACTTCTGTCAGAACAGGAAGTCCACATACCAGCTCTTTCTGCTGCATCTTCTTCATGCTGGCAAAATTCAAGTGTCCCAGTCTTTTATGCCACATCCAAGAGTCCTCAGTCACAGAAGCTTTCCTTGCTACAGGTGTGATGGATTCAAGTGAAAGTGGAAAGCATCGATTTCCTTCCATGGTCACTATTGCAATAATATTGTTTAGGCTTTCATCATCAAATATCACTGCTTTGTTACCTCCAAAGAGGATATAATAACCATGCTCCATCATCTGGCCTACACTCAATAGATTTTCATCCAATCCGGGAACAAGCAGTACCTCTTTTATGTATCTTTTTCCATGCTGAGTTTCCACAACCAATGTGCCTTTTCCAGTTGCTTGCACAAGATCTCCTGAGCCCATCTTTACTTTGCAGGTCACTGATCTATCGATGTTGATTAGTTCAGATTCTTTAGAGGTCATGTGGTTGCTGCAGGCACTATCCACAAACCACACCTTTCTCTCTTGCAGACTTGCAGAGTGGCAAGCATAGAACATTGTTCCAGTGGATACTCTCTCTTCTTTTGCATAATTTGCTAGTTGTTTGTGACTGTGGCTTTCACAGTCTTTTGCAATGTGACCAAACCGATTGCATCTTCCACATCTTGGTTTTCCTTTGTGTCTGCACAAGCCAAAATGTTGCTTTTGGCAGACTTGACACAGTGGCTTTACACTCGCTTGACTACTTCCCCAAGTAGTGTTGTTCCAGTTAGAATTGTTGTAGGTGTTTAAGTTTCTGTTTGGAAATGAATTTGATCCCTTCATGTCTTGTGATTGCCATCTTTGAGAAGATCTGCCATGAAAACCCTTGTGTGAGCTGTAGGCTTGATTGTTTCCAACCTTTAAGCTGCTAAAGGCTTTCTCTGTTCCTGTTAGCTTATCCCTATCATCATGTAGATCCTCCCTCTTATCATAGACTTTAACAGAAGCAATGACTTCTTCTGCTCTCAAGACATCAAGATCTCGTGTCTCCTCAATGATTGACACAATGGACTTATATCTTCTGCTTAGACTCATTAGCAGTTTCTGCACAATTCTGTTTTCTGGTACATCTTCTCCTAATGATTTCAGGTTATTCACAGTTGCAAAGAACTTAGCTAGATATCCATCTAGGCTTTCATTTTCTGACATTCTCAGGTATTCAAAGTCAGCTCTTACAGCTTGAAGTTTTACAACTCTAACCTTTTTGTCTCCTCTGAATTCTCTGCTCAAGATGTCCCAAGCTCCCTTTGCAGTCTTCTCATTTCTTATGCGTGGGAAAAGGTCATCTGTTAATGCTCCTTGTATTAGGCTTAATGCCTTTGCATTCTTGATTTTATCTTCTCTGGATGTAGTGGATGTTAGCAATGTAGTTTGCTCAGCTTCACTCTCTTCATCACCTGATCCAATTGCAACCTCAGGTGATTGATGAGATTGTATTCCAGCTTCTATTACATCCCATAGATCGAATGCTATGAGGATTGTCTCCATCTTTACAGCCCAAAAATCGTAGTTTGTGCCATTGAACTGTGGAGTTCTTAAATCTCCTCCATTAGAGCTTGATCCTACCATTTTTGAGTAATTAACAGTTTAATCAATCTGTTTTTCACAGCTTACGCCCCTTTTAGGAATCAATTTGTGAGCTCTGATACCATGTTTGTTTCTTGTGCAGTATTTAGAAGAGAATTGTATTTAAGTTTCGCAGAGAAGATTGAGAAGAATTTCTTATGATTCATTAATGCAGCAACTCTGCTTTTATACACATTGCATGTAACTGATTCCACTATTTTAGAAATCAAGATCATCTCATCCATCCATTAATGGAGGGTCACGATTCTTACACATGTAAGAAACGGTTTGTAACTGATTTGTAACAGAAAAAACAACTATAACTGCTATAACTGTCTTTAACTGTTTTAACTGTTGTAACTGCTTTTAAACAGAAACTTCTTCCATTTCTTCATTCTTCATTCTTCTCGTTATAACCTCAGGATTTACTTCTGAAGTTTTAAAACAAGTAACCAGCTTAACTTTCAACAATATTAGGAATAAACACCTCTGGGATAGATTCCGTCAACAGATGCCTTCAAAGAGAGAAAGCCAGCAGTATGGTGTAGAATATAGCGTGTAAAATTAGAAGTATATTTGCTGATGTCCTAATAGGATATTGTGTATTGATAATAGACCTTTATCAAGCACAAACATGTAATTGCAGTGTGTATGGAAACAGACTGCTGTAGGAGCTGTTAGGGTTAAGTCATACAGAGCAGAAGCTAGCCTTTTGGTGATTCTTTTTCCCCAATTGCATTTCAAATTGCAATCACGTAATTATAATTTTATTTCACATTACAGTAACTTGTTTTTAATCGAAAACTATAAGAAGGTACACTCACATAATTATATTGTAACAACAATCAATGCAGCTGCAATTTCTTTCTCCTTATTCCTCTATTCTGACAGTGAAGAAGGAGGAGCTAGCTTGCTTTATTGGAGATCCACACGTAGTGATTGCTTGAAATACTGGAGAAAAGGAATTAATACCTAAGAGCTAAACCATTTCACTTTCTGGACCCACATCAGTTCGATAGTTTCTACCATTTGCTTCTGCATTTCTGCCTATATCCTGGTCTTCTCCAGAGAGTTCTTCGAGGGACTTGCCTTTTGTTTCTGGCACCAAGAAAGTGAAGAAAAAGCCAATCAAATTGACCACAGAAAGTCCGATAATTGCCTTCTTGATTCCATCTGAGTCTCCATCCTGAGTGTAGTACTGTACAACAAATGCACCGATTATAGCTCCTGCTTTTCCTGATGCAGCTGAAATACCATGACATGTCGAGCGGAACCTTGCTGGAAACAGCTCTGCCGGCACTATGAAGGTTGTACTGTTTGGTCCAAAGTTAGCAAAGAAGAAGGTGAGTCCGTAAAGAACTGTAAACATTATTGGGTGACCACCACAGAAATCCTTTTTCGAATCTGGGCCACATGCATTTTTCTCCCCTCTAAGATCCCCATACTTGAATCCGAGAATTGCCATGAAAATGGACATCAGAAGGAAGCCGCCAAGCTGGATTATGAACCTTCCGATCCTATCAACGAGGAACACAGTAAACCAGTAACCAGGAACAATTGCAACAAGCGCGATTAAGGACATTGCTTTGGAGAGATGGTACATCTCCTCTAACGCATTCATTGAGGAGGCCTTGTTTAGCAATCCAGCAGCTGGGTATACATCTTTCTGGGTTAAATTGAGAGTATAGAAAGCAATATCCAATAGGAACCACGTGCTGGCTGTCCCAAGAAGTTGAGTCCCATGCTTATAAACAAACTCTTTAGAAAAGAACCCGTATGAAGAGTTGGGATTAATAGGAGCCTTGGAACTTGTTTCATCAATAGTAAAGTCCTTTTCAAGAACCCTGGCCATATCGTTAGCAGCCTTCTTGTGGTTTCCCTCAACTAAGGCAGTGTACCTAGCTGTTTCTGGCATTTTCATTCGCCAATAATAGGTCAAAGCTGCAGGGACTGCACCAAACATGAGTACTATCCTCCAAACAAAATCTGCTTCAGGCTGAGTTGATAGCACGTTGACTTTACTAAATGGCTGAGATGGGAAAGCACTCAAGAATGCCTTGGAGACAATTGTGGATACAGCTCCTGCGAACAGAATTCCTACTCCTTGCATTGCAAAGACAGCTGCAATGAAAGCTCCACGAGTTTTTTGATTGGCATATTCAGACATAATCACAGCTGAGAGCGGATAGTCTCCTCCAATCCCAAAACCAAGCCAGAACCGGAAGAAGCAGAGACTTCCAATCACACTTGTAGATGTGGACCCGAAGGAAAGGCCAGAAGCTAAGGCGCACCCCACCATAGTAACTAGAGTGATGCCGTAAACTTTCTTCCTACCAAGTTTATCCCCAAGCCACCCAAAGAAGAGTTGCCCTGCCAGGGTTCCACATAAAGCGACTCCAGTTATCGCATTGTTGATATTTACCGGAAGCTTACCTGGGGCGCCTTTAGCTGGGTCAAAGTAGTATAGGCGGCCGATAAGCTTGGTTACAGCAGTGATGCAAAAGAGATCATAAGCATCAGTGAAAAATCCCATACCCGCTATAACAATTGCCTTAAAATGGTAGAGTTGGGTCTTGGCATTGTCAAGAGCTGAAAAGACAGCTCGAGTTCCGTCTGACATGTCTGGAGTAATAATTTCTCGAAGCTGATTTGAGAAGTGGAGATGTGTTTGAGATGCACAGGGAGTCAATGCATAATATAAGGCAGGGAATTGAGCGTGTCAGGGATGGCGGTTTTTGTCCTGTATGGATGCAGTACACTGGTAACACAAGAAATTCTCGTTGTGGCTAACGTCTTTAAAGAAACCCGTCATTACCAAGAAATCAGGATGAAGAAAGAGAGATAAACACTCTTTGCCTTGGCTGCTAGTCTTAAGATTCTTTATTCCCAGAACACATCTCAACTTCGCAATCATTTCCTGATTGTCTGTATCGGGTGTCAGTCAATGTTCTTAGCACAGCTAGTTGCCAGGATCACTGCTAATTTAAGTATTTTCTCCATTTAAAAGATTTTGTCTGAAGCCTAATTCTTCTTTTCTTTTCAGCTGTTTTAGGAATGCTCGCTCGGTTGATATCTGTCTATTTTGTGTCTGGGGTTTCTCCGAAGTTTTCCTGGATATCCTTACAGTATATGCTTAGCATATATGCTAAATACCGTACAACAGATCTCTTACAATGAGATGGAGAAACCAATGACTAATGGAGTCATTGGAAGATGGCCTTTCTTTCCCTGAAACTTTGATGACTTTGATTTTTTTTTTTTCGTTGTATTTGAATCTTGTACGTGTATAATCCTTGAAACTTTGTATGCTACACAACCCACAAACGACAGGAACCTTGAAAACTTGGAGCTTAACTGGCTTGTGTGGTCCCAGGTTTCCAGTATGAAGCAGCTGTTTAGCTTGGAAGCTAAAGCTATAGATTTAGGCATGGCAAATTGCTAACACCATAAATCCTTCTTTTAGCTATTCAGCTTGGGAACTTCGAAAACCATCTTCCATCTGGTTTCTTCGAGACAGTCTTGTAAATAAATGTGATGTTTTGAAAATAAATTAGTAGGAAAAAGCATCCAAGCCCTTGAAGGCTTAGAAGTAAGTATAATTAAATGAAGGGTATTGTGATAATTGAACAATAGTTGATAAATATAAAAAAAAAAAAAAAAAAAGCTGTGTTCTTGAGAGCAAACCGTGAGAGAGAAGGGAGGAAGAAGAAGAGAAAAGAGGGAAAAATAAAAGATTTGAAGAAAACAAGTTTAAAGGTAAGATTTAGATTGTTAAATGTATAAATATGTGTTTTTTGAGCTTTTAATTTCTGTTTTGATAAATGTTAAGGTTTTGAAGATTGTGTTTTGGATTGATTAATGAATTAATTTGAATGTTATGGGTTCATTGTTGTGGGTAATGAGTTCATTAGTTGATTTTGAGAGATTGTAGGTAAAGATGATGATTTTGAGTTATGATTTTGTTTGAATGGTGGATTTGTGTTAGAAATCATGACATAACAGTAGGTAATCTGTGGAAATTCTGGGTTTGAGGTTAAAGATGATGAAATTTCAGTTTGGTCCCTCAATTTGTGAAAATTACAGTTTAGTCCCCAAACTTTAGAAAAAATTACAGATTCGTCCCTGGAGCATATTCTGAGATTCTGGACAGAATAAAAGATGAATTATGGACAGAATTTCAGTATAGTTATGAATTTTTAACACTTTCAATTTGGTCCTCCCATTTGACAAAAATTATAATTTGACCCTAAAAAGTTGGAAAAATTCCAGAATAGTCCCTGGATCATAATTAGATATTCTGGACATAAATGAGGATGAATTATGGACATAATTCCACTATAGTCTTGAATTTATGATATTTTTTAGTTTGGTCCTCTAATTTGACAAAGTTACAATTTGATCTTTAAAAATATGATAAAATTCAGATTGGTCCCTAGCTGTAAGATTAGCTTTTGCATATTGGTTTGATGAATAATTGAGGGTTATTTAGTGAATTGTTATCAAGTCTTATTATTTGTTTTATTATGGATTAGATTTTGGGAAAACCGTTTAATTTTTAGGTTTTTTAGAAAAATTGACTAGTTAGTTCAAAAACATATAGGGTTACAGAATACACCCTTAGTTAAGTGTATTAAATAGGTTAAATGTTCTTTCGAGTCATTCTTGAATATGTCTCCTTTGTATTCAGATAATCCTGATATTTTACCGACGGGACATCAATAGGATTTTCTTCGGTATCTGCTTTTGACTTTTGTTTGCTTTCGAGTCAGGTGAGTAGATAATTTTCCATATGCATGAGAAATATTATAAATATTTGATTTGTTAATATGAATTGGATCATGCTTCTTGATAATATATATGTTGATTATTATCCTTGTTATGATAAAGCATGATCAATTGTTGAATCTGAATTCTTGATATGAACCAGTATATATTTTGAATTGACTTCTGAATTGATAGCTCCTCATTTGATTGACGTCATGAGTTGAGCCTTGAGATATGAGTATGTTTGTTTGATTATGATTATGAACCTATGGTGTGCCAGTCAGAATACCCATGCTAACAGGGTAGTGTTAGTCTCTGTGCACATCGTATCTGAACCCTAGTTGGTCGGGGGAGTCAACAACCTGTGTGGGCTGATCATCCCACAGTACGGAGTCTCATGTTCATTGCATTTTGATTTTCTGACGAGCTTTACCTTATGATATTCTTGTTATGGCTTATTTGAAAAACCTTCCTATAAGAACCTAGAGCCATAATTGTGTATATATTCATCATTGTTATATTACCTCGTGTGTGTATATTGAACATTAATTACTCACTGAGTTGTTGAACTCACCCTCTCATTATTTATCTTTTCAGGCTTATAGCTTGTTAGCGGGTCATTTTTGTTGAACTTTCCGAACCTTTTTTTTTTTTTGTAATTTGTATCTTCCTTTTATGTTTAGTTAGTGCTCCAAAACTATGAATTTATATGAACTCTTGTATTAAGACAATTAAATTATATTATGAAGTTTATTTTGTTATTAGTGTTGCATTGAACTCTGATTGAGTTCTTTAAAGGATAAGTTTGTATGTAAGTTTGGGTTCGCATAGGTATGGAACCTTGGAGGGGAACCTTGCCTATGTGCCGGTCATAGATCCAAGATTTGGGTCGTGACAATAAATGGGGGGGAAGGGTTGACTTGAGGTTGTCCATATGATCCATCATTCCATGCCAACAAGGGCATGTTAGAGAATAATATAAATCATATCTTGGAGCCTCACCTAACAGCTTAAGCTTTTGGTGTCACGACCCGAATCCCGGATCCATGACCGGCACATAGGCAAGGTTCCCCTCCAAGGTTCCATACCTATGCGAACCCAAACTTACATACAAACTTATCCTTTAAACAACTCAATCAGAGTTCAACGCAGCAGTAATAACAAAACTAACTTCATAATATAATTTGATTGTCTTAGTACAAGAGTTAATACAATTTTATAGTTGTGGAGCACTAACTAGACATAAGAAAAAATACAAATTTCAACAAAAGAGCAGGTCTTGAAGGTCCAACAAAATGACCCGTTAACAAGCTATAAGCTTGAAAAGATAAATAATGAGAGGGTGAGTTCAACAACTCAATGAGTAGTTAATGTTCAATATACACACACGAGGTAATATAACAATGATGAATATATACACAATTATGGCTCTAGGTTCTTATAGGAAGGTTTCTCAAATAAGTCATAACAAGAATATCATAAGGTAAAGCTCGTCAGAAAATCAAAATGCAATGAACATGAGACTCCGTACTGTGGGATGATGAGCCCACACAGGTTGGTGACTCTCCCGACCAACTAGGGTTCAGATACGATGTGCACAGAGACTAACACTACCCTGTTAGCATGGATATTCTGACTGGCACACCATAGGTTCATAATCATAATCAAACAGACATACTCATATCTCAAGGCTTAACTCATGACATCAATCAAATGAGGAGCTATCAATTCACAAGTCAATTCAAAATATATACTGGTTCATATCAAGAATTCAGATTCAACAATTGATCATGCTTTATCATAACAAGGATAATAATCAACATATATATTATCAATAAGCATGATCCAATTCATATTAACAAATCAAATATTTATAATATTTCTCATGCATATGGAAAATTATCCACTCATCTGACTCGAAAGCAAACAAAAGTCAAAAGCAGATACCGAAGAAAATCCTATTGATGTCCCGTCGGTAAAATATCAGGATTATCTGAATACAAAGGAAACATATTCAAGAACAACTCGAAAGAACATTTAACCTATTTAATACACTTATCTAAGGGTATATTCCGTAACCATATATATTTTTAGACTAAACTAGTTATTTTCCCAAAAATTAAACGGTTTTCCCGAAATCTAATCCATAATAAAACAAATAATAAAATTGGTAATAATTCACTAAATAACCCTCAATTATTCATCAAACCAATCTGAAAAAGCTAATATTACAGCTAGGGACTAATCTAAAATTTATCATATTTTTAAGGGTCAAATTGTAACTTTTATCAAATTGAAGGACCAAACTAAAAATATCTATACTGAAATTCTGACCATAATTAATCCTCAATTCTGTCCAGAATATCTCATTATGCTCCAGGGACCATTCTGGAATTTTTCCAAAATTTTAGGGTCAAATTGTAATTTTTGTCAAATTGGAGGACTAAATTGAAAGTGTTAAAATTTCATAACTGTACTGTAATTCTGCCCATAATTCATCTTTTATTCTGTCCAGAATCTCAGAATATGCTCCAGGGACCAATCTGTAATTTTTTAAAGTTTGGGGACTAAACTGTAATTTTCACAAATTGAGGTACCAAACTGAAATTTTATCATCTTCAACCTCAAACCCAGAATTTCAACAGAAAACCTACTGTTCTTTCCAGATTTCTAACTCAAAATTCACCATTTACACAAATCATAACTCAAATCATCATCTTTACCTACAATTTTCCATAATCAACTAAATAATCAATTACCCATAATAATTAACCCATAAAATTCAAATTAATTCATCAATCAAACCCAAAACACAATCTTCAAAACCCTAACATTCATCAAAACTGAAATTTAAAGTTCAAAGAACACATTTATACATTTATAAACTTAAATCTTACCTTTAAACTTATTTTCTTCAACTCCTTTCTATTTCCCTTCTAATTTCCTTCTTTTCTCTTCTTCTTCTTCTTTCTCCCTTCTCTCTCCTGCCGGGTCTCTCTCAGAATTTTCAGATCTCTTCTTTTTTTTTTCTTTCTATTTATATTTATCAAGTTTGTTGAATTACTACAATACCCTTCATTCATTTATTCCTACATCTAAGCCTTCAAGGGCTTTGTAGCCTTTTCCTATCTCTTTTAATTCAAAACATTATATTTGGGTTGAGATGGTTCTTTGACATGATATCAAAGCCTTGATGACCAAGTGGTCATGAGTTCAAATCTCACCATCCCTATTTATTTGATAAAAATTAAGCACAAAGTAATGTGAGCATGTGCAAGTTTCAAGTCCAAAAGGTTTTCACTTGAGGGGGTGTGTTAGAGAATAATATAAATCATATCTTGGAACCTCACCTAACAGTTTAAGCTTTTGGATAATGATTCTTTTACATGGCAATGTTTAGAAATCCCTACTTGATTACCAAACACTCATCCACCTTAATAAACTTTTTGCTCTTCGGCACTAATGCACCTCTCTGATGCCAGCTCTCGTGCTTCAGTGTATGTGCTACTTCTGATAAACCACCTATACATTAGAAATTCTACTTAAGATCATCACTGTGGATGTGGTCTTACTGTAAAAGTTGCTACTCCAAGAGGCTCATCTTTTTCTAGAAAATGAGTTGCAATCACACAATCATGATACACTTATCCACCTAGATGCAACTTGAAGGGGAACGTCAAGATACCTGGTGCCATTGCACAGAAAGAATTTCCATACACAATTCTTACCATGATGATATTCATGTGGATCAATCCAACCTTTGAAAGGTGATCATAGTTGCTTTTGGGTCTTATGGGCTGTCCGAAGATTTCCACGTGGTTCAACACTTTGGTGATTGGTATAGCACCTCATTTCAGGAAGCATCATCATGGTGGGTAAGAACTGAAATGGTGAACTTTTAAATGCGAAGATTTTCAACGTCATAAACAGACAAGAGAGAAATATTAGCAGAAATACCAGCTCTTCTTCTCCTGTACGTACCTCTTACCTTTGATCCATCATTCCATGCCAACAAGGGCAATGTTTAGAAATCCCTACTTGATTACCAAACACTCATCCACCTTAATAAACTTTTTGCTCTTCGGCACTAATGCACCTCTCTAATGCACTAATGCACCTCAGAAATACCAGCTCTTCTTCTCCTGTACGTACCTCTTACCTTTGCAGATTTAGCAAGTTAAGCAAGTCAACTTTAGATGATGGTCATTTAGAAATCCGATAGACAGGAAATTATGTAAGCTTGCAAAATATAGTCTATCCTAAGTACATTATGCTTCTATTTTGATTTTTTGTCCACGTTGGTAATCTAATTAATAGAGGATTGCGGTGACATTATATCTGCTATATACTTCATGCATTAATGTCTAATAGCATAGAAAAATTGAAAAAGACATTATTAAGACTCTGCCTCTCATATCATCAGTCACCATTTTCATGTTAAAATGTGAACAGTTCATTTTTGCTAAATTGACAAGGACTCCAGGCAGTTCGTGTTTGCTGTATAAACGATAGAATTTTAATTTTTCCCTGGACTCTTTTATATAGACAGAAGATGTCGGAACAAGAAGCAGCTGATGGGAAAAGGAAGGATGGGTGTAATTCTTGCGGACACTTGGATAGAGTATAGGCTTTGATGGTGAGTGCATATTACCATGGAAATGTTGAAAATTCATGCAATAGGAGAACCCTTCAGGATCTTGGTAACATCTTCATCCATGGCTCGTTTCAAATGTTTACTCTCGACAGGTCTAGAATCAACAGAACGCTAAATTTGAGTACGTATAATCGGATCATGATCTCCTTGGCATGGTTGAATGAAATCATTTTCATGATTACAGACAATTCCTGATGTTGAGCATATGAAGCAAATCCTGTTGGAATTAATGTTGAAATCTAGAATAATGTTAAGTTGAGTTTTCCAAACAGTCCTTTTAGGTCTTACAGGTTCAATGCATTAATGATGTGGTTATCCTTGAGTCTCTAGAATTATCACTTGACTAATATAAATATACATCTTGAAAGTAATGCAATCCAAGTCCATGAGCACTCTCAGATCCATGAGCTTCCCCTCATATGAGAGTAGTATAAGAAAGATGCTTTCCATCACGCATCCCTTCTTCTCTCAATTTCTGACAAATCCACTGGTACAGTCAGGATTCACAGCAATATCCATCAAGAATTTGCAACTTTTCTTTGTTTTTTTCCTGCTCTAAACGCCCAACTGAGTACACAGTTTTTCACTTTTGTCTGAAAAACCAATGCTCTCATATCTCACGTGCAAATGTCAGATTTTTCAAAAATTGATATACCAGTGCCTGGCAGTGGTTGCTGACACTACTACATGGTAACAGAAATTCTGATTGGAGAATGGAATGGAAAATAAGCCAGTTTTCAGGAATAAGAGTCAATTACGTGACCTGGACTCAAGATTGACAATAGCAGCAGTCTTCCTCTGGAGCTCCGCCATGTTTCCTCCAACAAGTTTGTCAACTTGTCGCCCATCTTTAAGGAAGAAGAATGTTGGAGTTGCTTTAATTTCCCATGAAGTACTCAGTTCCTGCATCCAATCAGACAGCACATTTCACTTATCAAATATGTGCTGTGATTAATCTCTATCTATTGAACACACTAAAAAACTGAATCAAAAATATTAATATATTGCTAACTGTTGATCACATATGAGAACCTGATGCAGAAATTCATATTTGTGTTTCAAATAGGCATCGACGAATTATTAGAGCTCAAGTATAATTTCATCACCATGCATATAGATGTAGATAAGTCTTGACTTATGTCTTTTAAATTGTAAAAGTGAATGAGAGTTCGTGTAAAAGTAGAGAGAAATTCTTGACAACCTTGTCGTGCATTGATCTTCATTCTCTGTTACCTAAGGCTAACAGTAAAAACATGTTTTACTTACTGCAAGCTCATCAACATCAACTGTTAGAAATATGACGGAGGAATATTTATCTGCAAGCTCGCAGAAGGCTTGTGCAGTTGTTTTACATGGTGCACACCACAATGCACTGAAATTTACGACCGCCTGTTGGACAGGTGAGGGAAAAAATTACCAATGTGAGAAATTAGAGATGTAAATGATGACAGTTACATCTGAATACTACCAGAGCATCCATATGAATTTTTCACCCTGTAATGACTGAATTCAGGAGATGTGGGGGAAAGGAAAATGGAGAGAAGGTAAACATAAAAGGTAGCCAAGTATTAAGAACTTACAATCTTCCCATCCCTACTTGCTTCTGATATTTTTTCATTCCATTTCTCCATAGTGGTAAGAAGGTGAACATTTCTACTGGCAAATTCTTTACGATAATTCTCTTGATGAACACTTTCTTCATCACCTCTATGACAATTATTACAACAAACGCAGACCTGCAAGAGTTATCCTCAATATGTTGAATGATATATCGAGGATGATGGACCGTGTCTAAATATGGGTTACCATGGACATTAGCATCCGAAGCATGATTACTTGATAAATGGTTCAAAACTGGCAAGCCAGGTTTCTTAAAAAATGAAAGAACGTTCGATTAAAACCCTGATAAGCTGGAGCCTGAAAACTTCATGTATTTTAAGGTGATGATATGTAGGTATAGGACAGAGGCTGTGAGTTCAAGAGCTAAATAATGCCTTGTGTTACAGCTGATCATACTGGTCTAGATTATCTTCTAGGTTCTTTCAGGTTTATGGAAATACATATTAAGTGGAACACCCATTGAAAGTTCTGTTTAGAGAAGTGAAGAGGTGATCTTAAATCTAGGCATTCTTGACAAATACTTTGATTTGTTAACTGACACCATCATAGTTTTCATCAAGAAACAAGACATTGTGGATTGTCAACCCTACAACCATTTGTCATTTGAAACGAAATATATACATATTGAGAGGTTTGAAGAAACTGAACATGGAAATGAAGAGGAGTCAAGGTTTCAAAAGGTAAACTTGATCAGGCTCTATTCAACAAAAACAAAGTTGAGAATCAAGATTCACTGCAAAAGAAGTCTCAACAGCCAGCAGGAGCCTTAAAACAGCAAGAGCATTACAGAATGAAGATCACTTATACATGAAGAATATCAGGAGGAGAATGAGCATAGTTCTTTTCAGCTTGTTTAAAGAGACTCACCGTGGACCAACAATGTCCCATTACACCCTGGTGATGGCTTTGCGATTACAGCAGGTTCCTAAAAGAGAATATCCATCAGATCTGTTGCAGTTCTTTTTCTTTTTTCTTCCAGGTAAAACACAAAAGGCACTAGAGATACATGGCATAAGTTCTCTTTATGTATCATCTTTTAAACCAAAAGAGTAAAATTCCATTATTTTTGGCTCGAAATGCAAAATAAACTCCCCTAATCTTCTGCGGATTTCATTATCTTATACCTATCTTTTCTCTCTTTAAGGTAAAATGTTTCTCCCATTCCTTCTTTTCCCCTCTTACATTAGCAATGACAACATTACGCCATCCAAAGCTTTGCAAAACAGTAATGTAGTCTTCCTCTTTCTTGCCGAGACAGCAAAACCATTTAAATTTTGGTGGATGCATTTCATCTAAACCAGATTGTTGACTTACAAGCAATAACAATTGGAAATTACAGCTTTGGATAAATTTGTAAGACATTTACGCATTACCTAAATGAGATCATTTCTTATGTTAATTATCATCAAAAGATTCAAATGATGGAGAAGAAACCAATGAAACAGCTAGAGCAGTCCAAACAAAGAAAAGAATAGAGGCATGAAGAGAAGTTTTACCTTTGGATCCAATTGATTCTGATATGTAGTGTAATCCAGGATTTCACCACAAGATCATGTCATTAAGGCCTTATCAGAAATAGACAACATGGGCAGTCAAAGATCCCGTAAAACTTTCAACAGAGAAAGAGAAATGCTAGAGACTATAGGTGTCCTTCCCTTCAGGGGGTGTGTTGCCATTTCAAGTTTCCACGTTTGGGTTGTTTGCTGTAAACTAACGAAATATTCTACTATAACCAACGAATAAACAAAGGGCTGCTAGTAAAACAATGCCCTATTTAATAGACCTTTTTTGGCCTTCTATTTCCATCCTACGACCTCCTTTTTTTGGTCATGGCGTTATTAACCAGAGTGGTTGTTAATATGGAATATGCATTTACAAAGCCTCACCTTACCCTTGTGAAATGCTTTAATCTCAGCCATCTGGAAAATTATCTTTCATCTCTTTTGAATTAATTTACTGCATCATGTTCATTGATTTCATGGATTATCTGTAGTGGAAATATATCTATTTTATCAAGTTGATTAACCTGAAAATGGCTGATATTTTAGGAGGTTAAGTGGAAACACAATTAATTCTCTGTAAAGTTATCTTGAATTTCAGCCTAACATAAGGAAGCTTCAGTTTCATGGATTCTGCAGATCAGTTAAAGCTTATCAGCCAGCTTATAATAGTTGGAAAAGAGTTCGGTTACAAGAAATCAAGGGACAGGAAGTTTATTTTTCCGAAGATTAATTCTAAAAATCTTCTACAGGATTCAAGTAGTACAATTCGTGGTGAAGTATGGATGCATTGAGAGATTAAGGCTTAGCATGTGTGCATGATGCATTCATGCATATCGCCTTACCATATCAGACAGCATCTGATATATCATTTCCATAGTGCGAAAAAATTTAAAACTCTCATGGAGTTTGGACATTAGACTCAGCATCGGAGGATGACCTGTTCTTTGAGTCAGCATGTTGAATTTCCTCTATCATCCTAACAACTTCATCCATTTTGGGACGCATATCTGGTGCTTTTGCCACACAAGCCAAAGCAATCTGAAGCATCTGCACCATTTCCTCTTCAATATTTTGGTGCCTTACAAGCTCAACATCAAAAACCTCTGCAGTCCATTCTTCTCTGACAACAGACCGCACCCATCTTGGAAGATCAACCACACTGTCATGCCCTGGAACTTGTAGTGGGGCTTTCCCAGTCAGCATTTCCAGGAGGAGCACCCCAAAACTATAAACATCAGATTTCTGAGAGGCTTTGCGTGTTTCAATCACCTCCGGAGCACGATATCCAATGGTTCTATACATGGTTGTGGGGAAGTTCATCAGAGGAGCCAATCCAACATCAGAGATGCACCCATCAAGATCTGGGGTGAGGAGTACATTGGAAGCCTTGATGTTACCGTGGAAAAATTTGGCACCACCTTCAGAATGAATGCGGGCAATTCCCCTGGCAGTCCCAAGGCATATCTTCACTCTTGCATTCCAATCCAGTGAAGTTCTACCTCCAGCCCTATTGCCTATTATTTCCATGCAAAAAGAGCACGGGGAAGAAAAGTATAAAATTTATATCAGAGACAACTGATAATACAAGGGAGTGCAGTCAAATTGTCCTAGTTACAGGCATAGCAAAGTTGAAGTGAGCTGAAAAAGTTTGATATATACAAATGTTATGGCAATTATGCAGATTACAGCACACCAAGCAACCAATTTACATCATTTTAAATAAACTGAGAGGTTCCACATTATTTGATATTTTTACCTGGTTTCAAACAACTGTACTAATAAAGTGATTCATCAGAATGTTATAACCCTCAAGGTTTTTTCAAGAATAAAAAAACCACCATTGAGATCGATTCAATCAAAAAGTACATTATTCTGCAGCAATCGGCAAAAACCAAAAGTATAGATGGGTATAGTTAGCTAAACTTCATCCTGAGGAATTTTATAGTACCATAACTGTCTTTTCTGGCTGTTAATGACATCCAATCTCATAATCGATTCTAGGGAATTCGATCAATTGTTATTAGCCTATTTGGTATTCTTCACTAATTTAACAAAATTTTCTTCTACAAATGCTGTAAATCTTCTCTGCAAGGGCTTTTAACTTTCATTGTTTAAGCCATTGTTAATGTGCAACTCTAGTCAATAAATCAAAAGAGCAGCATGACGACTTTGTGCTAGACTGCCAGAAACAACTTGATGCAGAACTGTTGTATGATAGATGAGATTCCTAACCTTCCACCGTTTTCATTTGGGAAAACATGTTTCTCACAGAACCAAACACAGCTCCTAAAAGGATAAAACTCACTGGCTGAAGTTTAAACCATTTTCTGGTTCTCATTAAATTTCTAATGCCAGGTGATGGAAGAAATGCAAAAAAAAATGTGGAGGAAAGGAAAACAAAACTTGTTCATTATAATTGAGCTAAAAGGCAGCTTACCATGCAGGAATGCAGATAAGCTGCCTGCTGACATGTAGTTGTGAACTAGAAGCTTCTCATCTTTGGAGTAGTAATAAGCGCGGAGTGGAACAATATTAGGGTGCTGTCCAACTCTCCCTATAACTTCCATCTGTTGCTCAAATTCCTTCTTTCCAGCAGCAACTTCCTTCAACCTTTTCACCACCACTGATGTCCCGTCCTCCAAAACTGCCTTGTAGGCTGTTCCATAACTCCCTTTACCAAGAACTTCAGCTGAAGCCCTCAACAAATCCTCAAGATCAAAGTTATAAGAACAGCCTTCAAAGAAGAACAGTTTGTTCTTCTCAGCCTCCTGCACCCCACTACCAAAATCCTTAGGCTTCTCGCTCTCAGCCTTCCCTTTCAATACTGTGTTTCTTGCCCCGTCTTTTCTTTTCAAGAAGCAAACAAAGATAACCATAATTATGAGAAACAGCACAGCTGATCCCCCAATTGCTATAGCAATTATAGAATTTGAACCAAGTTTCTTGTTGGAAGCAGTGTGAGATTGGGGCTTTGTTGGGGGGTTTAGAAAGTCGTTTGGGGAAGGAGAAGGTGAAGAGGAGATGGTGGGGCAACGCTTGAGAGGCAGTCCACATAATAGAGAGTTCCCAACGAATGAATAATAGGAGAACTTCTGGAAAGATGATGGAATTGTACCATTGAAATAGTTAAAGCTCAGATTTAAAGCCTTGAGTCTTGGAAGGTTGATATCGGGTATGGCTCCGGAGATGGAATTGTTTTGGAGGTATAATGCAGTGAGCTGAGTCAGATTCTGTATGGTGGGTGGAATGCTCCCAGTGAAGGAGTTAAAGGAAAGATCCAAGACATTGAGTTGAAGGGGGAGCAAGGTAGGGAAGACGCCAGAGAAATTATTCTGTTGCAGGTAAAGGTGCCGAAGGGAAGGGAGGGAGGGGATATCAGAAGGAAGCTTTCCATTGAGGCTATTGGATCGGAGACTGAGAATCTTTAGAGAATTAAGTCTTCCTATAGTGTTGGCTGGGATAGGGCCATACAGTCCAACGCCTGGAAGATGGACAGCAACCACCCCGGTTCCATTTGTGTTGCAGGTAATGCCAACCCAGGAGGTGCAAACTGAGGTAGAAGCATTCCAATTGAGTTTCCGGATGTGTGGAACAGCAGCAGCAAAGTCAAGAAGTGCTTGTCTGTCAGAATTCAGGTCAGCTATAATCTGAGGAACAACTGGAAGTATGAAGAAAAGGAAAACAACTGTGGAAATGGAGGACAGGAGCTTCATTGATAGTTGCTCAGTTTGAAATGAACTATGCTTGTTTCTGGCTTCAGCAGCTCCCGGTGCTCTCCTGGTTCAGTGAATCAGAACATTGATAAAAGTTAGCTGAACATGGTTCTGTGGAAATGTTGAAGTTACTGAGATCGTTCACCACAACAGTAGATTACTGTATTTTAAAGTTGAATTTACTTTAGAACAAAAAGAGAAATAATAAATAAGGTGTTGTTGATTGACATTTTTATTTTGGGAAAGCAAAGCTCACTTACCAGAGGAAGCACATGTCAAAAGCAAAGTGGTGATAAAGAATCCAAGAGAAAAAAAAGATTGATGTAAAGAGAAAGCAAAAAGTTAAATTCTCCTCCTTTTTTTTGTTAAAGAAAAGGCATTGCATAAAGAAAGTAGCACTATTGTTCTAACTAGCAGTATTAAGAAAGTAGGAAACAGATGCCACTAAGTCACTATCATTCACTCAGAATCTCATTTCATGCTTGTTCATTTGAGCTATGGTGCTGTGTAAACCTGCGTTATCCATTAGAAGAAGAAATCGATTGGGAATCATGCAGGAGGGAAGCTCACAGGAAGTAGCCATAAAGAAAATAAAGGAGCAAATAATTGATATCCAGTTGGATATTAAAGAAAGTGTGTCTGATATCACTTGCTGATAACAACATAAAATATATTTTCAAAGTTAGCAAGTGACAAACAAATATTATGGAGATAGAGACTTATACCATGGAAACATGACAATTTTCTATCTAATAACTTCTGCCTTGCATATCCAAAAATACCTGCAAGAAAATCAGAATACAAAAATCTTTCCTGAAACCAGTTCCTGCAAATAGAAGGTAAACGAAATAAAGGGGCAATACACTGAGAGGAGAACCAAGTTCAAGTGCTTTCAGTTGACGCTCCAGCTCAAAAATACAAAAAAAAAAAAAAAAAGGTGGAAGTGATAATGATAGTAATGGAATGCTAATTTGGGTCACCGAATTTATAGGCTAGCAACTGTATATATTCGGCTTGGAGGTAGCTTGTGTTTTTTTGAGTAAAAAACATGTTTTTATAGCTTTTAGAGGTGTGGTGTGTGCTTAAAAAATATTCTACCTTTAACAAAAAACCACCACACCTCTAAGCCAAACACACACTTAGTAATTCTCCCAACTGCTGTCTAAATATTCAGATCAAAAGGCATTATCGCTGACCTTGAATTTAAGGTCTGAAACTCCTATCAAGTCCCAATAATGGATGTACAGAAGAACTTGAATCAAGGCAAAACCCCAATTCTAATTCAAGTTTTCAAGACAAAATGAGAATTTTATCAAGAAGAAAAAAAACCAAGCTATGAATAAAGAAATGGAGGTTATTTATTGTTATCAAACTTCTTGTATCTTGTTTAAAAAGGGGGGGAAAAAGAATAAGCATGCAGATGCATTCTTGGCCATCAACAAGACAACCGACAGTGTGACTGTCTTTGTAACTAGGAATTAACAACGTGAAATGCTTGCAAAAGTACTAGGACTGAAGCCTCTATATGCTATTCGTTTCTCTCTTTTCTGTCATTTAAAGAACTATGCAAGACTTCATTGAAACATGTTTGGTCCCGGTTTTCTTTTTTTATTGGAATACAACCGTGTCTTCTATGCATGCAATCATTGACAATGACACAGCGAGCATTTGAAGTCCAATACAGCTTCATATTAATAGTAAATGTAACCTTAAATTACCCAGGAAAAGCTGTTCACAATGAATTTGTAGAGCTCACAACCCGCTTCTCAACTTCACAAGAAACTGTAGCCTTTTCATCTATTATCTTCTGTGTATGAAAAAGAGAGACAGAAGGGGGAGTGATGATAAGAACAGAAATCCATAGATTTAATATTGCTCTAGTATGATTAAAAAGTAATCTTGTTCAAGTATGGTGATGACAGTAGGATGGGCAGTAAGCTGGGAGCTTGTTGCAATGTCATTTTCTTGCCTTGAGATTTTAGCTGTGTTGGGCAACAAACTCAATGATGGCAACGAATGTTAGTCAAAATCTATGATGAAACATCCATCATATTTGACAGGGGGAAAGAATTCAAAACTGCCTTGAGCTTACTAAGGGATAGCTAACACTAGATTTCTTTCTCTCTCTTTCTCCTCTTTTTGGCACGTACAGGCAAGGGGAAAACCAGCAGACAGAAGATGATGAATAATTAAGCATGAGCTCTTAAGTTGTCACCCTTTATGAAATTGTTTAGAGCGTATTTGTTTGCCATTAGCTTACAATGTATTGGCATAATAATAACGATAATAATGACTCCCTTACTGCGGTTCCAAATACATTATGATGAATTTGAAAATCTTCTGGAAAAAGGAATGATGATTTTAGGCATGGAGAGTTATGACTTGTTTTGACTCCATGCTCAACATCCAACCTACAAACTGGAACTCACATGGTAGGGTCCTTGCCTTCTTTTCCTGACAATGGGAAGGGGAGGGGGTCCGTTTCCTTTACTATAAGATCTTGCCTTGAAAAGGGCCCAATAAGGTTTTATGCTGAAACAGATTGATCGCTGGGAATTTAATTAACCGTGTTGTCTTTGCTAGTTGGGTGTCATTTTCCAACCACTTAGACGAGAACAAGACTCGAGTAATTAAGCGGAATGACCACAGCTTAAACAAACTGGTCCTGTTTTATCCGGTTCTTGAGAGACACGAATCCACAATGGGACCAAATGAGGAAATCAGGTTCCGCAGAAGGTCCTTGGTAGTTGAGTGTGAGCATCAAGTCATGAATCCTACCTCCCTTCCTCAATCACGTCATGGCAACGGCAACCACAAACATAGGGGACCTTCTGTGTTACGGATATAAACATCGTACAGGAAAGTAAAGGACTTTAATGAAGACGCATTAAAAGTAAGAAAAATGCACTCCTCTACTAGAGCCCATAACCAGTGAAGTTGCAAATTGTGTAAAAGCTAGATGTCTTGAACTTGTGCGGAAGCTTTCATGTGCTTAAAAATCCAGAGATGTCAAAACTGCTGATGTTCAGTTATCATGCAGTGGTTGTCATAATTACCTATCAGGCATCAGCAACTGCACCCCAGATGTTGGTGATAAACATCAACCATCCCATGAATTAGCTGACAAGCAGACCTTTCACAGAACTTGTGACTTCTAAACAAGACTGCAAAATTAACAATGGTCCAGTGGCAGCTTCTGGATCAAGAGAAATAACCTAGCATGCAACAGGCTTTATAACAAGATCAGTCAGGAGTACTAAATTAACAAACAGAAAAGTACACCATGCATGTAACTAAAAATGCAAAGGCAACATGGATATCTAGTCTTCGGTACTGAAACCATTGCAATCCAGGTCTAAATCTATAAACCAAAGCAGATCATCTTAGAATGATTTTAGAGCATTAAAGAAAAATTATAAATTATTGCTTCAAGAGATTTCCATAGTAAATTGGCAAGCAAGGCAAGGAAACCGATCCATGTCAGAAAAAATGCCTTCTGTGTGAAAGGCTGCCTCAGTTGTATGCTTTTATTGCCTCATACGGGCCATCTCAACTTCAATAGTACAAAAACTTTTGAGATTTCTTAAGATGACTCGTTAGCAGTTAAGGAAAACTTTGCACAAACTGTGATACTAGTCATGATGCCCGTACATCAAGCCATGGGCCTCCATTAAGCAAAACAAATCCATGGAAATGAAAAACAAAAGGAATGAATGGAAGGGAAACGAACATCAATTTACTAAACAGGCACTAGGAGCCACCTTTTTCAAGCTTTTCAATTTCCTCACGGTGCTGTCTTTCAGCTTCCTGAAGTTCCCTCTCAGCATCCTCCTCTTCCTCGATTTGATCAAGATCATCAAATTCCTTGCTTGCTGCCATTGCTTTCACCACAGGATCTCTCAGCTCAGATATCAAACCACCACCAACCTTGTATTCTTCTTCGTCTCCAATCAGAAATAATCGCTGATCAGGTCCTGATGCCATGGGGATGTCAACAGCCAATAACCTCATATCATACTGCACAGAAATTTAAAACAGTTTTTTGAATAAGAAGGGTTAAGTTGTTCATTTACCCTTATCAATATGTAAATTTTCTCACACACACACACACACACATATATACATATAAGTGACAGCTCTGGGATTACTTGTGCACAGAGCTCCAGGATAATACATATAAGAAGCTGCTGCCAATAACAGTTTCTAACTTCTAAATTGATAGAAATATGCAAATATGAATTAATGCAACAATCCTCCCAAGCCACAACCCCCTTTCCCTCTCTCTTGCACAGATACTCACGTAGCTAGAAAACTTCATTTACTGTTTAATGCAACAGCAACACGGGTGGCAATCAATTTGCTCCACTTAAGAGAAGCTCAATTTATGATTTATGAGTAGCAAAAGACCAAAAGAATCATAATCATAGATTCCAATTTTTCATTTCTTAAAAACATTCTATTGCCTGATCAGATGCTCAAAACAAAAAAAACGAGTATACCTGGCCTTTCTTCTTCTTAACTTCAACACTGACTAGACCTTTTCTCTCAGAACCTTGTATTGGGAAGATGAGAAAACACCGCTTGCTCCTAACAGTTGGCTTGAAGTTCTTCAGAACAAGTCCACCTCCTGACATCACATAGGCTCTTAATACTGTTCCTGTGAGAGGAGCACCCATAACCTCAAGAATCCCAGCTGAGGTGTTCAGCTTTGTCATGGCCATTCTATAAACTTTATCAGGATTGATTGTAATTCTTGAGCGGATATACAGGCCCTTTAGCAGTGACATAGATACACAAAACACACAAATGTTAACATGTAAGTTGATCCTTGCTTATGGTACATCGACAAAACCAACAATAGTTTGGGGATAAACTGCAACAGCATCTGTACTTTGAAATATATGGAAAATCCATAAATAGAAAGACTCAAGGACTTCTGATTAAGGATGCACCTTTCAATTTTGATCATGAGTCATGACCCATAATGATGACTTCCAACTTGTTTTATATATAGCATAAGCTTTAGGTTTGAAACATGAACAGTAGCAGAATCTGCATTCTAGGAGAATGCCAGCTGCTAGTTCTGGGGAAGCTACGTTGGAAACAATGATGCTGCAACTTAGTTACATCAAAAACAGTGAGGGCAATAAACAATCATATCCCTGGTGCCAGCTGTTAGAATTTGGGGTGGGCTAGTCACCTGTAAGTAGTGCAATTCAGTGATCAACAGGGTCACTACTGCAATCTTATTTGAGAAGCATCTCTTTACGTTAATGGTTGTTTCTTGGGGGGGTATATATTTGACTAGAAAAAATGGTGTTAGCTTACCTAGAGTCATCTAATGTGACTGGATTAGAAGTTTTGAAGTACCTGGTCTCAGAACCTCACTTAATCCATCTATCAATACTATATATAAAGGCAGAGTTTGGGTTGGGGGTTGGGATAAGCTTTTGAGGCAATGCCCCTCTTTATTTTATTGTGCTCTTTATTATTGTTTTTTCTAATAATTATTATATTTATACATGTTTTAGTTATATTATTATATGTCCTAAATCATAGCATCCTAACTTCAGATTTCTTTTCCAATATTAGAACTAATTAAGAGCTACATATTAATTATTTATTTTATTCTTAAGAGATATGAATTCTTTTTCTATTTTCCAATTCTAATCCTATTTACAATAAAAGAATCCTATTGTTTTACTACTTATAATTCTAAACGCTTATAAAAACAACAATATTATATTTCTTGTAAATTGAAAAAATCAGAACTGACTAACATTGGTATTGATCTTTGTTATCAACTTACTTATTATTATTATTATTATTATTATTATTATTATTATATATATATATATATATATATATATATATATATATTGTTAAACTGGTTATATATTTCTCTATGCTCTTTTCTCAATTTTGTTTGTTATAATTTGAGCATGCTGTATCTAATCTTGAATCATATATGTAAGAGTATCTGATATGATCATGTTTCATATTATTGGTGCCTAATTCTATCAATTTGTTACTACTTTCAATTTTCTAACATGTCATGTTACAAATCTCGTTCTTACTCAATAAGGGACTTGTGTGGATCAGGGTGTTAGTAGGATTTATGTGAGGTCTGTTTCTTTTCTGGCTTATCTCTATAGCCTGACAAATCCTGTTTTCCCATTATTATAATCTACTGTCCATCAGATTGCTTATGATACCAAATATAGAACCGTGTACCTCTGTATAAGGCATTGGAAGACATTGACTAATTATTTTAATTTTTTGCACCTTCAAACATTCCAACCATATTTTTTTCTCTTTTGCAATTTGCTATGAAACTTGATATTATTTGAACACTCATTATTATAATAAATTTTCAAAGCATGAAATCCCAAAATACTTTATTCACTCAAAACAATGAAATAGATTTTAATTATATAACAAGCATAATGAAAATTTCAATTTAAGCAATATTCTTCATGAAATATAGTATTAAAAAAAATTCCAAGCTTCTAACTTGAATTGTTGCACTGCAAATTTATTTAGCATATTAATTAACAAGAAAACAACATTATGTTTTTTTGACAATATAGCATTTGAATTTTCTCACTGACTGATTTTATTTCACATGTGTATAATGTGGATATTAATATTAAATAGATTTATGTTGATGTTAATATTAGAATTAATCATGTACGAAAAATGATTTAGTTATTTAAATTGTTTACATACACAACATTAATTTTGGATATTTGTTCTTAAAGTACTACTTTTTACCAGCATAGTTATGTTTAAAAAAAACTTTAATCATGTATTCAACAATCCATCCTCAATAATAAATAAAACAGAATGACTATATGGGTGCCATGTGCAAGGCATGTCAGCATACACTATGAAAAGTAAAATGTGTGAGAGTACCAAGGAATTAGAAGTCTAGGCAATGAGTAAAATTAACCAAGTCTATCAAAGGATTCTTCTATGGTTGACATGCTATGCTTTTAAACAAATTTTATCAATTCAAGTGTCCTTCCTTTTGGTGTCGCCATCAATTTCTGTTTTCTCATTTCCTCCCTATTCGCATACGTGTCACCAAGTATAAAACCTTGTGAACATGATCCAAGCCATGGTTTTTGTAGTCACTATTCTGTCACATTTGAAATGTGAAAGAAAAATCCCAATTGGTACTCTCTCCTATGGGTAACATGGACAGGACAGGGCAGGCAAAAAGGCAAGAAAAATATGGAAGAAGAAACCACAATGTAGGAGACTTAAACTGGATAGAAACAATCAAACCTCAACAGCAATAAGAGAAAACTGAACAAAGGCATAACCATTTAGCCTTTGCTACATAAATAAAACATTTATGTGGTCATCTAGTTAGCTCATTGCCCAAGACTAGAATTTCCTATGCATCTCAACTTAAACACTCCCACAGAGACACTTAAGTAGGATTAGACAGTTTCAAATCTTGACTCTCATTTCCTACAAACCTAAAGTTTTAAACACCATATACCCCTAAGTTGGAACAGATAGCTTCAACACTTAGCATTTGTAAGAGTGGATTATATAGCTTCAGCACCTAGGTAGGTAGGACTAGAAAGCTTCGACATCAAAACTCAAAAACTTGACTCAGCCAGTATTGATAAGCAGTAGAAACAATTATAGTCGAGATATTAATTTGTATATTCAATGT
The DNA here is from genome assembly GCA_007827005.2 of Populus simonii. Taxonomy (NCBI): domain Eukaryota; kingdom Viridiplantae; phylum Streptophyta; class Magnoliopsida; order Malpighiales; family Salicaceae; genus Populus; species Populus simonii. Next base: position 13,504,291 of record CM017482.2, read on the forward strand.
ATGACAGACTGATCAAAAGATTAGAGTCTCATTCTTAAGAGCTTTAATCATCACCTGATCACTGCATCTAAACTTGAGGTGCGATAACTTCTAGTAACTCACTTCCTTTTGGTGAAAGCAAAGTAAATCGACTGTGCTTTTGCCACAATCATATTGATTCGTGTGTAAACAACACTCCACACCTTTGAAGTTAAAAACACACCACCTATAACAAGCTATGTTATCCACAAAAACATGTTCAAGGATAGAATGTTGGTAGAGGCACTACCATAACAATAACAGGAGCACCCATCTCGTGCTTGTACTCCAAAGAAAAATCCATTTATTCCACAACTTAACGCATGAGAACCGCTCATCACATTTAGGAAAATCGTAAAGTCAAGATAAATTTTATAGTTGGTTCGCACATCAATAATCCAAAAGGAGACATCACTCACTTATAATCAAGAATAATTCCGTTGCACAAATAGAAATAACAAAACACAGTAAAACGATTAGAGAAAGAACTCACAGAAAAGGCAACGATGGCAGATGAAAGGGCGAGAAACCCATACTTCGCCATGCCTTCAGATAGACTAACAAAAGTATTAGCAATACCAAACATAATCCTCCAAAGCAAAGCACAAATTATCACTCCTCCTGCCCCGATCAAAAACAAGGAATTCCTCTTTAAAAAGGCATCAATTTGCAACCCTAAAGCTTCACGGTACCTCGAGAAAGCAGAAGTAACAGCAGTGGCCGGCTTCTCAAGAAGCTTTTTTGCAAAATTCCCATCAACCCTTTTCCCCAAATCCGAAGAACCTTTGAAAGAAAACTGCCTCACCCCATAGAAAAAACTCCCATTTTTAGAAAATGAAGAATTGGGTTTTGTACAAGAGAGAAACTGAGATAAACCCAGATTAGAAGAAGTGGGTTTTGAAGTAAAACATGGGATTTGAGAGTTTAAAGGAGTGAAATTTGAGGATGCATTTGAGTAAGATCTGGTAAAAGAGGTAGAAATTCTAGAGGCCAGAGAAGGAGTGGTTAAAGGTGAGGGCTTGGAAGTAGAAACATGATTGTAGTGGAGTTTGAGAAGACCTTGGATGATTCTTGGTGATTTTTTCGACATTGTTGATCGGTTAGTAAAAAGAAAAAATAAAATGTTTGTAGGAAACTATAAATCAGAAAATAAGAATGGGTTTGTAATGGTGGTTCCTTGTCAAGAAAATCAAGGTCAAAACATAGTGTCATTTATGATATGAATCCAAAAGGTTTTCTAATTTTATTCATGTCCGTAACTAAGAAGCCGATGAGGGTTTCTCCTCCTTTGAGGCTCTTGGGAGAAGGCAACGAGGAGGAATTATTTTTCCTTTTTCAGGTTTTTTTTCATTGGGTCAACCACAAGCGCTCCCTCCACCGTCATGTTTGTTCATGGTGTGGTTGGTGTTATTTGTTGTTTTTGTTTTTTATATCTTTCTTCTTTTTTTTTTGAAAAGAATGGTAATTTTATTATATTAAATACAGTATAAATAAATCATTGTTCTTATTTTATATTAAAAAAAATACAATTTTCTATTTAAAAAAATAATTGACAACACTAGTAGTATAAGATAGTTTTTAATATAACAATTAATTTATTCAATAATTTATTCCACAAATAAAACTCATTAAATTCTCATATATATATAGGTTATACATGCATGCATGGATGAGTTTGAGTCACCTTGAAATCAATAAATAAAAAAAATGGTTATATTATCTTAACATTTATCCAACTACAACAAAATCTTTATTCTAAAAAAGAAAAATCAAGACAAACATGGGAGAACAAATAGTTGATAGCAACCAAGCTATATTAAGATTTCAAGTAGTTAATTTCAAACATATACAAAGAAGGCATTAGCTAGTAAGAACCTCGTGATCATGTGATAAAGTAACCTCCAATGAAATAGATAATAATCTGAAAAACTAAAAATCATGTTTGATATAACCTTGATCTAGAAGTAACCATATACTTAAGAACCAAAAATATTAGAAAAAGATTTGGATCCAAGAATAACCTTATATCTAAGAACCTTAAGTATGTGAATGATACCACAAAACTAGTTAATCTTCGATAAATCAGTATATGATCTTTGTCCATGCAAAGAAAGGTTACTTTGTCACAAACAAACAAAAAGAAAAATTCACGTTTATTCTCCAACTTGCTGCTAAAATTTGTAGCTAAAAAAATATAATATAATCTCATCTAACTAACCCTAATGGACCTTTTTAGGTTGCAAGCTAATGGGCCTAAACTAGTAATCAACTAACATAAATTTAATAATAAAATAAACTCATGTACAATGTCTAACGGGCTAGAAAAAACTCAAATTAAAAATAATTATTCAACATTAAATTAATAAATAAAATAGGATAATAAAAACAATATCTTCATGCCAAAATTCCTCTATGTAAATTGAATATCTAATTTTTGCATATTTTGATAGATTTTCAGTACTGATTTCAAACACGTCGTTCTCTCTCGCCTGGATGAATTACTGGGCCTACCATATATGGTTGGAAAGCTTGAGATATCTAGTTTTTAGCCCAATTTGAATAGAAGTAAATTTCTACCTGTAACTCGAGGTATGTCCTAAATAGTACACAGAGGTCTTGTTTAGCAAATTTGACAAGATTTATCTAGTAACTTCGACTCTCTAACATAATATGTTCTCGAATTCCATTTGACCTTATAATTTACCAAAATATATTTCTATGTGTTTAGTATCTTCCTGCAAAATATCAGCTTGTTCCAATGTATAGTTTAAGAGATATGTCTAATCTCGGTGAACTAAATGTAAAAAAAAGGTAGAGTTAAGAAAAATAAGTCGTCACATAGTTTATGGTAACTAGAACCTTAATTGGTGTTTCAGATGTTCTAGGTAAGGAGTTGGTTATGCCAAAAGAAAAATAAAAATCATTTTAAGATATTCTGCCTAAAATAAGTTGCGTCTTATTTGCTTGCTATGATAAAATATATATATATTTTTTGTGTTTACATGCTAAGAATTTACGTGTATCATATATAGTTATCATTTTTAAGGTAAAAAACTACCAAAACCTAAAACAATGACCTGGGATCTAGTTTTGCTGACATGATCTAATCCTTACTTTAAAACTAAAAACATTAGACCTGAAAGGATAATAATGATTAATTAATCTTCGACTTATTTAAATTAATTATATATATAATGAGCCCAAATATTAATAATTATATGTTGTTACGGCTGCTTTGCAAAGTGTTTTTTACTCGGAAATGCATCAAAATAATGTTTTTTATTTTTAAAAAATTATTTTTGATCTCAGCACATCAAAATAATTTAAAAATACCAAAAAAATATTAATTTAAAATAAAAAAAATAAAATAAATTTAAATTTTTTTAAAACACTACATACATAAACCAACTCAAGTTCTCACACCAATTGAAGTAAGAATATATAAATACCACGTGTATCAAATAAATTATCATTTTTTGTATTTTTATTATCATTTCTTTTAGTGACAAACAATGAGAAGCTACGTATTAATAATTCTTAGGAAAAATTACCCTCATTATCCCATTGTTAGGTTTAGTTTTTACTTTAACTTTATTCTTTTAAAAATTACATTTTATATATATAATGGGTTAACATAATTTTCAAATTGAATGAAATAACCATAATATCCTCATTTATATTATATTATATTACATTATTGTCGAATTTGTAGATTGCTTATAAATAGTTTTGAAAAGGTGCAATTAGAGACTGGTAATCTTTCTTGTTTCGCTCCAGCATCATTTTTAATCTTTCATTTTCTCCTCTCTCCTCACCCATTTTATTTTTGGCAGATTCAAGTACTTCTTCTTGATCAAAAAAGGAAAGTAAAAGGCTCATCGGGGAAGAGTTTTTATCAACCAACTTGGGGTTTTTTTTTGGTTCTTGATAATCTGAAGTTTGATGAACTGTTGGTTTCAATTTTTTCATGGTCTTATTAAATCTGGGTTCTGGGTTCTGGGTTCATGTAATTTTCTCAATTGAAAATACTAATTAACATGTTGTTGGGGTTGTTGTGTTGATCGGGGTTACTAGTGAAGGTGATGGTTGTTTTGGTGGTTTTGATGTGGTGTGAAGGAGAGGAGTTGTTGCAATGGTGGTAGGAGACTGGTTTATATGCTGGAAAGATGGTGGTTAGAGTAAACTATAATTGGTCTTCTATCAAATTGAATGTTTAAGCTCAATTTAATTTCATTTTCTTTTTGTTAGAGATCTGGGTTTGGGTAGTTGTAGCCTGGTGGGTTAACCTGAAACCCAAATAACCCGACGTAACTCAGGTGAGATCCGGTTAAAAATTGAAAAGAGATCTCAACAGTTTTTTAGTCCAAGTTATGATTACAAGAACCCGAAAACACTCTGTTTATGTCTTGAAAATTGGATTTACAGATAGAAAAACATGAATCCCTCTATATCACTGATAAAGTGGATAATCTTTCACCATTTTTCACAGAGAGAAAAAAAAGGAAAAGGATTTTGCTTTAGCAAATCGAAAGGGAAGAATAAGAAAAAGCTTTGGTGAAAGATAGAATGGGACTTACAGAGATTAGACTGGCAGAGAACTGAAGATGAAACAGAGAGTGAGAGAGAGGGAGGAGAAGACGAAGCGGGAGATATAGAAACTAAACGTGTAAAATAAGACACAAAGGTGGAGGCACACGATAGATTTTTTGGTAGAACGAGGAGGCTGTCTTTTATCGGTAACCGGTGGGATCTTGCCACATGGAAATAAAGAGTTGATGTGTTGGTTAAAGAAAGGTGATTTCACTTCCTGGATTTGCCTTGTATGGAATTGAATCGAATTGATTTTCTTTGGTTGCTCGGGTCAACTAATATGATCAGAGATTTGACTTTTTGGTCGAGTCCATTCTCGATATGATGACTATGATTTTTTTAATTTAATGGCAAAATTGTAATATTTCATATAAAAACTCTTTAGTCATTAAATAAAATATAATAATAATTTTATAAATAATTAGATTTTTTTTTGTTGATTTTTTTTTAAGTAATGTAAAGTGTTATCAATTTATAAAGTTTATTTAAACTATAATTTTTAAAATAATAGAGACAAAGTAAAAAAAAATAACTAGACTATAGGATTGTAAGTATAGTTTTTCCTAATTCTTATTATTTGTTTGTCTATATATCCTTGAACAACGATTGTATAATTTATTTTTTCTAAGTTAGCTTTACAAATAATAAAAGTTATTATTACATGAAAAAAATTCAAGGAAACCTTTATGATCTTGTTTTTGATAATTTTAAATATGATAAAGTTAAATTACACAACAAACAATTTTATTATTTCTATGTCAACATACTTGAGTAATGATTGGCTAATGATTCATTTATTCCATGTTAAATTTATGGACAACCATTACACTTAGTAATGAATATAAAGGCAAATGCATACCAAATTCGCGCGCATTAATGATGAATATAAAAGGCTTTAAAATTCTAAAGATTTCTTATGAAAGCAACCTCTTGTAAAAAACAAAACACTCTTCCATATAACATCCCAAACGAAAAAAAAGTATAAGATGCCTGGGGGCATGATTAGACTGGGGAGGCTCAAGAAACACGATAAGGTTGGTACCATGATTCATCTTCTAGGAAAACAAAGAATGGGAAGCAAAGATGATGATTTTGAGATAAATGTTTTCAAATAATGAGGTATGCCGATATCATTTGAGATTGTCACTTTTAAAATGTCAAGATCATAAGTTGTGGCTCGGGTAAGCAAAAAAAAAAGAAGTCATGAAAGCTTGCTACAAGGATCAAAGCTTTGAAAGAAAAAAGTCCACGAAGAAAGGGGACCTATATTTCTCGGGTAAGAATACATGCATATTAATCACAAATCATTGCATTTTGATTTTTGCAGAGAGTCCAAGGAAAGAATCATTAATGGACTCGAACTTTTCTAGCAAGAAAGACCCAGCAAGACTCCTGTTATTTGAAAATCAGCAAAGTTTTTGGCAACAACATATTTTTTACACCTTTCAATTACGCTTTCTAGCGATATCCATTTTTCTTTTAAATGAGTTTTGTAGCCCTCATCCATCAGATAGTGTGCTGTCTAGCTCTAACTCTTTCCTTTCAAGGACGCTTTTTAGCCCTCGCATACCAAATAGTGTGCTTTCTAACCTTATCTATTTTTATTTGAGTGCATTTTCTAACCCTCATCCATCAGATAATGTGCTTTCTAGCCTTATCTTTTTCCTTTCAAGAATGTTTTCTACCCCTCGTATACTGAATAGTATATTTTCTAGCCCTATCTCTTTCCTTTCAAGTGTATTTTCTAACCCTCATATATTAAATAATGCACTTTCTAGCCCTATTTATTTTCTTTCTGAGTATGCTTTCAAACCCTAACTTCTAACATTTTTTAAAGGATTGACCATTTATTGATACGGTGAATCCACAATCTCTCATCTTTTGTTCTGTACAAGTTTACTATCTAAAGTCTCTTACGAGACTTTTTATCATAAGCATTGTAAAGATGGGATAACTGTCATAACTTAGACTTGGGTTCCCCCTAAAACAAGTTATCTTCTTCTTTCAAAAAAATTAGATAAAAATTCAAAAAATGAAAAGTAACAAAAACAATAAAAAGATGAAATGAAAAAATATAGGTAACTTGGCAGAAGCATGCTGAGAAGGGTTGCAAACATATGGAGGAACTAAACTAGAATTTTAGACAAAATTGGAAGCCCAATTATACCTTATTGTACCTAAGATTGAAAGACAATGTAGATTCAAGGTCATTGGATAAATTTACATAAAAGTTAAGTCTGAAGACTTGATTAGACTTTTAATAGGCCAATTTGATTTAATCATGGATCCAATTAAATGTTTAATTAAGTTTAAGAATTAATTTGGGTCAAATTAAAATATTTAATTAAGTGTAAGGACTTAATTAGACTTTTAAATGGTCAAATTAATTTTATTAGGGGCTTATTTAGTGAAAAAATAAGTTTGGAGGCTTCATTTGGGCTTAATTGAGCAGATTAGAATTTTAAATGACCAAATTTAACCTTTTAAGCTCAATTGGGTGAAACCAGGGACAAAATTGCAATAAAAATAAAAGTTTGAGGGGTCAATTAAAGGATAAATTGAAGAAATTCAAGACTAAGGATCTTTTCACAAAAGGCGTGTATATTCAACAGCCAAATTTGGTTGAAAATAGAGGTGAAATAAAAAAAATAGACCTTTAAAGGTCAATTGAGGACAAAAATGAAAATATCCAAGACCAAGAACTAATATGAAAAACGCGCTAAAATCAAGGGTTGCTTTTGAATTTGGTAGGGGTTAAATTGAATTGATTTTTAGAATCAAAATTCGATTGAAGACTTACTTAAATAATTGAAAGTTTGAGGGCTGAAATTAAAAGAGGAAGTTTATAACCTAATTTTACCATAAACGCCAAAACTATATTGTTTCATTTAAATGAAATGGTGCATTTTGACCAAAACAATGTATTTTAGGGTTATTGTTCATCACCTTCCTTAATAAACCAAAAAATGGCAGCTTTAATGCCACCTTTTCCAGCCTCTTCCTCTCTTATTACTTCACCGTATAAGAAAAGAAACATGCTAACTTCGTGACTTGACAATGTACTACACCCTCAACTTGAAAACCACCAATTTGTTACCCGAAAAATCAATGAAAAAGTGGCCCAAATCCCTTAACCCGGTCATCCTTACAACCTGGTTTTACAAGACCGGGTTGTTGTTTATGGCCAACAAAAAGGATCCTTCCCAAGTGAATCAACGACCACAAACCATGCTTACGAGACCCCTCATGCTCTTCTCTCACCCCTATAAATAGGGGTGGATTTCATGCAAGAAGAGAGGAGAAAATACTGAAGAAAAAACACCCTTAACACTAGTTTTTTTTTTTAAAAAAAAGAAGGAAGACAAACCTTCCCTTACAAAGCCAGAAATAAATCAGCCCCCTAAACTACCCGTAAGACAGCCTTCCACCCTATATTCTAGCCATATATCACCCCTATCATACCCTATAATAACTCATGGTTCACCCCAGCAAAAAGAACCCAAAAAACACCATAAAACACCATCATCTCCACCATTTTCTCCTCTTGCAACCCCACAGGTTTTCCTTCTCTTTTCTTGGTTTCACCACTGTCAACTGTCGTCACTAGCTGTACCGTGAGCCACCAATGCCTCCACCATCAACCACCACAACATCATAACAACTTCCTCCCTTAACCAGGGAAGCTCCTCCCTGTTTTCCCTAATTCACTATTACCATTAACATGCAAAACGTGAAATAATTCACGTTTTGTAAAGATGCTAGCAACTTAGTCACTAGGCTACACTACTAGCCAAGTTACATGGGCCAACCCACTTTAGAAAAAAAAAAAAAAGTTAGTTGAGTCGTCTATCATCTTGATTTTAAGTTTGTGTTTGTTTAAAAAATATGTCGCATGAAAAAATATGTATTACATGTATTTTATAAGATACATCGGGCAACACATTTCATAAATAAACACTCTCTAAATTAGATAATTACAAGTATGTAACAATTTCCTCCTTTCTAACAATGTTTTGTAAATTTATAGTGTATAACTTAGTAATTTCTTAAATGAAATAACTTGAACTAACAAGGATTTAATTGAAAAGAAAAAAATTATTTTTTGAGTGGCCTCTAATTATTAAATTAATAGCTTTATAGTATGAGAATTTTAAAAATATGATAAAGGTTGCATTTTAAAGTAATTTTTACTTATAAATATATTAAAATATTTTTGACATCTTAACATTGAAACAATTTATAAACACTGTCGCACGTGTACGGCGTCACGACGATCGCCCACCCACACTCATGTGTGTGTCTGGAGCATATGGGGAGACAAGGAATTCTTGTCTCTTATTAGTGGAAAAAAAAGGAATGGGAGTCGCCACCTAGTATTCTGGTCACTAGGAACCCTAACTGGTCTCAGAGACCGGGTACGGAGACTGGTTACGTAAAGGGAAAGTATTAGCACCCCAAATACGTCCTATCTAAGGTAAGCTGCATTGTTTTATTTGTCTGATCAAAATCTAAGGTTTGGTCGTGTTTTCTAATTGTTGGTCCTGTCTATCTAAGATTCAAGAAAAGCCCTCCTCAATAGGGATGTTCTTATCTTAGTAGGGTAGAACCTAACCGTTTTAACGTTGGAAAAAATAAATAAATTTAATATCTGAAATACGTATTACATGTAATATCGTACCCCGGATACTAAAAGACAAACAAAATAAAATTTTTGTTGTTTTTGAAATTTTGGCCAATGCTGGTTATTAAAGCCAAAATGCATGCTAAAACATTGTTTTTTGGTGTATAAAAAAACATTATGATTTTTTAGATCTGAGACACTTGGCCGTATGCACAAAACATTTTTTTTCTTTTTTTCAAATTTTTTTATATTTTGGAAGTTTTGACGAAAACCGAGTATTTTAATATCGGATTTTGCATTTTTAGCAACATAAAAATACTGCTTGATATTAATCAAAATGACATAAAAAATACACGGGAAAATTGTAAAATTCCAAAAAATATTTTTGATTTAAAAAAAAAAAAAACTAGGCCGGACCTGGCCCAACCATATACTGTGGGCTGGACTTAGCCCAGCCGCGTGGACTGGGCTGATGATCCAACCCATGAAATATAATTAGCTGGTTACTGTGCTCATGCACAGTAACCAGTTAATTATTTTGCTTGCTTGCAGAAACGTGCACAGTACACGTTCTGCATACAAGCAAAGAAACGAAAAAACAGAGATGAGGGGAGGGTGTTACCTGCAACAGAAGACTTTGGGTAGATGAGCTGGCGGTGGAGAGGTGATAGTGGTGGCAGCAACGGCAGACGGTGGTTGGCCTTTCTTCTTCTTCTCTGCGTTTTTTTCTTCTGCTCTGTTCTCCTCTGTTTCTGTTTTTTCAGTGTTTCTTCTTCTGTTTCTTACGGTGCAGGTCTATTATCAATGACGGGGAGGATGGTGGCAGCTGGCGGTGGTTCTGTGGTGGCGCTGGTGGCGGCTATGCAGACAGCAGCCAGTGGTTTTTCCTCCTTTCTCTCTTTCTTTGTTTTCACTTCCAAGACTTGGCAATGGCGTTGGTGGCGCTGCTGCTGTTCTTCTTGTTCGTGTAGAGGAGCATGCTTCTTCTTCTTGTTCACGGGTGTTGCAGCAGGGGAGGAAGATGGCAGCTGCTGTGCTGCTCCTCCTTCTCTGCAATTTGCTATCGGCTGGAAGCCCGGTGGCAGCTGTTGTGCTGCTCCTCCTTCTTCTCTGCAAAGATATCAACCCCTATGTTTTCTCTTTTGTTGTTTTTTTTTTTTCTGTTTTCCTTCTTTATTCGGTTCTGTTTCTTCCTCCTTATCACTGCTCTTCTCTTTCTTTTTTTTCTTTTTTTTTCTGCCTCTTCCTCCTTTTCCTCTCTTCTCCCTGTCTTCTACGTTCCCCCCTGTATTTATAGGAATCAGGGGGAGAGGGCCACCCTATCCTGTCCAAGCGCAGGGTAAGGTGGCGTGGGGCGGCTTCTGCACAGCCGTCCTGGGGCATGGTTCCCTCTCCTTTTTTCTTATGTTGGCAGGGTATGGTGGGTATGGGGAGTGTCGGTTTTCTCGGGCAAGTGGGGTGGAGAGAGGGAGAGAGTGACGAGCGGGAAAAATCAAACTTCCTTTTCCCTGCCTCTGCATGCGCAGGGAAGAAGAACTTGCACAGTGCCGTTTAAAACGGCACCATGTCCTGCTTTTTCTTTTTCTTTTTCTTTTTAGAAAATGAAATGTAATTAGAAAGAACCCAAAAATGGGTTATGACAAACAACAAAAAAAAAATCAAATTTGAAAATGAATAGAATTTAAAATGGACTGGACTGTAGGAGTGGTAAATTTGTTGTTTCTTCTTCTTCAAACGCCAGCGTTTTAGGGGGGTATCGACACGTGTCAGCGTCTCTTTTTCCATGGAAACCCAGCCAACCACGTGTCAACCTTCTTCAATCTTCCAGATTTGTTGCAAAGAATTTTCACCAAAAACACGAGACCACAAGGAGAAGGAGAAACACCAAGGAAGGTCGATGATGATGATGGCGGCTGCAGTGAGACGAGGTTCAGAAGAATCAGAACCCTTTTTTATTGCGTCCCATTTTCAGCGATGCCAAATGAAAATAACAGGTATGATTCTTCCATCTCTACTGTCTAGCAGCCGCTCCAACTCCATTTCTTCTTCTAGCAGTAGCAGTAGATATAAACACCAAAATGATGATGCTTCTTCCTCTTTTAGAAACATTGACGATGCCCTTTCTTCTTTCAACCACATGCTTCACAGGAAACCCTGCTTTGTATCATCCAATTCACCAAATTATTGTCTGCAATCGTCAAAATGAGACAGTATTACGATGCTGTGATTTCTCTTTCCAAACAAATGGAATTAGCTGGGTTCTCTCCTAATACTTATACGCTTAATATCTTGATAAACTGCTTCTGCAAGCTGCAACATGTTGATCTCGGCTTCTCTGTCTTGGCCAAAGTCATTAAACTTGGTCTTCAACCCGATGTTGTCACATTTACCACCTTAATCAATGGGCTCTGTAAAGTGGGTAAATTTTCCCAAGCCGTGGAATTATTTGATGAAACGGTGGAAAGAGGGTGCCGACTTGATTTTCACACATAATACGATTATCATTGGCTTATATAAGATTGGGGAAACTGCTGCGGCTGCTGGATTGCTTAAGAAAATGGAAGAGGCAGGCTGCCAGCCAGACGTGGTTACATACAATACGATAACTGACAGGCTTGGCAAAGACAGGCGAATGAACGAGGCTTTGGATATCTTCTCTTATATGAAGGCTAAAGGCATTTTCCCAACGGTTGTCAGTTACAACTCTTTGATCCACGGCTTATGCAATTGCAGCCAATGGAAGGAGGCTTCGGCAATTCTAAATGAAATGATGAGTTTGAATATCATGCCGGATATTGTCACCTTTAATGTGCTAGTTGATACATTTTGTAAAGAAGGCAAGGTTTTAGAGGCTCAAGGTGTGTTAAAACAATGACTGAAATGAGTGAGGAGCTAGACGTTGTGACTTACAATTCATTGATTCCTTGTGGATGGAAGTTGCTGAAGCTAGAAAGCTTTTTGGTTTCATGATAACCAAGGGTTGTATTTTTAGTTATAAAGAGAATAATATAAATTATGTTATGTGATTTCACCTAACAGTTTAAGTTATTGGGTTAAGATGGTTTTTTAACATGGTATCAGGGTCTTGATGATTAAGCCGTCACGAGTTTGAATTTTACCATTCCTATTTATTTGATAAAAATTAAGCACAAGATAATGTGGGTCTGTGCAAGTTTCAAGCCCAAAGGGCTTTCACTTAAGGGGTGTGTTAGAGAATAATATAAATCATATCCTAAAACCTCACCTAATAGTTTAAGCTATTAGATTAAGATGGTTCCTTAACAATAACATCTTAATTAATGGATATTGTAAGGCTGAAATGAGGCTAAGCAACTTTTTAATGAAATAATTCATGCAGGCTCAACTCCAAACATTGTTAGTTACAATACTCTTATTCATGGCTTTTGCCAATTAGGCAAGCTCAGGGAAGCACAAGAGCTTAACAAGAATATGCACACTAATGGCAAACTCCCAGATTTATGTACGTACTCAATATTGCTTGATGGCTTTTGCAAACAAGGGTATCTTGGTAAGGCACTCAGAATCTTTAGAGCAATGCAAAGAACTTACATGAAGCCTAATCTGGTGTTGTATAACATCCTGGTTAATGCCATGTGCAAATCCAGGAATCTTAAAGCTGCAAGGTGTTTTTCAGCTTTCTTCAAATCATGACTAATTAGGGGCGTCTATAGAGTTCCAAAGGGAAGAGGATTGTACATGGGTTGCAGCGTGATGTTCAGATATACAATACAATAATAAATGGACTTTGTAAAGAAGGATTATTAGATGAAGCACTAAAAGCTTTCCGAAAGATGGAAGAGGATGGATGTCCTCCAAATGAATGGTCTTATAAATGAATTTATGCTTGTGCAAGGAATGCCTTGCGTAAATTGCTCCAGGTTCCCAATGCAAAAGGTATGTAATTGTTGCATCATTCATGGGCTTAGTTTAAACCAAAACTACAATTCAGTTTATCTAGTTCCAATTAACCACCTTATATACTTTCTGTTCAATAAACGTGGACGTAGTTCTTGGAGTTTTTCCCTTAATCATTTCTTAAACATCTTTTCAGGTTTGGATAAAAAGATACAGAAGAAATAGAATCAGATTATGTGGTCCTGCCCCTGATCTCCTCAAGATAATTGAGAGTTCGATCCTTAATTCCCACCTTTTCCTGAAGATGTACAAGAAAAAACAACATAATGCCAGTTGTTTGGAAATTATAACCAGATATTCAACTAATTCAATCTTCGCTTGAGAAGATAAGATTTCTACCGTTCTATCTTGTATATAGTGTTAAAGATTACTAGTTACATGCATAGATTGTTCACTGCAAAGCATTTTGTGTGTTCTATTGTTGTTTATTTAAAAAGGGATATCATGGTTGGCTGTGATGACTTTTGTTAAACCTAATACCAAAAATAACAGTCCAACAGGAAAATAGTAGCAAATTTCTTCTAGTTTCTCACGTATGTATATCTTGGAGTTGATAGCTGCTGTAGGTTTTTGGTGGATATGGTGTGTGGAAGAACAAGTCAACATGACCAGTTCAACTGAAGATTCAAAGTTTAAAACATCTGCAACAAATCTCTTATCTGCAAAATCTATTAGTTAGGCGTGTAATCTATTTTTGAATTCAAATCAGATGATGTATAGGATAAGTTTGTTATTCTGTAATCTATTTAAACACTCTGCAATTCACGAATGAAAAATTGGAAAGCATTATTCAAAATCAACAGAGCTTCTTATCTTATATGGTATCAGTCAGCACGTAAAAGACCAACGTCTGATCCTCTTCTTCTTATTTCTTTTCATACAATGGCTTCTTCTTCTTCAGCTACCCTTCCCAACATTGCTTCCCCATTCTCTATTCCCTCTCTCTCCCATTTATCTTTTTCCCTCAGTGTCAAACTAAATCATTCAAATTATCCTGTTTGGAAAGCTCAAGCCCTCCTATATTTCCGTGGTCAAGGTGTCTTTGGATATCTTGATGGCACAATCCAGATGCCTCCACAAGAGCTATATGCCCCTCATCCAATTACAGGCGTTATTATTAAGATACCCAATCCAGAATATGATCATTGGCTTCGTCAGGATTCTTTAATCCTTGCCATCACCAATACTTCTCTTACTAAGGATGTTCTCTCTTAGGTCATGTCATATACCACCTCAAAAGTTGTATGGCTTGCTCTTCAATGAAATTTCTCTTCCATTTCATTTGCTAAAGCTGTTCAACTTCGTACTCAGCTTGCCACTGGACGTAAAGGAGCCATGACTGCTAAGGATTATTTTCTTTCCATCAAACGCATGGCTGATGAACTTGCATTTGCTGGACAACCTCTCAAGTCTGATGAAATTCGTACTTATATTCTTACTGGCCTTGGTCAGGAGTTTGACTCATTAGTCTCTACAATTACCTCTCGTTCTGATGTTGTCACATTGGAGGAGCTTTATTCCCTGCTTCTTATTACTGAGTCAAGAATCAATCAACATCATGACACCATTCAAGTTGCTGCATCTGTTAATATGGCCACCAAACAACCTCCTATTTTTCAATCTTGCCCTGGTAACATCTATCCATCCTCTAACCGAGGTCGTGGTAATAGTTATCGTGGCAAAGGTCGAGGTGGCCGTTCAACCACCCGTGATCAAAGAGCATATAACTCTTTTATTTGTCAGGTATGCCTCAAACCGGGTCATCATGCACTTAAATGCTATCATCATTTTGATCTCTCTTACCAGGATTAATCCCAACAACGTTCACCTCATGCTTTTCTTGCTGCCCGACATCACCATGCTCCTCAGGAGTGGCATCCGGATACAAGAGCCACACATCATCTCACCAATGATCTGAATAACATTCATCTTCAAACTGAGGACTATGATGGTCATGATCATATTCAAGTGGCAAATGGTGCAGGTTTGAAAATTACTCACAGTGGTACTTCTACTTTATCTTCCCCATCCAAATCCTTTGTTCTAAACCAAATACTACTGGTTCTTGATATTACAAAAAAATCTTCTTTCAATCCACCGTTTTTGTCAAGATAATAACGTTTTTTTTTTAGTTTCATGCCTCCTTTTTTCTTGTGAAGGACTACTTGGGGAACGTCCTGCATCGGGGTCCACTTCGTAATGGCTTATACAATTTTTCCGTGTCGCTTGCTCGTCTTCAGCCACAAGCTCTTTCTAGTATTCAAATCTTTGCCACTTTGTGGCATTGACGCCTTGGCCATGCTTCTTTCTCGGTTATTAATAAAGTTATTTCCTTTCCCATTACCAGTAATAAAAAGTCTATTTGCTCTCACTGTTAAATGGCCAAAAGCCACGCTTTGCCTTTTTCTAATTCACATATCTCTGTTTCGAAACCATTAGAATTGTTATATTCGAATGTTTGGGGGCCAGCTCCTTTTTTCTCAACTATAAGTTCACGTTATTACATAAGTTTTTTAGATGATTCAAACAAATTTTTATGGCTCTTCCCATTAAAACTCAAATCTGATGCATTGCCAATTTTTCAAAAATTTCAAACTGTAGTTGAACGTCAATTTATTACTAAAATTAAAGCCATTCAAACTGACTGAGGTGGAGAATATCGTAGCTTAAATAATTTTTTACAAACTCAAGGAATTATTCATCGAGTAACATTCCCTTATACGCATCAACAAGCTGATGCTATTGAAAGGCGTCATCGTCAAATTGTGGAGGTTGGCCTTGCCTTACTTGCTCACTCCTATTTACCAAATATTTTTTGGGAAGATGCCTTCTTAACTGCTGTTTATATCATTAATCGTTTAGCCACTCTGATTTTACAGCACAAATCACCTTATGAAATGGTCAATAATTCTAAACCAAATTTCAATTTTTTATGAGTTTTTGGATGTGCTTGCTGGCCCTACTTACGTCCATATAATAAACATGAAATGGATTTTCGATCCAAAACATGTATCTTCATTGGCTATAGCATTGGTCATCGGGGGTATAAATGCTTAGATGTCTCCACTGGTAAAATATATGTTTCCCATCATGTTGTTTTTGATGAGTCTCTATTTCCTTATGATCCCCCACAAACTGATGTTCCTTCCATTCATGAACCTCCTGTCATTCTTCCTTCTAATCTCCGGTTATCATATGCTCGCTCCAGTTTTTCTATAGGTTCTAATTTTCAAACTGCAGCACCACTTCCACAGAATATGGCAACACCAACAGAACCTCCATTTGATCTTGATGCTACTACTGCGACCTTTGTTCACGATCCCGCTCCAAATCAAACTGCAGATGACATACCTCCCTCTTTAGTTTCTATTCCTCCATCTCAACCTCAAAATACCCACCCTATGACTACCCGTAGCAAAAATAATATCCACAAACCCAAACTACCTTTAGCATCCCATATTAGGTACCCTCTCCTAAAAGCTCTTATGGCCGCTGCCACTAACAATGAACCTGAACCAACATGTTATTCTGAGGCTATTAAACATTCCAATTGGAGAGATGCTATGAACAAAGAGTTTGATGCTTTACTGCGAACTGGTACTTGGACTTTAATTCCTTCTCCCCCTACTGCTAATATTATTGGTTCCAAGTGGGTGTACCGCATTAAAAGGAAAGTTGATGGTGATATTGAATGTTTCAAAGCTCGCCTCGTCGCTCAAGGTTTTCATCAACATGAGGGTGTTGATTTTTTGGAAACCTTCAGTCCTGTTGTAAAACCTACAACAATCCGGATGGTTTTATCAGTTGCTATATCCCGCGGTTGGCATCTTCGTCAAATTGATGTCCACAATGCCTTTTTACATGGATTTTTGAATAAGGATATTTATATGGCTCAACCTCCGGGTTTTCTTCATCCTCAATACCCACAACATGTGTGTAAACTTCATAAATCTATATATGGTCTTCGCCAAGCACCACGGGCGTGGTTCTCTCGCTTAACTAACAAATTGCAGGCCATTGGTTTTAAAGGAAGTCAAGCTGATCACTCCCTTTATGTTTATCACAATGGTTCTATTCTTCTTTATTTCTCATATATGTCAATGGCATTATATTAGCAGGTGCTGATCTCAATTTCATTAATCATGTGATAAGCCTATTGCAGTCTGACTTTCCAATAAAAAATTTGGGTGAACTCAGTTTCTTTCTTGGCGTAGAAGCTATTCGAAGTGATGAAGGTCTTTATTTGTCTCAACACCGCTACATACTTGATCTTCTTCTTCGCAGCAAGATGGACAAATCCAGACCTTTTGTTACACCTATGTCCACGTCCCAAATCTTAAACAAATCAGATGGTGCCCCCTTTCATGATCCATATTTGTATAGAAGTATTGTGGGAGGACTTCAATATCTTTCTTTCACCAGGCCAGAGCTTGCATTTGCTATTCATAAAGTTAGTAAATATATGCATGACCTGAAAGAACCTCATTGAGTGGCAGTTAAAAGAATCTTGCGATACTTAAAAGAAACTATCTCCTACGCTTTATTCATTCAACCTGATCATCTTCTTCAACTTCAGACTTTTAGTGATGCAGATTGGGCATCAGATCAGGATGATAGAAGATCAATTGGTGCTTACTGTGTCTATCTTGGCAAAAACTTAATTTCATGGAGTTGAAAGCAACAACCAACTGTTGCCCGTAGCAGCACCGAAACAGAGTACAAGGCTTTAACAAATGCAGCTGCAGAAATTCAATGGCTTAAAACTCTGCTTCCAGATCTTCATGTCTCTACTATTCACCCCTCCCATCCTTTAGTGTGACAACATTGGAGCCACTTATCTCACAAGTAATCCTCTCTTCCATGCACGTACAAAACATATTAAAATAGATTTTCATTATGTCTGTGATCAAGTTCTCAATGGTCAATTAAATGTTCGGCTTATCTCTACCAAAGATCAATATGCAGATGCTCTTACAAAGCCTTTGTCTTCTCAGCGTTTTAAACTTCTACGTATCAATCTCAGGGTCCACTCTTTACCCCTTCGATTACGGGGGCATGTGGAAGAACAAGTCAACATGATCAGTTCAACTGAAGATTCAAAGTTTAAAACGTCTGTAACAAATCTCTTACCTGCAAAATCTATTAGTTAGGCATGTAATCTATTTTTGAATTCAAATCAAATGATATATAGGATAAGTTTGTTATTATGTAATCTATTTAAACACTCAGCAATTCACGAATGAAAAATTGGAAAGCATTATTCAAAACTCATTAGAGCTTCTTATCTTATATGGTGAATCTTCGGAGCACCAATCATTGTTCTAGTGAAGCTATATAGGTGGTGTGCAGAAAATTTGCTTTGGGAAATATCAACTTCATTGACCGATTATCATACATGATAACATCATCTTAATTTGAAAGGAGAATGTGATTAGTTTGTTTGCTAATGCACGGATAGAGGGCCATTACTAGAGAAAAAGATAAACATGTTCACATCAAATGATACTTTTAATGCATTGGGTCACAGGAAAGGGACCTAAACCTTCAGTTCCTAAAACAGATCCATTTTTGTTAACGGAAAGAACTGATCATGTTTTCAAACTTTTGAGGACTAACCTTTTCTTTCCATGTGAATCTGCAGAAAAGGATAAAACTGAAGGAATTGTGTAAGGAGTAAGAATGGAAGAAGAAATGTTGGCCTCAAACATACAACGATGTCCAACTGTTGTTCAGCCTGGTTCACATCAAAATCTTATCCACGGTTCTCAGGATGGTAAGGATCAGCAAAGAACAAATACAATGGTGTGAAGAAAAGATGAAAAAGATAAACTTGCCAAATGGGAGGTTGCAGAGAGATCCCTCTCCCATCCTTTTCCCTTGTTAATAGGTGTAACGAAAAGCTGAAGGATTGTTGGATGATTAGCTGCAGAAAATCCCGTATTCATGCTCAGATCAGTAGATAGCATGTAGCTTTATTGCTGTAATGGTGCCTTGATCAGACTACTTGCTATCTGTGGATCTGCACAGTTTGTTTTATGAAAGTGGAAGGAGATTTCTGTAATGTTTTGCCCTGATTAATTTAACTGAAGACTAAAATAGTCAGGAATGTAGAAGTGATGCTGCATTATCTTTAGCTATATTGGAGTTGCAGATTAGCACACCATTTTGTGATTAAAAATTGATTTCCTGTCCAAAATGTTTATTCCAAATTATTTTTGTAAACATTGCTTTATTATGGGTATATTCGCATATTAGCACCTTTAATAATAAAAAAAATTATTAGCCAAATAACATAGGTGTAAAAAGCTTGTTTTGGTAAAATAATACTATTTGGCAACGTGGTACTTTCTGTTCAATAAACATGGACGTAGTTCTTGGAGTTTTTCCCTTAATCATTTCTTAAACATCTTTTCAGGTTTGGATAGAAAAATACAGAAGAAAAGTTATCAGATTATGCGGTCTGGCCCCTGATCTCCTCAGGATAATTGAGAGTTCGATCCTTAATTCCCACCTTTCCATGAAGACGGACAAGAAAAAACAATATAATGCCCGTAACTTGTTTGGAAATTAGAACCAGACATTCAACTGATTCAATCTTCGCTTGAGAAGGTGAGATTTCTACCGTTCTGTCTTGTATATTAGTGTTAAAGATTGCTAGTTAATTGCATAGATTGTTGTTGCTTTGAAAAGTATCCCTAAAACAAAAAAAAACACCTTCACATGAACATGGAAAATAAAACTTCAGAGAGGGTTTTGAAATCAATATTTCATCACAATATCCAGTAACATTTTAAGTATTGTTCAAAAATTCATCTAGGGTTTTGAAATCAACCTTTAGAGAGGCTGGATGTGGCGGTGTCAGCGCGTGTACCTTACACGCTTATGTTACTAGTGGCATGCTGATACACACTCCGATGAAAGGGATGGCGTGTGGTTGGTTGGATAGGGTGGCTCTCTTTCTCCTCGTCACTCACATGCTAGCGGTGTCACTAGCAACTACCCGAAATGAAAGTTTCAAGCAAAGGAAGTTTTGGTTGGCATCTCACTTTGGATCGTCAGCTTCGTTGTGGTTTGGGTCAATGATGCTGGTCTGGTCGGGGTAAGGTGTCGGTGAACCGTGAACCGATTTGGGTTGCTTTGGCTAGAAAGAAAGAGGGCGGTTGGATCTATGCTTTTTGGAGGCTATGGTGGGGAGGCCAGTGGCTAACTTAGGCAGAGAAGGTGGGAAGACATGGAGGCTAAGGTTTGATGTGGAAGAAAGGAGTTGAATACTGTATTTACACCCTTTTCTTTTCTCTACATTTTATTTACACCCTTTCCTTTTCTTTTTATATATATATTTTTTGAAATATAATTGAAAGCAGGAGATCAAAATGCAGCTATATTCTAGGTATGACCAGATTAGAAAAAGAGAGGGCCTAAATTAATACTTCTCCAGGCCAACATATGGTTTTGACATGTCCTCCTAGTGATAATCCATTAAAGAGCAAAGTAGGGATTACAATCAATTGGGTGGTTTACTTTAAGATTTGTGCACATACTGCTAGGGCTGACAGTCTATGATTTTGCTAAAACCGGCAAGTGCGTGTGTGTAAAGAAGCTTGTTTTTTTTTTATCAAAATACTGAAATTGTTCAGCACCCTTTTTTATAGCATCATCTTCAAATAAATTTGATTTCTTTCACCAAACTCACTCTCGCATAGATAAGTGTTTTGACCAGATCTAAAATAAAGTCAACCCCAAGATAAGTCTTCAAGCACATTTCTCTCCTCTATGCTCTACAATAATCCAAACAATCCCCATTATATGTTTCTAAGTTCGCTCCAAGCAATCCATTCTCTACTCCCAGGCTCGCCATCTTCATCTGTTCTCAAGCTCTAAGCTCTACAATAATTTAAAAAAAATCTCCGATATTTAATAATAAAAAAATCTGAATAATAATTTATATCTACATTTCTATTTATATTAGTTCAAGACCTAGAATACTTACAGAAAAAAGATTCATAATTAACACATAACTAATAAAATCCGATGGTTAAATAGTTAAATACTAGTTAAATTAAAATTCTTGATATAAATAGAGAGAAAAAAACTGAATACAACAAAGTAAATATATACAATCCTAGACATTAACTTTCATCCCTTGTTTAAGGTCTTTAATTACCAATAATCATGAAATTTTAACTCGAGCCTTTAGAATCTTCATTTAAAAGAACTTCATCTCGATGCAAATTGTTGATTTACTAAACTACATATTGGACTTTTATTAAACCCTTCAAAACCTAAAAAACTTTAACTATTAATAAAATAATGCAATAAACATTATTATACCAAGAATATTAAAGAAATTTCCCGGCGTCAATAATTGTCAATGAGCTATAAAAGCTATTGGCAAAGGTTGACATTTACTCTCCCCGAAATAAACAAGTTACACTGGGAGGAAAAAAAGAAGAAAAAAAACGCAATAGACCATTAAACTATGCAATATGTATATACTAGTTATGGAAACAAGTATGCATAACTAGGTGGCATCAAAACAGGAGTCATAGATAATCCAACCGAGGGGATAATGTCACAAATATGGCACCCATATTGAAAATATTTAATTAACTTAATAGCAGCATATCACGCTATATGGGAATCAAGAAAAATCCCATGCCTGACAAACTTATGACATTGATCAATAATCACGCAATTGGTGAATCAGGTACATTCTATGATTAAAACATCTAAAACATCACTACTCTGAACAGGGGATAAAGAACAAGAACCAGTGCCCATTACCCAACCTCCAAAAACTGCATAAGAAGCGCCTTCCCCCATATATACGAATCGACACATGTAATGATTTATAGGTAGGCTGCCAAAACACACAAAAAGTGGTCCATTTGACTCTGATTGCCTGTCAAAATAATTCAAGTTGCGTCAAGGAGATGTATACAACAGCCTAATTATTGGTATCAATCAATTTCATGACCTGAAACTCAAGAAAGCAGTATTTTCCTTGGAGGGAACCAGGAGTGGCATCAGATGAGTAGCATCAGATAAATAATATCACAGTTAGATCAAGACATGATTTTATACAAGCCGCTTTGAGAACAATTCAATAAAAATCACCTCTATGGAGAAGAAAAAAACCATAGATGTATATTATATTTTGACACCAAAATAAATATTCAGAGATAGGTACACAATAAGACCAGTTAATAAATGCAGCAGACATGCCAAAGAAATGTAAGGCAACCAAATCAGAACAAGAAACATAAAAATTATTCATGTAAAACAGAGGCAAATATCACATCTTAAACCAAAATACCAAAACAAAACTTTTATTGTTCCAATACAAGACAGTGTCCAGTAAGTGCAAAGTTGAATTGCAGTTTAATATGGATAAAGAAAAATGCAAGGATTTAGAAAGCAACACACTCACCTTTAATGCAAAATTGTTCAAAAATTAGAACCAGAAGGAAGTTCTGTGACTTTTCCCACTGCAACTGTTTTCCCTGAAAAACACAAATGACTCTTGAGATGTGATCTCAACAAATTAGGCATCAGTTAAATCTTGAGTTCAGAAACTTACCCTCAGTACGGAGAGTAAACCTGCCGAGTTGTGGAAAATCTGAGAATTTCTCAATGCATATCAAATTGTTTACCTAACAGGCATAATAGCAAGGGAAGATCTAAATAAATATCAATAAGGTTTTCTGGCATTAATTTTGACTCAATTTGAAATTTACTAACAAGTAAACTATGTTTAAATGTACCAGAACATTCAAGAGCTCATAAATAGACACAAATTTCTAGAGAAAAATGGTACGCAAGCCATATCCTAATACCTGAATACGGCAGAGAACAATTGCACCATTCTTCACAAAGAGGACTTTCTTTTTCATAGGTTTCCTAGTCTTTGGATCAATTTGCTGCAGCAGCTGAACAATCTCACACTCCTCAACAACAGAATGTACGTGCAAGACAGCCTTATAGCCAGCTGTAAAAATTGCCTACAATATCAACAACAAAGTTCTGGTTTAGATGCCACAGTATACATCAAGGCAGATCTATAAAAATCATAGGCATAACAAGCTATTGACGAGACTAGAAAATAAAGGGAATGAGTGAAAAAAACAAAATTAACACTTGTAGGCATACGTTATCCAGTAACTCAAGGATTTGCAACTGGGCATCAAACTCTGTAACTGCAAAGATTGGCCTTGCTGCATAAAGAAGTAACAATAAAAAGTCTGATCAACAAGAATGGAGTCAGAAAAATATCACACAACCACATACTTGAATATCAACTTGTTGAAAATCAAAAATAGTTCTTTTCAGAACATCAAAGACTAATAAACCTTTATTTGCAACTTCTAAGAGCAAACTTAAGAAACTTACCAACACTTGAAAGAACAAAACCCGACAATATATCCTCATCATCAATTCCAGATAATTTAACCCTCACATTTTCTCCTGGTCCTGCACGTCTTACCTTATTTTCATCGCAAAACACAGCAAGAACTTTCACCTGAGTCTGCAGATGTGTACACAAAGTGATATATCACACAGCATAAACAAGAAATAGAGAGCAAGGAGATAAAGATAGATCAGAGTATAGACCTTGTTTGGCATGACCAACAAGGTATCACCTTCCATCACACTACCAGACTCTACTTTGCCCATAACAACAGTTCCCATGTCCTTGAATTTGTCAATAATAGGCATCCTGCAAATTTAAAAATTATATGATATCTTCAATCCAATCTATCCAAAAATCTAAAAGAGCTCAGGAATCCATGATAGACCAAGAAACAGAACACTATGAAGTGAAACAGTGTTTTTATGTTTTCTCCCTTCTTAACAAAAGCCAATGGACTTTCTAGTGAGGTAAAATTGTCTTTTCCACATAACTCATTGATCATTACTAAAATGATTGGGTCAAAATAGTCTTCTCAAAAAAATTTAGCATCCAGGGGGGTTTTTGTATTTTCACTTTGGTTTTTTTGGATATAATCAAGCTGAAAGACGACCTCTAGTTTGATGTCAGTGGTCTTTTATTTCTCTCTTCCCCTCGATTTGCACACTTGTCCTTGTAATTTTTCAAAACAACCCTTCAATTTGTTTTTCATTCAGATTTGGTCCTTGGTTTTTTTATTACTATTTTTTTATTTGAAATAATTAATGAAATTGGAATTTAATTTCAATTTCATCCTCCAATTTTCTCATCTATCATATTTGATCCTCATTCTTTTGATTGTTATTTTTTTTTATCCTTATCTTGATTTAATTTATTTTCAATTTTGTTACTTATTATTTTATTTCATTTAATTTTTATACTAGATTTAGTCCTTATTCTTTTTATTGTTATTTGTTTTGTTTATTAATTTTAGATGATTCAGAATTTTACTTCGTGACTTTTTCGGGTTTGTCTTCTATGGAGTAACCCGGTCTCATAACCCAGATCACGAGTTTCGAAGATTAGCTTGATTTGACTTCGGTCATTTTTTGGTTCTATTTTTCAAATTGATTTTTATTTTCACTTCCATCTTTTCAATGGAGTTATCATGTTTTCATATCGTGAGTCGTGGATTAGATGAGTTAATTCATGTTGACTCGGGTTTTTTTTCAATGTATTTTTAATCGATTTTTTTTTATATGTTTCACCTTTCATTATTTAGTTTGCTTAAGAGTTAACCTCTATTGTTTTACTCAATTTTTTTTATACGGGGTTATTTTGACCTCGCAACCGAGTCGCAGGCATGCCGACTCGAATCAAATTTTTTATTCTTTTTTAAATTGATTTTTTTTTTCAATTCATCCTTCATCATTTGGTAATTGGGCTTCTGATTTTATTCTCTTTATGAAATTATCTTGTTCTCATTCATGTTTTGCTTTGTTATCAATTGTCATTGAGACCTAAGATTTAGAAGGTATCTTTTCATAATAGTGGCAAGCATTCAATTGTATCGATTAGTCATTGTCATATTTTTTTATTGTTAATTTTTTAATGTCACCTTTTTTTACAATTATGTTGTTAAATTAATTGAGCTTATTGAACCCATTCAAATCAATGACCTGGGTCTCAAATTTATCATGCTAACTTGAGTCATGTTTTTTTTTCTTTTTTTAAATTGATTTTTCTTTTCAATTCATCATTCAGCTGATAATTCAGCTTTAGATTTTTTTTTATTTTCCATTTTATAAGGTTATTCTATTCTATTTCACCTTTTGCTTTGTTTATCAAATGAGATCATTAAGAACTTTTAAGAATATTTAAAGGGTATCTTTTCGTAATATTAGCAAGCATTTATTTTTTTTATTGTTCTTTTTTTTAATTGTCGTTGGTCTTTTTTTATATAATTATGTTATTAAATTAACCAAATTTACTGAACAATCAATGACCTACATTCTAAATATTTCTTGCTCCTTTAAAAACACTTTCATTGCTTGAGCATAGCTAGGAAAAATTTGACTTACCTCAGCCACCAATCTAGTACAAAAGCTAAATTCAATCATAAAACATCTCTTTCACCTCAATAGAGAGTGGAATCATTCAATGTTCTTAGTAAAATATCGTTAGTATAGTAGCCAATACCACTATGCTCAAACTTCACAAGAAACATTCTCTCATCATAACATTTCAACTCTTTCATAGGAATAAAAAGTGTTGGCACCGACAATATACGTTCAATTTGATCATGTAGAAAAATAACATACTAAAACAGGAAGAATATAAGATAAAAAGATCAACAAGCAGGGAGAGTAGATACGATGATGGGTAGGGAGAGAAAAATAAAGGAGGTTGGGGAAAGCGAGGTGCAACTTTACCTCAAAGGACCATTTGGATCTCGTGGAGGAACTTCAATAGAATCAAGAGCTTCAAAAAGGCATGGGCCATTCCACCATGGACATACAGCCTTATCCAATCTTGTTTTCATGTTGGTGCCCATTAGACCAGATATTGGTAGGAATTGGACATCTGTAACAAAAAGGCAATTCACAAGTTAATCAAGCCATTTACTAATATTGGAGACAAAAACATCATGATCAAGCAATCAGGTCAGATTGAGACGACAGCATAATATCCTTAATGTTCAAATAGCTAAGATGAGGCCAAACATGCAAGATATTTAAAGAGTAACAATGACTGCACCAGAGATAATTTTTTATAACCAGCCATACCTAAAAACATCTATAAGACTTGGGCTCCAGTGGTAGAGTTATGACTTCTTTTTGGGTTGGGGCTGTTGGTTGTAGCCATTGTAGTTCTCTGTTTATAGTTGTACAAGTGTTTGATAATATGTGTCATCTATGTTTTATATTAAACAAGACTCAAAAGCCTACATGCTTTGGCTTTCAGTTTCCAAATCTTTTAAAGCGACTTTTAAGAGTTCACAAAACCTTTTCTATTCGTTTTTGGAGTGAAAGCCCCAAAAGCTTCAAAAAAACAAAAGCCAACCTTACCCAAACAAACCCTTAAGTTTGCAAATTTCACCAATATAAAGCACCTACGCTATTGACACATGATCCAATCCAGAAGAATTCATAGATCAATTGCTATAAGCATGGCATTGAGAAGGATGAAATTGTGATAGGAGAGGAAATGGAATAACTCCTACCAACTAATGATCCAATGGGAATCATCATAGACAGTAGGCAGAGATGGAGAGGGAGAGTTTCTATTCCATTTCACTCGCATCCAGCCCAATTTAGTTACAGGGAAATATATGTGATATGTGAATCAACCAGCCAACAAAAGAAGATGAAAGTATGGCCATACATATGGCAAACCAATTACCTAATTTCCCTATGAATAAACAACACTTAATAAGAAGTAAATGATGCACTCTTCTAACTCCAGAAATGACATGCAATTTCATCCCACTGGAGAGTTGAGAGTATAAAACTCTGACAGGGAAGACACCCAGGGAAACTCCATCAAAGCATTGCACAGAATTTTAAAAGCATAGTTCATTCTCCATTATATATTATTGAGAGGCCTCTTTAATTACTAAACAAGTAATCTAAGGTGTCCACAACATCTCAGACCCTTTAACAGCTAAGATGAAAAAGAAAAGCTTCGAACAAAGCATACACATTTAGAGAAGGCAATAGTTCAACAGCTTAAGACTACAGAAAAAGATCCTCCAATACCTTTCTTCACATTGTAGCCAGAAGACTTAAGAAACGGTATCATCTTTGATTCAATCTCATCATACCTGAGAGACATTAAGAAAACAAATCAAAACATCAGGAGAAAGAAACTACCACAGAACAGACCCAGAAGAAGAATAAGAAGCCTGCAGGTGCTTCCACGCTAGCAGATTATGCCCACAGAGGACACAAAAGTAAATGCACCTCCACGTTACACATGCACACTGTCAAACAAGGAGAAGCACCTTTCTTTTGACCAGTTCACGGTTGGCTCATCCATTTTATTTACAACAACAAGCAGCTTAGAAACACCCAAGGTCTTTGCAAGTTGAACATGCTCACGGGTCTGCCCACCTCTCTCATAGCCAGTTTCAAATTCTCCTTTCCGAGCAGAAATAACCTGATCATGAGAAAGGGTCCTGTCAAAATTTTCAAAGCAATAGGACATTGAGAAAATAGATGTGGAAAACAGTTTGGCGCAAACTTACTAGCACGCCAATATCAGCCTGAGATGCTCCGCTAATCATATTTGGAACATAGCTCTTGTGACCCTGAAGATTCAAGAACAGCAAAAATGAAAACCAAAAATTAAATTTAAATCAGCACAGACAACCTAGAAGACAGGGAAGGGCTTCTTTTATATTGCATGAACATTTGCATCCCAAAATTCTCATATGCAGCACCCAGAAGAACAAAAGCAGGTCATACTTTCAGCTACAAAGTGCGTGGTTCAGACAACCATTAGGAATTTGTAATAGCAAAACTACTGGTTTTGTAGAGGTTACTATAAAAGCAATTAAACAAAAAAAAAGTGTTTTTTTCAGCTTTCTCTATTCATTCTAATTCCTTCCCAAACTGTTTCATGTTTTAATAAATTCACCTATCAACTCAATCAAGCCGACAAAACCAGCCATTTTCACATCCAAACTTTTTATAGGATGTTCTCAACAGACTAATACCTCTGAGAATTATAAGTGTTCAATAGAGAACATGTTGCTGCACGAGAACTATTACAACAATTTAAGAATCTATTGTTAACCATTAGAACAGCTAAAATGTTGAATTCTGATTCACTCCATTTGAGGTAATTCCAAGAATAAGCTTAAGTGAATGGAATTGGGAGACATGGTTGCCATTGCAAGAGATTCAAAAGCACCAATGAAAACTTCTCTTTCAATTTCTACAAAAGGACTTCCATGTAATGGCAGTCAAACAAAAGAAAAAGGAAAAATCAAAGACAAGATGCTCAATCCGTTTCTGAATGGACAAGATTCTCCACATGCTAATAACAGATTAACGAGATACTGCTCTAACCATTGCACCTTCTCTTTCTATAGATAGCTAGGTCAATAGACAAACAGACAGAGGCATAGAAATGGTACTATGATACATGGTTTAAAGAAAAAGAATCAACAAATCCACTATTGAAACAGGACTTGGAGCTGGTTTTTGTTCCAAAGAATGATCTGAAGCACCTACATCCTATTGAGCTTCTCTCAACCTCCATATCTCCCCCCCCCCCCCCCCCCCCCCCAAAAAAAAAAAAAAAAAAAAAACCCTTGGATAATTCAAAAAATAACTAGCTCCGTTGTTTTCAATTTTTGGCCTCTTCTGTTTCAAGAAAAAAATCCAAACCGACACATTCATGAATTTAGTACTAATTTTGGTTGGAACCAAATGCGCACTCATTTTAAGCATATTTTAATTTGGTTGAACAACAATTGTGTCTTCTAATATCTTCTCTTTTTACATTATCATATGATGCTAGAGTTCTTGCTTGAATCTAGCCGTTCCAAGTTGATTGGTGCAACTTAATTTAGGAAATACCCTTTACACATTTGATGATCTCAAGCATCAATCCACAAATCAAAAAAGCCTCCAATTAAATATATGAGCCCGTGAAACAGAAATGCAGTCAGAATTCATGTATTTCCAATAAATACTTGCATATGAAATAACTTGAGAAAGGCAAAAGCCATCACGACAAGCATACAGGACTATCTGTCATCATCTGCAGATCTTATTGCCAGTTCTTAAGGAGTGAAGGACGATCACTGTATTTTCCCACTCAGTCATCCGCTCTGATAACTGTGGTCAAAACTGGTGATCAAATCCAGGCACAATCAGGCTTTTCCTTTGTTAATTAGTGAAACAGTTTGCCAACAACATAGAACATACATCATTTTCACACACTATTACTGCAACATAACATGATGGTAGTGAAGTTGCTTGTGAAGGCCTTTCTCATTTTTTTCCGCTATAATGCTTGAGTAGAAGGCATAACTGATTAAGTGATGAAGGTCGACTTATGAAAGGACAATTTTCAAGTTATTTGTGCTTAGTATTGCGTAATACTGTCAGGAAGTTATTATTTACAGTGGTTGCATCACTTCAATCGTTATGAGGGGCACATGTTGCAAGGCACGTTGAATATGTATACAAAAGTGGGAGGGATGGAAGTGAGTGAGATGCAGAAAGAAAGACAAAAGGCAAAAAAAGGCAGTAACATCACAAACAACACACTCAGCCCAACTTTCATTCTGCAACTAGGTCATGGAGTAAAATCTTCCACGAGAAGTTAAAATGCTAGATCAATGTTTTATCATTTCAACATGTCATTTTTATTCTATCTCTCATTTGGTCTAGTTATCCCCCTCGATACTTAATTTGACCAAATTTCCTTGCTGGCCAAATAATGCACTGAGAACATATTTTTCAGATCACCACTACATGGGAGAAGAACGCCATGCAAAGCCAGCCTCATTTATAATGCCAATAATAGATATAATCAGCTGGAGTGAAGAAAGTGAAAACAAGATTTTTAAGATGTAATCTCTCACCGGTGCATCTAAAATTGTGAATCTTGTTGTCTCTGTTTCAAAGTGTGCTCTTCCAACTTCAACAGTTTTGCCCTAAAATTAACATTATAAAAGTAAAGGCTACCAGTGGGATTTAAATCAGATTTGCATATGAATCAAAATGGAAACTAAAACAGAATCAACAACAAAAAATCATCTGGCCCCACAGAAACCCAATTGTCACAGAAACTTACCTTAACCCTCTCCTCCTCATTAGTGTCCATAATATAAGCCATATACCTAGCAAATGGAAAATAACCATAGTCTTCAAAAGGTACAAGTAAATCTACAGAAGAATCAATTATTTTGATGAATCAAATGCCACACAATGCAGAGCAAATTACAATGATAGCACACACGCCCAAGACAAACAATTTAAGGAGCACTCCATTCAAAACTTGGGAAAAACAGCAGCAGTTTGAAAAGCTATTATGAGGGATCATTTGATAGCACAGAAAAAATACTGGATCACTAAAAGATACTCCTGAACATATGCAGATAATAAGTATACATATAATTTGGATACACCAACATGTTCTGGAATTGCAATCTCTAAAGAACAAGAAATGTTTTTCTTCATAAATGAATTATGCAATCTCATTTGATAGGTTCTTTTGTGGGAGAAAGCAATTCTCATAATGTTATGTGACTTGTTATCTCGAGAGACTTTAAGTAGATACCGACTCCACCCCTTGATTCACTTGCAAATTAACCCTTACTGTTGGATCCATCTGAGAACTCAACATCAAATTACATGATATGGGCACGAACTCTAACAGATTGAAATTTCTAAAGAGGTGAGATTTCTACAAATCATGTAAGTTCTATATCAGAGAAGCATGTTGCAGAGTAAAATTTAAGTTAGGTTAAAACTAAATTCACATCACCACCCATTAGTATCAGCAAAAGAGTAAACTAAATTCATGTAATAAACAATTGTAATAAGCTTTTTCAAATAAAATGAATTTTCCAATCCTGCTGCCAAAACTGAATTCACATCACTACCCATAAGTATCAACAAAAGAGTAAACTAAATTCACATAATAAACATTTGTAACAAGCTTTTCCAAATAAAATGATTTTTCCAATCCTGCTGCCAAAAATGAAGTACAAGAAATTTCAACATTACAGATATTATAAGCAATAACAACAGCCAACCTCCTAATCTACAAATAATGGAAGTTACAATGTAACGACAACCAAAATAAGATGCTGCAGATCAGTTTAAAGGTATAGCAAAAGAAAAAGGACAATGTGCTCATTCTTGCAAATAAGGGTAATAAAAAATGCCAATGAGATAAATCCAAATTATAAACAAAAAAGGAAGACCTACCAGCTTTCTCTACTTTTGTCCTTGGCTTCTTTCTCATATTTCTGGATTGTGCGATCATCCACCTGGCCACTAAGAAAGAGTATCTGGCCCCCAGTGGTGGACTTGCCAGCATCTGCAGCCAGACACAGCACATGAACTAGTACAACAATGGAAGGATAGATAGCTAATTTACATTACGAGGCCCAAAACTGATCAAACTAGATTCAGAACACTATTCCAAAATTAAAAGATTGAGAATACATTATCAATCAAATGATGCAGCAATTTGTTAAAGTTCATGTGCTTAACCCTGCCTAGATCAAAATACTACACGGAAAAGATTTGATTATCAATCCCCAATAAATCCTGCCAGATCACAGCCTGCATCCAGCTACAAATGCTGCAAAGCATTGCCAAACCAAAATGGCATATATACGACATGGAAGTACTTGGAAAGGATTAGAACAGCCATCAGCCCTCATGGAGCAGCTACTTGCAGCATGACAATAGTTATGACACAAACAACCATAAAACAATGCACCAATTAGATTACACTAACAAAAACTTATCAAGGCCTAAAGCAGTTGTGTAGTAACTGTTATTGGGTACATAGAAAAAGGACCAAACAATTAAGCAATCACAAGGCCAGTGTTTACTTTGGAAAAATTGTGAAGCAAATTGACCTACCAACATGGCCGATAAAAACAACATTTAAGTGCCGCTTCTTATTGTACTGTTCCATCTCAACCACTGCTTCCACATCTTCTGGTGCAGGTACTTCTTTATCTTTCACTACAAAACAAAAGGTAAGCAAAACAAATGGTAACACTAAAGCATAGCTAACAAGATATGATGGTAATAAGTCAGAAATCTCAATGCATTCATAAATATCAGAGTACCAAAAAATAGAAGGATAATCACAACATACCTTTGGGCAACTCAGCCTGCACTTCCTGAGAGCTCACAGTGACTTTATCATCTGAATCTGAAAACACACAAAGCAAAGTAAATGATGATTTGATATCAAACTTATCAACAGATCTTAATATATGAGTCAGAAAAGTGGGAGACCACTGGCAGAATATCAGATTATCAGTAACAAACACCTAATCACAATGAAACAAGAGATGCATAAATATCAATTGTTTTATAAGGAAGGTGTAGGATGCTATTAGAGTGTTTTTTTGTTAAAATATACAGAAATGCATACATTTCACATTTGCATGAACTATTCACCAGCTGTATTAGGCATGTGTACACTTGCACACGAGTTGGTGTGCAGATGCATGGAGGGGATGAAGACAGAAGAAAAACAAAGAACAATGGGCCAACCAACAATAATTGATGAGTTCTGTAGAAAATTACAAACTACATTTTACAATCTCTCTTGAAAGACTAAAAGCAAAAGTGGAATGGTCTTCATTCATTAGCAAATCTATAAATATATCTTTATGATCTTATCTATTTAGACTCATCAACATTTTTTTGAATGAATGAAATTGAGTTAAAAAATAGAATTCAAATTTCTATTTCTATGCATAGAAATAGAATATAGAATTTCATATGATTTCAATATAATAGTTATCATGAAATTGAAGCCACATTGGCAGAAAAGAAACAAACAAAAGCACCATGTCATTCAGTCACTGCAGCAGAATGGGTAAGTTTATTTTCTTTTCATTCTTTTTTTTTTGTCACGGGCTTTTTCAAGGTATATAATAAGAGCATGGTGCTCAATAAAACTAAAAAGCAAAAGTAAAATGATCTTTATTCTTGGAAAAACAAACTACAAAATTAGTGAGAAGGAAAGAACAAAGAGACCAAAATGCCAAGAAGTCAATAACCAAATTGGTACATGCATTTACTTTTCCTTTCATTTATTCAGTCAGCAGGTGTTTCAAGGTATTCAATAAAGATTTTCAGGCAATGGTGCTCTATGATCTACCACTGTCAATAATGCAGAGCATGTTGGATCTGCACCAATCCATCAACCCCTATATGCAAAATTAGAGCATTAAGTATCACAAGTGAAAAGGTTTGACTGTATGAGACACTCACCTAAACAATGACAAGTTCAAATACAAAAAAGGGAGTAATCTAATTTATTCCACAACTAGTCAAGGCCTTAATTTTGTTTAGCACCTCGATTCAATTTCCATTAAATGCAATTTGATAGTCAGCTGTCTACAGGATTCGGATAGGTTAAAGTAAGCATTACTGAGAAACCCCATTTCAAATTTAACCAGAATTATACCCAGAACAACAATGTAAGGCCTTTCAAATCATTAACGCACACTAGTTTCACAAAATAAAATACAAAAACAAAGTTCCAAGCATGAATTTCACTATACCACCAACCTTTATCCATCTCATCCACCTTCTCAACTTCTTCTGGCCTTGCATCTTCAGGATTAATCACCCCATTTATCTCTGATGCTAAGATTTAATTATAGCATTCAATTTGTATCCGACATATTAAAAGAAGAAGAAGAAGAAAGGCAAAACCAATATTTCATTTAAACAATAAACACTACCACAATCTGCTGAGTCAAGCTGCAATGAGCGAACCTCCTCCTCAATATCTATTATTGAAAAACATGTGTAAACAAAGTAAGCATCAAAATTCTCAAAAACCATTGCAAACTAAGATGTAAAAGCTCAACTTTGCTGGCTAATTCAACATTCGAAAAGCATAATCAGAAACAAAATATCTAACAATCAAAAAATTATATTTGTAGTCATCACCAACAAAGCACATAACTAGGGATGGCAACAGGTAGAGTAACCACCCTACATCTACCCTTTCCAAAAGCCGAACCTGATTTATAGATGCACATCCCCAACTCTGCCCTAACCTGGCCCCTAGGTATCACGGCAAGGCTAAAAGAAAAGAAAAATATATATATTATAAACGGATATCACCCATATACCATTCGTACCCGTTTAACAAATGATCGCTTGAATTAGAAGACACAAGCACACGGGTTCTTTAGCAAGTGGAGGAGAAAATCCATCCATTTTAACGAATTAAATTCACTTCGTATCACCAAAACCAACAAATCAAAATCAATTTAACAGTAAATTGAAAGAACCTTCAAATTTCACATCTCAAGAATACCCTTAAATTTTACATGCAAAGAACCTTCGGATTTAAACCTCAAACTCGTAAAAGTTTTAATTCGAAACTAATCCAACAATTTCATCAAACGAAGTACGATAACTTCAAAGAGAAAAGGCAAACCAAGTAGAGGCGCTTCTGCCATTTCTGCAGAGTAAAGACAACGCTGCTGCTGTCGAGATCGCTAGGTTGCGGCTGGCTGATAGCTGTGGGTTAGGAACTCGGGGGGTGCTTTTTTTAATGTTCTTTATTTGAGATGAGATGCGGTTGCTTGGGGGAGAGAATGGAAGGGTGGGCGTTGTTTAGTTAGGGTTGTCTTTAGTTTTGTGCCTTTTTTGTACTGAGGTGAAAAGTTATTTTAAAAATATATATATATTAAAATATTATATTAATTTTAACATTAATATATTAAAATTGCTATAAAATATTAAAAACTATTAATTTAAAATTTTTTTCAAGATAAATATAATTTTAAAATGTTTCTAAATGCGGTTAAAAATACACTATCAAACAAATATTAAAAATATTAAGAGCATGTATGAGATTGTAATAAAAATTATTTTTTAAATTGATTTTCGTTTAAAAATATATCTCATCTAAAAATATATCAAAATAATAATTTTAAAAAAATTATTTTTGAAATTAGTATATTAAAATTATTATAAGACATCAAAAAAATTAATTTGAAAAAAAATAATTTTTTTAAAAGCATAATTGAACCGCAAAAACAAACACAGCCTCAATATATTTGGTAATGTGGTCCATTATGATGAACAGTCACTATCAAATTAATTAAAACTAGGATGTGTAGATGAATTAAAAAAAATAAAATAAAATAAAAGAGCTGTAGGTTTTATTATTATAGTTACTATACACTCACATCCAACTGCATTATGGATTTGAACAATATAATTGAGCGATCTCTTTTTTTCTTTTTTGGTCCTTGAAGAATTGTGTTTTTTCACTCACCGAGGTTTTTTTTTAATTTCATCTCCCACATTATATTAATAAGGTTTTAAGCCTTATAATTTGTTTTATGTCACATGTTATAAGGTTTCACGATGTCAAAAACGGAACACCAAGAGGTTTTCCCACATTCTCCCATGTTATGAGACAAGCAGAACACACAAGTAGAAAGGATGCAACGTATACGAGCACCTGGCTTGAAGGATCCAACACCCCTAACAGTGTTTGCGACTGCCTTTCTTAAGACAGACAACTTTTCCTTAACAGCATGCCACTTGTGACCTGTTTCTGCAGCGAGTTCAAGATATTATCCAGCAGCCTTTTTAACGACATTCATTGCCAACTCTAACCTATCATGAAATGAACAATCTTCATTTTCAGGAATTTGACCCATCAAGCCTTATAGATGCATCAATCTTTCCCAAATTGTCTCCATAACTTTAGGCATATGAAGATCAGCCATCAGTTTCACAAACTATCCCAACAATAGCTCTCCCAAATCAGCCCTTCGATTTGTCCATAGAACAGTCTCGTCGTCCTATCAAGAATGCAATCACACTCTGATACCAATTGTCACGGGGTTAATTTCTCGTAGAAAATTTCAACCCCTATGCGGCAGTCTAGTCCCACTAAACTCATCCTTCCCTTGGGTCGATCCACTCGTGTTTGCTTAGCAACTAAGTGTGTCCCCCACACTCTCCCCTATTATGAGACAAGCGGAACACACAAGTAGAAAGGATGTAACACATACAAGCACCATGGTAGACCTCTAATCCTGCCATCGGGAGTTAAGCTGATAGGGTAGAGAATTGAATGACTTGTTGTGGGCACGATGGTTGCACGGTCCACTAAATCATCTCACTCGACTATCCCGATGAGTGTTTTTCTCGGCAGCCTTGAAAAAACTCTTGCTTTCATGGTCTTCCCCACCCTTCACCACCATGGTAGGTGTCACAGACCAAAAAAAAAAGGAGATCGCCAAACTACATTGTTCCAATCCATAATACAGTTGGGTGTGAGTGTATAGTAACTGTAACAATGAAACCTACAACTCTTTCATTTTATTTTATTTTTGTAATTCATCTACACATCCTAGTTTTAATTAATTTTATATTGATTATTCATCATCCAATGATGATTGTATATAAGACTTTTTTTAATAATTGGATATTTGATAGAATGTGATAGTTTATTTATTAAAAAAATTCATGGTAAGACATATTGTGAGAATTCGCTTGAAAGACATACTTAATACCAATGTAGATTTGAAAGGAAACTTACTTGTGAGAATTCATTTTCTTGTCCTTGAATCAATTACTTCAGTGTCACTTCAATTACTAGAACCAAAATGATATTCCACAATACGAACGTCTTTATAGATCTTGTCAAATTAATGCAGAGAGTCCAAGATAGAAAAGAGAAAGAATTATTCTTTCAACAAATGAAAACTTTTATTTTTATATGGGTTATGTCCTTATATATATAAGTAGAGGAAACGGTTACTTCCTTTAGTAACTCCTTTAAATACTTGGATCAAGCCCATCCCTCATGGGTAGACTAGGGCTAATCCAATAACCAACATCTCTCACTCGTCCGTGAAGGATTGAATCTATCTAATACATTTTATTTCAAACTTATACAAGAATTTCATATTTGATGAATGGACTATGTGACCTGAAGCACATAGTAAAAGGAGCTCCAATATATAAACCTAATACAGGTTATATAAGAAACATTAACCTCATAATTAATTACTCCTTAAAGTTTACTAATATACCCCAAGCATTTTCAGTTACACATAACTTAATATAATTCAATCCCTCAAGAATTTTATTCTCAATTTATCCTTACAATTACAAGTATTCTAAATCATATCAAATTTATTCAAGTGATATGATCCCGGCCGGTGAATACAAGTAACAAGTGTAGAACTAAAATTACCTTTTCTTTCGCACTCATATCAATCAGATCTGAATTAACTCATTTTCTTAAAAGTATTCCTTTAAGTCAAATCATTCCATGACCATAAGATATACTCCTAAAGTAGCAATCATTTATACATCACCTCTTGATACAGTTAAAAGTTACAAAGAGTAAGATTTTGAGATCTTATATATGATCTTCAGGACTCACATAATAAAGAAGCAGGGATCCATTTTTTATTTTTGTAATGGTCGTTAGCACATGTAGTATGAAAAATACATGCTATAGTAGAGCTTACTCTTTTCTTTTCTGAAGATACAAGTATATGTCATTGCTCTCATTGTTAAAGGAAATACATCATATGAGTTTTAGTCTTGTTGCTAAAAATATATACTTAAAATCAGAAATTTTTATTTGCTCATTGTCATTAGTAAGCAGTAGTAGATGAATAATTTCATACTCGACTTTAATCATAATAGACACATGAATGGTGAGAATTCATTTATGTCGATTCTTTTATTTAAGAACCTCATCTTGGTCCCAACCAAGGTGACATTTTAATAATTACTTTGAGTTAAAATTGCTCCCATTACACCCAAATCACTTATTGAGCATTAAAACTCAATTAGTCTCATCTATAGTCACCTTACAAGTGCTAGAGGTGATTGCTCATGTGAGTGAGTCAGTCTAAGTCTATCAACATACTTTAACAAATTATATTATTCGATATCAATATATTCCATAAAACAAATAATGAATAAATAATATTCTAATGGCATTTATTCATTACTTAATCACTGTAAGCCTTCATATGATCCTTAAAACTAGTTATATTATTAATTACATTCTATATAGGGTAAGGGATCTCACATGTTTAACAAATGCATCCCTTGCTATTGGTTTTATGAGTGGATCTGTAACCATAGAATTTGTAGAAATATGTTTTAGGATCATGTCATGTTTAATAATTGCTTCTCTAATATAGTGATATCTCATCTTGATGTGTTTGGGATTTTTATGGTATTTTGGATCTTTAGCCACAACTATTATAGTAATGTTATCACAGTAAATTGTCACTAGGTCTGATGCTGATTTAATAATTATCAAATGATAAAGAAAACTTTTTAACCAAACAACATCTTGTGTTGCTGTGGAACAAGCTACATACCCAACCTTCATAGTAGATAAGACTATGCAAGATTGTTTCTTGCTCCTCTACAGTATTGTACTATCATTAAGCAAGAAAGCATATCCCGAAGTTGATTTAGATTGGTCGACATCTCCTTCCCAATCAGCATCAAAGTAACCAATCAATTGTAAGTCTTTCTTTTATTGGTAACATAGCATGTAATTTGAATTTTCTTTGAAATATCATAGAATCCTTTTGACTACCATCCAGTGTTTCCGACCATGGTTTGATTGATATCGGCTAACCAATTCAACGATATAACATATATCGGGATGTGTGCACATCATTACATACATCAAACTACCGACGACAATAGCATAAGGTACTTAGGACATTTTCTCCTTTTCTTCTAGAGTCTTGGGACACATATCACGGCTCAGACTCAAGCTTTTATCAACAAGGGTGTCCATTGGTTTGTTATCTTGCATGTAATAGCGTTTTAACATCTTTTTTATGTAAGTCTCTTGAGCTAAACCCAAAAGCCTTTTAGCACAATATCTTATGATTTTCACACCAAAAATATAGCTGGCCTCACCTATGTCTTTCATTTTAAGTTTGATGATAACCATTTTTTAGTAGTATCAATCATCTTTTTGTTATTTCCAACTATTAAGATGTCGTCAATATATAAGGATAATATTATAAAACTATTGTTAGAAAGTTTTAAATACACGCAATGGTCTTCTTCCATCATTGTAAAACCATCCTTAAGGATAGCTTGATGAAACTTGATGTTTCATTGTCTAGAAGCTTGCTTAAGACCATATATGAATCTTTTAAGCTTGCAAACTTTGCACTCTTATCCTTTATTCTCGAATCTTAAAGGTCGATCCATAGAAATCTTATCATTTAGTTCTCCATTGAGAAACACAGTTCTAACATCCATTTGGTATAACTCTAGGTCCATATGTGTGACTATAGCTAAAATAAGACGAACTCAAGTACTACTCACAATTGATGAGAATGTATCTTTATAATCAATTCCCTCTTCTTAAGTGTAGCCTTTTGCTACTAATTGAACCTTATAACATTTTATTGACTCATCTGTCTTACGTTTAATTTTAAGAACCCATTTATTTCCAATAGATCTTCGTCCTGATAGTAAATTGACCAAGTTCCGGACTTGATTAGTTTTCTTCAACTCAATTTCTTCATCCATAACTTTAATCCATTCTCTTGCTTCAGGACCAAACAGAGCATAACTGAATGTTTTAAGTTTTTCATCATCTTGTGGAGCAACATGCTCCCCCCTTAATCTCAAATCGACAACGAGGAATTGGTTCATGAATGCTTCTATGAGGTTAAGATTTCTCATGATTTTGCTCCATGAGAGTAGGAATAGATAAAATATCACTTCCACTGTTTCCAGAAGGATTAAGAGTTTCTTCTAAGTCCTCTACTGAATGGCTTGTTACGCCATAATCTATATTTTTCATTTCATATAATTGAAAATCTTATTAACTCACCTATCATTGGAAAATTCTTTTCTAAGAATACAATATCACGTGATTCAATCTCTGTCATTCTTTCATCAGCTTTTTCACCAATAAATACAAATCCTTTGGAATGTTCATAATTTATTATAAAAATACACTTCTCCCTCTAGGACCAAGTTTCCTATATTTATGAGAATTATTGTGAATATAAGATGTATACCCCTATAAATGCAAATAACCTAGATTAAGTTTGTCGTTGTTTCATAGTTTATATAGGGTGGATGAGACAGATTTAAAGGGCACTCAATTAAGTATGTAGAAAGCAGTTAACAATACATCTCCCCAAAAGAAAATTGGTAAGTTAGCATGCGTCATCATTGACCTAACCATGTCAAATAAGCTCTTATTCCTCCGTTTTGTTACACCATTTTGTTGTAGAGTATAAAGAATAGTTAGTTGTCTAGCTATACCTTTTTCATCAATTTTTTTTTTTAAATTATTCAAATAGGTATTCATGTTCTCGATCAGTTCTTGAAGCTTTGATCTTGGTGCTTAGTTTATTCTCCATCAGATTAGTGTATCGGATGAAGCAATCCAATGCTTCAGACTTATGTGAGATCAAATAAACAGTACCAAATATGAAATCATCTATAAATATGATGAAACAATTTCCTTCATGTCTTGCCCTCACATTCATTGGGCAACAAATGTCTGAATCAATAAGTTATAATGGACTACTAGCTCTTTTAGCTTTGCCAAATGGTAATCCAGTTGCTTTTTCAGCAAGACAATACTCATAAACAAGTAATTCCTTTTTAGTAAGTGATCCTAAAATACCAGTTTTTGCCAATTTATGTAATTATTATTGCCCAATGTGTCTTAATCTAGCATGCCAAGTTATGATTTCACTATTATTAGTAGTGCTGAAATTTTAAACAATATAAATAGAAGCATTATCATTAATATATACATTAACGGTGTCTAATACCATAAAATCATTTAATACAAAACCAGAACCATATAAAATATTATCCAAATATATTTTTACATAACAATTAGCAAACGTAATATTAAAGCCTAATTATAGTAAAGCAAAAACAGACACAAGATTTTGTTGAACTTCTGGAGCATAGAGTACATCATGAAGATAAAGTGTGCGATTGCCCCGCAAATCCAATTTACAGGTATCGATCCTAAGCACAGCAGCGGAAGCATTATTCCCCATATATATATATATATATATATATATATATATATATATATGTATCTACTTCCCTTTAGAATTCAACGAAATTCCATAAAGGCTGTTTGATCTCTTGTTATGTGGTCGGTTGCTCTTAAGTCTTTGGTTTAGTGCAATCACAAGCAAAGTGACCATGTTTACCACAATTGAAACAATTCATATTCTTGCATTTATTATCGCCATATTTCTCGTGCTGGCGCTTATGTTCACTATTACTTGCTTCTATTCCTCTCTTGCCATATTTGGGACCAAGGTTGTCAAAAATGCTTTTTTGACATGACACAGAACATACAATTTAAACTCGACTCGTAAACTCGAATCGTAAAATCGGAAGTAAAATTTTTTAACTAAAAATCGTAAAATCAGAAGTAAAATATTTTAAACAATACAAATATCCAAACATATTAAAATACATAATTCAAATAAAAGTAAAATAAACAATACAAATATCCAAACATCTTAAAATACATAATTCAAATAAAAATTCATACATGTCCATAATATTTCAATAACTAAAAGTTAACACACCTAAAACAAACAGTCTGTAGGTGTGTCATGTAAACTAAACACACCCTCATTGCCTTTATCTCCCTCATTATTCCTAAAACAGTCATCAAAATCGCTCATTATTCCTTACATCCATGTTCAATTTATCAATCTTCATGATCGTCAAAAACCTCCCAACCTCCACCAACCAACACATATTCAAGTCCAAAATAGCAAAGCAAAGCAAAGCTACAAGAGTACACAACAAAGAGACCGAACAAGCTAAAACATTTATCAAAGAGAAAAATAGCTATTGGATTTTTTTTCCTTTTGCATGTGCGTGTGGATTAAATATGGCTTCTGATGCAGGATTACAAGAAGAATGCATTTATGGAGGCAGACTTTAGATGTTCAAACTTCAAACACTATACATAACATGGAAAAGGGACTGAGAGCAGCCTGTCATGCTCCTGATGCCAATGTTGATAACGTTGTGAAAGTAAGCATTTTTTTCAATTGTATTATCAATTATAAGCTACCAGGGCATTCAAGCTCAAAAGTTAAATTGTATTATCAATTATCACCACCTATCCAGTAATACACAAAAGCCTAGATAAATTAAATGCAAAAGGCATTCCAAACAGGTGCATCAATTGCCTTAAAGGTTGCAATTTTTGGATTTACAGAATACCTGCAATCCTGGAAATTGGAATGCTTCGTTGCTTTGTTGCTTCGCTGAAATCTGCAACACCAAAGCAAGCAAGATCAAACAGAGCATAGATTCACACTTCACAACATACCCAGATCAAACAGAGCATAAATTACTAGCAGCAGTGTAGACTGCAGCACTAGTGCACCACTCCCCCTCCGAAAAAATACCAGAGGCCAGAAGCAAACCACTTAATTGTAGAATACCCATAAGATAAACATAGATTCACAGCATACCCAGATCATTTTTTTGTCTCTAATCACCACCATTAGACAGAAAAAAAACAAAGCTTGGGATTGGGAATCAATTCTTACCTTCGTCTTGCCAAGAACACTCCGGATCGGGGGAAAAAGATTTCTTAATTTGCTGGGGAAAGGGGAAAGGGAAAAGGGGAAGGGAGTCAGGGACAGGGAGAGTGTGAGACAGGGAGGGGAACGATTGGACGAAGTCTGGACTCTGGAGTCAGGGAGAGTGTGAGAGTGAGACAGGGACGAAGTCATAGGAGGGTGGTCGGGGACTCGGGTGGGAATTGGGAAAGAAAATAGATTAGTGCTCAGGGACCCTCCCTGAGCACTAATCTATTTTCTTTCCCAATTCCCACCCGAGTCCCCGACCACCCTCCTATGACTCAAAATTTTTTGGATTTCTTTTATTATGAATTTGGTATCCAAAGTTTAAATTTTCTTTTTTTAATAAAATCAAATTTTATCTTTCCAAATCAAACATCAATTTAATAAACAAGGGCGACTTCAATGAAACTTATAGGAAGCCAATAAAAATAAATGACGAGCCCATAAACCCTATTTAGTAATAGAAAATCTCAAAGGTACAAAAAAGATAAATTGGACGACGTGATTTTTAAGGATGAAATTAAAAAATTTTGTGATTAAAATAAAATAATTTTTAAAAAAAAAAACTTAAAAGAAAAATTGCACAGCACTTTCCTAGTGAAAAGTGCACAATGATGGGTCTACAAATGAATTATCTAGGCTAGAACTTAGCATCCTAAAGTGTTGAGAGTTTTTTTTTTTTATCATATTCAAAGTTTCAATTTTCTTTATTTAATAAAATTATATTCTAAATTGAACACTTTTAAGAATAAAATTGAATTTTTTTTATTAGGACTGAAATAAAAAATCTCAAAGGAAAAAAAAACAAATTGCACAATGTGATTTCTAAGAATGAAATTAAAAATATTCATGACTGAAATAAAATTATTTTTTTAAAAAAATTGCACTGTTTGATTGAACATTGCTGGAGGTCTTCAATGAATTCTACAGGCTTTTAGTTTTTTTTCCCTTAATTAATAATATTAATCTTAAAATAATTAATCGGTATTTAAAAGAATATATTACAAAGGCATGACTATCTGCCACGTATTGAGACAGCGAGTAATTGTTTTGACTCTGTAAAGATAAACTGTAAAGATAAACAAAACAAAACAAAACAGCTCCCAGCTGTGCGGTTTGCTGCCCCCTTTTGTAGCTCCTGCTGCGGCTTCTTCTTCTTCCTTGACCCAACCGAGAAGGCAGCTGTACAAATCCGTAATTGAAGTTACAGCAGAAATGAAGATATTTCACGTTCCTTGCTTAGAAGACAACTACTCTTACCTGTGAGTACCTGGATATATATATGTTACTGTTGGGATTTTAATTTAGTCGAATATATACAAGATTATTGACTTATTATTATAATTATATGAATAATTTCTTAGAATCATTGATGAGAGTACTAAAGAAGCAGCGGTTGTTGATCCAGTCGAGCCCGAGAAGCTTGTTAATGCTGCCAATGAACATGGGCTCCATCTCAAGCTCGTCCTCACTACTCACCATCACTGGTCCTTTCTTTTTACTCTTCAAAATCCTCCTTTTTTTTTTGCTATTCCATACCTACCTTTTGTTTTTTCTTTTTTAGTGGAATGTTTCATACTCTAAACGGTTTATTAATGGCTCACTCACTCGAATTAATTATATGGGCCACCCTGGGTAACCATGTACAGTAAGTAGTAATCAATCAAACTGTGTTTTGGTAGGGATCATGCTGGGGGGAATGAGAAGATAAAGGAGATGGTGCCTGGAATTAAGGTGTATGGTGGCTCACTTGATAATGTTAAGGGTTGCACTGATAAAGTGGAGAATGGTGACAAGGTCTCACTTGGTGCTGATGTTAATATTTTGGCTCTTCACACTCCGTGGTATGTTTTTTTTTTTTTTCAAGATATTTGGCTTTTTGCTCAATTATTATAGTGAAAGTTAGCTTGTTAAGCAAAGTTGGATTCTTGAATATCAGTGAAGTTGGCTTCTTTGTTTCTTGATGTTATCCAGTTGTGCTTTATATATATTTGAGGCTAACCAGTTTTTTAGAACACTTCCTTGCATTTTGTTTA
The DNA here is from genome assembly GCA_007827005.2 of Populus simonii. NCBI lineage: Eukaryota > Viridiplantae > Streptophyta > Magnoliopsida > Malpighiales > Salicaceae > Populus > Populus simonii. Next base: position 13,549,227 of record CM017482.2, read on the forward strand.
CATTATGGAAGTGTAATGATTACTTCGTCCTGGGAATGCATTTGCTGAAATTGTACATGTTTGATTGAGGGATATGAAGGATTGGACAATATTCCTTCTCCCTTTTGCAATCAAACTACGAGGGCGTGGGATATGTATGAATGTATGTATGCATTTCTGTCTTGTTTTGTGGAGACATATCGTTCTTATTTCCTTGTTTTTTTCTCTCATGAGGCTTTTGTAATATATTTTTTTTCGTTTTTTGTCTCTCTGTTCTTTCTTCGACTTACTATTATCAGTCACACCAAAGGCCACATAAGTTATTATGTGACTGGCAAGGAGGGAGAGGACCCAGCTGTTTTTACTGGCGACACACTGGTAAGTTCAAAGGATGCCCTCAAGCTCATCAGTTGCTTTCATTGGATTGAATTTTTTTGAGATAACAGTATGAAGATGAAATTCTTTTGTCTGGGAGATTTCTTATCCTCTCTTCATTGAAGAGAGCTATGATGTAATTATCAGCTTCATGCAAATACACATTGATGTGCAGTTTATTGCTGGTTGTGGGAAATTTTTTGAAGGCACAGCAGAACAGATGTATCAGTCACTTTGTGTAACATTGGGTTCATTGCCAAAGCCTACTCAAGTTTATTGTGGCCACGAGGTAAGGATTTTTTTTTCCTTTATTTAGTTTCATTTTTCTTTTCAGTACCTTTAAATCGGTTAAAATTTTCTTATCTTTTGTGGACGAGAAGTTGGGGTTGGATGCATGACCTATATGAATGCTCCCAGCTAATGTGGACTTTCAATTGGTATCATAACAATCAAATAAATTGTATGCATGTGTTGTGTATGTTTCTCCTCCCCCTCTCTCCGCCATGGTGTTCTTCTCCACCCTCACGCAATGGAGCATTATTATGTTGAGTGCTTGAATTCAAAAGAACCCTCAGAGTTCATGTATGTGATCAATCTTTTGCAGTTAGGGTGCTACTAGAAAAACTTTTATTGAAAGCATAGCCGTGTGACAGTGGATATGAGAGTAGATTTAAATTGATTAGGAATCTGGAAAGTGAATTTTAGGTGGCCGCTGTTTGTTTCTGTTGATTGAGGGGCAAGGGCCAATGCTTTCCCTAAAGATATATCTGATATAATGGAAAGCAATGAGATGCTATTTACCAATGCAAATGAGAAACATTGTGATGCATTATTTAGCACAAGCTGGGTGTGGGAGTAAGCCACGCTAAGTTGTGCTTTGTGGTAGAATTCAAGCGTGGTAGGGAGTTCTGTTTTTTTTTTTTCCAGTTACCAGAGGAACTCTTATGTCCACAAATTAATTTCCAATCTTAATTGGAAAAGTTCAACTAAATGCAAATATCTATTAACTGCTTTGTTGATCCCAGTCCATTTTGGAGTGCCATTCCCTACTTTTGATGTCCTGTGACATTTGGTTTTGTGCTCCCCAGTATACTGTGAAGAACTTGCAGTTTGCTTTGACGGTTGAACCAGACAGTGTAAAGATTCAGGAGAAGCTATCATGGGCTCAGAAACAACGCAGAGCAGGGCTCCCCACCATTCCTTCAACTATAGAGGAAGAAATGGAGACAAATCCATTCATGCGTGCAGAGCTTCCAGATGTTCAGGTTCACTTTTCATTAACAAGATTGGGATTTTGACTGTATTTTAACAGCATGAATCCTATGCTAAGGAGATGACATGGCATACTATTCTGGAAATGGAATGTGGTCTGTCATGTTTTCCCTGTTCTTGCTTCACCAACCCCGACAGTGCTGATCTGATTGCTTTTGTTTTGGCTTGTTTTGAGACATAACCCTTATATTTAAACATTTGCTTCATTTACAGGCAAAGGTTGGTTGCCAGTCCCCCGTTGAAGCTCTTCGAAAGATAAGGCTAATGAAGGACAACTGGAGAGGCTAGCTTAGGGAATGGATTCTGCCTTTTCATTTCCGTTTGCTGTGTGCATGCTGGAAATGGATTCTGTGACTGTTATATGTGTAAACATCTGGTTTTTTGCTGGCACTCTCGAAATAATCCTTTTCTGTTGCCAGTGCTACTGTTAATGTGAGGTAGGAGTGAAACCTCCAATTTCTTTCATGTATTTTGCACGGAAGATATGAGAAAACTCACTGAACTAGACAGGGTCCTGCGCTTTCCGCTCAGGGTGTTAAACAGTTGTATGTTTTTAATTTATACAATTTTCTTTTGCAATGTCTGTTTACCTGCCTGAATGTTATCGCAGCAATCCAGCTCTTCACATGTATGCACCATTTTTGGACAGGCTACTGTTCCTAAGGTTCTTACTTCCTCCATCCATCTCATGCCTTGGTTTATGCTACTGGGCAAAATCCAAGGCTCAAAAGATGGGTGATCATACCTGTTTCCTTCACAAATGGGAACCCAACAATCCAATGATCTAGTTGGGCGATTGGCAAAACAAGTTCTTGATGAAACGACGTGATTTGTTAAACCAAATCTTAAATCAGATCTTTCTTACCATATATATCGTTCTGTTTAATTAAATAAATGAATATGTAACAAATTTATATAAAAAAACTATTTTTAATTTTGAATTATAGTTCAAGAATTATTTTGAAAAATGAATTAGAATAATTTTAAATTAAAAGTAGGTTTGATAAAAATGATTTAAAATGTTTTTTTTTTTTGAAAAAATGAGGTAGAATAAGTTAGATTTTGTAAGTTAAAATTTAATAATTTTGACTCAAGTTTCTAACAAATTATTTATTTAAATAGAAATATATTCATTATTTATTTACAAATAAATAATTAAAAAGCAAATTTGTAAATTTTATATCAAACTAAACTTTAGGAATCTATTATAATAAACTCAAGAACTATGTTATTATTAGAAGGCCAAACCAAAATCGAAACCTGAAGACATTATATCAAGTCTTCTTGAATAATGATTATTTTTTAAAATATTTTTTATTTGAAAATATATTAAAATAATATTTTTATTATTATTTTTTAAAATTTATTTTTGGTATCAGCACAACAAAACAATCTAAATACATTAAAATAATATATTAAAATAAATAAATTTTAATGAAAATCAGATTAAAACTCAATCCAAACAATACTACGAGTCTAAAACTCCAAAATTAAACAGCAAATGCCCAAGGATATTCCGAAAGAAATAGAAGAACAAAGAAAATTCTCTAAATTCGTAAATTGCGAAGGTTTTCATACTCTTTAATACAGAAAAACTCCACCGAGGGATCATTAAATGTTCTTGATGCAGTGTTATTTCATCCAAAGTTGTTAAAATCGCGATTTTAACACGGCATGGAAAGCCTCACACAAACTCGGATCGTAAAAACGGATCGTAAAATCGTAAAATCGTAAGGAATGTTAAAATACATTAAAAAAAAATTCATGCTTCAAATAAAAATTCATACATAATTCAAGCACCTTAAAAAACATGCTTCAAATAAAAATTCATACATAATTCAAATATCTTAAAATACATGGTTCAAATAAAAGTCATACATAATTTAAAATAACTTTTCATTAACTAATAATTAACAGGGATAAAACAAACAATCGTAAAAAATGTAAAATAATACAAAAAATAATTCAAGACAAATTTGAAATTGAAAAGATGAATTGATACATTTTAGGATATAAATTGAAAAAAATCATAAGATTAAATATCTTAATTGAATGGAATTGAAAAACTCAAAAGCCATGGACTGTAATTAAAAGTAAGAAACATTCTGAGGATCAATTATCTTAGTTATAATTTCATTTCAATCCCATTTGTTTCATTCCAATTAATTTAGTCCAATTAAATTGAACTAATTCAACTCAGCCCACTCAAACCATGTTTTTGGTCTGATTTTGTCCAATTGATTCAATCTAGTCCAGGATTCAAATTAAACCCCAAATCCCAGCAAAATAAACCCAGATTCTAATCTCCCAATTCCATCTCTAGGAATCAAGTCCCAGAAATCATTCAATACTGCATTAATTCCAGATTTTCTCTCCTATAAAGAAATGGTGGACACCGGGGAATTCAAATGAGAGGAACCAGGGAAAAAAACCAAGAAACAACAACATAGGACCAACAAAGAAGTCTGGAAATGTTTCCAGATTTCAACCGATCCAGAGACCCATATCACCATAGCCATCTTTTCAAACACAAACCAACACCATGCCCATCAAATCGTGAGCTATCTCCACCATATCTCAGCCTTTATAAACATCATCATCTTCCTTACCTTCCACTAACCCAAAACAAACAGCACCAAGGAGAGGAAACAAAATACTGGAAATTTCATCCTCTATTCCTCATGAACGAATACTGGAAATTTCTCCAGTTTCTCTTCCACCCGGGCCCTTCTCTCATTCAATCTCCTAGATCCATGCTCCCTTTTTGAAATGCTGAAAGTTCACTTCACCCAACTCTATATCGAGCTCTTTCTTCCCTGTTTCAGGATCGCTCAGAACAACTGGCTTCTTCACTCGTTGATTCTCAGATCTAAAATGCAAACCAGCTGCTTTGTGCATCTATTCTCTCCTGGCCGGTTTGGAGACTTGAAACCTCCACTTCAGCGGTTGTGTGCCCGAAGGTGCCTTTCTTTCCTTCTTGCCCGAGTTAAGCTCACTCACGCAGTTTTGCGTTTCCTGGTTCGCTTTCTACCTTTGTTTTCGAGTGGCGAAGGGGAGCAGCAGAACATTAGCATTGAGAATTTGAGGTGTTCAAAGAAGTTAAGAGATGCACGATTTTGTGTAGATAATTTTAGGCTTAGGGATTTAGATTTTGTTTGTTCTGCACACAAATTGCAATAGTCAATGGCCCAATAGCCGCTGGACAGCTGGAGCGAGGCAAAGGTTACGGGCAGTATATATTTTCTGCCAAAATCGTTAAAATGGTGTTGAAATTGCTTTTTTACACGATTTCACCCGATTTTAACGATTTTACCCGATTTCATCCATTTTCGAGTTTTATGAACGATTTAGCACGTAAAACCTACATTAACTCGTAAAATCATACGATTTTACGAGTTAAATCGTGATTTTAACAATCTTGATTTCATCCATATAAAAATTGGAACAATTCATCATAAGTATCTAATAATTATTCTTCATTTGTTTTTCCCTTTTAAATAAATTTTCTAATATCGATATGTGACAAATTTGAAACGCAATAGAACTTTGAATTCTGTTTAAGACATTATTTATAAGGATTAAAAAAGTATTTACAAATATACATTAGAAGAGTTTATTTATAAAATATTTTAAAGGTATAACTTAATATAAATCATATTCTGGGACGGACCTCACCTAACACCTTAAGTTATTGGGTTGAGATGATTCTTTGATATGGTATCAGAGCCTTAATGACTAAGCGGTCACGAGTTCGAATCTCACCATCTCTATTTATTTGATAAAAAATAAGCACAAGGTAAAGTGAGCATGTGCAAGTTTCAAACTCAAAGAGTTTTTATTTGAGGGGGTGTGTTAGAGAATAATATAAATCATATCCTGGGACCTCACCTAATAACTTAAACTATGAGGTTAAGATAGTTCTTTGACATAACTAAGATCACATATTAAATGATATGATCTTTCATGTTAATTTCATTAAGAATAATATTTTCTTATTTGAAAATAAAGAACAAAAATTTAGAAGAGTAATATATAAACTGATGAAAAGATTGAGAATGTGAATTAGGTAAGGATTGTTATGATCATTACAATAAGACATTTTGTATAATAACTTTGCTGGATCACGGATATTTTCAAAACTCAACAATATTTAAATATTTTTTTTAATGTTTAGAAACATAAATATGAAATATAAACTTTTTATTAAAAAAGAAAAATACTTATCATTTATCAAATAAATGAGGATGGTGAGATTCAAACTCGTGACCACTTGGTCATTAAGGATTTGATACCATGTTAAAGAACCATCTCAACCCAATAGCTTAAGCTGTTAGGTGAGGTCTCAGGATATGATTTATATTATTCTCTAACAAAGTTGATTTTGATGGTTGTTTGCCATATTAATATTATTGTTGTCTTATGAGGAAATGATTCTTAAAATTATTATTAAGGTCTTGTTGGTTTGTCAAGGTGAATGAGTAAATCATGAGTGATCTTATAATTGAATTTGAAACAAAATCTGGATCTTTATTGGCTAGTGCAAGATCTTCAACTTCATTAGAAAAACTTGAAATCTATGATAGGGTTTTTTAAAGTTTCTTTTTATATTCAGATTTAGAACTTGAAGATGCAATGTTAGCTTGAATTTTGCTTTTTGAAAAATGTATATTGGAAAGGAGATGAGGATGATGATGCTATTAGGGCTTGGGAAGACTGCATCCATGATTAAATTGCTTAAGAGTAGGTTTGGTCTATATTGAATTGTGGCCACTATTTTACTTTGATATATCTCATGAGATCTGGGTAGCAGCTAATTTCTTCATCTACATCATGCATTATTATGAAGTCCCAACATATGATCCAAGCGACCCCAAAGGTAGAGATGAAGTGTAAGGATGCATGAATATATTTTGAAAGTTTTTTTAATGCAAATAGATCCAAGGTTTCTAAAATATTTTGAGGTAGAATTTCATATGTTAAAGAAAAGTATTGCCACCATTTGTTTGAAAACCATGTTGGAAAATTCTTGAACAACTTTTATCAAAATGAATAAACCAAGAATGATCATAATTTTTTAGGTAAAGAGTATTGATCCATGCTTGTTAATAGTCAAGATAACTAAATCTGGAAGGTTGAAAGTTTTGAGAAAATCTCTTGGGTATAAGGATTTTGATTTCAATATTGATAGGTTAAGACCTTTAAAATCTTTATTTTGGAATATGCAATTCTGGAAGAATTATTTGTATTATGATTATGAGTTATCTCAAGTGAGTCAATGTCAATCAAGATAAAGTTATTAAATTGTTTGGTCTTTTGCAATTTTTTTTAGGGAAAATTGAAATTGTGAGGACAAATATGAAGGATGATTTTATTAGGATCTTCATTATAAGTTTTTTTTTTTATATATATAAGGAAAATATACATATGATAGTTCCTTGATTTATATGTGTTGACAAGTTTCTTTTGAGAAAATTTTGATGATGTGTTTGAAATGAGTCTTTGTGTCGGGTTTTGCAAAGCTTGAAAAAAGTTTGAAAGTGAGGTAGTATGACTAAGGAAATTTGACAGGATTGAAAACCTGTTGGTTGAGGTAAAAACTAGTCTTATGGAGGGAGGCTTGACTTGGGTTAAATTAACAAGACTTGGGTCTTAAAGGGATTATGATATATGACTCTTTAATTTTTTTGATTGGTGTGCTCATCCTAAATCTGTAAAAATTCCCTGAAAAGAATTAGTGTCATCTTAGATAAATTCAATTTCAAAAACAAAGTTAGAAAGTATAGCTTGCTATTTAATAAAATTTTGTTTTGAGACAATATTTATATATTTTTCAATGACATATTTCACCGATTGACAATTAATTCTTAAAATTTATTTTTTAAAAAATAAATCATCTTGAAAATGCACCTTGCATAAAACAATTGATAAAATCTTTTGAATATCTTTTTTAGTGACATATTTCATTGATTGACAATTAATTCTTAAAAGAAATATTTTAAGGAATATATTATCTTAAAAAGATGGTATGCATAAAACAATTGATAAAATCTTGTTTTTAATGGTTGAGTATTTTGTTTGAGGACCCAACCATATACCAGAATGGTACCAAACAACCTGTTCATGATTTTAAACTTTCTGTTTGACGATCCCTCCATAACCTATATTTGAAGCATCAATTTCAATAATGCGGAAAGTCTTAGGATCTGGAATACTTAGATAAGAAAGACTTTTGATTAACTTTAGAGAGACTTGATGATTTTGGTCATTTGAGGACTCCAGATGAGAGGATTTTTCTTGAGTCCCTTATAGAAAGGTTGACAAATTATTCTAAGATTTGGAAAAAAAAATCTCAGACGTAATTAACATATCCAAGAAACCTTCTAAGTTGAGTCTTATCCTTTTATTTAATTAGGGGATTTATCAGCAAACTTAGTTGCTATGCTAATTGGAGTTATAGATCCTTGATAAATATTATATCCTAAAAATCTAATTCTTGTTTGATAAAATTTGATTTTCAAAGCTGAGACAACTAATTCATTTTGTTTAATGTAATTAATAATATACTCTTCAAAAATTCTTTAGTTGGTAGCCTATCAATTAAAAATAATTTATCAACTACTAATGAGTATAGTGAATGATTATTAGATCAATGAGAATGGAAAACTTCACAAGTTTTTAACATTTAGTCCTAACATCATATTGACATAACATTTGCACAAGTATATCATGTATGAAAATTCAATGTTCATATCTCATATCCATATACGACCTTAATAATAGCATATATAGCATATGAGTAACCATAATTTCATGTAAAGTAAGCTTTTCTCTTTTCACATTTCACATATATGTGCTATTATATCAACATAACATTTGAGCTAAATCACATCTTTAACTTTAATATAACAAATTATAATTCATTTTTTCATAAACATACTTTTAACTAGTAATTATCATGTGAAGTCTCCATTCGAAACTTAGGTTAGGATTCATATATGAATTCTGAAAACTCAACAAGCATTTAAGGGAATTTTTTATATAAAAAATCTAAAACAATAGAATTTATGCATACTTATTAGTTTAATCACTCGTTTTAATTAAGTTATAGCCCATTTTCCATTACTTTATTTCTTTTCTTTTCTAACCTCACAAGTTTTCTTCGGTTTCCTTTCTAACAATTATATTGAATTTAAGCTCTAATACTCCATAATTTATTTTTAAAATACATGGTTTGCTAGTGTTGGTTTGTAGAAAGGTGTCTAGATTTCTTTTAGGTTAATTGTTTTTTGGAAAAGATGAGTAGGTATTATTGAAAATTTTGTAGGAGAGCACATTCCTCCCTTTCCATTGACACCTTACAGCATGACAATGCCAAAAAGTTGTCCTACTTCACTTATATGACTTACTCAAGAGTTTCATTATGAATTTTACAATATAAAAAATCTCTTTCATCCTAATTTCTCAAGGTAAAATGTTTTTTTCCCATTCGATGATATTATCATAACTGACTTCAATCAACCTATAATCTGACTTGATGATAAATATTTATGCAATGGTTGATAATTTGCTATGATTTGTGTACCCATCTTATAATGGTTCATCATAATCTTTCAAAAGTTAAAAAAACTAGTTGCATCTATATTTGGTTCTTCATCTACACGTGAATTGTTACATCCATCATCATACTCCTTTTTAACATGGTTTTATAAGGCACATATAGTTTTTATGTATATTGCTGAACTAGATGTTGAGTCAATAGTCCTTTCTAACATGGTTTTATAAGGAACATATATTTTTCTTTGTGCAAACCAACATAAGTATTTCCATACAAACCTTTTTTTAAAAAAGATGCATAATCACAACATCTGACTGGTGAAACTTTTTATTTTTATATTTTGTACATGGACATCTAATTTCACCTCCACTAATATTATTTAAATTTAAAAGTGTAAAATTAATAAAACCCTCAACTCTTTTACAATAATTTTTCATATACAAACCTTTGGTGAATCTCGATACATCCAAGAACAATAATCCATTACTTAGGAAACTATATAAAATATTAGTGACAACATTTATTAATAATATAACAATCAATTCAAAATTCAACTTTGATAATTAAAAATGAATTCAAAATCTAATAACCAATTATTATTTGTACAAAAAATTAATGTTGTATAAAAATATGAACTAAATAAATCTAATTAATAACAAGTAATCGGTTCCAACTAAATATCTATCATTTATTTAATTTAAACTTATTCAATCTAAACTAATATCATTTAATTATTATCAATTCCATAAAAAAAATCAAAATTTCCAAAATCTTTAACTTAACAATAAAATTAATAAAATATGTTTGGTAGCCATTAAATAACCCATCATTTCTTCTAATATAATACACTTAAGTTATAAAATCAAACCCAGTTTCATCAAATTACAAACAAACTCATTTTTTCACAAATCCTAAACAAATTCTAACATCCAAATCATACTTCAATACAACAAAATTCTCTATGAAATGGTTGTAAAACACTTAAATGTACGAGAAAACTATAAATACTACATAAAGATATTACTTGGTATAGAAAATATTTTTTAAAAATAAATTAAGATAGTGATGCTGATACTCCCAAGTGTTGGGGTGGCTGAATTTATGAGGATGGAGCTTAAATTTATGAAAAAATACGGGGGGTTGCTATTTTGATTTGTGGTTAAAGAAAAAAAAGAAGAAGAAAAAAGGGGATGAAGTTTCTGTAGGTTATAACACTTTTAAATCTGTCAATGAAATTTTCGATGAAAATTGAAGACAAAATATTTTTGTTAGTAAGTTCATTGACAAATTATGACAAGCCAAATACTGATGGAATCACCAACATAATATTTATTTATTTTTTAATTATTTTTATTATGTTGGCATAATTATCAGGGGAACATATTCCGTCGCTAATTACATTGAAAATTTCCGACGGATATTTTCCATCGCTATTGTCATCAAATATTATCAACGTAATATTTTTAATCAGTAATTTCATTGTTATTTGATAATTTTTTAGAAGTGATATATTAGTTTTTTTTTAACCCTTAAAAGTGTCAAAATACATAAAAAGAAACAAAATTATAAAAAAATCGCTGCCTCAATGATAATGTTAATTCTTCTATTAAAACTTATTAAATTACAACTCATAGTTTTTTTAAAAGTATTTATATAATTAGAAATCAAAACTTAAACTTACACTAAAATTTATTTTTAAAAAAATTTTCTTCATTTCTGATGGCTTAAATTTTTAAGTAATTTCTTAGTATTAATTAATCTTGTAATTATTTATCAATTCAATATGAATAGTTTAAAATTTATTTGGGTTTTATTAAAAATTACATGTGGCATTCAATTTGAAATAGATCTTAATATTACATATTTAGAAATTAATTATTCATCAATCTCATATGTGTAATTCAAAATAACCTACAAAAATACAGTTATATACATGGAGGGGTGTGAGGCCCCTTATTTGATGGTCAAAGTAAGAAAATAACCTCTATCGGAGTAGCTGTCTCACTTTGGTTAAGTGCCTGACACCCTCATTTCTGCTACACAGTCCCCTGCGTAACTCCCTCTCGCTCTCTCTCTCGATTTATTAAGATCTGGAGTCGCTTTCCTGCTTGACTTTTATAACGAAAATGACCCATCATTTTTCCCATGAATAAACATCAACGTCTCTTCCTTGTTTTGTGCAAGTCTCCATTTTTTCTTCCTTGTTTTCCTATAAAAATCAAGGGAATTTAAGTTTTTGAGACACAAACAAAAATGACCCATCATTTTTCCTACGAATAAAAATCAACTTCTCTCGAGTTTTCTGTGCCTTTCTCCTTTTGCACTTTGCAGTGGACTGAGAGTTATAGTAATATATAGATACATGGGAGAATTAGATTTCCCTAGAGCATCATGTTAACATCAGATTTAGGGTTTCGGTTCTTAATGGAGTACAGCAGTGAAGTTACTTTTCGAAACACAAACACACACACACACACACGCAGTCCCTGATAATTAGATCATGTATTTATCTTCTCTCTACTTTTTCTGCTGTGCAAAACCTTTTTCCTGTGATTTTTCCCAGGATTCCATGGTAAGTTCCTACTTTCTTTACATGGTCTTGATGTAGTCAATCATATAACGGATAGTACTCGATCTGTTCTCTCTTCTATTTAGTTTCCTGGTATATGTTTTCAGTATTATTCTAGGCTGATGAACAGAGCTGATTTAACTTCTATAGTGATTCATCACTTGCATTTTTCTTTTTCTTTGTATTTTCTTTTTGGTGTTGTCATTTGCCTATATATTTTAAGAACAAAAATGTTTGTAATATTTTGAGTTTCTTTTTTCTTTTTCCCTGCTATGATAGATTTACTTTTCTACTACAAATTCTATGCACTTATATATATATATATATATATATATATATATATATATATATATATATATATATATGTTTTTGTAAGTCTTTCGCCAAACTCGATTCTTTTATGTAATAATGGGATGACTTAAGATCAGGGTTTCATGGGACATTTCTCTTATTGTAGGTTTTGTCGATGTTTGAAATCTCTTTTCATTTAAACAGGAATGACAAAACTAGAAGGCCCCTGTGGGTGGTTTTGCAAGGCTGCTAGATGGGGAATATTGTCCAAAACCACTCTACTGTTAGCTTTGTTAAGTAGTTGCTTTCCGTTTTATCTGTACACTGTTGACAGTGATATGGCCCCTAATCCAGATACGTGAAACCTTTCTTACAATGTATTTATTATTATCAATGTCTTTTTCTTTCGTGATATAGCATGTCACATTCTTTGATAATGCTGATTTAATGGCTAGATTGTCTAGAGCTTGATATGAAAGTTGCTAGCAGCTAAACTTTGCCCCTTGTACTTGCCTTCTTCATTAACAAGTCGCCAGTCACATCCACCCAGCATACCTAGGTGTGACTTATTATATATCTTGATGAACCGTGCCGATCACTTCCTAAATGCACATACTGTGCTATTTAATGCGTGAATTTGAAGTGGGGTGCGTGTTCTAGCTAGAAGTTTATACTGCAGTGGTCCGTATTACTTAGTTGTGAGAGAATTAATCGTGGGAGAGAGCTTCTTTCAGCCCACTCGTGGATAGGACAAAGGGGTTGAACTAGCTGCCGACTCATTCATTCAAGCACTAGTAGAAAAAAAGGCGAATGGTGTTTCTTTTGCTACTGTGATTGTGTGAATGATGCGGGAGATAATTTTCCATCCTCTCCTTTTCTGTGCTTGGACTGAAGGGAGCTCCTTCCTTCTCTTGCTTTCATTTATTGAAGAAACTGTCTAATACAGTTTGTTCGATGGTTAAATTTCTACTTTCTTACCATCACCATCATCTGCCAGCTGATACTTTGGCTTGTACTGTTCTGTCATATCATGATCAACTAATTAATGTTCTTAATTTTCTTGTTTCAAATCTCTTCCACTATTAGTACTGTCATCCTGCCAATACGTAGAAAGAATTGTACATTTTCTTACACAACTGTTTAATGCTAATTACCAACTGGCATACCTGTTTTGCTTTGCAGGGAAACAACACATGTTGAAGTGGTAGCCAACCAGTCGATTTACTATTCAATTTCCTTGAAGAGAAAAACGCCCCTCCTCCTCACTATTTTGGGCAGACAAAGAGGCATTCTCTCTGAATTTTCCATGTCAAATGAATTTATAAGATCATTTGTTACTTGTCTTCCCTTTTCTCCTTAATTTGTGACTTTTTTTGGAATTGTTTTTGGACAATATTGAGACTTCCTTTGGATAATTTAAACTCTGGCTAGCAACATATGATATGGTCTCCCAGATGTCAAAACCTGGAACTGTTTGAATTAATCTTCGCCTATGCTCCCTCTTTCGTTTCTTGGTTAGAAGTACTTCGCATTATTTCTCTTTGTCAGTTCAATTATCTCTTCATTCCAGGTTTATGAAATAATGGATTTATTTTTCTTATTTTCATTTCATAATCCATACAGGTAAAGTAAATGAAACTGGCCTAGTTGAGTGACTTATAGCGATGTTTATATATATATATATATATATAGATAGATGTTCTTCCTACGCAGCAGGAGGTTGAGTAAATTGTTTTTAACATAGAAAATAATATTTTGGTGACACATCAATATTTTTAAACAAGCCAAAAAAATTTAAGGCTTAAATAATTTACTTGATTGAATTTAATAAGTTTAATTAATTTAATAATATGATAAAAAAAATATTGATAGTAAATTAAGTGAAATTTTTTTTTTGACAATAATTAACTATAAAAAATAAGCTATCAATATTATATTCAGGAGGAGAAAAAAAAAAACTCATTGAAGACTTGTAGTTACTCCACCATGGACACCATTTCTTCGTTAGAAAGAGCTTAACGAGACAATTATATTGTCATTGCAAAATGTTGCATAATGACATCAAAAGAGACCACATGCGCCGTTATAGCAATAATTCAGAAAGCAAACCAAATAAAATATCATAGATCAAAGTTAATCTTTCAAAATCGTAACTCGTGAAACCCTACACTCAAGGTCAATCAGGAAGCTCAATATCTAATTAATTTAATGTTGAAAGATGAAATAAAAAAATATTAGTCTAAAAATTTTTCCAAAGTAAAAAAAAAAATCAAAAGAATAAGAATTAAATCTGATAGAAAAAAATTGAAGGAAGGAGGATGAAATCTTTTTAAAAAATTCAATTTATAATTTATCTCATATAAAGCAAATAACAATAAAAAGAAGGAGGACCACATATGATAGATGAAAAAATTGGAGGATGAAATTAAAAAATTTTAATTTTATAAATTATCCCAAATAAAGCAAATAGTAACCAAAAAAATGAGGACCAAATATGATAGATAAAAAATTGAAGGATGAAATTGAAAAAAATTGATTTTATAAAATATTTCAAATAAAACAAATAATAATAAAAAGAACAGGGGCCAAATTTGAAGGAAAAATAAATTGAATGACTTCTTTGAAAAATTGAAGTGTTAGACACATAAATTAACGAGGAGAGAAAAAAGAAGTCGATGCCAAACTAAAGGTCCGTTGGCTACATGCGCTGCCTGGGAAGCCACCGTTTGGTAGCCGGATAACGCTGCACACGTGCTGCTTGAATGATGTTATTGCCTCTCATACGCTAGCGTGTGTATTGCACGCGCCAACCATATTTTTTTAAAAATAATAATAATAATTTATATTTAATAAAATACCAAATTGCCTTTTAGTCTACTTGATTATAACAAAAAAATCATGTTAAAAATACAAAAAAATCCCTAAACATCATTTTAATATTTTATGTTTTTAAGGATAGTTAAGTCATTTTATAATGCTAAAAGTTATAAAAAAATTTATTTATTCAAATCAATGAATCATGTTGAAAAGAATGTTTACCTCCTTCTACAAATAAATTATTTGATTTTATTCGAGAATTAAAAAATAATCATTTCATGTAACCATAAAAATAAAAAGAAACTTTTTACTGATTTTTTTTTGAACATCACGTCCCTCTTGATTTTCAAATTAAGAGCACCATTAGGGTACAAGCTCACCTTTTTGCCTTAATAAAAGGGGGATTGGTGGGTGTTTCGAGTCCAGATATAGCTCACTTGAATTAAAAGATGCCTTCAAATTTTTATCTTGCTGTTCTTAGAGGGGGAAAGTACAGTTGCCATCACTTATATATCTATTCATTTGAAACTGTGCTATGAGGTCCATTTACCATTATCGAAACCTTAGCTTCCACTTTATAGCACATATTTTGATATGCCTTTCTTTCCTTGTTAACCATGCTTGAACAATATGTCTAGGGTTTGCTTTCTTGGAAATAGACATGCTGGGCGCTAATATTTTTATGCTGGTGGCTGGTTTCCAATGCTGGAGAGATCGTGCGGTGAGTGTTGAAACATGTGACATCTTTTGCCAAATATGGACGAGGCCTCAGCTCCCTAGAGTAGCCTTCTTCCTGTTATGGAAATTCAACCTTTTCTCTTGGCACAGAATCATGTTTCTTTCTGAGCTCTTGAAGGCTTGGTGCCCATTGACGTTGCATGCAGACTGCAATGTGGTCCTCGATCGTCTCTCTTCATGGAGGAGGGTTATCATCACAAGACATTTGCGGCCAGATTTGGGCACAGGATATCAGATCACTTCTATATTTGTTTTTGGTAATTGTGGATGTCCGGACCAGCTTACATGCACCATGACTAATCTTTCGAGGTTCTAAAATTAATGACCATGTAAGCTTCTAGTAGCCCTGAGATTTGTGGCACTCGAACTCACTACAAGATTTAACAGTTTTATCGACGGAATTTTTCCGTCGGCGTAAGACACATATTTTGTCGGTAATTCATCAGTGATGAAATCACCGACGGAAATGCTTTGTTGGTGAATCTTTCCTCGGTAATTTTTTGTCCATCGGTAAATCCGTTGGTAATAAAAAAAATATTATTACCGACAGATTTACTGACGGAACAGACGCGTCGGTAATAATATTTTTTTATTACCGACGGAAATTCCATCGGTAATTCCGTCGGTAATTTTTTAAAAACATTTTTTAAAAAATTTATTTTATAAAATTATAAAATAATTAAATTAACATAAATCAACACTCTATAATATATACTCAAAATGCTTGGAAAAAAGAATAAGAAAATCAACTCAAACAAATTTGCAACAAATAAATAAAACAAAAAAATAAATTCAACTAAAAAAATTCATATGAAAAAAATAAAGTTGCAATTGCTAAAAATTTAAAAATCCTATAAATAAATCAACTAAAAATTGATCTTATATGAAAAAAAAAATCTCACAACAACATTCATACAATTATTAAGAACAAAAACAATTACAAATAAAATAAAAAACAAATATAGTGAAAAAAATCATGACAAAAGAAGAAAAAAAAAATCTTACCTTAATGTAGTTGCAAGTGAAGCTAAGGAGAGATTTTTTTTCGTAAAGCATATTAATTAAAAAAAACCAAGAGGATAAAAGAAGAAAGAAGAAGAAGACATACCCGAGCATGGAGGAAAAGAGAAGGAGATGAGGAGATAAAAGAAGAGAAAGAAATAGATATTGATGTTTTTTATATATAATGAAGAAGTAGAAGAAGAAGAAGAAGAAGAAGAAGTAAAAGAAGAAAAATAATAAGAAATGAGTCTGTCTCTTGTGAAATAAGGGGATTCAGGTTTTTTATTGGGGTGCGTTAGCGACGAATTTACCGACGGATAATTGGATATTAATATTTTTTAATTATTCCATCGGTAATTCCATCGGTAATATTTAATTTAAATTTTCAATTTTGTAAAAAGTTTTCAGAAACCGCCAATAATTACGGATGATTTTTCAATCCGTCGGTGATTCCGTCTGTAATATTTAAATGAAAAATTTAAATTAATTGAATTTTTTCAGAAAACCACCAAATAACACCGACGACATTTCAATCCGTCGGTATTTTGTCCGTAAAGAACAACAATTAACAGTGCAATTGGAAAGTGAACAGTTCTGGAGCTCTCTGAAAAATGCCGACGAAATTTATTCCGTCGGTAATTCTCTTTGTAATTGACATGATGAACAGTGTTCACAAGTTTACCAACGAAATTACCGACGGAATTTATTCCATCGGTAATTTCGTTGGTAAAAATGACACGCTATCATTTTTTTTTTGCTTTGTTTTAATTTTTTTCCCACGGTAATTCCCTCGGTATATACCGAGGGAATATTTCCGTTAGTAAAATCTCTCGGAAATTTACCGACGAAAATATTCCCTCGGTATTTCCATTTGTATTTATCGATTTTCTGGTAGTGACTAGTGACCTTTAGGGAGTAAACTCATGGCCTAATCAGTTGAACTATATTCCTCAAGGTTTCGCTTCTATACTTTATTTAAGGACTTATTGTTTCTTTATATATATATATATATATATATATATATATATATATATATATAAAGAGGATAATGAAATATATAGACTTATGCAAAAATACAAAACCAACACAAAAACAAATATGCATGAGAGTACACTAATTAATAGAAACAATATGTCTATATATTTCAATAATATTTAAATATATATTTTGTTAAAATTCCTTTTTCCAGTCTTGCATTTTTGCCTCTCGTGCCTAAAAACAAATCCTTGCATTTATTTTAAAGTTTATGTATGTCTTGTTAATAATTGATATCATTTTAGCATTTTAATTTCTATGCCCTTGTTTTTAATATAAAAAAACAAAATATTTATCATATCGGATGCATTTTTTTTTGTTCTATATATAATTTGTTTATAAAATCTATTGAAGCTTGACCCACGTTAAAATGCATTTGAAAGGGCAGCATTCCAAAATCCTTTTAAAAGTTTTTTCCTTTTATTACATTGCATTGAAAATAAATATTTTATTGCTCCCTTTTAGTTTTTTAGAAAAATCGACTCATGACAAGCTATTATCTTAAATTTTAAGGAGTAACACCTTGGTCCATTTTATGTTTGAAACATATCTTCCTTTGAAAATTTCAAGCTTTTTGGTCTAATATTCATCAATGATACCTGAGTATTAATCGAGAGTATTAATTTCTTAATAAGTTCAAAGCATTCATATCACTAAATCATACCTTTAACTAGATCAACTCATAATGGTTACTGCTTGGATATTTAGAATTAAGACATTAAATCCTCATTAAATAAAAATTATGAGTGAATCTTGGTGCTATAAAATAAATGAACCTGAATAGGTCATTATCCATGGGTCACTATTACATAAACAAAACATTTAGCGATTACTCCTTTTAAGATATGGGTTGGATTCAATGAGCCTAACATCGACTCATCCAATTATTCATAAATATGGTTTGATAGGCTATTAATTGTCATAAGTTGTGATCAAATAGTAAATGGTTGTAGATATGTCAATTCACTAAGAAATTAAAAGTGTCAAAGATAACATTTGTAGATATGTCAATTCACTAAGAAATTAAAAGTGTCAAAGATAACATGGACTATAAAATGAATATGCTTGAACCCATTTGTCCACCCAAAGTTTAATTCATAGCAGTAGACTTGCTACCACCCATGTAGATGACCGTTAGGTATAACAGACCATTAGAATTAAAAGACAAATTAGGAATGCAATTACTTCAATTAAGATGCTTTAAGGTGATAGTATCTTTCTTTTAGTATATCCGGTTCATTTTCTTAGATCTTTGAAGACCAGTTAGGATTTCTAGTGATCATAATACTAGGTGACAATTTCTCTTTTTATTTTTATCCCATTTTCAAGTCAAACATATTTTATGAGTTTGTCGCGAAGTTAAGTGTGACAAATTTCATCTGCCCATGTTATGTTTGTATGATTTTAAGCCTTATAATTTGTTTTAGTTTGTGTGCTACATCATATTCGTGATGTCCAAAAACACCTCGATATATGTTTGGTTTTGTAAAATAGAATTTTATTTTATGTTAGTAAAAAAATTTAAAACAACATGGACCAAATTTAATATAGAAACCAAACAACAACCTTTTTTTTTTCATTTTTACTTTTCATGATGTGTAGAAAACGATAGTTTGGTCCCTAAAAGTTTTACTTTTTTTTTTATATTTTTAGTCTCTATTTTTTAAGGTATCACATTTCAATCCTAAACTTTATTTTTTCATTTCAATACTTGAAATTTGAAAGTCGCGAGAGAGTTGTCAAAAAATAAGAAATAAGAGAGAAAGTGGTTCGTCAACCATAATTCGCCAACCTAAAAGACTAATCTTAGTGTTAATGGGTTCTTCTTAGAGATAAAGGGTTTAGTGGAGGAGGTGTTTCTCTCTGAACATCTCATAAAAATATATTAACACCTATAAAATATATTAACACCTATATTTTTATAAAATATAATTCGCCAATTTTCTATAATTTACCTTGTTTTTTCTAAAAATTATATCATTGATTTTCCTTGAATGTTTGGATTTTATACCTAAAAACCTAAATTTGGAATTCTCCATAATTACTCATAATTAATTTAAATATGTTTATTTTGGATGTAAACAAGTTTAGTATTAATATCATTTTTCTTAATTTTTTTAAATTAAGCTAAACCTCGTATATTTTGAGCATGGTAAAACTTTCTTTCTATACTTTAAAAAATTATACCTTATATATCAAGTAAACCTCGGTAGGTTGGCCATGATTTTGTTTTTTAATTTTTTTCAAAATGACATTGATTTGGACAATTTGTTTTTTAAAAAAACTATAACATGTTATTTTAGAAAAAAAATAATTTTTTTTTATCAAGTGTAGTTTCACTTGATAACCCAAGTTTGCTTGGATAGAAATTAAACTTAGTCTGGTCTAGTATCTAGGTGGTTAGGTTTCCAGATTAATTTGCCTAGCCAAGTCAGTTTTCAAATAGTGCTCTAGACTCTTTTTATATT
The DNA here is from genome assembly GCA_007827005.2 of Populus simonii. Taxonomy (NCBI): domain Eukaryota; kingdom Viridiplantae; phylum Streptophyta; class Magnoliopsida; order Malpighiales; family Salicaceae; genus Populus; species Populus simonii. The sequence continues at coordinate 13,569,328 of CM017482.2, forward strand.
TGGATTGGATTTTTCTTCTTGATATTTTTATTGGATAATTATATTAGGATGCAATCTCTCAAGCCAAATTATACTGACAAATAAAAAAAAGTTGAGAGCCAGTTTAATTATTTATATAAATAGTAAATCATGTTAATATATTTTTTTTGTCATTTTTAATCAAGTTTGTGGCTCAATTAGGGTGGTTAGCGTGCAACGCAATTTGGTGTTGCAAATTTGATTTTAGGTAACGACTCCATTTTCTTTAAAACAAACACAAATGACATGTCGTCTGTATTTATTTTTGAACAAAAAAAGAGGTAGATGACTTGTCATTCGTGTAACACCCTGATATTTTGTATACAATTAAAGACAATATTTTCACATGACATCCATGAAATTGAGGCTAAATATGTTTTTGGAAGAAAAATTCTCTTTCCAAATAAATCCAATTCATTTACATAATATCATTTATATTGAAAATCCTATTTATATTAACATGTTTCATCCTTATTACAAATCGTTCATTATCACTTTCAATAATTAATCTATCTAAAATCTTCTCCTCCATTTCTTGCATAAAACCACATCACAAATAACTTCCACATGATAACCTTAAGCATTCCACCAATTCAATTCAATTCATTTATTCATCCATTACATCATTTCACATCACATTGCATAACCATTTCATAACATGTCCATATATCATGATCTTGCAATATACACATCACATTCCATAATGCTAAAAGTAAGGTTATAAAATTTAATACATAACAAAATGAAGTTATTAAACATTTATGAACTATGCAGTTTACATAGAATTATATACATAATAAGACTATACAACAATAACATCTAGATTAATGTTGTCCTATAATAAACCTGCATAAATAAAATATTATAAGATACATTAGTTAATCATAATATGTGTATATATTCTTGAAAAGAGAGAAGATATTAACATGTTTATAATAGTTTTGACATCAATTTCCCTAACAAAATTAAATTTATTTTAATAACAACATTATGAATTTCATATATCAATATCAATGTTTATCTTTTACATATATATTGAAACAAGTCACTATTCATACATCTAACTTTAACATAATCTCATTAGTAATAACTTCCACCCAATTGATCCATTATGAATCATAATAATCACCTTACTCATCATTCATATAGTCGACAAAGTAAAAATCCATAACCTTAGCCTTGTTTATATGACGACTAAGTATATAGTTTCATAACCTTAGGCTTCGTTTGTTTGTTGGAAAGTAGTTTTCTTTTGGAAAGTGATTTCCGAGAAAGTGAATTCCGGGAAAGTGAATTATTTTATGATGTTTGGTAGTGTAATGGAAAATAAATTGGAAAACACTTTCCAGTGTTTGGTTATGTCATGAAAAATGAGCTGGAAAATAATTTATTAATGTTTTTTTCTCTCAAGTTTATTAAAATAATGAGGAACAAATCTTACAAATTTAAAAGTTGAATAAGAATGAAATTAAAAAAAAATATAATTTCATAAATTATCTCAAATAAATAAATAATAATCAAAATAATAGATATCAAATCTAAAAAATTAAAAAAAATGAAAGATGAAGAAATTAAAATAATAATAATTAACATTTCATAAATTATTTTAAATAAAATAAGTAACAATCAAAAGAATGAGGACCAAATTTGATAGATAAAAAATTTCAATAAAAAAATGATAAGGAAAAAGTAAATAGTAATTATAAAAATAAGGACCAAAGTTAATATAAAAATTAAATTTTAAGAGATGAAATTGAAAAATAAATATTCAAAACAAATTATATATAGCAATCAAAAGTTTGAGGATCAAATTTGATATAATCAGCAAATAATGACATTTCTAAATTTTGCACAACTTCTAGAAAGTGTTTTCCGCTCAAATTTTCCAGGAAAACACTTTCCTGAAAACCAAGCCAAATTTTCCTTTGACTTGAAAGTGTTTTCCGTTGACCAACTTTTCTAATGACAAACAAACACAGGAAAGTTTAGAAAGTGGTTTTCCGGAAACCACTTTTCGAAAAACAAACACAGCAAACGAGAAAACACTTTTCTGGAAACCAAACCAAATTTTTCTTTGACTGGAAAGTGTTTTTCGTTGACCGGAAAGTGTTTTCCATTGACCGGAAAGTGTTTTCCGTTGACCAACTTTCCTAATGGCAAACAAACACAAGAAAGTTTGGAAAGTGATTTAAAATTGCCTTAGTCTCATCTACATAATTGACTAATGAAATAGTTCCATAACCTTACTCGCATTTTCAAGGCTAGCTAAGTAAATTGTTTCATTACCTTAGTCTTGTTTACATAGCACACTAAGTAAATAGTTGGAAATTATATGCATATTTTTTTTCCACTGTATATACTATTGCCAAAAATACATTTTCTAAATCCAATATTTTCTAAATTGTATGCATAATTTATTTTTTTCATTGTATACATTATTTGCCATGGTACATTTACCAATCTTGTTTCCATATAAGATATTCAAACCTCCCAATCCTTTAATGTTTTTATCCCTTTTCCAAATTTCTCAACTTACACATTAATTATTCGGTCAATATGAACATATCATCAACATGCACACATATTATTTTCCAAACTTCTTAATATATACTAGAACATATCATCACAACAAGCAACATTACTTATACTCATACAATATTTTAATATTCACACATGCATTCCAATGTATCTCAAATTATCTCAACATGCATTCAAATCAACAAAACCATTTAAATTACTAATTCTTAAAACCTTGACTTTGCCACATTTAACACTACAAAAGCATCCAACATCTAGTCCAGAACTTTATGTAAAACATACATTACATACACAATACTTGTATCTAAACAAAACTCTTTTCTTAAAAGACATAATTATTCATGAAAATATATTAATAAACATATAATCTCATACAATTCAACTAATTTTCAAAATCAAGTCTATAATCAACTTAACAACATCTTATAATTTTAGCAAAACATGTATAATTTTGATTCTACTCTCTTTCTTACCATCCTAAATACATACCATAACCACACCAATTTAGAATTATTCATACAATTTCAACACTTTTACCTTACTTTTATATTATTAAACTCACAAATTTATAGTACATACACATATATTCAAGTAACCATTTGCCTTATACCCTAATTCTCACACAATATGCATCAAACTAGCACATAATTATACATTTTTCATTCAATTCTTCCATTTCCCCCATAATTTATCATGGACAGCGCTAGGGTTAGGAATTACCATGGTTTTTCTTTTAATTTCCATCCTTATCTCACTCTCTTTATCTATTATTTCATGCCACTTAACCAATTTATAAGCAATTTTTCATCTTCCCCAAACTTTTCTCATAAACCCTAGGTGAGAGATTATGGATTTCTCTACCCAAACTCAAATAACGAGAATTAAAGACTATAGGATACATTTGTTTTTTTTGCCTTTTTTAATATCATTTGTTTTTTTTTTTTTTAATTTTATAATTCAATGAGGGGTTTGAATTTAATTTTATCATTCGGTATTTGATAGTTGATATGTGATAAATTAATTTTTATATTTTCTATCATATAATAAAATAAAAAATTATTTCAACTAAGTGAAGTGCATAATATATTTTTGCAATGTTAACATACTTATTAAATATCAATTAAAAATAGAATAAAATATTTTAAAATTCAAACCATTTTATCAAGTTAAATAACAATACCAATACCAATATATTTTTTATATTAAAAAAAAAATTATGTTCAAACCGCAAAGAAAGCTTTGAGAGATAAACTAGTTAAAACCTAAAATGAAATATGTAAAAGAAAAAAAATAGGAGTATTTGTGGGGGCGTGGCAGGGTGAAGTGAAAGGAATATCGTGCAAGATTCCCAATAATGACTTCATGGCCAGCTGGCCAAACTAATAAAAGACAAAACAAAAAAAAAAGTTCTAAAGAAATTAAAAAAAAAAGGGAAAATGTTTTTGTTCATCCGTCCCTGTTGTCTTGGTCTAGAAATATACATTGTGTTATAGTTGGTCTGGTCAGGTCTCTAAAAAGTAACATAAACACAGAGAGAAGCAGGAAGAATAGTTTGGAAGAAGACTCGTTGATTTGATCACAAGGTTCATCTCACACCTCAATTCTCATTGTATCTCAAAGGCCCCCCCTTTTTTTTTTGCCTTTTCTAAATATGAATGAATGCAAATCATTAACACCCACTTTTGGTTATTCAAGAAATTCATGCATCTTCCTTTTGTTTTTTGTAGTTATTTAAATCCAGAAAGTTGATCGGAAGAATAGAGGAAATACACAATCCATGTTATCATCAACCCTCCCTGCCTGTAAGTCAATTTCTTCTCTTCTCTCTCTCTCCTTTTTCCCCCCCCTCTTTACTGTGTTATACTATGTTCAATGTGGAGGGAGGGGTAGAGGGAGATCATTTCTCGTCATTTTAAATTATGGGTCATGCTGGAATGTTGATTGTGGACTTTAGAGAATGAGATTAAAGTGGATGTTGTAAAGGGAAGTTTTTTCTTTAGCGGGCTCTCAATTTCTTTTCATAGTGAGCAAATTGAAACTTTTACACAGATGGGTGAATCCAATTATACTGATTTCATTAGCTTTTTTTGCTTGATGTAGTTGTTTTATCTTTTTTGAATGCTAATGATTGATTTATGGTGAACTGTGGATGTTGAAATGTGTAAAGTATAAGATTGACATGTTTAACATGCTTTTCATCTGATGTGGCAGAGCCTTACGTTTGCTATTCCAACGTTGTATATCTTGTTTCATATGGATTCCTACGACTTTTGATTGCTTCAAGCAAGTCTTGATGACCATGAGTTCAACTGTTTCAACTTCTCAAGGATTCCTTCCCCAGGCAAGGCATGGTTCGTTTGAATCCTCAAATGTTCTTGCTTCTGGTTCTTTAGGTCAGCCCGAGCTGGAATCCAATGGTAGCAATGAAGTGGAATTGATTTCTGCATCCTGGAACCAGGATTATGGCTGCTTTGCTGCTGGCACAAGCCATGGCTTTCGCATTTATAATTGTGAGCCTTTTAAGGAAACTTTCAGACGTGATCTCAAAAGTGGGGGATTCAAAATCGTTGAGATGCTGTTCCGGTGCAACATTCTGGCACTTGTTGGTGCTGATGCTAATTCTCAGTATCCTCCAAACAAAGTTTTGATCTGGGATGATCATCAGAGCCGGTGCATTGGTGAATTTTCATTTAGGTCTGAGGTTCGGTCTGTGAAGTTAAGGCGGGATCGCATTGTTGTTGTTCTTGAGCACAAGTTATATGTTTATAATTTCATGGATTTGAAGCTTCTTCATCAGATTGAGACTCTGGCAAATCCCAGAGGACTGTGCTGCCTTTCTCATGATTCAAATACATTTGTGTTGGCGTGCCCTGGGCTTCATCGGGGCCAGGTCCGAATTGAACACTTTGGGTTGAATGTCATGAAGTTGATTAATGCTCATGATTCTCATATTGCATGCTTGACCTTGACAATGGATGGCTTGCTTCTTGCGACTGCTAGTACAAGGGGCACTTTGATAAGAATTTTCAATACAATGGATGGCACTCGTTTACAAGAGGTAGCTTGTTAAAAATATAGTTTACAAGATGTCATCTTGAAATTTCACTGCAGTGCTGATGTAGCTGTATGTTACTTGATAGGGAAGTTGTATCATATGCTAAAAACTTATTCTGAGGTGCCAGTTATTTGTTACTTGCTTGTATCACTGATATAATGTTTAATGAAGCTCACTTCATTTGTTCATCATTCCCTTTACTTGGATTAGATTCCTCAGCAGCTATGGAAGCTTCTGGATTAGTATCCAATTAAATTTTAAACACTAATTGTACTATTTTCAGAACACGGGAATACATTCCCCTCTCTCATCCCTTAGATGAGCAGCTAATAAAATTTTAAACAGCATTTTATGTGCTGATAATACCACTTTTCTGCAGGTGAGAAGAGGAGTTGATAGAGCAGAGATTTATGGGATTGCACTCTCTCGGAATGTCCAGTGGTTGGCTGTATCGAGTGACAAAGGTACTGTTCATATCTTCAGTCTAAGAGTTCGAGTGGCTGGAGAGGACTCATCCTCTCATCTGAGCCCTGCTCAGGGCCCGGCATTGTTAGAACAGAATTCATCATCTTCCCTTGATGGCCTTATTTCTCCTAGCACTAGTGCGAATCCTGGCTCGTCATTGTCTTTTATGAGAGGTAAGAAAGCTCTGTTGATAAATGGTTCTAAAGATGAACCTATAAATCCTTTCTTATTCTGCTTCCTGTTTTTCCTAGTTTTCCATTCTCTGTTCTTTTGGTTTGAAAAGAACGAAAAGGCTTTAAATGACTCTAGTAACGACAATCTAGTTCATGGCTTGGATGAAGACATATAACTCCTATAATGAAATACATGGAGAAAATTTGATTTTTCAGTAATGAAACCTCGCGATATATTGTTGAAAGTTGCAAAAACATGAAAGAAGTGTCTAAAATATCATCTCATTTCTTTTCCCAAGATGTGTGATAGAGAATGCAAGAAATGGGAAGATGTAAATCTTAAATCTTACTACCTACCAATTATCAATCCTTGAATCTCCTATGGTTCTTATGAATCCACAGAAACCAAGGTTCTTGAAAGCAAGACGGAAAAAGCATTCAACATTGTAATGGTAAAATGATGATAAGTTGATTGTTTGCTTGTCAATCAGTTCCGGGAGACATGCTCTTTCCCTTGCAATGTTGCTTCTAGTTGCTTCTCTTCATGAGATTTGTGCCTTCAACTCTTCAAGTATAGGATGGCCAATTTCAATTTTTCACCAAATTTAACTTCCATGTCTTCTATTTTTTTAAGAACTAAATTAAGAATGACTTCTTGAAGCAATATAAAAAAACTCAATATCCATCTCAAATGACCTCTGTATATACATTATCCATGAAAAATTGAAGATAATTCCAGATAGCACTAAGTTGAGATTGGAAGCATGGAATGCCTTATCATTAATCACAACTTCTCATAAAACCATAGAGTTTGAACGACTCACGTTATATTTACCCCCTATCATATCGAAGAAATGCAGAAATCTAACCCAAAACTCCACTAGTAGCGTCAAATCATCGATGTGATAGCTTGTTTTATTCTTTTTAAGAACCATCATTTTTATTTTTCCCTGCTACGAACATTTTATGGAAAAAGTTTATGGAGTAATTCTGCAGCGGGCTAACAGAAGTTGCTGAACTAATGGATTTAAAAGTAAAACTAGAACTAATGAAACTGTAATTGGCTCCATGGGAAGTAACTACACCTCAACTGCCAAATGTTTTTGCGTTTGGAATTGCATTTGGGTGCATTTCGAAAGTGTTTTTGGTTTTAAAAAAAATTAAATTGATGCTTTTTTTTTTTTATGCTTTCTGATGATTTTGATATGTTGATGTCAAAAATAAAAACAAAAATTCTAAAAAAAAATTATTTTGATGCATTTTCGAGCGCAAAACACTTTTGAAAGGCATCTCGAACCACAATACCAAACACGTGTAATCAATCTGAGTCACAAATCTGAATTTTCCTTATTTTCTTTCATTTCTTTCTTAGGGCAAGAAAGAGGGACTGGGCTTATCCACTTGGTCTGAACATCTTTTTTCCTCCCCTTTTTTAATCCACTTCCTGTATGTGAGATGGAGTCCTCTGTATGTGAGATGGAGTAGGTGCTTTGATTTCCTTTTGGCAGTAATAGTAGGCATTATCTTTGGTTGTTATTTCCTTAATAGCTTCTTATAACTCTTGTTATTACTATTTAATAAATGAAATTGGCTGGTTCATCAAGAGAGAGAGAGAGAGAGATGAGGGTTATATATATCTTATGGGAGACCTTTTCCACACGCATTCTTGTTTCTTTTTCTTGTAAATAAAGTCTCATATTTCTTGTGCTTGTCCAGGGGTTTTGCCAAAGTATTTTAGTTCTGAGTGGTCATTTGCTCAGTTCCACTTGCCTGAAGACACTCAGTACATTGCAGCTTTTGCATCTCAGAATACTGTCATTATTGTTGGCATGAATGGGAGGTAATGCGGTTATTTTCATCCTGTTACCTGATGCTGTTATACATGTGCTTCTGTTTTCCTATTTGGCTACATAAGAAACTATAATTTTGAAAGTAAAGGATTTAAAAATAAATAAATTATGGTTCATTAAAATTAATAACCCTAGCACTTAAAAGAAAAAAAAATGATTGCTTGTCGTAATTCATTGTTGACCTTATGCTCTACAAAGATTTATTTTTTGAATCTCCATAACCTAACCAACCACATCTTCCTGATCTGTTCGCTTTTTTCTGAATGAATTGGAAGATAGAAAAGAAATGTAGATGGAAATTGAAACTACTTTTCATAATTGAATGTACCTACAATGTAGATGGTTTAGCTAGTGTGCCTTCAATAATGACCATATTAGGTGGTGATCATTGTTGGCAAAGCTTGTAGTGGTAAAATTGTGGATATTGGACATCGGGCACAACGATATAAATACAGTGTTTTGCATGTGTACTCTCTCTCTCCATCTCTCGACAGAATAGTTCTTCACAATTTTCTATATCTTAAAGATTTTTCCATTACCAGCTTTTACAGGTGCAGCTTTGATCCGGTTCATGGAGGACAGATGTTGCAGCAGGAATATGTCCGCTTTCTACAAACTGAGAGCCGGCCTGGATAGGGCAGGCTGTTAATTATACCTACAATATTTATTCTCCATACTCTGTAAATATGATTTTAAACATTCATAAATGATTACACAAAAATATACATATAACTGTATAATATTCTTGGATTCAGTAATCAAGGCTCGATGACACAATCTCGTGAAGTCGCAAACTTAGCGCTGAATGGTAGCTATTAGACAATTTACTTTGTGCTAAGAACTTGTACACTGGGCATATTTGATCACTTGTTTTGGCTAGCAATTACATAAAACAAAACTGTGTAGTGTAGGTTTATAGAATGCAGGTTCCAAAAGATTGATGACTGTTAAGTTCAGTAAAGATACATGCATTGAAAGGAAACTATTCATTCCTGCATTTGAAGTATATGAATCATATTTAAGATCAACTATATGACATGCTTCTACTGTAATTTTTCTTTGAAGAGCGAAGAAAAAGCCTTCGCACACATAACTGCAAAGAACCAAACGAAAATCTTGTCAAAACTCAAGGGGTTGTTATCAACTGAAACAAGTACCAAGTAATGTAGAAAAGAAAAAAAGAAAAATATTCCTGTAAATTATCCCTGTGATGTTGTCAGGGAAGTAAGACTTTCGCAATAAATGGTAAGATTTTCTGCAGAGCAAGGTAGTATCTTCCTTCTAAATGTTTTCTTTTCCTCATCGTAGTAGAGCAGAAGACGAGTACCAGAGTTGAATATGATTTCTGTACCCTTGACGCACTGGAGTTCTCCAACAAAATTCGGAGAAATTTTGCTTATGTCGATTGTGCATGCTTTTGACCATATGGAATTCTCGGGATTGGTTAGTCTCCATATTGCAACGTGAGATAATTCTGAAGTCTCCACCATGTACAAATGCCCACGTAGTTCCACCAGTTGCGTTGAATGTCGAGTAGGCGATCTCCAATGACGAGGAGTGTCAGTCCTGTCAGCAGGATGAGTTATGGTTTGGAACTTCTCGTCACTAAGTTTAAACGAGACAATAAAATCGTTATGCCTGTGGAGTGCTTGATGTTGCCCAAGATCGATCTTCCAGTAAATAGTTTCGTTAGCAAAAGCTGGAAAACTAAACTGCTCCACCAAATATGGGCAACCTTCTTTTACTGCCCTCCATTTAAGTCCTCCTTTCTCTGGAAGAAGAGTGAAAACAGAGCACTCTAGTTTGCAATTCAAGGAAGTTCTTGATTGCCGAGGAATATTTAACCGCACAATCTTGTGTGTTTTTGCTGAGCTCAGATATCCGATCCCGAATCCTGCTATTCCACTTCTATCATATGGCAGTGCAAGAAGACGACGAGTGCTAGGGTTAAACACATAAATACGTGTTTCTGTAGCTAAGCAAAGCAAACCAAAGCAACCTGGCAATACGAGTTTAACAGGTTCTTGCACCTTAACCTGAATCGGACTGAACATGTTCCCCTCAGTGTCTGTCGGAATAAAGTTATACACATACCGGCATCCGATGGATTCAAGTGGCTGAAAATCAAAGTCAGACCACCGCAAAAGGAATCGAGGTTTCCTCTGCGATCGATCGTAGTGCAAGGCTTGGAAGCCAAGGCTCGAGTCAATCATGTAGTGCCATAACTTGCATACAGAGTTGAACCTCAAAAGGGTCTTCACAGGCAGTCTTGATAGAATGTCTGCTACGATGATATTGTTTCTTGCGAGTTGAGAAACCATCTCCTTTCGATTTTGAGCCCTAATCGCCATATTTGAGAAAATAGGACTATATATCAAGCAAACCCTAATAAAACAATCAGGAGAATGTGGCTGATGGGAGATTGATATATATATATATATATATATATATATATATAATAAATTGAAAAAGGATGATCTTAGAACTCAAAGGCAATCCAACCACCGCATATATTGTTGTTAATTTAGGAAAAGTTATGTTGTTGTATCCTTTTCTATTAGTATATATATATCTTCAAATATTATAATGTTTCGTATTTTGTTGTGTATTCGTCCCCTCTACTCTACAAGTATATATACATCAAGGAAATACATCAAGTTGTTTCGGAAATACTGATTTTATCAAAAGATTTTCCTTTGACACATTGTATTTATGTGATTAATTAGTTGGTGGGATGTATTTATTCAAAGCATGAGACCGTTTCGTAAGTGAATTAGGAAAGAGTATTTAGCAAGATTTGCATTAGTTATATGCATCAAGTTATTCGTATCTAACCATTAATTTTTACTTAGTTTATTTTTGTGTTTTAAAAATATATTTTAATTTTTTTATTATTTGTTTTTACTTCAAATTAAATTTTTGTTAATGATTTTAGATTATTTTGATATTTTAATATCAAAAATAAATTTTTTAAAATAAAAATAAAAATTTATTATTATGATATCTCTAAATAATATATTTTAAAAAACAATCATTAATAAAATACAAAACGAGCTTTTAATTATTTTTACCAACTAATTTTGAGTATTTAATTAGGTTTACATAGATACATTGTACTTGCCTCATTTATTTCTTTCTCCTAAACGTTTAGATTTATACCCTATTTATTTTTACGTTTCAAAAGCGCTTTCGAGAAAATTTAAATTTTTATTTTATTTTTTTATTTGCTTGAAATTAATTTTTTTTTAGTATTTTCAGATCATTTCGATGTGCTGATTTCAAAAATATTTTTTAAAAATAAAAAAATATTATTTTAATGTATTTTCAAGTAAAAACACTTTAAAAAACAACCGCTACCACATACTCGAACGCTTTCTAAAAGAGGTTTGAGGTTTCCTCTTTTTTTTTTTGGTAAGATCTCTGGGTTAATTCTGCTATGTTAGTGTATAAATTATGCAAATGCATAATCCTTCTTAGGCAATTTGTATATGAGAGAGAATATGAATTAAAAAAAAATATCAATATATAAAATCATGTGTAATTTTCAAGGATGAAATTGTAAATAAAAGACTTTATTGATTAAAATGAGAGAGATAAAAAACCCCAAAATGTTCATATGAATTGTGCAGTGATTAGTAGACAACGTGCTGTCTACAAATAGTGACAAAAGTGGCATCATACTCTCATGGAATTGACATTTTAGCTTTGCTGTATATTATTGTTTCTAGACATCATAGAATTGACATTTTGAAGTACCAAATACAGTATATTCATGTCATGTGATAAAATTTAATTTATTAATTTTTGACAGTCTCATTTCAATCCCTAATACATCAAAATCCATTATTTACATTTTGCTTCTCAAACTTCATTTTGTTACAATTTGGTCCCAAATTGTCGAAAAGAAAAGAATAAAGAAGGAGAGAAGCCTAGTCGCGTCATCAGCATTGTGGCTAATGGCCTTACCATGTTTAGTTACTAATTAGCTGTTTGGCTTGCATTTCATCGCGGGTTGTATTTTTTTTCCAATAAAAAAATTGAATATGCATGCTTTTTCGACACATTTTCTTACATAAAAAATTATAAGTGCAAATTAAAAAGCTTGTAAGTATTTAATTAAATAAATTAAGAACCATGTATGTAAATAAATGAAAAAAAATTCATTAATGGTAACTAAAATTAAAACTAAAAAAATTTGTGTGAGAGATTTAGATCAAGATTTGATCTTAAAATATGGAACGTTTACTCAGTTGTGTTTATTAAACTTATTTATTATAATTAATATTTTTAATCAATCAAATGATAATAAAAATATACACACACATGAAATTAATTGAATAAAATAAAAGAAAAACAAAATTATGTAAGGTTGCACATATTATCTAAAATATTGTTTTTCTATTTTTAAAAATAAATTTTATCTATATAAAACATAAAAAATTATAAATGAATCTGAACAATATCTTCAAAAATTAAATACATAGAGAATAATTAAAGAAAAAACTCTATTAAAAAAAGCTAAATAAGCAAAATAAAGATTCATAGAGGAGGGATATCAATTGAAACATAAATTAAAAAAAGGTATTTTAAAATTTCAAATAAATATAAATTATCGTTCGGTTATTTTATTTTTGTTAGAATTCCATTATAATTCCAAGAATTAAAATCGGGGTTTTGAATTTCCATATACAGGTTCCGATTATCCAGATGAATATACCAAATAAAATTTCAAATTTCCCACTTTTCTTGATCTTTTGTCCCTCCTATATTAGATTATTATTTTTATTTAAATTATTTCTATATTTAAATTTGAGGGTTGGATTTTTTTTTTGGTTGGGATTTTACATCTTGGATGTTGATATGTTAAAAGATGGCATTGATACCCTCCTTAATGATGGTACATAATAAGAAGAGGGAAATACTTCTAAATACTTATTATTGATGCAATAATTGGATGAGTAAAATACAATTAAAGATAATAGATTGAAAATTTCTTGAAATAGAACGACAAGTGACCATGATGATACTATATCTATAATAAATATGTTATTCGCTTTTCCATGAATCTTTAAAGCCAAACCTCACCAACTATTATAATAAAAGCTAATTGGTGTGGGAAAATCATTTTGGATCAATATATCTTTTTGTAAGATCCCACATCGGAAGCGAGCATCCAGAGCCAGGGCCTTATAAGTGCATGCTCACCTTGACTAGTAAGACGCGTTTTGGGGTCATGCGTGGCTGCCAAGAACAAAACCGTGAGGGGAACCTGGGTGGAAGCCTTGGATTTGGGTGGATTGGGAGGCCCAAAGCGGACAATATCTTGCTAGTGAGGTGGGGTGTTACACTTTTATTATGGATTGTAATCGTAATTTCACTTTTAATTTCTTATCTTTTAACGAGTGGAAAAACGTTTCTTTGGCCTTCCTTTTCTTCTCATTCATTGTTTATTCTCTTTTCTTCTATTTTAACTTTTTACAACTCAGATCAAGAAGAGAATGAAAGTGAATCGAATAAAAGGAAATTACAGAGAGAGGATGGAGATGGTGCTTCCTGTGTTCAGTCCTTCCCCTTCTTCTTAACCAAATTGGTAAAGAAATGGTAGAGAAGAGGGCACCAAATTGATAGAGAAGAGGACAAAGTTGCTATAGAGATAAGAAGACAACAAAGAGAGTGTGGAATTTTATGGTACGATTAATGGTGAGAAAATTGTGTGGTTTGTTTTTGTCTGTTCTTAAGATTAACAGAATGGATGTATCTAACGAAAACATTCTTGATTTCACCATCAAACCTATAGATTTTTAAGGAAAAGTAGTGGACTTTATGGGTTCTAACATCAAAGGTAAGATCTTTTTCAAAGATCTAACATGTTTTTATTGTTTTTTTAAATAATGTCCGAAGGATTAGAAATGGATAACAAAAAGTTTGGACAACAAATTAATGGGTAGAGCAGGAGAACTTTGAGTATGTTGAATCAACATTTTATTGGAGGACGATAAGTATATCTTTGTGTTGTTAACCAGAGAAAACTTGTAAGAGTGATTTTTCTTTGTTCTTGCTTAGAGTTTTTTAAAGCTGTAAGAACGCGAACATGTATCTAACAATTGTAGTCAACATAGTAGAGTTTAACTTAAATTCTGCATCTATTTATTGAAATTTATTAGTGTTTGGGAGAAGTATTTGTTGCTTTTTTTTCCTTAACAATACATCAGAAGTTTACAAGGAATTATTAGTTAGATGTCTTGAGACCATTCAACACATTTGCATGAGTATTTTAGTTCTCAACAAAACCATTACCTTTGCCTGGCTCATGAAAATTATGCAAATCCTAGACGCCAGATCCAAGCTACTTGAGCCTGACAACAACACTAGATCTAATACACTTGGATTTGACAACCACGCCAGGCCCAAACGACTGTGCCAAACCCAAGCATCATGGGTCTGGCAACCAAGCCAGCCCCAAGTGCCATGGGTTTGGAACAACACCAGACCCAAGCGATTTTGGTCTAGAAACCACGCCAGACTCAAGCTCCCATGCCAGACCCAAACATCATGGGTCTGATAACCATGCCATACCTAAACGATTTAGGTTTGGGAACCATACCAGATCCAAGCTACTTGAGTCCAGCATCTTGGGTCTGACAAGCATGCGAGACCCATGTTATATGGACTTGATAAAAATTGCAATGGACAAGCTTTGATTTTTATTTGGATTTTACTCTCACTGTCTTGATTGTGTATTAACTCCTCTACATCTTAAAACCTTTCTATCTATGTTACTGCTTATGCTTTGTGTTAATTTCTCTTTGTATTATTAGCTGTTAAAGTTTATATTATCTTACATATTTAGCACAAACATGAACCAAGTTCAGCGTAATGACAAAAAAGAAATGTAGTAGCAGATAACGGGCATGTATCTAGTCTTATCTATAGAGTGACTATAAAAACAAATTAGAAAAAAGACAAAAATAGTAAAAATCGACTAGTCAAGACTTATAGTTGACCAACAACTAGGCCTCGTATTTCCTAATTCAACATTGGCTATGACTTGCCATTTAAAATTTCTGCACGTCATAGTAAATTTCAATGGTGTACCACTACAAAGCAAATGTTATCCTGAAATTTTATAGGAGGTATAAGAGATACTGTAAAAGTGTTATAGGTGGATTTAACTATTGAGTCCAATTCCTCCGAGACAACTTTCTTTGTGGTGGAAGCAAACACAAGTTACAACGCTTTACTTGGATGAGATAAAATACATGCTAATATGTGTGTCATCATCCTTACATCAAGCTTTGATGTTTTGTTACTAGATGGATTAATTGAAACAATTAAAGCAAATGATAAGGCATTTATGATCAATTTAGAGATGATACATGCAAGATTGTATAGCGATGACAATGCCCTTAGCATAGATAATATATGTCATTTGTTTGATTTTTTAGTAAATGAGAAGATAATTTGTATGGGACAACTACTTTGCGAGACCAAATAACTTATAATTAGAATGTAATGATAAAAAAATAAAAACATGGGAATAAACGAGTCATTATAATTTAATTGCATGTTTTAGAGATTTTTAATGATGTTTTTACAAATATTGGGAGCTGGAACAAAATTTATTCAATAAAATCAGATCAAGATTATAAATTAATTTTGCTCGCAATGAGCTCTAGAAACATAAAAAATTTATTTTATTATTCTACAATGTGTGAAGTTTTTTATTCGTACTATCTAACCAAACAATTTCCAAGTGCATAATATCATATTTCTCATTGTTTTTTTTTTTTTATCATCATATTTATTATTGTTATTTCCGTGGGTAATTTACCATCAGTCTGTCCAAGTTCTTTTGGGATTTAAAAGGGAGGCCTTCCTTTCCTTGCATATATTTTCCGTTTACAACTAGTAATACAAAACAATTCATCAGTAATTTGTTGCACCGACCTGACCCTCTTTCTCTTATAAATTACTAGTAGCAGTATAGCAGCATGGATTATTCTTCTTCTGCTCTCAGATTGGCTTACTCCCGCGCGCTGCTATCTTCTGTTTCTTTCCGGAATCGATCATGTCTCTTGCTAATATTGCTGTAGGGTTCCGATTTAACCCTACAGAGGCTGAACTTGCTTGCCATTATCTTTACAACAAAGTCATGGGTCTTCCTCTATCTTGCCCTTACATTGTTCAAGATTATGATCTATATGGTCATGAGGAGCCTTGGCAAATATGGGAAAATTTTGGAGAATACAATAATACTACTAGTGATGATGAGGTTGAGGCTGGTCCGTCTCCTCAGGATGATCTTTTCTTTTTCACAAATTTGAGAAAGATAAACCCTGGCATGAAATCCTCCAAATTCGATCGTGGTGTTGGGTCCAATGGGGGCCGTTGGCATGGTGACGATGTTCATTCATTCCATTCCAAAGGAATTACTTGGAATAGAAGGAGATATTGTTACAAGAATCCCAATATAGGCACTCCTGATGCTTCCTGGATTATGTTGGAGTATTCCCTCGATGATTCTCTTATGCAGAATGTTCCTCATTATACTGTGCTCTGTCGAATTCGGAAAAAGAGTAATAAGAATTGCAGTAGAAAGAGGAAATCAAGCCAATCTAGCTCTCAGCCTGAGCCTAAACGCCAGTCGAAGAAATTGAACTCGAAATTGAGGACACCTCCGATTAAAGAAACTGTTCATGTGACAGCACACCCACCTCACGTTCATGTTCCTGTGCCTTGGTGTGAATATCTCTGATCAATGCTATAAATTGATATGGTTCTCAGTTCTTGAAAAAAATGTTATGCATTCTATTCTCTCTGGTTTCTTGGATGATGGTGTGCTGCTGCATCATCTTCCTTGCTGAAAGAAAACAGTTTTGATGGTGATGATTTCAATTTCAAAGATTGCAGCCCCATTCTGTGTTTCTTACAGTTACGTTATAGTTAGATTGGCTAGATGCAATTGTTGTAGTTAGTTAAAATAAAAACTTGCAATTGTTTAGTTTAGATCATATAAAATTTTATTTAACAAAGTAGAATAACATAAACTTAAAACAAAGTTATTTTTATAGACAATAACCTAAATAGAAGCTATAGCACAAACCCAAACTCAAACTCAAAATGAATTAATAAAAAATAATTTTTTATAAACAAAAAATTAACTGTTTTGTAATAAATCAAAACCTAAACCTAAGACTAGATTTAGGACCCGAAGCTCGTGGATTTCACTTTGGATAAGTCCTCACTTCTTTGAAAGTATTGATGCCCTAAAGACATTTTTTTTAATCTTTTTAACTTATCATTATATAAATTACAAGAAAATCTCTTATTATTTTAAAGCATTCTGAGTTTCACAAAAATATATCAAATAAGAATTTTTTGAAATTAATTACACATCCACCTATAAGTTTTTTTAATGGTTAAAGTATGTTTGTTGAAAAATATTTTTCAATAAAATTTTAACCCAAAAAATAAGTAGAACCCACTTTTAATTTAATATTAAATATATATATCCATTAATCATTTTTTTAAAAAAAAACAAATTTCTAACTATTGTTTTATTAGTTTGCACTAGATTGATGGTCCGCATTTTATTGAAGGTCAGATTGATTTTTTAACATAAAAAAGATGTTTAGGCTATTGTTGTCAAAATCGCGATTGGACTCGTAAAATCGTATAATTTTACGAGTTAACATGTATATAACGTCTAAAATCAGATTAAAAACTTGAAAACCAGCAGACTCAGTCAACTCGAACCAAGTTTACGAGTTTGACAAAAGTTACAAAATTTATTGACTCTCCCTCTCGAGTTCACAATTGACAGTCCCCACTCCCCAGCCTTTCCTTTCCCCTTTGCTTTTTGCCCAAATCTCACATTCTTAACCTTAATAGGCTAACAACTTCCACTCTCTCTTTCAAATTAGATGACATACGCATAGATTCAAGAGAAAGGATTGATGATCACAACAGGGAAAGGCTTGAAGATGGGTTATGGGTTGGGGATATTAAGAGAAGTTAGGGTTGGTGAGGGAAAGGTGGCTATGGAATATGGGTGCGGTTTAAAGCATGCGAGAATCCGATGGAGAAAGCGATAGAGGACTGCATTGATGCTCCACTCCAGGACTAGGATTG
This sequence comes from Populus simonii, assembly GCA_007827005.2. Lineage (NCBI taxonomy): Eukaryota > Viridiplantae > Streptophyta > Magnoliopsida > Malpighiales > Salicaceae > Populus > Populus simonii. The sequence goes on from CM017482.2 coordinate 13,587,558, forward strand.
ATTCTTGTTGATGATCACCATGGCCACTAGCTAATCTTAATCACAAGTTCCCCTTCTCTAATAGCTACCATCATATATTCATAATTGCATAATTGTACTGAAATGTGAAGATGATAACTAGAGCTTGGTGAGCATCCTCATTTTAATGGGTGTCATTAAACCCGGTTTGGCTACATGGGTTCATCTTATTACTTGTTGATCTGGTTCTATTTAGGTTGAGTTTTAAATTAAATTAGGTAGTGGTTGACTCGGCGTGATACAATTGAACTACGACTTAGATGACTCTATTAAAATATGGTTTAATTTTTCAATTTTTTTAAAAAAATCTTGAAAGATGCCATTCCGTATTGATCCGGATCAACTAGGGCTAACCATTCAATCTGTGACCTAGTTTGAGTTTGGAGTTAAATATTGGTGTTGGTGTCGGTACTAGTAGCAGCACTAATGTTTATATATTAATTGGTGCTAGTACTGGTAGTAGCAGTAATAATCTTTTAGATAGTAATGATTTTGATGAATGTTTTAGGAATAATGAGGAAGATAAAGACAATGAGGCCATGTTTACATGACATATCAACGGATTGTTTGTTTTAGGTTTGTTATTTTTTAGTTAATAAAATTCTATGGACATAATTGTATTGTATTTTTAAATTATTTAAACCATGTATGAATTTTTATTTGAATTATATATTTTAAGGTGTTTGGACATTTGTATTGTTTATTTTACTTTTATTTTAATTGTGTTATATTTGGAATTGTCAATATATAATTAATTAAAATATTTACTTTCAATTTTACGATTCGAGTTTATATTGTATATTTTGTATCGTGTCAAAAAAACATTTTTTAACAACCTTGGTTTAGGCGTTGCTAGTGAGTTTTAAAGAATGAAAAAAAAAATGACTCCTAGTCATAGGTTCTATTGGGTCCGATAAGATGGTTTCATTTAATTATATGATAGAAAAAGCAATGATAATAAATACACATGATTTTAAAAGAAAAAGTGATAACGATGACTAGAAAAAAAGAATGCTTATCAAAAGGGAAAAAAACTACAAAGTCAAATTCCAAGATAATCCAATGTTAAATGATGAAACTGAAAAAAAAAAAATAACAAAGTAAAGCGCCTCAAGTCAATCCGAGCTAGCATGACAAACTCGCAACCCAAGTTTATGACCGGGCCAACCTCATAGAAATAAAAGTGAAAAAATAATGATAAGCGATTTCCAACAATTCAAATGTAGAATGATGAAATAAAAAAAATCAATCAATAAATAGCTAAAAACACATGCAAACTTGGGTAAGACTGCCAAATGTTGCGCGTTGAATCATATGAACATTATAACCTAATAGAATGCAAAAAAATAAAATAAATGATGAAGCTTAATTTTAAAAGAATTCAATTTTGAAAGACGAAACTGAAGAAAGAGATAAAACAAAGCAACCCAAGAAAAATAATTGAATTAATTGGTAAAATCTATTTTTCAAGTCATGAGATTGTGATAACTTGATTGAAAAGAAAATGAAGGAAATCACAAAGCCCATTTTGCAAAATAAACAACATCGAAGGGTGAAATATAAAAAATATAAAAAAGTGATTTCAACTTGTGTTAATTTTTTAAACCTTTGACCTAAGTCCCTAAATCAAAAGCACCCCATATGAAAAATCCATAAAATCCAATTCCTAACAAATCAAATGTCGAATGATGAAATAAAAAAATTATATAAAAGGATAAAATAATAAAAATTAAGAGTATGAAAACCAAACTTGAAAAATGAGAGTACAAATTAAAATCTTGTATTGAAAGCAAAAATTAAAAAAAAAATATCAAGTTCTCAAATGGATCCAAAATAGAAAATCAAAATCAAAGGAATAAGGACTAGATTTGAAAAAAATAACAAATCACAATTATGAATTCAAGTATGAAATTAAAAACAAATCAAACTTTGACAAAAGAACCAAAAACAAAATTAAAAAAAAATAAAAGACCAAATTTTGAACGGCATGCGTGAATTTCAAGGTGAGGAGAGAAAAAAGAGGAAAAGAAAAGAAAAAGACCGTTGGTGAAACACCATAACATAAACAATGACACGTGCCGCCTCACTTAGATGGAGACACCTTGACTCTTCTAACACCATGGTGAAAGCTATCGTTTAGAGGCCAAGAAACATTAAATACGTTGCTAGAAGACCACGAGCATCTCTCACCTGCACATGCTAGCCAACTGTTTTTTAAGTTATATTTTATATTTTAAAAATATCAAATTCTCTCTTAATTAACTTAATAATAACTAAAAAATTAGGATGAATAAATAAGTTTTGCTTTAATACTAATTTAGTCATTTTATATTGCTTTTAAAATGTAAAAAGACCTACTTATCTTCAAATGATAATAACTAATAAACCTTATAAAAAAACTTTATTATCCTCTATAAATATTTTCATTGATTTTTCTTTTTAAAAATATAAATTAGTCATTATATAGTTACAATGAAAAGTGAATAATCTCACTTAACAATGTTTTTCCCCCTCTAAATAGCTTTTATTAATATGTCAACTTCGTGTTGACTAGTTTTCAATTTAGTGGATGAAGTTGCTGGATTGTGTTTTGGAAATGTTTTTAAAAAATTTAATTTTTTTTTCAAATTAATAATTTTTTATGTTTTCAGATCATTTTGATATGCTGGTATTAACAATAATTTTTTAAAAATAAAAAAAATATTATTTTAATATATTTTAAAATAAAAAATATTTAAAGATTAACTGTTACCACACTTTCAAAACATAGCTGAATTAGCCACGGTATTCAATTATATTTGCTTTGGATGTTTCGGGTAATTTCTATTCTTGCATTGTTGAGTTGGAACTCTTTAAGTATGTTTTTCATTACATATTCGGTGGTTTTTTCTTTCTCGTCCACATTTAAACTACATAAATTGGACTTCAAAGTTTTTTGTTGTTTTTTAAGAGAAAAAAAGCATTAATTTGATCTACCAATTTTGGGTATTTCTTTTTCGATGAATGAATTTATGTTTAGAATGGAGGGGAGTTGAGATGTTCCTTGCGTTATCTTCGTTGCTGCAACAGTTTTGTAAAGGGTTTTAAAAGCATAGCAGGTTCATTATTAATTGAGAGCAGGTACTGATGCATTGTTGCAGACTCATCATCATGCATAGGTACTAGCTTTTGCAGGGTGGCCCTACCGTGTATTATTTTACTTTGCATCAGGATGCTAATCTTTTAAATTAATACAGAGCTAGATTCTTCATGACCAGATAAACGGGTATCAGTTAGGAGATCAAAGCTCTGCCATGACCCTGGCAATACATTTGGTTTAAGCTGGCAGGAAGGACAAAGCGGTCCTGTTCTTGTGAAAAAGGAAATGCTTCCCTGCCTTTCTGTTAGCTGTTCCCCTGTTGCCTGAGGAAATCATTATCTTTGATGATAACCTCCTTGATTAAAATGGATCTTATTAAGTATTTTACAAATAATGCAAAAGATTTTCATTATCCCTGCAAATCACAAGTACTATTTCTGCAATTGCTTATTGAAAAGTATCATGGAGGGATTATAAATGCAGGGCACATTTGGTTTCCTGGAAATAATTCGTTTTTGGGCAGCCTTGATCGGTTATGACTCAGTAGTGTCTGTTAATGATTTCCTGCAGGCTTAACCATCAGAGAGACTTGCCTGATTGATCTTAGACTGCTTGTTGAGTAATTTATCTGGTAAAAATATTGAGCTTGTGGTACTGACATCACCTGATTGTTTGAACGGTGACTGAAATGCATTGACGTAATTGAAACATTTAGCAATATTTGATGTGTGATTAGAAGCACTCAAGGAGGAGAACTGAATGAGTAATATAATGTTCCTCGAACAACTTGAATATTGTTTAGGATTTGCTTTCGGTTGATGGTTCTGCTAATATAGGGCAATGCAAATATATGAACTTCAGCGTGTTCATGCACTTCCCCGGGCCAGCAGGGTTTGTAACCAAGAATTTGAACGTATTACCAGCTGTTCTTTCTGGTTTATTTCTCCCTTAGATTGACTAAGACTCCAACTCAATTTTTGATGCCCTGTCTCAGTGGCTGCAACATTTTAGTCTTGGAACTGGATGACCAAAGCAGACTGTTGCATCTATGTACACTGCAATGGTAAAAGATGGAAACTTGAGGTGGCTTGCCTGCAACAAGGCAGACAGTTGCATCTACACTGTGTTTTGCCTGCTCCTAAGATTGACCAAACTCCAACCTTAGTTTTTTGTTGAAAAGAAGGGACATTGTAAGATCTTTGATGTATACTCCTATAGGTTTATCCTGAATACTGATGCCGCACTCTTGAACAGTCAGCTTGTGATTGCTGCTAAATTGTGAAGGAGAGAGCACAAAAACAGAATAGATACAGTGTAGTTGTAAGAGTTATCATCAATTTACAGTGTAGAACAGGCTAATTTGCTCTTTCTAGGTCTTAAGCTAATTTTCTTTCTGTTGCAAATCACAGCCTCAGTTTTGCTTCTTCAGTGAAACAACAAACTATTTTCCAGTACATTAGTCATATTGTGTCTTCTTCTTCTCTCTCTCTCTCTCTCTCTCTCTTTTATTAATACAGTGCTGAATATCTGACTAGCTTGACTATTATTTCCACAGCACCAGAATGATTCCATTAACAAAAATTATCACTCTGCATGTCAAAAATAAAATAACAAGGCCACTTGTGTACTGTCATTTACCTTGGAATTTAGTGTTGCCTTTTCCCCTTCACCACATAAGAGTATCTCTGCTGAATGATTATATTTTGCAGTTATGTATAGGTGAATAATTGTGAATCTAAACGAAAGATCAGATTTCAAGCGCATGGATTAAGGTTAATCGCCCGGTAACACCTTGAAATATCTCAATGAGATGTACAGTGCATTTAAAATATGAGTAAGGGAACATCAAGAAAAGTAAAATCACAGAGAAGGAGCTCTCTCAGCAGAACCAGCAATGACAGTGAGCAAGTTGTTGCCAAAAGGATCGCTGAGATGTTTTGCGAGGTTCTCCACGGGACCTTCTCCAGTAACATAAGCTTGGAAGTAGAAACCCAGCATGGCAAACATTGCAAGTCTACCATTCTTAATCTCCTTCACCTTCAGGAGTGCAGCTTGATCAGGATCCTTTGCCAAGCCCAGTGGGTCAAAAGGACCACCCGGGTGAAGCTTGTCATCAAAACCCTACCAATAATACAAGATAACTGTGTCATTGCCACCATTTTAGAAAATAAGGTAACCCTACCAGTAATTAATATTCAATCGTAAATCTCTACCAGCATATTTGAGAGCCTTAGGCCATGCACCATACGGTTCAAATAGATTTTAAACATCCAGATTTCAAAATCTTCTCAAATTACACATAATTGGTTGTTAATGACCTTGTTTAGCAAATAGAAGGGGAAATTGGGACACGTTAACCTTGTAGCTAAGAATTGTGCAACTAATTATCCTATAAATGATTCATAGTTCCTAGTATTGTAGAAGTGCAGGAGCATGAAATGAGCTATTCTTAGATTGGGATGGTAAACAAAATAGTGTCCAAGCACAGTACCAAGCCATTAGTGATTCTGAAATATTCAGCACCGCCAACAAGGATAACCTCAGCAACGACAGCAAGGACGAGGTTGATGGGGATGTTCTTGCCAAAGTAGTTCAATGTGTTGCCATCAAGAAGTAGAGCTCCTGTCTGCAGCAAGTAAACAGAAATCATTTATACTCTTGTCTAATATCATGATAATTTTCTATCAAGATTAATTCCGAGACAAGAAAAATCAACAACTGTCATTGAAAAAACCAATAAAGAGTTGCATACCTTGAACCAGACAGCTTCTGGCCCACAGTTGGCTCCAAATTTGTTGAAAGCTTCAGGGATGATGAAGCCAGCTGCTCCAAGCATGGCCCACCTGGCGTGAATCAACTCAAATGCCTGATATCTGTAATAAAAAGTATAATCTCCATCAGAAAAATCGACATGTTTAAGAAAGAAAAGCTAGAGTCACATTGAACATACTTTTCGAAGTCTTCTGGCTTCTTGCTGAGACCAAAAGGATCGTAACCATAGCTGCAAGTCACATGTAAACACATCATTAATATTTATAGCTATCAGTCAACATATATAATCATGACAGTAAATTTAGAAACCATAGCTGTAGTTTCATGGAATAATAACCAAGATCCAGTTAAGATAAAGAGCAAGAAAAGTGATCTTACTCTCCAGGGACTTCTCCAGTCAAGTATTCTGGGATCTCAGACCGGTCCAAGAGCCCATCCGGCAAGAAGATTCTTCTGTCAGGACCTGAAACCACCAAAGGAATAGCATCTTTTTTAAGCATATAGAACTCAACTTCACCAAGTTGAAGAAGAGAGGACGGACGGAAAGATGGATCACTTACCATACCACTTGGCGAGCTCCACATCAGCTGGTGAAACAGCAGAAGGCTTTGGTTTAGGAGCGGGCTTCTTCTTGGAAAAGAGAGCAACAGTCTTGAACGTGGCAGGAGTTGATGCAGCCGGAGAAGCAGACCTGGTGGCTCCACTGAAGTTGAGAGGGTTTCCTAGCATTTCAGACACTCCAAGGGAGGCAGCTGCTCTGGATGCTGCCAGGGAAGCCATATCTCTTTGTTGCAAAGCTTTCTGTCTTTCGAGCTGCTCAGGCGCTTCTGTTGTGGATTGGATAAGGTAACAATGGGATGTAGAAAAACTGAATGAGGAGATACTTTATGCTTGAGCTGGTGGATGTAGACATGCCACATTGGATACACATCATGGTTTGTGATTGGCTGGTGTAGCAGATGTGTAATCTGACACAGAGGTTTGATAGGGTGGTTTTGTTGACGTGGAAGATCACGGGGCTGACGTGGAATGCTCTTGAAGTTCATGGATAATATTGGTGGCCTATCCAAATTCTCATCCATAAGTTTTTGTTATTTTACACAAAAGCTTTCGCAATAACAATGCCCTCATAATCATGCAGTGGCCATCAATAGAAGGTGAGAGTGCGAAGCCACTATTTGTTATTATATATATTTTCAATTGGGTTTAACGGAATTTTAAAAATATATTTATCTTGAAAAAATATATAATTAATATTTTATAATAATTTTAAAGTGCTATGTAAAAAATTTTAAAAATTATTTAATATATTTTTAAATAAAAAAAATACTATCACATCTAACTAAGAAAGGGTTTTTACTTCCATAACTTAAACGGTGACTTGTAACCAGGCATAGTTTGTCACAACAGTTGACTATGTCATGCACACTTGCCCGATGTACCCATAGTTCGCCCATTGATTGCTATTTATAAAATTAATCCATATAGATTAAAATTGATTGATTAGTTGATATGGTGGATTAATCTAATATCATTACCTTTTGTATTAAAAAAATAAAAAAACCCCGAGAGATATAGTTTACTGGTCAGGTTCTAAATTTGCTCTCTACAGATTACCAGTTCGAGTCTCACAAACTTCAGGGCCACTGCTAGCTTATATGGTCGTTAACTTCAAAGCTCGTGGGATTAGTCGAAGTACACGCAAGCTGACCCGAACACCCATATTAATAAAAAAAAATATGATTGCATAATTCAATGACCTAAGTGATCTAGAGATTTTTTTTTAAATCGGTTTTGAAAACTATAATATGTAAGAACTATATATATAAAAATAAAAATTACTCCGATTATCTTATAGTCATTTTTATACTTACCCTTTGTGTTTTTTAAATTACAGTTAATTTATATTACAAATTTTATTGTGCGTATAAACAATTTATTAGGATCAACCATATAGTTTAGTCTATTTTACAATAGGATGTGAACTATTATACGCAAAACAAAGTTTAGGATATAAATTATAATTTTTAAAAATATAAAAAAATAAATATAAAATTAATTAAATTATAGTATGTGAGAATAATTTTCCCAAATAAAATTCGACAACTTTGCTCACAAAGAATTAGTTCTGGTGATAATTAATTAATAACCTGCATGATGGATGTAAAGATGTACAATACTCAACTTGTTTTGCAAGGATCCATTTTGTGCTCCAAAAAGGATAAAAAAAAGTTGTAATCACTCATAGAAATTGGTAGCCCATAATTATATCTTGAATCCACATCTTGCTATCATAATTTTTCGTTTCCTGTCCTCACACATCGAATTCACTTAAGAAGGTGAGCAAGTCAACTAATTTAACTAGAACTTTGCTTGATTTGCCAAGCCTGTATTGAGATTCAACCCGTGCAGAAAGGTAAACAATATATATATACACAAGCTGAGCCTGTATTGAGGATTATATATATATATATATATATATATATAACCAGTACTTTTAATTATTGATGGAGTAATGGAATGGATTTCCACACTTCAAACAATTAAGCAAATCTTCAAGGAAAAAAGGAAAGAATTCCTAACAAGGTACGTAAAGCCATACAAATCTTTCCATGCAAAATAATAATAATACTAATAATAATTTATTCCATAATGACAGTAAACATGAACTAGTTAATTAACCTTGCTGCAAACTTTCCTGATTTCACCAGCTTTACCGGTTAGAACTCCAACCCTGCCCATATTTATCATGGAAACACCAAAGTCTTTGAAGAAAGTGGGTCTATGGGTCGCAGCAGATTGAAGTTTAACATAAGCTTTTGTCTCACTGTTGTCAAGGAGAGCTGCATCAGACTGGAAAAGTCCCCTTCTTTTAGCTACGAGCGTATAATAGCTGTTGTCGAATGTCCTGACACTTCCAGGATCCATCTCTACTAGCGTAGTTTGATCTCCTACCTTGCATCTACTCTTCAGTTTTTCTATGTATTCTGAGTCCAATGTGGGATCGGTGCCATCCTTTCCGGTGGAGTTGTAAAGACGAGAGCTGAATGAAGAGCAATGAGAAGTGCCAATGGTGTGCCCACCTTTGTGACAGAATTACAGAATAATTAGAATTTACTTCCGTACAATCTCTTCTTACAAGACTCTCTATAAAGAACCTGAAGTGAAATGCTCAAGTACCTGAAAGCACTACGAGGTCCTTCACGCTTAGACCCTTCGAACGAAACATGGATATCAATTGAGAAATGTTTGCGAAAAATGGTGGCAGGTTTGTCAAGGGCTCTAAAAAATTGGACACCCTTCCATCCCTTCTTCCAGTTTCAACCTCCCAGAAAGGTCCCATAGTCTGATAGATAGGATAAATTATTATCAATTAAAACCATTCTGTTCCTTGAGATTTTTCTTACAAAAGAAATTATCTTGAAAGAAATTTCTTACCGCAACCGTGACATCCCTAGCCACAATGGCCATGATGTCCGCACAGGAAACTACTCCAGGACACTCCTTTTCTAATGCAGTCTTGACTCTGTCAATAATTTGATATCCTCTAAGGCTTAAGTTCGGAGGTGAATCCTTTTCAGCTTGGCCAGTGCTAGAGTTCAAAAGCACCGAGCCATCACAACCCTGTAGAAAATACATAATTAGCTAGTCATCATAATTAAGCATTGTTCATGAATTCAAGCAAGAAAAAAAAAGAGCTTAAAACTGTTTCAGGATTTTCGAATGATCAGAGATGGATTAAAGGCTCACATACCCTAACAAAGCAGTCATGAAAGTGCATCCTCAACAAAGGACCACTAAGGCTAGGAGCTACTTTCATCACTTGATGCATAACCTCTTCCACAATAGCCTCAGCTTTTGGACATGTATCCTTGTAAAACCCTACCCTCAACTGCGCATTTGCCGAGTTAAAGACCAATACCAAGAAAACGACCTGAAGAAAGATTAGACATGGGGAAAGCTTTGAGCTAGCCATGTCAAGGTGACAATGCAATGTTTTGAACCTTTGTCTCTTGGTGAGAACTCAATGAAACATGCCACCTCTTTTATACTAGCTTCGACATATATACTGTTTATATCGTGGGAAAAGCTGTCATTACAAGATGTTCGATCTGCTATTCCCTTAAGAAAGTCAATTAATAATATGGTTTGTTTTTGTTATTTAAATCATGTGGTGGCGCATAATCACATCCTAATTTTCTGTTGACTTAATTATTATAAGATCATGATGGCTCCATTTTCGTATTATAAAGATGAAGCTGCTGGAAATGATCCGTGACAGCACAGTAGATAAGAAGGCTTCATGTGATTGCTCCCATTGGATCCATATTATAAAACAAAGTAACTAAGCTATACACAATCAAATTCGAGCAATTCATGGGGATGAATGAACAGTTGACCGTAATTCAGGCGGCAAAGATGTTCATTCTACCACTCAATTATCAGCTAACTGGATTGAAACTTGAATCTGCATGCTTGATAAAAATGAACATATAATTGAATTTAAAAAATCTCTCAATAATTCTCGCCACCATGGCTGCTTCTCTCAATGCCACTTGGACTAATTAAGATTCTAGCAACAAAGTCAGACATGGTACGTAGCCATCGTGCTAACGAACTGCTGAATATATAAATATTGAAGTTGAGACGTTTTCTATCCTAGAGATAGCAAATCAAGGTTGGAAGTTATTCTATCTTCACCCGGTAATAAGCTTAATAGAATTTGGTGAAATCCTTCCTTATTTTTTTTTTCTTATCTGAAATCAACTCTTTTATCATGATGCGAAAGTACTTCAGCAAATATTCTACTTCTGATCATATATAGAAATCAACTTGTCCAGATCATAATGTTCTTGGCTTGCAATAATATTCATCCACAAAAGTTTTTTAAGGAAATTACATCCATCTAATATTGTTCAAACTTTGATCGAAGATGATGTATTAAAAAATAATATAAAATCATTTTTAAATTGTTAATATAATTTAGAATTGAAATTAGAATTGAAAATAGTACTGGTATATTTGTTTTTGCTTCTACTTTTATATTTATTGTGGAATACAACTCTCTACCGCAAAAAATACAAGAGCAAAAACACCAAATTCATACTTTTACTGCTATGTTTTTTGCTTTCAATTAGAGGTAAACCCCACCGCTAAAAACAACAAATGCATAAGCACAAAGAAACATATATTAAGTAAAGTTAAGTATAGAAACTTCTTTCTTATAATAAGTGAGACCAAGTCTACACTATGAGAAAGCCATTTTTTGGATGCCACCATACGGATAATCGCTATTAATTAATAGCTTGCTAGCTTGGTGGCGGGTTCAATGGAAGTTAAGTAGATTTTTTTTTATATTGTTTTTTGCAAATGAATGGACATGCATTTAAATTAATCCAACTTGAAGATCATATTCTTTCAGTCTCGTACTTAGGTTTGCAGATGCATGTATTGAAATTAAATATTCATTTATATGATTTTAATTAAAACATAATCCATATTGTTTAGAGTTTTAGATTGTCTTAGTTGCATGAAGCATGTTCCATCCATCTACTCCATTGCATGCATTTAATTAAGAACCTCTTGCATATACGCTATCTTTTAATATAAATACCCACCGAAAGTATATATTTTTTCTGACACACTTTTCACGCTATTTGTATTGATATGGCATGTTTTTTAAAAGTTTTTTTTGTTTTGTTTTAAAATATATTTGTTTAAATCAACACACCTAAACCATACTAAAAAATCAATTAAAAAGGGTATTGACTAAGGTTAACTAGCAAGCAAAATTTGCATCCTTCCAGATCAGAACAGACATGATTATCAGAGAGAATAGCTCAGCAAACACCTAGCTCTTATCAGCAAAAATCCTGGCATCAAACACTCTCAAGGCAACCTAAGATATAACTGCTGCTACTTCAATAGTAATGCTAAAAAAATCTAGGAAAAGCTACCATTGATTATAATTTCCAAGGAAAAATCATTGCATCCTTTTGGCTTAATGCACAATGGCGCAAGAAAAATTTCTTGCCAAGCACAATTATTGGTACAACCGAACCAAACAACTATTGAATCTAAAATCTATGCATATAAAACAAATGTGGCATAATTTCATCTATACAAGCATTTGTGAACACTCTTGTTAGAGCACTTGGATCCAAACTAATGCTATTTTACACCATGAAACAAGAGCTCTAACAGACTTCACTCATCTTCTCCACTTCTCAATTTCTCTTGAAGTTGCTTTGACTAGCTTCTTGGTGTTGATGACCAGCTCGTCAATAAGGGAACCAACCTCATCACTGATAATTAACAACACGAAGAAAAATTAATTGAAGAAAAAATTAAACTAAAAAAATCCCAATACTGTTATTTGCAAAGCACAACATATGCATATAAGACACCAGTTATTGGCACAACTTTTGCTTATTAATACTCTTTCAATCTTTTGCTTATTAATAAACATGTTAACAAGCAGCAACACCAAATCCAGCCTCGTTAGTTAATGAGAACAAATCTCTAACAAACAGTAAAAAAGTCTGGCATGACCCAGAAGCTGAGTGAGAAGAATGCGATGTGATCATGCAAATTATAATAAAGAAACACCAAAAACACATACATGTATATAGAAGCATGTGTGTACTTCACATGCCTTTGTGGAGCAATGGGGAGAGGTGACAATGGTCTAATCGAAAATATAAAAAAATTATGAATTCACAACCAATGCGTGTCTCGTCATATGTTTTCATTATATCTAGTGTTTAAAATTATTTGCATCAAACAAACAAATGAATTTGAAAGAAACTGTATTGAGAAGCAATTTATAAAATTCATGCCTTTTGTGAACCGAATAATTCTAACCATTGAAAAGTGAGAACAAAAGAGACTGAATCACAGCATCAAACAAAATCCTTAACGTTGTCCAAAATATAAAAAGAATCACATTTTCACAAATTATTGTTACTATCACAAACAAGGTTGTAACAGCCCGACCCAACCTGCCATATATTGTTTGTTTTGGACCTTACCGTCCTCACGGTTTTGTTCCTGGTGACGCGAGCCCACTTCTGAGCCTGACGCCCCAAAACGCGTATGACAAGTTGGTAACCAGCACTCTTAATAAGGCCAACTACCACTCCCTCACCCGCCAATGTGGGATATTACAATCCACCCCCTTTAAGGAGCCTAACGACTCCGTCAGCACAACTAGACAGCCAGTGAGGTCGGCTCTGATACCAAATGTAACAGCCCGGCCCAACCTGCCATATATTATCCGCTTTGAGCCTTACCATCCTCACGGTTTTGTTCCTGGTGACGCGAGCCTACTTCTGAGCTTGACGCCCCAAAATGCGTATGACAAGTTGGCAACCAACACTCTTAATAAGGCCAGTTACCACTCCCTCACCCGCCGATGTGGGATATTACAAAGGTTGTCCAAAATATAAAAAGAATCACATTTTCACAAATTATTGTTACTATCACAAACAAGGTTGTAACAGCCCGACCCAACCTGCCATATATTGTTCGTTTTGGGCTTTACTGTCCTCACGGTTTTGTTTATGGTGACGCGAGCCCACTTCTGAGCCTGACGCCCCAAAACACGTATGGCAAGTTGGTAACCAGCACTCTTAATAAGGCCAGCTACCACTCCCTCACCCGCCGATGTGGGATATTACAATCCACCCCCCTTAAGGAGCCTAACGACTCCGTCAGCACAACCGGACAGCCAGTGAGGTCGGCTCTGATACCAAATGTAACAGCCTGACCCAACCTGCCATATATTGTCCGCTTTGGGCCTTACCATCCTCATGGTTTTGTTCATGGTGACGCGAGCCTACTTCTGAGCCTGACGCCCCAAAACGCGTATGACAAGTTGGCAACCAACACTCTTAATAAGGCCAGCTACCACTCCCTCACCCGCCAATGTGGGATATTACAAAGGTTGTCCAAAATATAAAAAAGAATCACATTTTCACAAATTATTGTTACTATCACAAACAAGGTTGATACGTGTCTACTCAAAGAGCTGAACAATATTTTGTTCTAAACTTTGTATAATGAAATTTCATTTTCATCCTATCTTCTCATATACATCACCAACTAGCAAATCCCATTCACACACTGCATCACCAGCATGGCCGGCCCTAGAAAGAGTCATTTAGAATGCATTATCATCTTACTATTTTCAGGCAATCCAAACCAAACCAAATTTAATTTAATTTCTATGCAGCCACTGATCTCCCATTCTTGATGATTAATTTCAGTAAATGCAAACTTAATTGGTTGTCTGAACAAGGCTCCCCTGCTAGAGTAGAAAAGGCTCCCAGAAAAACTAATGCAAAAGAAATTGGCAAGTTCTCAAAGTGCTTTCCATTTATACCGCTGCAGCAGGTTAGTGAATGTTCTGCTTAACACATCAAGATAAAACATGATCCATCTAAGCAAGTTCAGTGCAGTTGAATAAGCTAAACAGAGAGAAACATGATTATATACTTACTGAGTTGGAAGATTAACAGGACCACGAAAATCCTTGCCAACATTAGAGTATCTCCGTTTCTCATCATGAGCTACACCCCTCCCCACACCATAGCCAAATCCGTAACCAATCCCACATCCAGCACCCAATCCAATGCCAAACTGTAAACCAGGAATACCAGGACCAAACCCAACACCTGAAGAATTGGCCATTTAAAACCTCAGTAAAACACAATATGATGATAATGATCATCATTATCACATATAAGATAAAAAGCAACACAAGCTGCAGCCAACAAATAAAAATATTAAATGCAGTCAAATAGCCCAACTAAGACTCAAAAAAAAAAAAAGGCCAATTGAGAGTATCGAAGTTTCAGTCTTTCTCTAGAACCCATTTCGGGCAATTAAAAAGTGGGATTTTTCTTTTTTCTATGAAGAGATTTGAGAGCACATGAATATTTAAAATAAAATTAACAAACTGATAAACCCAGGAAGAACAAGAAGAAGAAGAAGTGATGGATTACCTCCAACGAGGCCGACACCAAAACCAACACCACAGCCAGCACCAAAGCCGAAAGCAGGACCCACCCTCCCAAGCTCCTTAAACCTAACCTCTGGAAGCTTCCATAGCAAACCCTTTTCCTCTTCATCACTCCTGTTGTTGCCGTTATAGGGGTTCATCTCTCTCTCTCTCTGCTTTGATGTTTCTGTTTTCGGCGTTGTAGCTTTTTAGAAGTTCACCGAGAGCGTTGGATTTGTCTCTGGATAATTACCCTTCAATTCTTACAGAGCGGGGATGGAGTTTGTTGTTAATGTGATCTGTTGTTAATGTGATCTGTCTTGGCCAACATACCAACACAACCTTGTAGTTTACAGAATTCTCACTTTCAATCCCTAACTATTAAAACCTTACAATAGTACCCTTTTATGCAACGTTTTTTAGGTTCCAATGCGATCTAGTTACAAGTTACAACCTCCATTCCATACCTTTTTCTTTCTTTTCCTGCTGATGCTCATCTTCCTATCTATCAAACTCCTAAAATCTGGACATTGAATGCATACAATCACATTTTTCTATGAAAGTGTGTATGAAAAATTGAAAGCTTTTATTATTCAACGTCAGTGTATTATGAATTTTCTTTTTTGTCTTGATATAAGATATTTTTATATCAATTTTTGTATATCAATACATTTTTTATTTACCCTCTCTTATAATTTGTTTGATATTATGATAGTGGTTGTTTTTCAAAATATTTTTTGCTTTAAAATATATTGAAATAATATTTTTTAAAATTAATTTTTAATATTAACATATTAAAACGATCTGAAAACACCAAAAAAATTATTTGAAACAAATAAAAAAATACTAAAAATTTTAATTTTTTTTCAAAAATACTTTTGAATTTTATGGGATATTTAAAAGAAATTATTGGTTATTGTTTCTACCATAGTATTAATAAAAATATATTTGTCTCAGAACATGTTATCTTCTCATAGGAAGAATTTGCTTTTGAAAGGAGTAAGGAGAGGAAAATATAACTCGAAGAAGTTTAGAAACCACAAACTAACAATCAAATGGAATCCAAGCCCAAGGTTATAACTATAGATATTTAACTAGAAGCATAAGAACTCCATAGATTTGGTAGGACATGTCATATACCAATGAGATATGAAATTCTTATGGAAGCTAAAAATAACAAGTTTCTCGTACTAGAGAATCTATCAACTACATGGATGACAATGCACAAAAATATAAAGCTAGATTAGTTGTCAAATGTTACAAATAAAGATAAGCGATTGACTTTAATGAAACCTTCTTGCTAGTAGCTATGTTAAAATCTATAAGGATCTTGTTTACTGTAACTGCAAACCATGATTATGAGATTTGAAAAATTGATGTCAAAATTAAATTTTTGAATAGCAATCTTCATTAAAATGTGTATTTGAAATTTACCAACAAATTATGCAAGCTATAAGAACCCATTTATTGATTTAAAAAAACTTCAAGAACTTGGAAAATCCATTTTAATGAGATAATCAAACACTTTGATTTCATATAAAAATACAAATGAGCCTTGTGTTTATAAAAAGGTTAACATGAGTGGAGTTGTTTTTTCTAATATTATATGTATATGATATATTATTTATAGAAAACGACATTTTGTTGATCCAACTAGTAAAGATCTCATTGTTTAAGAATTTTACTGTGAAGGATACAAGAGAAAACAACTTATATATCGGGAATAAAAATCTATAGAGATAGATCTTGAAGGTTACTCGAATTATTACAATCCACATACATAGACAAGGTGCCAAAATAGTTTAATGTAGAAGGATCCAAGAGAGGATAATTATCTATTTTGCAAGGAGTACATCTTTCGAAGGATATGTGTGTTAATACATAAATTAAAAAGAGACATAATGGAAAGGATACTCTATACTTTAGCTATAGGAACCATAATGAATATGATGGTATGTACAAGACAAAATGTATCTTATACTTTGAGTATAACAAGTAGATATCAATCTAATATAAGTAAAGGTCATTAAAAAATAGTTTAAAAACCCTTAAGTGCTTCGAAAAAACTAAGAATGTCTTTCTAGTCTATGAAGAAGATAAACAATTAGTTCATGGTTATTCAGATGCTACCTTTAAATCTGACATTGATGATAGCAAATCTTAGTCAAAATATGTTTTTACTTTAAATGGTGGTGTTATGAGTTGGAAAAGTTCCAAACAAGAGATTAACAAATTATACAACTAAAGTTAAATACATATCTGCATTCAAGACAACAAAATGAGCTATTTACACAAGTAAAGGAATTAAGATCTCATCAACGATCCAAACATGTACTTAAAAAATTTCATTTGATTAAAGAAATCATAAAAAGAAAAAAAATGTAAGGATAGATTGTGTATCCACTGAAGAGAATCTCACAGATCCTCTCACTAAGAGATTGTCTCAGTAGAAACATAATCACTATATGGAGATTCCATATAGAGAGATCATTAATGTCTATAGAAAGACTCACATAATAGTTGTGTAAATGATTCTTAGACTTGAGATCACTAAGCAATTTTATATATGAAATGTTAAGCTTTGATCCTAACAATACATTGTCCTAATCTAGGTAACAAATGAGCAAATATTATATATAACATGAACTATATAAAGGTGATTGAGTGATCAAGAGATGATTCATCACCTTAGGTGAATTAGAAAAAAAATTACACATGTTCTAGATAATACTGATTGTAAAATCTTTGTGTAACATAGAATGAGATTTGAAATGAGTTTCAAATCTTATTAAAAAATAATTAAAGACTATGAGGGTTAAGGATAAACATGATTTGATGGAGAAGATACACTTTATATTATAGCGTCTAAATCAAAACATTATTGATGAGAACTAATAATTATACTAAGAAATTGATCATTAAAGGTTAAGTCAAACAACATATGATTTTCTTAATGTATTTGATCTTTAACTATTAATCAATTAATTTATTGAATTAATAATAAATTAAATTATTTTATTTATTTTATTTAGGATTGCGATTTATATTTGGATCAATTTATTAATAACCTAATTGGTCACACACATTAAGATTCATTGGTCAAAAATTAAACTAGAATGATTAATCACGTGTAATTTGATTGTAAATAAGTTTTAAAGGTTGAGGACTAAAGTATAATTAATACAATATATTACAATCTAGACGTAGAAAAATCAAGTAGCTACTTAATTGAGTAAATTTCTAAAACTGTCATGAAATAATATATGTTATGCTACTTAATAGACAAATTGTTATTTATAGGTTTATTAGTTTTTTCCTATAAAAAGAATGTTACACCTCATATTTTTGTGTGAGAGTTATAGAGACAATATAGATTGTATGGTACAGAGTAACACTTAAACATAAAAGAAAAAGCTATCACTTAAAAGCATAACAATCCCTCTTTTCTTAAAGGGTTTTAAAAGACTTCTCATTATTAGTTCGTGTGAATTATTATTAGAGATAAGATAATTGGATGATTTATGGTTTACGACAATTTAATTTTAAAAAAGTTAATCAAATCTAATAAAAAAGATCAAATCTTTAAGTAATCTTTACCTCATCCTAAACAACTCTAGATTGTTTAACAAGATGCTTGGAATTCTTGTAAAAAAAAATTAAATTACTATTTTCACTTTGTGAAAGAGTTTCGAAAACCCAACATCATAAACGCCTGTCCTAAAGCATGTGTCTCCTGGTTTAGTTGGGTGGTTGAGAAATGGCATCTTTAGATAATCTGATGCATCACTATATTATTAAGTTCCTTCACATTAATCTTTACTGTTGTATTTGGCAGACGGAGAAGAGTGTGGATATGTTTCTTCGTGGGAAATGCCCATTAGTGCTAATTCTCCATGCTAATCTCTTTGCTAAACTGGATATTTAAAGTTTAATCTCTCTCTCCAGCTTTGATGACAGCATATCTCCAAAATTAGAAGTCAATATTTGTATTATTTGAGCCAAATCTTCTTGTGTGCAAGTGATAAATGATGATACGATAGTACTGTTCTTATTCTGCCCCAGATGAGAATAGCCCAAGCATGACTAACCAAATTAGAGTTTTATCATTTATCATTTTGTGAATTTAAGGCAGCCAATTTGGTGTATGATAAAACATCTTGTTTCATTCTGTGCTGAACAACTGTTATAGCCTAGAACTCGGAGAGTATCAATGGGATATTATTAGATCCATCACCGGCAGCTTACTGACTATAAGTGTTGATGCTGCAATATTTTTGATGGCCTACTGAATGTTAGCTGTCCAACGTTCCCAGTCATTGGCAACTGAACAAGAGGTTTCACAAATCTGGTGAAAAGAAGGCCATAACAAATTAATTTGATAAGCTGGGAATAAGTTCTGTTCAAAGTTCCTTTTGCCGATGAATCTTGAGCAAAAACATGGAGCAACAGAAACATCCTTTTGTGGCTGCCTAGGCAAGACCCGTCATTTTGGGTGGACTCCAAAGAATAGGATGCAAAGCCAGGATACGCCACCGAAGAGAAGGATTCTTGAAGGCTCTCTCGCCAAAGCTAATGCGGATATTATTTTTCTATCTTCTGGAAATCTGGATTTGTGCTAAAAAAGGTAGATAAAGTTTACAAATACACCCCAGTATGATTAAGAGTGTAGTTGCAGTTATTTTTTAAAATAATTTTTATTTGAAAATATATTAAAATAATGTTTTTTTAAATTATTTTTAATATCAGTATAGCAAAATAATCTTAAAACACCAAAATAAATATTAATTTGAAGCAAAGAAAAAAAAATTAATTTCTTTTTAAAATACTTTTAAAATACAAAAACAAACAAGATCTAAATACCAGACTAAATGCTTGGTTGCTGGACATCACAATGGGTAGAAATAGTATATATTAGATTAGATAATTTCTTGCCGTACGTTTAGATCAACTTTTTATTGAAGATAAAAATATATTTTAATAACAAGTTTTCTAATAGAAAAAAAATTATAGTTTAATTAAAAACAAATTACAATGATATTTTTTAAAAAATATTAAGATGAGAACATATAGATTAACTTAAATTTACTTAAATTTACTTTTACTTGAATCACCTTATATTAACCTTTTCAATTTTTAATTTAAGTCATAAGATTCTAATAATTCTATAAAAAATAAATAATTTTTTTATTATTAAATTCATTTACAATCAACAAAATATACTTTAAAAAAAAAACTATACTGATTCTCTCAATTATATGTCTTATTATGACAAATTGTACCTTTTATGCCTAGTGAGTGCTGAATATATTTATCCCAAGGTTTTTTAAAAATAAATTAGACGGCTTACAGTTTTAGCCTTTTTGAAATGTTAACCTCATAAATTAATGGCTGCTAGTGGTTAAAATATGAATACTTTGTATGATCTTTTTTTATAATCTTAAATAAGATAAGATAAAAACATGAGACCGGATTCACAAAGTTAACCTTTGCTTGTTTAGATTTGAGGTTTTGATGGAACCTTCTCCATATAAAAATCAAGAATCCATAATCAAATCGATTATTCTATACAAAGTTAAGATTTAAGTTTATTATTAAGCTTTACACAATAATAATCTATATAAAGGAATCAAGACAATAAAAACTAAACCCTCACCCAACGCCTATAAAGTAATGTGAATGAGTACACAAGATAAGAAAGACGCTATGAAAGACTAAAATAAAGTAAATTCTTTAACAGGTCAAAGTAGTTCAATGAAAAACTAAAATAAGGAAATCCTCTCACAGTACACAAGATATGCCACTTATCCAACTTAAAAAAAAATGCTTTGCATGAGTTTTTATACTTTGGAGAAAGTAAACCCTAGTTAACCTAATGGGCTAACATCAACCCAAATTAAAATAAATCCCAAAGTATCTAAAATAAGGCCCAAGACATGAAAAATAATAAAAATAATAATTCTGAAAAATAATACTAATTTGTTGCACACTTTGAATAAAAAAAGACAATTGTTGAATGAAATCCTTGCTTAAAAAAGATCCTTGGCAAAATAGGATATGGTGCCGCCCCTTAGGATCCAAAACAAACAAGGAAATAATTCTTCTCAGCCTCTTATGTTTCCACATATGATAAAAAATCCTCTTATAGTTTGGAATACATAAAACTCATGGAAACACGTAACCCCATAGTTGTCAAATGCTCCCCCTATATCTAATCTATGATGCCAAAATTAATTAAACCTAAGAAGTAGATGGTTAGACCCTTCTTGTACATAGTTTAAATTGACTAAGTTCTGATCATCACTTGTTGAAGTTGTAGCCTCCTTGAAATTCATCTTGGCCCAAATACTCTAAATAAACCCATTGAATATATCTTTGAGCTTCTTTGCTCTTGATCTTGTAATTGACTCAACTAGAATCTCTAATGGATCATTTGGTGTAATTTGTATTGCATCATTCCCTCTCCCATCAAAAGGATTTGATCTCGAATCATCACCTACATCAAACAAAGAGAGATAAAAACATCAAAATTAGTACTAACACTATACTTATTTGATAGATCTACTTTGTAAACATTATCATTAATTCTTTTAAGGATTGGGAATGGACCATCTCCTCCTAGCATCAACTTAGATCTCCTACATTCATGAAACCTCACTTTACGTATATATACCTAGACCCAATCACTTGATTTAAATATAACTTTTTTTTCAACCACTTTTCGACCCTTATTAGCTTTAAATACATATTTCCTTTTGTTTTCTTGTATTTTTTATCATACACTCTCTTGCACTACCTATGTTTTTCCATTGCCATCAAGATTAACCCTTCCATCAACAAGTAAAGGAATCAAACCCAAATAAGCTAAAGGATTAAAGCCATAAATAATTTCAATAGGAGAATAATCAGTAGTAAAATTCACACTCTCATTATATGCAAATTCAACAAACTATAGGCAATCTTCTTAATTCTTCAAATTCTTTTAAATGATAGTTCTTAACAATATAGTTAAATTCCTATTAACTACTTCAGTTTGACAATCTGTGTGTGGGTGACATGTAGTAGAAAATAACAAATTTACTTGTAACTTACTCCACAAAACCTTCTAAAAATATCTAAGAAATTTAACTTTACAATCCGAAACAATGCTTCTACTATCCCAATGAAGCCTAACTATCTCCTTAAATAACAAGATGTAAAATGTGGTCCACTATGTTAGTTGCATCATTGGTTTTATGACAAGATATAAAATGTGTTATCTTAAAAAACCTATTTATAACCATAAAAAAAGAATCTCTATCCTTTTTTTACCTAAGCAAACCTAAATCAAAATCCATAGATATATCAACCCAACGTTCCTTAGGTACTGGTAAAAGAGTATACAAACCATGATGTAGGACTTTAGACTTAGCTTGTCTACATGTTATGCATCTATCAAAAATTCTTTTCATATCGCTTTTCTTCTTAGTCTAATAAAATTGTTTATGCAAAGCATCTAAAGTCTTAGCAATCCAAAAGTATCTCATTAATTTGCCTTTATGAGCTTCATGAATATAAAACTCCAGCATAGAAAAATTAGGTAACCACAATCATTTTTATTTAAACAGACAGCTATCAAACCTGTAAAATCTATCAAATGCAAAATTCTCACATGCTTTATAAGTCTAGACAAAATCAATATCATTATCATATAAATCTTTCACATTCTCAAATCCTAATAATTTAGCATTTAAAGTTGAAAAAAGTACATACCTTGATGATAGTGCATCAACCACTAAATTTTGCTTACTTTGCTTGTATTTTATCACTTATAGGAACGTTTTTATGAACTCAACCCATTTGACATGTCGTCAGTTCAGCTTCCTTTGACCCTTCAGATGTTTCAATGACTCATTATCGGAATGGATCATAAATTCCTAAGGCCATAAGTAATGTTGTCAAGTCTTCAATGCCCTTACCAAAGCATAAAGCTTCTTATCATATATAGGATAATTCAAGGCTATACCATTGAGCTTTTTGCTAATATAAGTTATGAGCTATTTTTTCTCCATTAAAATAGCTTCAATATCTATCTTAAGGCATGATATTCAATCTTAAAAGTTTTTGTAAGTAATTTAATGATAACAATAGAGCTGAAAACAATTTTTCTTTTAACAAGTTAATGTGTGCTCTTGTTCTTTGTCCCATTTAAATCCCATTGACATCTTAACAATTTCAGTTAAAGGTTCGGTTAGAGTGATAAAATCTTTAATAAATCTTTGATAAAAACTAGTCAAACCATAAAAAAATTCTTACCTTTATTATTTACTTAGTTGTAAGCCATCCTTGGATAGCCCTTATATTTTCCCCATCCATTTCAATACCTTTTTGAACTAACAACATAATTATCACACCCGGACATCATGACAACCAATTAAAAATATTATAGGAAAAAGGAAAAAGAACAGATACCTAACATCTTGTTTTTAGGGAAACAATCTCTTTTAAGGAGTCTCCATCTAGTGTTATGGTCACTAGAAACCCTAACTAGTCAACATAGATTCTTTGGCACGATACTGGTTACACAAAAGAAAAGATACTATCACCCCTTAAGCATCCTATATGAGGTAGACTGTACTGCTAGTTTTGTCTTAAATTGCTACAAGTTTGTTTTTGTTCCATTTTTTTTATAGTCCTTCTACAATATTCCTGACTCTGATGTCATTGAATATTTATATATGAATATTTCCAAATCTGACATTAGTAAATACTGCGCAACCCAAAACATATTATATTTTTGACTCTAGCATTAGTGAATATCACTACTATTAGTAAATATCAGGGTTGATATTTCTGACTTCAACATCAGTAAATACTAGGATCGTTTAACCATTAAAATTATCAATTTAAAAATCACCAAAATTCAAATTAATTCAAACAACACATTTAAAATTTGTAAAAAAAATAATCACAAATCTATTTGTTGAGAATTCTATAATAGTGCTGGGAGGTCCCTGAGTTGCAAGAACAGTGGTGGCGCGTGTACCTACGCGTCACCGCTAGTGGCAACGCATGGGTTCAGGCTCCACCACAAGAAAAAAAACAGGAAACGAGGATCTGGATTGGCTCCTTTCCCTCTTCCCTTTTCTGTTGGCGGTGAGTATCACCGCTGCCTGCAAAACAAATAAATCACACCAGCAATGGATTTTAAATTTTTTTAGATGTGTTTCTATTTTTCTTCCTTTCAGGTCCATCGCTGATTATTGTTCCAATAGAGTGGCTGAATTGTGAGGTTTAATATGGCTTTGCTATTTCTAGTCGGGTCTCGATTCAGATCTGTCATGGTGGGGGTTGAATCGGGGTTATGAAGAGGCTGATGTTGCGGCCCTTCATCAGTTGGGTGGAGAAGACGAATCAGATTGAGGGAGAGAGAATATGAGGTGATCTGTGGAGGGCTTGTTTAGAGAAGGAAGGTCTGGTGGAAAAAGGCTGTGGGTTTGGGTTAACGAGGTCGTGGCCTCTGGATCGATGATTAGTGAATAGAGGGGAGACCTGGTTTGCGGTACCGGGGAAAGAAGGTTGTGGGTTTGGGTTAGCGGGGTTGATGTGGGGAGAAGGTGGTTTGTTTTTTCATAAGTTGACAAATCACACCTTTAATTGAAATCAATCCTTAATCTTTTAATTTCAAATTTTAACCTCTTTAAAATTAAATTAAAAGCAAATGAGTCAAAATTGAATTATAACAATAACCAAGAAAGATAATTTTTTCCAGGCAAAAGTTATACTTTTTTTCCAAACAACATATAAACATTCTTTTCATAAAACATCCAATATATTCATTAAATGTTCATCATGCTCATTTGAATTCTTGTTTAAATCAAATTATCATCAAAATAAACCATAATAAATTTACTTATAAAATTATGTAAAATATAGTTCATTAATTTCATGAAAGTACTAGGTACATTAATAAATCTAAAAGGCACAAATAAGCACTCATACAAACCATATTTAATTTTTAAGGTAATTTTTTATTCTTCTCCCTCTTTCATTTTAATTTAATGATATCCACTTTTCAAATTAATTTTAAAAAACACATAAGATCCATGCAATTCCTCTAACATATCATCAAATTTAGGAGTTAAATTTCTATACTTTACCATAATATTATTGATTTTGTTTTTGGTGAAATCGAGAATAGATATATAATAAAGAGAGAAAACCTGATCAGTGTGGGCAGAGCTTTAGCTACATAGATTGTAGCTTAGACATCAGCCTAATTACAAGAAAGAAATACAAGGAAACATAAGACCCTACTATTAGCAAGCAATACAAAACCACACGAAATCAGAAATTAAGCAGGCCAAGCCAAAATGCATTCGTGATTCCTATACAGATTAGCACCAGTATACCAAAAAGAAGAGTTCAGATTCCTGATCCAGCCTGCAGCAAAGTAAAACAAAAGCCATAGGATATCTTTCCATATTGGCTTTTTTTCCTTAAATATCAATATAGTCTAGACAATGCTAAACATAAAGCCCTCTTAAACAGATCTTTCAAACTTACAGTAGTTGCCCTGTAGAAGACCTAGCCATTGACATTGAAGGTCGTCAGGGGCATCCGACATTACCCAACTCAGACCTCTCCAGTCTACAATTTTATTCCTTAGTTTCCAGACCACTAGGTAATGCATGAGGATGTGGGAGACAGTTTCTGAATGCTGCTCACAAAAAGGGCACCAGTCCTCCTGAGGGCTTAAAATGTGTCTCTTCACCAGGAAGGCTCTTATGCAAAGGCCTTCATTTAAAGCCATCTATAAAGTCATTTATGTTTTTGGAGGGCAAATGAATTTCCAAACATCTGTGACATAAGTTGTAGAACTAGCATACCTAATCCTTTCAAGGGTAAGCATACAAGAGTTTACAGTATAGCCTTCATCCTTCCCCTATTCCCAAATCAACCTGTCTTCTTTCAATCGATGAATAACTGCAAGATTAAGATTAGACAATAATCTTTGAAACAACAGGTTCTCACTAGTTCTGAGGGGCCTTCTCCATTTCAGATTCCAATGCCAAGTATCCTCTATCTAGTATCCCATCTGACTAGCAATCCCTGTTTTGGAGGAGGACAGACGAAAGAGAGCCGGATAAAAGTTAGCTAAACAGAAACCGGTCAACCAAGTATCTGATAAAAAATTAACATGGTTACCATTACCCATTTTAAGTTTACAGCCAGCTCAAATAAGAGAGCTATCAAGATCTGTATTAGTAATGGTAGAGTTGATTCCTCGCCAGATCCCTAAAAGTTTTTTCCTAAATTTGGGCATCTCGTTTATGAACAGAGGACTATATTTTTCCTTAATGAAGTCTGCCCAACTAGCTTTGTCATTGCTTCCCAATTTCCAAATCCACTTAAAGAGGAGAGCTTTGTTTTTTGCCGATATATTCCCAACACCCAGACCGCCCCTGTCTTTTTCTTTTGCCACTGTATCCCAAGCAAGCCTATGAATTTTCCTGTTATCAGCACTCCCATCCCACAAAAACCGAGAATGCATGGCTGTGATCTTACGGGCCACTATCTTTGGAATGCAGAAGATGGACATGTAATAGAGAGGAATGGTAGAGATTACACTTTTGATCAAAATTGCTCTCCCCGCCATCAATAATAGCCGCCCCTTCCAAGAGTTGAGCCGCCCTCTAATCTGTGAGAGAACAGGTTTCCATGTGGAAATCCTTTTGGGATTAGCACCTAGAGGGAGCCCCAAGTATTCGATTGGAAGAGTATCACATCTGCACCTGAGAACACCAGAAATCCCTTCAGCATATATCCCATCCACGCTCACACCCACCAAACTACTCTTATGGAAGTTGACATTGAGCCCTGAGCATAAACTGAACCATCGTAACATTCTCTTGGTATTTAGCAAGCATTGAAGATCATTTGGTAGGAAGAGAAAAGTGTCATCTGCAAATTGCAGATGATGAATATCTTTTATTCTTGTAGAATCCATGCCATACAGAGCACCCATTTTCAAGCTCCTGCTGATGAGAACTGAGATACCTTCAGCAGCCAAACAAAAAAGAAAAAGGGAGAGGGGATCCCCCTGCCGAAGACCACAATATGTTGTGAACTCAGAAGTAGGGGAACCATTGATTAAAACTGATAGTCTTGCAGTCGAGACACATGCCATAATCCATTTTCTCCATCGAGCACCAAATTTCATGTAGCCTATAATAACATCATTAAGATAAGACTAGGACACAGTGTCAAAAGCTTTTCTGAAATCAAGTTTAAGAAGGAAACCTTGACAGCTCCAAGATTTCATGGAATCTAGCATTTCATTGGCAATAAGGATTGAGTCCAGGATGTTTCTCCCAGCAATAAAAGCTGATTGGGAGGGATTAACCACACTTTGCATAACTTCTTTTAGCCTAGTGGCGAGAATCTTAACAATAATCTTTTATAACCCATTTAATAAACTAATAGTCTATAATCATTAAAAGAGGAACTGCCAGCAACTTTTGGAATTAAAGCAATATAACTAGAGTTAATACCTTTAGGAAGGTGACCTCTCCTGAAGAATTCAAGAACCATTGTGAATATGTCGTGTTTCATTAACTCTCATAACTTCTTACAAAAATTAAAGTTGAAACCGTCAGGTCTTGGGTCTTGGAGCTTTCACTGCTGAAGATGGCCAAGTGAACCTCTTCTATGGTAACATCTCTTTCAAGCCATACAACCTGGTTCTCACTAAACTTCTTAAAGTCTGTATTACCTATCGTGGGTCTTAGAGTCAGAGATTCAGAGTAGATGTTTGAGAAGTATGCTTTGGCTTCTTCTTTGATTTTAGTTGGACTAGAGAGAATCTTCCCGTTGTATATAATCTGACGGGTATAGTTTTTGCATCCCCTGACTTTTGCTGAGATGTGGAAGCACCGAGTGTTTCTGTCCCCCAACTTAAGCCAAGACTGTCTAGACTTTTGTCTCCATATTGATTCTACATATCTACAGAGTTTCCATTACTTACCCTTCAACTCATATAGCCTTTTTCGTTCAGAGTCAGATAGCTTACAACTTTCAGCTTGATCCTCGAGAAGCCGAATAGAAGACTGGATATTCTGCAGAGCCCAGTCCTGATTCCCAAACTCAGTTTTATTCCATTGGCCTAACTTCAGTCTCAGAGCATTGATTCGTCTGATCACCTGAAAGTCGCTAGGGATATCATGCACAATTTCCTTCCAGAAGACCTTACGAATGCTATGGAAAGATGGGGCCATGAGCCAGCAATAAAGACATTTGAAAGGCTTCCATCCCCAGTTAACTTGTTCTTTCCCAACAAGCAAAAGGCAATGATCCGAGAGACCATGTTCCAATCTAATCAGTTTCAAAGAACTAAAATAAGATAGGCATTGTGTGTGAGCAAAGGCTCTATCTAGCCTACTCATAAGCCACCTCTAAACCAGGTAAATCGATGATTCACCAGCGGGTATTCAACCAATTCACAACCATTAATGAAAGCTTGGAATTCAGAAGCCCCTCTCCTATCTAGCAGACCACTACTCCTATCTGTCTTATATAAAGTCTCATTAAAATCACCTATTAAAAACCAGGGATAATCCAAAAAAGCATGTCTAAGTTCAGTAAGCTCCATCTAAAAGGCTGCTCTTTCAGATCTAGAGCCAGCTCTATAATACCCAGTGATCACGCAATCAAAAGCATCATCAACAAAGGAGCCAAATAAGCTAATCCAACTCCCAACAAATTCAACCGAATCCACCCTGAAGAGATCATCATCCCACATGGCTAATAACCCACCTGATCTACCCTGAGACTCTATGCAGAACCATTTAATATTTTGACCATGCCACAGACTAGAGACTATAGAGTCCGAGCATGAAAGTTTTGATTCAATAATAAAACATACAATAACATTAAAATCCTTAATGTACTTGCTGATGGCCTTTCTTTTAGAACTAGATCCCAAACCACACATATTCAAGCTAAGAATCATAAAAAATAGCATAAAACCATGCACAGATGCATAAAAACCTACTGGACATACCTGTCCTAACGGTCCTGTTCTACATCGATGGCCTCTTGGATCGTGACTTCAATACTCTCACCATTTATTTCAAAGTCTACCCAATTTCTAAGCAATTTCTTTCATAGCCCCAATCTCATCACAAGCTTTAGGGAGGTCTGATGGGGGCTGAGATAGTTGTAGTATTTGGTTGACAGCTCTGGTGCAGGAATCAATTAAGTCTTCATTTCCAGCACTACTATTTGAATCAGTTGAAATGGTTGCCATCCTATGACCCTCATGACATTTAATGGCACCAAGTTGTTTACCATTCCTGAGAGTCATGCTGCGGATTAGGTTCATTTTAGGCCAACTCTGCTGATCTTCTTCCATAACAGTCATGTTATCTGGCCCTTTTTCCTTATCATTACGTGGAATATTAGAGACTAGAGTCGTAGGGGTAGATATCTGCCATTTCCCACTTGCAGTCAAGTCTTAAATCATGTAACTGTCCAAGATTTCCAGGAAGTAACCTGACCTTCATAGCCATGCACATCCCTTTCTTTTTCTGTCTCACATCTGCTAAAACTCTACTTCATAATCACTTCAGTGACATAATCTAGGTCCGTAAAAGTGGAGTTCTTGTTTGCAACCATATCTGGTTGCTTCTTTGTAGCCACTATCTCGAGATCACTTGGTGATTAGGTATAGTCCAGCTCTGAATCAGACTCTAGAGTATACCCAAAGGAATAAATGAGCGAAGCCAAATCTATGCAGGCCTCATATTTAATCTCCGAGATGTTGATTTCCACTTTTTCCATATCAATCGTGAGATTTATTGTTCCATTAAGAGAAACATAGGGTGACTTACCTACCAAGATTGTTAACCCTAATATATTTCCTTTACTAACAAAAGTTAAATCATACCCAAGAACCTTATAGTCTCCCCCTATTAGACGTTTAATGCATTCCATATTCCAAGCTACAATGGGGAGACCAGAGATAAGTATCCAAGAGAAAATGTCAGAGGCCTTATCAGTGATGCACCAGGGCCATAACTCTTCAAAATATTGTCCCAAAAAATCCTTCTCTTCATCTGCCGCAAACTGCATATCTTGTTGTGTTTTGAAGGTGAGGATTGCTTTAGATGCCCCTAGGAATCGAAAGCCATATTATGCTGATGACTTTGAAATTCCTTCCTAAGCTCTGTGAAGGTGAGCCATGAGGGAAAACATTCAAAATAAAAGGTTTGCGCTATTGGATGATCGATATTTTTGTGTGGAAACCCCTAAGTGGGCAGAATAAGACTCTGATGAGAAGGAACTATGGTTTGATGCAGAGGGAAGGTTTGGGTGGATGATGGAGGGGCATTTTTAATTGGATAAGTGGGTTTGATGTTTGGGTATGCTCTCCCCAGATCAGTCCTTTGAGGGTGAGCTCGGTGTTGGCATTTCTATTAGTCACAATTTGGGATCATCAAGGCAAAAAAAAGGTGGCGGCGCAGATTTTATGGGGAAGTGAGCTTTGGTTGGGGTAGGGTTGGTGGCGGACAAGGGAGAGCGGGAGGGAGAGAGGGAGAGCTTTTAAAAAAAATAGTCTTTTTTTTTATATTCCATTCCCGCTTAATCATAATATTATTGATTGTATGACAATCAACACATATTCTCCAAGTCTTATCGTTTTTCAACACTAATAATATTGAAACTATATATGGACTAATGCTTTGTTTTATGTACCCCCTTTAACATTAAATCCATTATTTTCCTTTAAAGTTCCTTTATCTCCTTAGGGTTGCTTCTATAGATTGGTCGGTCAGGTATTATTAATCCAAGTACAAGAAACACAAACAATTTGATATTCAATTCCCCATTAGGAATCTTACAAGGAAAATACCTTTATAATCCTGCAATAAAGAAACAAAAACACTAGGAATACAAGGATCAAGTTCATTAGTATTAAAATATTTCTTATACATAAGTAAAATCATAGGTATGTCAGAAAAATAAGCATTCTTAATCTCAGTCCCTTTCGGCATAAAAACTAATATTTATTTATTTATTTATTCTATACTCTTTTCTTTTCTCACCCTTTTTTTCTTCTCTCCTCTCTCAACTGAAACTCTATTTTTCTCCACCTTGGCCAAATATTTTCTCTCTGTGCTCCTATTTTTTTTCACTCTTCCTCATATTCTTACATGGTTATTTTGAACTTCCAGCTTCACTATTTTTTTTCCATTTCAATTGATCTTTATAAACATGTTTAGATGACAATGGTACAAGTGTGAAAGTATTTCCATCCTTTTCAAGAGAATTTCTATTCTTAAACCCATTATTCTTGGAATTCCTATCAAATTGCCAAGGATACCTCAATAATAGATGAGTAGCATATATATGAATTACATCACACAAAACTTCATCCTTATACTTTCTAACCAAAAAATAAATCAAAACTTGTTTAGTAAATCTTACTTCACAATTATTCAATCATTGTAGTCTATAAGGTTTTTCATGCTTAATAATGTTCATATTTGATTTTCAAACAAGTGAAGCACAACATTAGCACAACTCTCACAATCAATAACCATATTTCATACCTTGTTACTTTTGTTGCATCTAGTATGGAAGATGTTCTCACTTTGTTGTTCCACATCATCATCACGGATCCGAACATTAAGTGATATCCTAATCACTAAAGCCTCTTTATTAACTGGTTATTCAACATCACTATAATCCTCAAATGATGACATATAGGTTCAATTTTAGACACGCCACTTTCTGACCTGAACTATTTATCATAGAATTCAATGAGATTATGCAGAAAAAGGTTTCACAACAAATGTCTATTAAGATGGAAAAGATGAGTACACAATTTCTAAAATAAAATGGGATGTATTGGGCTCAACTAAGTGAAACTATGGATATACCTTTTCCTCCCCCTCCCGTACCTTATGGTTTAACATTCTTTTCTCCTCCTCCCCCTCTACCTCTACCTCCAGCACCTTTGATGTGATGTACCAGGTATATATACTTTACATAGTTGATCTAATTGTATTTTAATTCAAATTTGAATGGCTTCCTACTAGTATATCTTACTGTTCATTTTTACCTGTTCTTTTTAATGTTTGCGTATGAAATTCTTCCCATCTCATTGTTGTGTACTATTTATATGAATTTATTACATAAATTTTCCAACCGTGAAAACTCATAAGTCTGTGTAATCCATTTAGAATTATTCATTGTAAAATTTATATAAGTTGATTTTTATATATGCTTTTTGTTGTGGTTTGGGGTTTATTGTGTGACCAAGAAATTATTATGTTAAAGAAACCTAATAGAAAGCCCATTGTATATCAAGAACTGTGAAGCCAAAATATTTCTAAATAAAATAAAAATAAATATTTAATTCATAAATTATCAAGTATAAAGATAAAAATAATATATGATATACGGATTAGGTCGAGTTAATTAATTTCTAACCCGTAATATATATTTCTTAATTTTTTTTTAATTCCATATGATATGTAATATTCATTTATTATCTGATTTTAACTTCGAAGATAGTACAAATATTAGCCGGTTTCCTTAACACCCTAGCCTTCATGTAGGGGTGATCGTTTTCGGTTTGGTTCGATTTTTATAAAAAAAAAGCAACCAAACCGAATTTAAAAAAAAAACCGAAACCGAATGGAAACCGGTTCAAACCGACCGGTTTCAGTTCGGTTCGGTTTTTTAGGACAAAAACCGGTTTGGCTCGGTTTTTTTTGTTTAGCTTGGTTTTGGCTCGGTTTTTTCTTGTTTTGCTCGATTTCTTTCCGGTTTGGCTTTTTTTTTTTCCTGTTTGGGTTCAGTTCGGTTCGGTTTGATTTTTTCAGTTTTATACTTATAAAACCGAAACCGAACTGATCCGGCCAATTTTTTTAAAATTTTAATCGGTTTAATTGGTTTTTTCATAGTTAGTTTTTTCTAGTTTTTTCTAGTTTTTTTAATTTTTCGCCTTTTTACTCGCCCCTACCTCCATATAATGACGGCATGCATGCTTTCCAATCAATACAGAAGCACAACAGAACAAAGTAAATTTTATATAGAATTATAGACTACTGTCTCTTCTAAAACGGTACAGCTACTTTATCCTTCGGCTTCTGAAAACACCATGAATCTCTTAAAAAAAAAACTAAAGGCCTACAGTATGTGCATGCTTTTCATCTAGCAATAATTAATATACTTTAGAAAAATATGAATAAAAAACACCCGACCAAACATAGGCAGGCCTGGATGTGTTATGTTTGTCTTGCCTATATAGCTCTACAATCTTTACCACCTAGCTCGTTCTTGCTTATTATATTCATGCAAAATCATGTTCAATTTAATTTATTTCCATGCCGCTTTCATTCTCTCCCAACTTGTATGGTATCACATGCAGATTTGACGAGGGAGACGCTCGCTTAACAGATACCTTTCTTAGATATTTATTCCTTTTTTATATATAATAATTGAGGAATTTTATTGATTGATGCTAGTGCCATAAAGATAATGGCAAACTAGCCTGCAAAAAAAAACACAGCTATATATACAAAACTAAAAACTGAAAAGGAAAAGCTAAAACAAATAATTAAAACCTATTTATTTGGTCATTTTAAAATACCATTTGAACCTCTAATAAAATCAATGGTGTTTTCAGAAGGATTGATGCTAGTGTGTTGATGCTAAATCCATAGCCTGCAGTCCTATGTTCCTAATTACTGAAAACCGAGCAGGGTTTCACAAAGTTGGTAAGGCCATTATAAATTAATTTGATAAGTTATCAAGTGGTGTTCGAAGTTCCTTTTGCCGTTGAAGCTAGCTTGAGCACAAAAATTTGGAGTATCAGAAACATCCTTCAGTGGCTGCCTGAGAAAGGCCTGTCATTTTGGGGCGGACTCCGAAGAATAGGACGCAAAGCCTGGATATGCCGCCCAGGAAAAGGATTCTTGACGGTTTTTTCCCAAAGCTAATGCAGATATTTTTCTATCTTCCGGAAATCTGGAATGCTGTTCAGATTCGTGCAAAAGAGGTAGAGCTAGTTTACAAATAGAATACATGTCAGACTAAAAGCCTGGTTTCGAGAAATGAATTAATGTTGTACAAAAATTACAAATAATTATTTGTCCTCAAAGATTTATTATTTCTCACCTGATGCAAAAGAACAAACATAAGCCTCACGTGATTTCAACAAAATTATCTTTTTTAAGTACACTCTTAGATAAGATCCAATGAATTCAAATGAATTGTACTTCATGTCTCTCTAAAAAAGACTGAACCTAATCTTTAGATTATTAGCAAAAAGAAGAAGAAGGAGGAATAGAGACTAAAAAACTAGAAAAGTTAAGCTGGAAAAATAGGTAAAGAAGAGTGTTAAACTCAGTAGAAAAATATGTCCAAGATAAAAAAATATATAGAAACACTTTTCTTTAGCCCGTTTTGATAGACAATTTTAGAAAACAAAACTGATGAAATTCCCTCCACAAATAGCTTTGATTACCCTACATAAAACCAGAATTAAACGTGACAATTTTGGTTTTAAAGAGTTGTCAAAAGCTTCCAAAACTATCCATGTTTATAAAAAAAGAAATTAAAGAAGTTGAGACTTGTTCCATAAAAAGGACAACACAATGGCTGGAGAAAATAATTCTTCATAAACTAGAAAACTCAGCCAAAAAATAAGACCCGAACCTCGAGCAGATCCCCATGCGCGAGCTTAAGTCCAAAGCCGACTATGTTTATGTTCTTGTCTAATTTTAACTTTTAACATTTTCATTGAATAAACTATTAGAAAAGTTTGTTTCTTTTCTATATGGGATAGAAGCTTTTAGAAGGTTTTGATTTTTTTCAAAACATGCCAGCCAAAAGTTTTTTGAGATAAATTTTTTAATCACCCATAATTTATTTAAATCATATTATTTTTTATGTTAAAGAGTTTATGCTAGAGATTAAATTTCAATAAAGTTTTAATCCAAAAAAATAAATAGATCCCACTTTTAATTTTTCCGTATATATACCTATTAACCATGATTTTAAATAAAACTCTGAAATCAGGAATGTTGCTGAACATCGTAGAGAGTAGAAAAATGTATAGACTATACAGAAGGAATCCACCCTGAATTAAAAATTCTATCAGATGCCGGAGTAACAGAATTTGTTTCATCTATAGTAATGGCCATTTATTTATAATCTTAAACAAGATAAGATCAAAACAAGAGAACGGATCCACATAGTTGACCCCAAGTTGTTTAGATTCGAGGTTTATAATTTAGTAGATAAATAATTAAGATTAATTATTGAGGGAATTTTTGTACCTTTTATGTATTTAAGTTATTAATTAATCGTTCTGAACTTTCTTTTAAGATGATGACAAAGTCTACGTGTTTATTTCTACATTTTTGTCACCATCTTTCGTTGTCATGCTGAATCCTATGTTTAGCTAACAGTTGACCTCTATGAGATATATTTTTGGCCACGCTTCTCATTATTGGTAGAAAGTTTTAGATCGAACCAAGAGCACAGGCGATTTTCTTATCAAAAGGAGCACTGATCACTCTTCTTTTCATTACAATATTGAATTCTTTTCTGACCGAAGCAAATGAACATTAAAGCAGTCAATGCCCTTGGCGACTAGTCTCGACATACAAGTTAAATGTTTGTTCACGTCGATAGGCCACGGCGGTGGTCGGCATTGCAGAATTGCTTTTAGGATTGCTGATGATAGATATCAGTATTAAGGGGTGGCGGTGCTAGTCACAATGAAGATACGAGCGCGCGCATATATATATTCTCCTATTAATTATAACAACCTGACACAATAAATTAATAAGAGAAGTAGTTTGGGTCAAATAATAAGGAAGAAAGACTAGATATAGGCCAAATTTGATAAATATTTCATATTGAAATAAGTCTAGGTTTAAATAAGAAAAGAAATAACACTTGGTTATGAGTTGAATATATAGGAGTCATGAAGTTTGGAAAGACACTTTGGGAAATACATGATCTTGACTTGTATAAAAAAAACTTACTAAAATGCATGAGATAATGAAGATGGGTAGTTTCAATCCTGCATCCTTAAAATGAGGAGTGATGAAAGAAGTGAGTGGTTAACAGGTGATTATCCATGACTTTTCCTATAGAAGCCAAGGTTGAAGGAAGAATAACAACAACAACTCAAGAAATCAACAACAATAATTGCTATGCAATTGAACTAAGTTGTAATATCTTCAAAACATATTTATCAGTAGGCTTGTAAGCTCGTAGGCCATAATCAATAGGCATGTAACTTATAGGTTGATAGTTTGTAGGTGATAATCAATAGGCTTGTAATAATAAGTTTGCAGTTTCCATTATAATCTAGTAGCTTTGTAGTTTTCATTACAAAAAAACTAGAAAATACCAAAAATATATCAATTCATGTTTTTCTATCAATGAATTCCAGTGTGTCTTTGTAATCATTTGAAGAATCATTCAATGAATGTATGTTCCTTAATCTTGAGTTGTTAAATTATCTTTTACATTTAAAGCATTTAGATTATTTGATTACTCCACAAGTTTTAATTTGTTTTCTTCATATTAAAAAGACCATAAAGATTTTAATACATCATTACAAGTATGGAACTATAAGTCTGGAGTTATAATAACAATGTCTGAATTTTAAATTTTTTAACACTAAATTTAACATCTAACTTTGAAATTCAAAGTCCTCTTAGTTAAGGCAAGCATAAAAAAAACCCAAAATAATTGGCAACAACAATGAGAGTGTCGGATTTGTTTCTTTGAAACTATGGTCACCAATAAGATCAAAACTGCTAGAAAATTTAGAAGAAAAAAGAAGAATTGGTGGATGTCCCCATTGAAGAATGAAATATATAAGTCCTTCCAATGGTAACAATAGGAAATGAAGGAGAGGAACACAGGTTCATAAATGTAGAAGAGAGACATGTGCACTTTGAATAAAGTGTGCAAGAAGCTAACAAAATGCTTAAAACAAAGATATAGGCTTTTTTATGAAGAAAAACATAAACTAAAGATGAAAATGATTGATGTCATTTTAGAGTCAAACATTAGAGAGAGATAAAATGGTGAAAGAAGTCTAGAGCACGAAGTAAGGAAATTGCAAAACTTATAAAGGAATGATCAAGGTACTATAATATATCAATTCGAATTAAATGCCAAAATAAGAAAAGAAAATGATGAAGTAATCTCTGAATTTAATCATACTATGATAGAAACATTCAATAAGATTTCAAAACAAGTAGCAGTTGAAGTCAAGAATCATTTGGATGGAAAAGAGAGAAAGAAATCAAACTTTATGAAAATTGATCTTAAATAAAATAGAAAAGAGTTAGGTTGGTCAAAACAATCCAACACAAAGAACAACCCTTTATTTGAACCAAAAATGATTCAAGGAAGGCTTTAGTGATAGAGAAAGTTGGAAGCCGT
Source organism: Populus simonii (assembly GCA_007827005.2). Taxonomy (NCBI): domain Eukaryota; kingdom Viridiplantae; phylum Streptophyta; class Magnoliopsida; order Malpighiales; family Salicaceae; genus Populus; species Populus simonii. Next base: position 13,624,886 of record CM017482.2, read on the forward strand.
TCAAAGGCTAAATTTATTAATTATAAGAATTCACCACCAAGGAATAAGGATGAAAGAACAATCCTAAGCAACTTAGATATAAGCAAACCCTTAAGAAGAGTTGATCTAAGATACATTATATGAATAGTAAAACAAGCCTATGGGCCAAGAGTTCAACAAATCCATAGTGTAATATATAAAAGACCATATCCAGAATACATTGATAGAATGTTTACCATAACAATTTCAAATTCTCAGACTTCACATTGTTTAGTGGCTAGAGAATTATATATGTTATAGAACATATAGTGAGATTCATCTACCAGTGTAAAGAAACATTTGATTATGAATTTTTTAAGTTAAGATTATCCCTAAATTTTTTAATTGAGAGTGCTTCTACTTGGTACATAAATCTATTACCAAATTTAGTTCATAATTAGAATGATATGCAAACCATATTTCGAGCTCATTTCTTTAAGACATAACCATAATTTGTGTTGATTGATTTAGTTAAATTCAAATAGTATCCTATAGAAACTCTAAAACAATATTTAGATAGATTTATAGAAGTAAGAGGGAAATGTTTGGCTAAGGTTCTAGAAAATGAATTTATTATGATTGCTCAACAAGGATTAATGTTGGAACTAAGAAACAAATTAAGATATATATATATATAAAACAATAGCTGTGGATATAGCAGAACTCGTATTTGGTGAACCTATAATTTATGAAGCATGAACTAAAAAAAAATGTTAGAGCTTTGAAATCCTTAAGATCAAATAAGGAAAGACATTACTCGTTTGATATAAATCAAGCTAATGCTATCTTTGATTGGTTATTGGCTAATAAAAGAGTTAAATTCATCGGGAAACATAAACAAATGACTGATGAAGAGTTGAAGGGAAAATCTTATTACAAATGCCATAGAGTAGTTGGTCATTCAACTAAAAACTATATGATATTTAGAAATGTAATTCAAGATTTATTTAGGTTTCCTGACAAAAATGAAACAATAAGAGTTGATAAAATCCTTCTTCTTTAATTAACACATTATCCATGAATATGATGATTGTTGCTAACAATATTAATGTTTTGCCTTAGAAGGTTAGTTTTGTAACTATTATAACCAATAAGTTGTTTCTTTGGTAGAAAGTCAAGTTTTTAGATTTATTTTGGTTGCCAAATCTTATGACCTTGAAGGGTTATGTAGATGGCACATAATTTCTAGTCATACTACATATAAGTGTACAAAATTCAGGAGATTCAAAAGAGGTAAAGTACTGAGAGGGGTGATAGATATTAATGATGAACATATATAAATCCCGAAGTTAACAAATTTAATAACACATGATTTCTAGTCATACTACATATAAGTGTACAAACTCTAAAAGCGTAAGCTTCAACATATAATATACTTGATCACTATTTCGAAGACCTAGATTTAAAGAGTTGATTAATTAAAAAAATATTGTATAACAAAGTCTACTCCTATAGAACTTTATAGTAGAGTGTTAATACAATTAAAATAACATCATTTAAGAGAAAAAGATGTATACAAGCATCTAACTTGTCCAAATTGATCAAAGTCCTTTAATGTTAAAGAATCCTTAAATGTTGGAGGGTTAGAATTGTAAGAAGAAGCTTTACTAATATGAGCATCTTCATAATTATAGCAAGAAGGTTGAATTAATAAGCTTTGAAGTGGAAGGAACTTTCGTTGATGGGAGGAGTTTTTTTTAGACTTGGACTTTGAGGTGGAGGATAAAACCCTACTTGAAGGAGTAATTGATTTATGAGCAATGAACTTAATTTTTTCCCTTTTTAGGCAAGAGGAGAAGCAGTTGGAGATTGTCTAGATTTGGAAAAGGATTGGATTTTATTTTTTTTTGGGATAATCATCGAGAGTATATTAAAAAGACCATAAAATAATGTTTTCATGTCAAGAAATTTCAATCTGTGTTTGTAATCAAATGAAGAATTATCCAATGAATTTAAGTTTCTTAATCCTAAGTTGTAAAGTTATCTTTTAAATTCAAAGCATTTAGATTATTTGATTTCTCTACAAGTTTTAATTTGTTTTTAATATATTATTAGAAGTTTGGAACTACAAGTCTGAAGTTATAAGAACAGTGTCTGAAGTTTATATTGTTAACATTAAATTTAACATTTAACTTTAAAATTTAAAGTCCTCTTAATTGAAGCAAACAAAATACGATAAACTTGATGGTTTGATTAATACGGAAACAAGCATTTTTCAAGGGCTTACGATGTCATGCATTCATAGCATGTCAATCATTTAAGGACAAGCTTTAATTTAGTCCTTAAAGTATCATCCCATTAAGCATTGAATCTCATATGTTTTGATTTTATCAATTTTGTCCTAAACATAATTGACATTAAACAATATCACCTCTCGATTGTTTGTTACTCATAATTAAGAGAATATGTCCTAATAGCGTTTCTATTCAAGGTGTGAAAATAAACTCCAAACTATTTTAAATAAAAAAAATTTACCATCAAATAGTAATAAATTGTCTTTAGAATGGTGGGAAAATGTACTATCATTTCATCCTCAAATTGTTTTTCATAGTAGATTAATTCTTATTTTACATTTTAATCCCAAACACTTAATGATCACATGTAAATTAAATAAAAAAAAATTAAGTATGTTAGATAATAATATAAATTATATCTTGAAACCTCATCTAACAACTTAACTTTTAGGTTCAGATGATTCTTTAATATGGTATCGAAACCTTGTTGATCAAGTGGTCATGAATTCAAATTTCATCATCCTTATTTATTATATAAAAATCAAGCACAAGGTAGTGTGAGCCTGTACAAGTTTTAAATCTAAAGGGTTTTTATTTAAGTGGGGTTGTTAGATAATAATATAAATCATATCTTGAAATCTCACCTAATAACTTAAACTTTTAGATTGAAATAATTCTTTAACAAAATACGTATCTAATAATGAATGGAAAGGAATGGAAAAAAGGGTGGCAAGACATTCTCTAATGCCTTGCATTTGGGTAAAACGAATAATATATATATATATATATATATATATATATATATATATATATATATATATATATATAAAGAATAGAATTCAATTGATAATTGAATAATATATTAATGGATAAATTGAGGTTTTCCAATTATGTTATTACTCCATATCAATTATAGTAATAGCACCGGATATAGTTACGGCATGCATGCATTCTAATCGAAGTTAGAACAACACCAAAACAAAGTGAATTTTCTATGGACTACTGTCTTTTCTGAAATGGTACAGCCGCTTTATCCTTCGGCTTATGGAAACACCATGGATCTCTAAAAAATAGATACAGAAATAACTAAAGGCCAACAGTTTGTGCATGCTTTCCATCTAGCTATAATTAATATACGTCAGAAAAATATGAGTAATAAACACCCGATCAAACAAAGGCAGGCCTTGGATGTTTATATTTGTCTTGCCTATATAGCTCTACTATCTTTACCAAGTTGTTCTCGCTTATTATATTCATGTACAATCATGGTCAAGTTAATTTATTTCCATACCTATCTCTCTCTCTCTCTCTCTCTCTCTCTCTCTCTCTCTCTACCTATATGGTATCTCAAGCAAATTGTTGTATGTGGCTTCTGTTACCTTTCAATGGTAGTTTTGAGGCAATTAAATATTGGAGGGAGAGTACCTCTTTACTAAATTAGGCGACTGCTAAATGAATTGCCGGCCACTTGTATGCTCTTAACTTTGATTTATCCATCTTTTTGTCCGCAACGTGTGATATGATTCTCCACTTTTTCAATATAACCCATTTTTCCACCACTCCAAAACCAACCTTCTCTCCGGCCCGAGGTTAAGGCTCTAAACAACCATGGCTAACTTGATGAAATACCCATCTCCTCTGTTTCTCTTCATGTCCTTTGCTCTTGTATTTCCATCTCTATGTGCACCAGAGGACCAAATTACATCTTGCTTAACTACACATGACATAAACAACTTCACTACGTTGCCTAGCACAAAAAAAGATGACGACTCAAAAACATACTATAAGATCCTTGATTTCTCCATTCAAAACCTTCGCTTCACAGAACCAACAATTGCCAAGCCATTAGCCATTATCCTACCTGGGAGTTTAGATGAGTTAGTCAAGAGTGTGATGTGTTGTAGGGAAGGGTTGTTAGAAATAAGGGTAAGGTGTGGTGGGCACAGCTACGAGGGGACTTCATCAGTAGCTAATGATGGAGCTCCTTTTGTGATTATAGACATGATGAATCTGAACAAAGTTTCAGTGCATTTAGAGACAGAAACGGCATGGGTAGAAGGAGGTGCAACCCTTGGTGAGACTTACTCAGCTATTTCTGAGGCAAGCAGCATTCATGGGTTCTCAGCTGGATCATGTCCTACTGTTGGAGTTGGTGGTCATATTGGAGGAGGTGGATTTGGGTTATTGTCTAGAAAGTATGGACTTGCAGCAGATAATGTGCTTGATGCCCTTCTTATCGATGCCAATGGACGTTTGTTAGACAGAAAAGCCATGGGAGAGGATGTGTTTTGGGCTATTAGAGGTGGCGGAGGAGGTGCATGGGGCATTATTTATGCTTGGAAAATAAGGTTGCTGAAAGTGCCCGAAGTTGTCACTGGTTTTATAGTCTCTAGACCTGGCACAAAATACCAAGTAGCCGAGTTAGTGAATGGTTGGCAAGGGGTAGCACCCAGCATGGATGGAGATTTTTACTTGTCATGCTTTGTGGGAGCCGGTCTGCCAGGGACAAAAACTATAGGAATATCAGCTACATTTAAAGGGTTCTATCTAGGTCCGAGAAATGAAGCTGTATCTATCCTAAATCAAGTTTTTCCTGAGCTGGGTATTGAAACAGAAGATTGCAAAGAAATGACTTGGATAGAATCAATCCTATTCTTCTCTGGCTTAAGTGATGGAAGCTTAGTGTCCGACTTGAAAAATCGGTATACGGAAGAGAAGAACTACTTCAAGGCCAAATCAGACTATGTGAGGAGAAATATTTCTTTCGAGGGCATAAGAACAGCTCTAGACATACTTGAAAAGGAGCCTAAAGGGTATGTCATCTTGGACCCTTACGGAGGGATTATGCACAATATAAGCAGCGATGCCATTGCCTTCCCTCACAGAGAGGGTAACCTTTTCACAATTCAGTACCTGGTGGAATGGAAAGAGAAAGATGACAACAAAAGCAACGACTACATTAACTGGATAAGAGAATTTTATAATGCAATGACACCCTTTGTATCCTTCGGTCCGAGGGCTGCTTATATCAATTACATGGACTTCGACCTTGGAGTGATGGAGTTGCTTCATGACAAAACCAGTATGGTTCCAACAAGAGATGATGTCGAGGTTGCTAGGGTTTGGGGAGAAAAGTACTTCATGAGAAACTACGATAGGTTGGTTGAAGTCAAGACATATATTGATCCAGACAACGTTTTCAGTAATCAACAAAGCATCCCCCCTGCAGTACTGTCCTCGGCGGTGAGTTTCAGCGCCGAGATTTAAGTATAAAACAGGCTTGTGCTCGGAACCATTAAATCGAAATCTCTTAGCCCTATTAAGAGATACTTATTATTCTCTTCTGTGTGAGTGTGCTGTATATGTAAACTTCCTTCTCTTGTTGTCATCCTTCTTGTATATATATTTTGTGTGATGTGGGTTGGAATTTGAGCACTCCGGCTTCTATGGGGCCTCGCTCTCACATATAATTACCTCTTCTCAAATTAGGAAATTAAATAAGAGCATAAAATTAATGATAAAATCATTCACATAAAAGAAGAAAAATCTTGTCGTATTTCTATTCAGCTTTTCATTTCTCTTTATTGCATTTGATAAAAATGTACTCATAATTATCTTCTCGCTTTATCATTTTTTCAATTAATAAAAATGCAATCATGTATCAAGAGAGACATTTGGTGTGACTTGCGCGTCTTAGTTTATTATAATTTTATTTTTCTTTTGTATTTTTTTAAATTTATTGCTTTTATTTTTTTCAATTAGTTTAATTTTAATAATGACATTTAAAAAAAAAAGGAGCTACTAGTTGCAATTAAGAAATATTTCAAGAAGTAATGGAATAATTAAAGCTAGTAGTTGCAATTAAGCCTTCAAGAATTGGTGGTGTGCATATTAAAAGAACATGAGGTTAATTTTGTATTCTCATATTTTATGGGTATTAAAAAGTCCACTGCAGATGAGGTTTTGGTGATTTGAAAAGCTTTTTAATTGAGTAATAATTATTATTACACTTCTTCTAGAGACTAGAATATTGTGAGTCTAATTCACATAATGACAAACATTACTTGGATTAATAGCAACAATATTATGCTGCCATGACAGTTACAATATGAGTTCAATAACATTTAAAATACATGTAGTATGCTTTATTTTGTGAATTTTACACATGTTTATAGAGAGAGGAATTATGTAGCAGATCATTTGACTAAGTAGGGAGTTACCAGGAAAGCTGAGTTAGTCATATGGTTATAGATTTATTACATCTTTTATATTTGATCTTTGAGTTAATAAATATGCTCTATAGTCAATTGGTTGATTTTATGTAGCACAAATTTTATTCATGTAAAATTTATTTATTATTAATAAAGATTTTTATCTTTAATATTCATTTATATTTCATTAATGAATCTAGAGTTAAAATAAAATCTATTAGACAAAAATGTTTTGCAAAGAAAATTATAAAGTTATTATAATTATGAGATTCTTATTACATTAAAGCATTATTCTTAAATTCTTATGATCAATGTTTCTTCCTTTATGAAAAAAAAAATAATTGCTCTTATAAGCTAAGGTATAGGGGATATTTAAAAATAATATGGTAGATGCTTGTTAGATAACATGTACACTTAACTGATATACATGAGAAACTCATATGGAGAGATCATTCATGTTTATAGAAAGGCTAGGTGGCGGTTATGTAAGTGATCCTTAAACTTGAGATCACTAAGTTATCTTATATAGGGAGTGTTATGTTTTTATTCTAACTACATGTTGTCCTAATAAAAGGTAACAATTGCGCATATATTGGGTATAATATAATATAGAGGTGTTTGAGTAATTAAGAGAGAATTCATCACCGTAAGTAAATTATTGAAAAAGTTTTATTTATTCTCAAACAGTATTGATTGTGAAATCCTTGGTCAAGGTAGAATGAGATTTGAAAAGGAGTTTTAAATCTTATTTAAAGAATCAATTACTATAGTATTGAGAACAAAAATGATTTCACAAAGTAGACATACTCTAGGCTATAATGTCTAAATTAAAATATTCTTGATAAAGGGATAATAATTACATCCGATTATTAGAAAGTTAAGTCAAACCACTAATGACTTTCTTAATATTGAAGGGATCATGACAGGTTACTAGATATTATACTTGATCTTCAAATGTAAATCAATAAATTGTTGAGTTGATAATAAATTAAATTATTTAATTTATTTAATCTTATTTTATTTAGAATTATGATCTATATTTAGGCCAACTTATTTGGAAACCTAATGGGTCACACATATAAAAACCATTAGTCAAAAATTAAAATAAAATGATTAATCAAGTATGACTTGATTGTAAATAATTTTTAAAAATTAAGAGTTAGAATATGATTAATACAAGAGATTACAATTCTAAACATAGAAAAAGTCACGTAGGGACTTGATTGAATAAATTTCTAAATTATTCTAATATGTGTGTGTGTGTGTGTGTGTGTGTGTGTGTGTGTGTGAGAAAGAGAGAGAGAGAGAGAGAGAGAGAGAGAGAGATATCATTTAATGAGAAAATTAATATTTTTTCTCATTTATAGAGTTTTTAGGTTTCTCTATAATTAGAATCTTATGCCTCTTATTTTTAGTACAACATAGAGGAAAACTAAACTAGTTGCAGAAACACCTGAAACACAATAAATAAATAAATAAATAAAACATAGCACTCAAAGGTATAGAAATCTCTCTCTCCTAAAAGGGTTTAAAGATTTCTCATTGGTTGTTCATGTGGATTAGTATTAGAGGTTGAACACTTCGATAGCTTATAGTTTGTAACAATCAAGACTTGAAGCAATTATTCAAAACCAAAAACAATATCTGATCTTCAAGTAATCTTTGGAAAAACCTTAAACAACTATAGATCTATCTAACATGATCCTTGGGACTTAAGGGTTTTTATATCCATGTGTATTTATCTCCTTGTAAAATTCCAGCCCGATCCAATGTATGGTTTGAGAGATATGCATGATCTTGTAAAACTGGTCAGCAAACATTTAAAGGTTGAATTTGAACCTGACTTGGATTGTATCAGCTATTCTAGGTGGAGCTAGTAGAGTCAATATAATTGTCTTCTAGGATATTTAATTGACTAGTCATTATGAGTTGCTTTAGTGGCGTCAATATAATTGACTGCAAGATATTTAATTGACTAGCTATTCTGTGTGGAGCTAGTGACGTTAATATAATTATCTGTCAGGATCTTTAATTGACTAGCCATCTTGAATGGAGCTAGTGGTATTAATATAATTGATTATCAAAATATTTAATTGACTATTTATTCTGATTGGAGCTAGTGGCATCGATATAATTGACTACCAAGATGTGTAATTGACTACTTGTTCTAAGTGGAGCTATTTTCTTTATGCGATAGACTTATTTTGAGAAAATCATGTACATAAAAGTTAAAGAACTACCTCTTAGAGTTCTTTTGACACTAAAAGTAGTTAACTTGGATATATGTAGCAAAAGTTATACCTGATTTACAAAGAATTTCTTCTTCTTCTTTTTTTCAGATTTTTGGTAAGAAAATTTCCTTCTTCTTACAATACAAAATTTAATTTCCCTCTTTTTTTTTTCCAAAACATGTACAGAAGTCAACCAGATCTCTTCAAGGTAGATTTTCTCATTTAATTGTCTTCCTCACTATCTTAATTCTCAATCCAGTTAGGGATGTTGTATAGCTAGAATTATAGGAATGAATACTGAAATTTCACTCAAAGCCCATGAATTCATGAATTTATTTCTTTCTACATATAAATTAAAATAAATACTATATAAAATGGAGATAATTAAGATAAACTATCAAAATATTAAAAGTTATTGTAAATAAAAATCATATAAAATGGAGATAATGAAAAGACATATATAGAGCTTGGAATGTAACTATCCTATGATTTGAGAACCCTTCTAAAATCAATTCCCACTATGTGTATAGATTTTGCAGTCATCCACTTAATGAGTGGCCAATAACATTAACTTTCTTTACTAGAAATGACAAATCCTATCTTAAATATTCACAAATCTTCACAAGGCTTTACATGTATCCCGTCTCTAATATAAGATAATTTGATAACATGGAATCAAAGAACTGTAAAACTTAATTAACGATTCTATGATGCGGAATAAATATATTTATAACAGAATTGTAAGGCTTAATGACAAGGAAACAGTACTTCCAGCCATTGACGTTCCTCACGTATTTGGTGCTCTCTTTTATATATATTTGACACTTCCAAACTCTACTCACTTTATATAGATTGCGTAAAACTTAAGGGAATTGAGTAAGTGAATATGAAGACCAAATAACAGTATTTATAGCCAAAGCTTCCATCAAGCTTTAATAGCTACGAGATGATATGTCCGCGCACTGCCGCGGGCTTATAAAACAAATATATTTGATAGTGTTATAATTGTGAACCAGCGCTAGATAAGTAATAGAAATTAAAGGTATGATGGAGCAAATATTTCATGACGAAAAAAAAAAATATGTTGGTGATCCAAAACTTAGAGACTGAACAAAATGATTTGTAGTAATTTACAATGTTTTGTGAGAAAAGATACAGTGCTTTCGCCACATGATTTAGCTTTTCAGTTAATAAAAAGAAAAAAAATACAAAGCTAAATTCTCTACCAACTTAATATTAAAAAAAAACCAACAAAGATAATTTTGGAAGGAAAAAAACTCATGAGAAAAAACGTTGCAGCAATTGACAATGTTTTGTGAGGAAAACTATAACGCTTTTCCCAAATAAAATAAAATAAAAAACCATTTAGAGAAATATTGCAGCAATCCACAGTGTTTTGTGAGAAAAACTACAACGCTTTCCTTATATGATTTAGTTTTATTGTAATTATAATTCTTAACCAACTCAATATTTAAAAAAAATTGACAAAGATAATTTTGAAAAAAATCATAAAAAAATCACATGGAAAAACACTGCAACAATTCACAGTACTTTAAAGAAAAAAATTATAAAGCTAAATTCTTAATCAGCTCAATATTAAAAAAAAATCGACAAATATAATTTTGAAAAATAAAGAAATAAAATAGAAAAACTAAGTGGAAAAACATCATAGCAATCTATAGTATTTTAAAGAAAAAAATTACAAAGCAAAAATTTTAAAAGGTAAAATCAACAAAAATAATTTTGAAAAAAAAATAAATGACAAAAAAAAATCAGAAAGTTGAAAAAAAAACGAAAAAAAAAAAAGAAAAAAAGGAAAAAGCTAAAGCTAAAAAAAAAAAAGGGAGAAGAATCACTGTGGATTATTGTTGTAATCCACAGTGATTTTAGTGTGGGGGAACAGTAAATCCCCCACACGGTTTAGTATATTAGTTAATATGTCCTACATATTCAGTATATCATGAGGTAGTTACAACTTACAAGTTAGCCATTTTAAGAGCTCATAAATGAGAATGTTACATCCTTAAAGTGAACTACTTTAAGAGCTTATAAATATGAAGATTATAATTTTTAGAGTGGATCACTTTAATAGTTCATAAATATGAAGGAAAGTTAGAGAGTCCATAATGAGAAACGGTCAACAATAACAAGTTAACACTCATGAGATTTCAATAGATAGAAGGTAAATAGCAGATGGGTTCTCATCCTACTTAACCATGTCCAATGAACTCGTTCTCTAACAAGCAAGACACATATTTAATTTTGATAAGAACACAATTCTAGGGAAAATCAAAGCGTAAGTGTCTTCTTTCTTTGAAGAATCATCAACTCGAGGAAACATTTGGCCTTTCTCACCGTTCTTGTCGTAAAAGGAACGACGTGATCCATGTCGCATGAGAAAGTTTAGTCAACCACGCATCAAATTGTGGGCTAAAAGAAGAGCCGTAGTTAATTTTTCATGAGTTTTGAGCTATATTCTCAGCCATAGTTTTTGTAGGGTCTACACACATGAAAGATGAACGTCAGGCCATGGCGATCCCTTTCTGGATGTACTAGCCAAGATTTCGAAATCAACAATACAAGAGTGAGCAAGACAACTAAGCAATAGCCTGATTGCAATAATTTGTGAAGCCAATCGCTAGCAACCAAGCTCTCTTAATGATAATCCTACCCTCGTTGGACACCGACTTGACAGAAAGCTGCCTTACCGCAACCTCTGCTGGTGGGGCTTTCGATTATTACTGTCAAAAAGCTTGTCTCACACTCGCACGGCAAATTAGACACCTACATTGCATGTTTTCAGTCCCTTTCTTTTGTAGCACGATGAAGAGGGCATCCCAGCATACCGCTAGGCTGCTAGGTTTTGGGCTTCGTTCTTCGGCTGATGCCGTTTGCCCTCAATTACATGCTACTCCAAATCCTATTTCACATCCAAATTAATGCTGTTCTTGATAATAAGGTTTTTAATCAAAATCGTTAGCATGATGTATCATTGGCGGCATTAAAATTGGACCACTGCTCTTGATTATCTTGAAGAGTAGTTTCCCAGCAAAATGGCGCATTAGGGTTTGTTCCTTCGGTTCATGAAGAGCATAGCACAATTGGACAAACCTATATTTCTATGGACATTCCATTAGGTGTTATATTATATATACTAGTTTGATTCTTTCATGCTATGATTGGGATGATGCATTTTTCTCTCGTGGGTGTGTTGTTAACTTTATTTTACCATTAAAGAAAAACAATTTAACAGTAGACTGAAAAGTTTTAAATAAACAATATTTTAATTGCAATTTAAAACATATTTTTAATTTTGATTGGCTGAGTGTCATTTTTTAGTGGGTTGATGTGTAAAGAAAGGTGCAGTCACAACTTCTATTCATGATAACATGAGAATATATAAAGATAAAGATATTTTAATAAAATATTCTAATATTAGATTATATTAAGTTTTTATATTTTTATTATAATCTTGTATCGATTATGGGTAACTATTTTTATATTTATTATTGTAATCTTGTATTATAATTAATCATAGGCGATCATGGTTTTTATGACTAATTATATTTATTTTCCTTGTAATTCTAAGTTTGATACTATATATTAGGGGTGATCATTTTCGGTTCGGTTCGGTTTTTATAAAAAGAAAATAACCAAACCAAAATTTTTTAAAAAAAATCGAAACCGGTTCAAATCGACCGGTTTTGGTTCGGTTCGGTTCGGTTTTTTAGGACAAAAACCGATTCAAATCGGTTTGACTCGGTTTTTTCAGTTTGGCTCAGTTTTGGCTTGGTTTTTCGGTTTTGGCTTGGTTTTTTCTGGTTTAGCTCTTTTTTTTCAGTTTTTTCGGTTTGGGTTCGGTTCGATTTTATGCTTATAAAATCGAAACCGAACCGGTCGGTTTTTTAAATATTTTAATCGGTTTAATCGGTTTTTTTCCACGGTTTGTTTTTTTCGGTTATTTTTTTTTTATTTTTCTCTGTTTAATCGGTTTTTTTGATTTTTTTGCTCTCTCTCTCTATCTCTCTCTCTCTCTCTCTATATATATATATATATATATATATATATATATAGACACACATATGAGTCTTATATAGTTGTTTTGATATAAAATGTAAGAAACTTTTTTCTTCAGTCTTGTATTTTGTGATGTTTTGTTGGCTTCTATTTTTCTACACCTAGAAAATACTGTCAGTCCATTGTTATTGGTGTTCTCAAGCTTTATTTTCGTAACATATTGAATCGTTAGTTACACCTTCGTCTTACGTCCTTCGATGTGAAATGACATCTCTATCAAAGTTTCCACGTGTCGTCCCCATACGCCTAAAGTTTCTACGATGTAACTATCGGCTCACATTATAGTGATACTACGATAACTCTAGTAAATATGAGTTAATTGAATGGATTGAACGAAACCATTGTTGAAATCACTAGCATCAATTTATACGTCAAGAGAGAGAAAAAACAAGAGAGAGAACAAAAAATTAGAGCCCAATGATTATGTGCCCCAACGAATATAAAGAGTACGATACACCACTCCAAACATCATTATAAATAAAGGATTTTGATAATTGAATGACCTCACAAGCATGTATCTATAATTTTTTTAAATAAAAATAAAAAAAATATAATAAAAAGATTAAAATGCTCTTATAATCGATTTTAATTGTTTTTTTTCATTTTAAAGGTAATTCGGTCACTTTATTATTTAAACAAAGATGAATAAGCCTCTTTATGCAAGTTTAAAGTGATTTTGCTTTTAAGGGTGTAAGCATAATTTAACTGTGCAAAACATATTTTAAAAAAAAACCCTGGACAAAAGGTATTTTTTTTTAAAGAGTAACAAAGTCATTTCATTGTACTAAATGAATATGGAAAAATCAATCCTGAAAGCAAAGACCTTGAGTCCAAACTCACTGGACTTGGTTTCCGTGAGTGGGAATAATTTTTTCTTAAAAAAAAATAACATTATATATATTACACTCGAACATCGCGGTGACTTTTAAAAAAATTTATTGGAAAAGGAATAGATATATGACATTTTGTTCTTTAAAGGGAAAAGATCTTATTTAAGGAGTCGTCATCTAGTATTATAGTCACTAAAAACCTTAACTGATCAACAGAGATTCTATGGTACAGTATTGGTTACGTAAAAGAAAAGATGTTATCACCCCCTTAAGTGTCCTACCTTGCGTCCTACCTAAGACAAGTTGCATTGTTGGTTTTGTCTTAAATTGCTAAAAGTTTGTTTTTCTCTTCTTTTTTTTTTGTTCTTCCTACAATGTTCCTGACTTTCGCATTAGTAAACATTTACCTACAAATATTTTTATCTTTGACGCTGGTAAATATTGCACAAACCCAAAAGACACGATATTCCTAACTTTAGTGCTCGTGAATAAGTTCACAAGATTTGGATTTTTAATTGAAGAAGAAACAATCTTTTTTATGCCTTTGTCTTTTTGTTTACCTTTTTGTTATTTACTCTTTTTAGACAAGAAGGAAAAAATGCATTACATACCAGATTTATATTTAACAGTAATAGTATGTAAATTGAACATGCAACATAGAAAAACAATACGCAAAGAAAGAAAAAAAAACAAGACATGAGGGGATTATAAATAAATCAACAAAAATCCCTAAATATTTTTGAAATTTTTTCATATAAAAAAAGAGCTTGTTTGTCAAAATATCAAAACAAAAACAAAAGGGAAATAAAATACATGAGAAAGTAGTTTGTACTGGATGGGCTTGAGGCCCAAACCCGACCCACTTTTTTTTAATTTACTGGGCTGGGTCTAGCCCAGCCGTACAGGCTGGGCTAGACCCAGCAGGTTCAAACCCTGTTACTGGCCCAAGCCAGTAACCCGGTTTCCGTCCTTTTCTCCTTACTTCTTTTTTTTTTAACCTGCAGGCGTCCGTGAACTGTTCACGAACGCCTGCTACAGCAACATGGTATTAAAATGTAGGGAGGGGGGAAAACAAACTTACCTGAGCGAGCAGCTACTGGAGCAAAGCGGATGGCGATGGAGACTGGCGGGTGGCGCCCCTGCGATGACCCTCCTCTCCTCCTATCTCGCTTCTCTGTCTGTTGTTGTTCTTCTATTTCTCTCTGTCTCTATCACACTCTTTGGTTTTTCCTCTGTTTTCCTCCCTTTCTTCTCTTTTGTTTTCTCATCTGTTCTCCCCTCTGCCGTCTGTTTGTTTTTTTCTTCCCCTCTCCTTGTGAACTCCCTCCCGTGCCCTTTATAGGCATTCCCTCTCGCTGCTTATCCTTCCTTGATAAGGATAGAATTTTAAGACTTTTTGTTTTGGCAGGATTGGAACCCCCCACAGTCCCGCCATTGCTGGACTGTCGGTGATGGTTTCTTGATATTGTTGTTAAAAATGGGGTTATAACAGTATATTTAAAAACAAATTAGCGAAACAAGTTTTTGGCAAAAAGCACTGTTTTGTACATCTTGTAATACAAAAACATAACATTTACGAAGTCGCTGGTGAGAAATGTGACATTACAAAGAAAGTTTTAAATGAGATGACAAAATTGCAATGAGAAGATAAAAGAGAGACAAGAAAAAGAAAAGGATCTTAGATGTATATTGAAGTTCTAATACTATCAATATTATTAGAAATATTTGAACGAAATAAATTTAATAACACTAAAACTAATCAACAACGATATCAGGAGGGGACCTCCTGTTTTGCCCAAAAACAAGTGAGTCAATCATTGTCTTTGGATAGTATGGTCTACTTTGGTTATAATTGGTGATTTTTTTTTATATAATTATTAAATTTATCATGTTAAAATATTTTTTTAAGATTTTTGTTGTTATAACCTAATTTTTAATATTTTTATTTCTATTTTTATTTTTATATAATAAAAAGAAAATGAAATGAAAAAATTAGAATGAATGAAGAAAAATTAAGATTTAGGTCAAGAAAACACAAATAGAAAATTTATAAGGATCAACGAGGGAGGAATTGTAAATTTAGAATTTAATTTTGTTAGAAATTGAATTTTAATTAATGATTTAATAATTTTGAGAACTTAATTTAGCTTAAAATTAGTTTAATTAATAAAATCAAGAGGTTAATGGAAGAAATATTAAAGTTTGGGGTTGATTAGAGGTAAAATTAAAAGAAATTAGAAATCAGGGACCGTTTTGTAAAATACGTGTCTAATTACAATTCACCCAGGGTTCTGATTAAAACAATGTCGAAACTTCAAGGACCAAACTGGAACTGCCCATCCCCGCCCGAGGAAACGACGTCGTCCCAGGGAAGACTGTTCATCCTCTTCCTCCCGGGAACACTAAGGTCCGAGTCGAAGTCTGCCACCAACAGTCCGGCCGTGGCAGGACTGTTGGCATCCGAGTCCTAGCAGGAAACCAACTCCCCAAGCCATGCTTATTAAGAGGAGAGACGTAGGCTTAAACAGAGAAGGAACACCTTTATTAATAGAAGAATTCAGAGAGAACAGAGGGGGAGGAAAAAGATCAAGAGAAAAAGAGAGCCAGGCAAAAAAAAAACAGAAAACAGAGGGGAGAAAAAACAGAGGGAAACAAGGAGCGAGAGAAAATAGAGTAAAACAGGAGGGAAGAAAACACAGAGAGTTAAACCCAGCTTTGTCTTCGTCCCAGAACTCAAGCAGAATAGGCAAACCAAAAATAGAGAAGCAGAGAAGACACTAAAGGCAGGGAATATTGGGTAGTCGTTAAGCTATGGCCATCGATTCCGCTCGTTCACCTCTAAAATTGTCTCCAGACAAGGTAAGAGTTCATCCCCTTGTTTGTTTCCTTTCAAATCTTCTCCACCTTTAAGTACTGTGTGAAGTAAATTAATTACCTTTGCATTGTACCATGCATGCGTGAACTTTACCCAGTAAAAAGAATAATAAATAAAAATGCAGGGGCTGGATATAAGCTTTAGGCCCAACCGGATCAAATTATGTTTACTAAGGGTGTGTTTAGCAAAACACGTTCTTATACCTTAATCATAATTTTTAAGCCTAATTTAGTTTGATATTTGGCCAAACAAGCATATTTTTTATATCAAAAAAATTCATAAATATTTGGGGATTTTCGTTGATTTATTTGTGGGCCCCTCGCATGTTGTTTTTTTTCCGTGTCTTGTATTTTTTTTGCTATGTGCTCAATTTGTGAATTGTTACTGCTAAATGCAAATCTGTTTTGCCATGTTTTTTTTTCATTTAAAAAGGACAAATAATAATAAAGGATAAACAAAAAGAAAATGGCATTTGAAAAAATTTTCTTCAAATTCTTTTTTTTTTTTGCGAAATTATTCACTGATGCTAGAGTCAGGAATATCATAATTTTTTGGGTTTGTGCAATATTTACCAACACCAAAGTTGGAAATATTCGTATGAACTGTTCACTGACACTAGAGTTGAAAACATTTGTATGAACTGTTCACTGACACCAGAGTTGGGAACATGATGGGAAGAATAAAAAACAAGGGAGAAAAAGAAAAAGGAGAACATATTCTTAGCAATTTTAGACAAAACCAGCAATGCAGTGTACCTCAGGTAGGACGCTTAAGGGGTGATGGCATCTTTCTTTTCACGCAACCAGTCCCGTACCATTAGAATCTTTGTTGACCAGTTAGGGTTTCCAGTGACCATAATACTAAGTGACGACTTCTCGAACTAGACCTTTCCCCCAAGGAACAAGATGTCAGATATCTGTTCTTTTTCTAATCGAGAGAATATTTTTAATCGATCGTCGTGATGTCCGGGTGTGACAGACCTTTCAAGGATGATCACTAAGCATGCGAGAGACCTTTCGAGACTATATAGTAACCTACCCCCGTGATACACTTAACAACTAGAATTGACCTATTAGGTTATACCATGTGTAATCTCATTATGGCTAGCCCAACATGTGGCATCTTGAATTTCAAGATCATTAGGTGGAAATAGTCGTCACATAGGATACAAGAGTCTGAGTTGTTACAGTTGACAAAAGAGGACCGACTTGAATTGAAAGCTGAAAGGTTTATCAAAATCTCAAATTTAAGTAAGATTGGACAAGGATCCCCTCATTAGCATGATGACGACATCACGTCCCTAAAGTCTATGAATAAACGACCATTGTCATCCCGTGAAGGGCGAGGCCATATTGAATCTGTATTTTCCTTGTTGATACCATTATTACTCGTGCATGATAGCATAATTTTCATTTATCATGATGAAATATAGGTTCTCTGTTGAAATGCACCTATAACACTTGACTGCGAAAAAGACAAATGAAAAATGAAGAAAGAGCCTAGTTGGACGCCCAACACCGAAAAGAGTTGGTAAGTCTTAGATAAGAAGTCACAAGGCTTACTAGTCTACTCGAATAGAACTTGGGATCTAAATCTGAAGAAGCAAAATTTACAGCTCAACCTGAACCTTTGCTCGCAAATCCATAAAATCTAGGGGGGAATGAGGTGTTATTTGAATCTGAACAGGCTATGTATTTTCAATTTACTGAACTAGCATATCCCATAAGAATGTCGTTTACCATTGACTTTACAGTTAAGGAATCTCAAAAGAACAAGATGGTAAAAAAAGATGGTCTGAACAAATTGGCTATCTTATAGCAAAGGATGGGGGCATTCAAATGAACTAGCCTACATGACCATATAAAGGTTGTTGAGATGTGTTTGGTGCCCAACATGATCATTCCTGAAAATTTTAAAATGTCTGAATTCATCAAATATACAAGAACTTAATGTCATGTAACTCATCTTAAGGCATACTGCAACAAAATGGTTGAAGTGGTCTACGACGAGAAATTGTTGATTCACTTCTTTCAAAAAAGTTTGAGTGACGTTATCCTTACTTGGTATATGCGGTTGGATAATACCAAGGTAAAAAAGTAGAAGGACTTCGTTGATGCCTTCATTAAGTAATATAAGTTCAAATGGATGTGGGTCATGATAGTTCAAGCTTGTAAGCTACAGAAAAGAACAACAAGGAGTCCATAAGAAAATACACCTAAAGGTGGTGTGAGGTAGTTGTACAAGTTGATCCTTCTTTGTTGGAAAAAAAAAAGATGATTAATTTATTTGTCAACACTTTCAAGACCCCATACTTTGAATACGTGGTTAAAAGCTTTGCACAATATTTTTCTGACTTGGTTGTTATAGCTGAGAGAATTGAACAAGTCATTCAGTTAAGAAGGATTGTTGACTTGAATTTCACTTGAAAAAAGAAAGAAACTACTAAAACAAAGACACCTAGAAATCAATCATCCTGAAGACGAAGCTATTGTGTCATTAGGCCAAGATTGGTCTACGCATGACCTCAACTAACTATTAGAAAGGTGCTCTTGTTAAGGAATTCATAAGAGAGAGACAGTTAGAAGATTCTAGAAATTTCAATCAATGATTGCTAAGTGTTTAGCCTTTTTATGTGTTACCTTGCTAGTAATCATAGCCTAAAATGTTAGCATAAAGTCTTTGTTGTTAAGCCTTTTTTCTAAAAATTCAATGAAATAATGAGTTGTCTTTTAATTGTGTTTTTTTTCCTTTGATTTATAACTAAAAATCCTGAAAGGGGTTCCCTCTAAGAACTCACAAATACACTTTTAAAGTCTCGCGTGATCTCATAGACGTGATTCATTTCTTTTACCAAAATCTTTTCCTTAGTGGAATTTTGAAAAATTAAACCTACACTTTAATTTCAAAAATAATTTGATATTTATTTAAAATGATATTTTTGACATTCTATTTGTAGAATGACACATGAATCAAGCAACTCTTTCATTAAGGTGACTAAACTCTAAACCAAAATGCACGAATATAAAATGAATTGTCACCCTCACATCATGACTCTTAAGCCATGTGTTTTGAATGTATGCATAATGGTATGTAGTGGACTTGTTGTTCATATACTCATGAAATGCATTTCTTTGTGAAAGTCCAAACTATCACACTAGACAAGGTCAAAGTTTATTGATCTTAATAGCTTGTGCTTGAAATGAGGAAATGTCATCTTTGTTATTCCTTGCACATTCTAAAATGAATATAACCTTTGTGGTTCCATTTTGAGCCTGAAAAAATTTTCTTTCATGAAAACCCCAACTAAGATCACACCCCACACAAGGGGCAAGTGGAAATTTCAATGAAAAAAAGAAGAAGTAGAAAAGCCGTGAGAAAGCTAAAAAAGCCCAAGAAACTCAAATGCTAGAGGGCATGCCCAAATCATAAGAAAAAAATGATAACTGAAATAAAGTGAGTATGTCCCAGCCAAAACAATGAAAAGGGGCAAATAAAAAAAGAGCAGCAAAAAAAAAAAGATGAAAGATACAAAGAGTCTTTGAAACCTTGAAACACTCTTTGAGCCTTATAAATCCTTTTCATTCATAGCCAAAAACCAAAACCTACATTACATACCTATAAAAGTTTATTCTAATCAAGCAACCAAACAACCTGGAACAATAAACGATGCTCTCAAAAATGCAAAGAGTATTTTTCATAGGATTCATGACATTGAGAACAAACTACTTATTATTATTCATGCTGATAAAATAATTGTTCAAAAATAGACAATTGTTTCTCAAATAAAATCTTGAGCTTTTTCTTGAGCCCTTCACTTTGAAACCCACAAAAGCAGAAGGTCACTTCATGATGTACTTTCACCGACAGTAATGTCGTCAACACAAGAGCAAATCATCTTATTTTTATGAAATAACCAGGGAGTTGCAAGATTTGAAAAGCAAATTATTTTAAACTCACATTGAAACAATTTTTGTTTTTAAAATGCAAGATTTCAATATTCATTTTAGACAAATATCCCTTCATCAAAACCGAAAAGGAGAGAAATGAGAGAATGGTTACTTGAAACCATTATTTATCTGAGTCGCTAACAGAGCACACTTAAGGGCAATGGCCAGTACAAATAGAAAATGACCAATACAAAGGGATAACATTGTGTTTAAAAAGAAATTTGATCCCCTCTAGATAACTGTGAAAAGAAGAACATTTTCTACAATAAGACAAGGGGGCATTTTCATTCACAAAGGCCAGATTGATCCTTTCAACAAGTTATATGGAATGTTTTTGGCAGTATGACGACGAGTAATGAATGATCCTCTTAAATTATTCAACGAGACATAAAATCTCTAGCAAGCAAAGGGGTCATGATGGGCACCATTAAGGCTGAGTTAGGTAAATAAATCTGAGAAAAACTTATATGGGCCAACTCAAATGGGCTAGAAGCCAAACAACGAAGATGGCCCAAATCGAAGATAGCAAGTCCTCACCAATCAAACAACAAGAAGATTGATAAGAAAGGGGGACCTATATTTCAAAGCAGATAAAGATGCATGCATATCATCTAAACTTTGAAACATTTAAAAATGTGTTTTGCAAATTTCATAAGAGAAATCCCTGATGGAATCCATAAAAAGGAAAGCCACCTTGAAATGGCCAAATTAAAAATGCTTTGGAAAAATTTCTCACTTTCAAGAAATTCGTGACTTGGGCAAGCCGCCCGTAAGAATTAGGCCACCCGAAAAATCTCTATATTTTTCAACTTGGAAAGTCACCCATCACAATGAGACTCTTCAAATTTTGACCTGGGGAGGCCACCCATGAGAATTAGGCCACCCGAAAAATCTTTGTATTTTTCCACCTGGTTAGGTCATCCATTATAATGAGATCTTTTCTGAAAAATCCTTGTATTTTTTTATCTAGTTAGGTTACTTATTACAATGAGACTATTTATAAAAAATCTTTATATTTTTAAAGAAATTTTTTTTTAAAAGAGAAAATAATAATCTCTCTCTGCATTTTTCACCATCGGGCAGGTCTCCTGGAACAATTAGACCACTTGTGAAATTCTTCGCATTCTTCTTCCTATCGGGCAGGTCGCCTGGAATAATTAGACTACTCATGAAATTCTTCGTATTTCTTCTTCACCATCGGGTAGGTCACCTAGAACAATTAGACCACTTGCGAGTTTCCTCACATTTCATCATCAGACAGGTCGTCTAGAATAATTATACCACTTGCAAGATTCCTCGTATTTTATCATTGGACAAGTCGCCTGGAACAATTAGACCATTCACGAAATTCTTTGCATTCTTCTTCCTATCAGTGAGGTCGCCTAGAATAATTAGACCACTTATGAAATTCTTCGCATTTCTTCTTCATTATCGGGCAAGTCACCTAGAATAATTAACAATTAGACCACTTGTGAGATTCCTCGCATTTTATCATCGAGCAAGTTGCCTAGAATAATTAGACCACTTGCGAAAATCTTCGCACTCTTTTTACCGCCAGGCCGGTCTGCTAGATACAAAAATAGAGGAATATCAGCTACATTTAAAGGGTTTTATCTAGGTCCGAGAAATGAAGTTGTATCTATCCTAAATCAAGTTTTTCCTGAGTTGGGTATTAAAATAGAAGATTGCAAAGAAATTACTTGGATAGAATCAATCTTATTCTTCTCTGGCTTAAGTGATGGAAGTTTATTGTCCAACTTGAAAAATCGGTATATAAAAAAGAAGAACTACTTCAAGGTCAAATCAAACTACATGAGGAGAAATATTTCTTTCGAGGGCATAAGAAAAGCTCTGGACATAATTGAAAAATGATTTAACAAAATAGATAGACTCTAGACTGTAATGTCTATATCAAAATATTCTTGATAAAGGGATAATAATTACATTGAGAAACCGGTCACTAAAAGGTTAAGTCAAACCACTTGTGTATTTCTTGATATTGAGAGGATCATGACAAATTGCAAGATATTATACTTGATCTTCAAATATAAATTATTGAATTGATAATAAATTTAATTGTTTAATTTATTTAATCTTATTTTATTTAGAATTATGATCTATATTTAAGCCAACTTATTTGAAAACCTAATAGGTCACACATATAAGAACCATTGTTAAAAATTAAAATGAAATGATTAATCAAGTATAACTTGATTGTAAATAAGTTTTAGAAATTGAGAATTAGAATGTGATTAATATAAAGGATTACAATTCTAAGCATGGAGAAAGTCACGTAGAGAATTGATTGAATAAATTTCTAAATTATTTTAAAATAATATATGCAATATCATTTAATGAGAAAATTAATATCTTTCTCATTTATAGAGTTTTTAGCTTATCCTATAACCATGCCTCCTTTTTTTAGTACAATATAGAGGAAAACTAAACTAGTTGCAGAAACACCTGGAAAAAAAAAAGTTAGCACTTAAAGGTATAATAATCTTTCTCTTCTAGAAGGGTTTAGAAGATTTCTCACTTGTGATTCATGTTAAATCATACTATTATGGTTATATCAACTCTTAATAAATTTCTCATCATTCATAAAAGAAAAGGCTACTAGTTGCAATTTGTTGGAGAAAAAACACGTTAATTTGCAATGAAAAAATCTTAACAAAAAAGATGAACTATACTTAGTTTTTTTAATGATTATTTAAGTGATACTTATTTGCTAATTATACCTAGAATGAAATAAATGAATATCATTAAACACGTTTAAGCTTTATTTTTAGATTTATAGTACAATTGAAATTTGGTTTTAAAAACTAATATTCATAAAATATTACAATGCGAAAAATACTAAAAGATATAGAACTCATCGAATCAAATATAATGATATAAGAATAATATCCGAAATTGTTTTAGAGTTCTTCAAAGAATTATTAAAAAAAAATTAAAATATAAAAGGACTGGCTAAAATTAATTAATTGGAAACCACGAAAATTAAATAATGGAACCAAAAATTGGGAGCCTGAAGAAATTATTGAAAACTACTTGGTGTTTAAACCTGATAGATGAGTGGCCCATAATGAAATTGGGCTGAGAACAGCCTTTGTAAAGATCAGGCAAATCCTCGCCTGACCCCTTTTAGCTTTTCCCACAGAGGAACCTATAGACTAGAGAGTCAGATGAAAACAAAATAGCATATGCCGGTGGTATCAACACCACTTTACTAATATTACTGAGCCAGTCTAGACTCAGCCAGAATAACAGTTACGAAGTCGCTAGTGAGAAATGCGAGATTTCAAGGAAATTTTTAAATGAGATGACAAAATTACAATGAAAAGAAAAAGAAATCCTATAAATGCACTGAAGTTTCAATTATGATATCATCAATAGTACTATATGAGATAAATTCAATAACACCAAAGATAATCACAAATAATAACAGGAGTCGGTAACATATATTGCTAAAAAATAAGTAAGTCACTCATCGTTTTTAGATAACATGAATGTTTTAATTCAGTAATTGTTGGTAAAAAATTTTTATATTATTGAATTTGTAACATTAAAATCTTTTTAATGATATTTGTAATATTATAATTGAAATTTCAGTGTATTTTGTTACCATCTTTTTTTTTTTTAATTTATACCAACTATTTAATAGTTAATAGTTTCTTTAAAGTGTTGCGATTTTCAAATGCGATAATTTTGAATGTCATATTTTTTATTTTTTTTTGTTATATATAATTTATTAAAACTTTTGTGTTATTTTACCAAATCTGTTTCCAAATGTTGTTAGCAAGTGAAAAAACCTAAATGGACTGAGTAAGCAACTCAAACGATATATTTCGATAACTATGTTTTGGCAGCTGAAATTTTAGTGTATTTTTTTCTTTATTACTATGTTTTTGTAATGGGTTTTTGTGCCATCTTTTTATTGCCCATTAACCTTTGTATGAACAGTTGAATTTTGGGAAACAGTGGAATTTCCAAGCCAGATTATCAATGAAACTTGTTTTACTTCAAATTATGTAACCATTTGATGTCGAAAAGAACTGTGGCTTTGCAGTTTATTGTTTAAATTTTGAAATATTGGCATAGTTTAGGATTTCCTAAAAACAAATACCTCAAATTAATTTTTTTATATATTTTCAGATCGTTTTAACGTGCTGATGTCAAAAATAATTTTTAAAAAATAAAAAAATATTATTTTAATATATTTTCAAAAAAAAATAATTTAATCAATAATCATTACCACACTCTCAAACACTTCCATGATCAACAGCTTTTGACCCACCCAATGGTTCGATAATATTCTTGTCTTTATTGTGCTGCTATGGGGAATTGAGTGTTTTTGAAACTTAGTTTCCAGCAATAGAGTTTTACGTTGGACTGGCCGTTATGGAAATCCCTTGTGTTGTTCTTTGAAGTCTAGAGTTTTACTTTGGACTGGCTGTTATGGAAATCCCTTGTGTTGTTCTTTCAAGTCTAGAGTTTTACTTTGGACTGGCTGTTATGGAAATCCCATCACGAAAAAAAAAAAAAACTATTAAAGGCCCCTATAAATCTAACGAGATGACAGTCAGCTATGTATTTGTTTGGTAGGTTTATTAAATTTTTGTATTAAATTAGAAATTTCAATTAGATTTTATAGGTGGAGATATAGATAGAAAAATTAAAATATTAATTTTTAATTTTCTAATGATAAAAACGATAACATTTGGGTATACATATAGTATGATTGCCGTATTGAGTACGTCAGTATATTCTAGATAGCATTGAAATTGTTCATTTCTTTATGACATTGTTCATTGTTTTCAATTCATACGGTAACACCGACAAAGTAAGTTTGTTAGTATATTCCAGAGAGCAATGGGACTGTTCACTTTTCAATGTCACTTTTAATTATTGTTCATTACATATAGATTTACTAGCAGAATAGAAAATTATCAGTGATATTTGGAAGGTTTTTGAAAATTTTTGATAAAATTAAAATTTTTAATTAGATGTTATTGACGAAAACATATATATGGAAGTATTAAAAATATTAATATTTAATTGTCCATCGGTAAAACCTTTGGTATATAAAAAGCCCCAAATTAAAAGACTAAAATCACCATATACGTGTTTCTCTCCTCTTCTCTATTCCTTTGCATTTCTCTTCTCTCCCTCCTAAAGTCCTTCTCTTCTTTTCTATTCTCCTCCACGCGTGTCGGGTATGTCCTCTTCTCTTCTTCTTTTCTTTTCTCATTTTTCCATTTTTTTAAGTTAATTAATGTCTCTCTCCTATTTTTTATTTGTTTTTTCTCTCTTCTTAGCTAAAATTCACAATGAAATCAAGGTAAGAATTTTTTTGTTATTTCTTTTGCATTTTTTTTTGTTCTTAATAATTGTATGAATGTTGTTGTTGGAATTGTTTTCATATTAAAACAATTTTGTTGAATTTTAGTTGTTTTGTTTTAAAAACTTTTGTTCAATTTCAATTAAATGTATATGATTAATTTTAATTATTATTTTTCATTTTTGTTAGGGTTCAATTGGTTAAATATATTGTTTTAATTTAGTGATTAATTTCATGTTTGTATAATTTGTAGTTTAGGGTTTTGAGTTGTTGAAAATTAAGAGTTAATTGATATAATTTCAAGTAGTTGTAAATTAAGGGTTTATGAAAATTTTGATTTAGATGCAAAATTGGGTTGAATTTGATGTTTTGAATGGTGTTTAGAAATGCACGAGTTGTGTATAATGTTGAAATGTGGAATTATGAAAAGTAAGTCAATAATGTTATAGGAGATAAAAAAAAAAGATACTTTTACTATTTAATTTCAAAAATTAGCCAAATTGTTAGAAAAAATGAATCAAATTGATATAAAATCAATTGGTTTGTAGCAATTAAATTTAAATTATTGTGTATTTGTAGTTTTAAAAATTTTGGATAATCAAGCTTAGAAATTCGTGGTAAGTTGAATTTTTATAATTTTTTTCTTAGTTATTATTTTTTTAAATTAGACGACCGTTTTTTTTCCAGGAAAAATATACTAATCAAATGCAGGAGAAATACAAGAACGATCCTTCAACCCATCCAGAACTCAATCTGGATTTGTGGTCAAAGGCTGAATCGTTCGATGGACCTGATAGAAATCGAGTTTACGATATCGACCGCTGGTTCCTCACAATAGGGTTTGAGCTCCCAATCTTCAGTCTTCTAGCAATTGTACAAGAATAAGTTGAAGCTCAAACGACCCAACATAGTGTTGAGATGACCAAGCTTAAGTCCGAGACGATCGAACTTAGACGATTGTACATGAAGCTGTTGTCAAACCTTGGTGGTACATGTGGTCCACCTCGTCGCGCAACCGGTTTCGGTGAAGATACACCTCCTCCTCCTCCAACTTCATTCCTTTAGATAAATTGTATTCAAACTGATTTTTTTTAAATAGTAATAAATATTTGGTTTTTTATTTTAGTTTTTTTATAATATTGATGGAATTACTGATAGATTAAGTCTCTTAGAACGTTTTAGAGAGTTAGAGAAAAGTTACAGGACTTTTCCATTGACATTTACAGACGGAATCATTAACGGACTAATCCCTTAGAAAGTTCCATAGAGTTCAAAAAATAAATACAGGAATTGTCACTAAAAATTTGTAAATCAACGAAGGGTTAATTTTATCAGTAATATGAATTTGATTACCGATGAAATTACAAATGATTTTTTTTCGGTGATTTTTCATAATTATCAATGAAATTATTGACGGAATGATGTCGATAATTTTTTTTTGTTTGGTATTTTTTTTCATTTATAAATATATCAATAATTATGTTAATGATGAAATGAACGGCATAATAAAATCATCCAAAATAAGTTTTTCAACAATTATCTACCATATGTGAGTCTGTAGTAAATATTTAAATATTTACCTGACAGAATAATGTTTATATACTGACAAATTATTCCTTTGTAATCATACAAAATTCTGGTTGTTACATCAAATCCCATTTCCAATGGTGTCATCCAATTGGGTTTCTCCCTTTGTCCTCTTCCTATCTTTTTTTTTGGTTGGGTGCTCTCTGATTTGATTAAAAAAAAAAAAAAATCGTCCAATTTGTTGCCAATCGTATAAACGGAGGGCACGGCGTTAGTGACTGGTGGTCAACATGTCTTTCTTGACTTTTAGCCATAAGATTTATTCCCTTAAGATTATTAAAAGAGGATATAAAACCTTAATTGACGTCCAAATTGATTTGAAAATATTATTTAATAAAGAAAATGATGAACATAGCTAATAAATTGATAAACTTCCTATTTCAGGGTATGGCTGCGAGGAAGGGGCACGTGTCTTTCATCTACCGAGAACAGAAAAAGGAAACCTGCACACGACTTTTAAGTTGGAGTTGGATTGTGGGATGTTGACAAGGGATTCTCTGATTGGAGCAGTATTGTCCGCTCATGGCTATAAAGGTAAAGTATGGATCCGAAGGTCAAAGCACCATACTAACAAGTTAGAAATTGGGAGGCAAGAGAGAAACTCACCAAAAATTAATTATTATTATTTTTTGCTATTTATTTTTAATTTTTTAAAATTGTTTTGAAGTAATGATACCAAAAATAATTTTACCACAATTCCAAATAAACGTATAGCAAAACAGTTAAAACACTGTTTTGGAGTGAGTTTTAACCTGTTTTTCACCAAAATTTGAATTTTTTTATTTTAAATATGCTGACATTTATTTTGAAAATGTATATTCGTTATGAAAAAAATATTAAATTGATGGTTTTTTTATATTTTTTTATCACTTACAAAAAAAAATTATCTATTTTTAAAAATATTATGAAATGAGCATTGCATGCTCACATTTATTTAATTAATTAAATTAAATAAAAAAATAAATATCCATAAAAATGATAAATCAAAAAATTACAAATAAAAATACTCAAGATTTAATATTTTGAGTTGAATTTTGGTATCTTGTAGAAAGATTTAGCAAAATACATCGTTAAAATGGTTACAGACACTGTTTTGGAGTGAGTTTTAACCTGCTTTTTATTAAAATTTAAAATTTATTTTTACTTTAAATTGATTAATTTTTTGGTGTTTTTGAATCGTTTTCAATGTGGTAATGTCAAAAATAAATTTTAAAAAATAAAAAAAATATTTTAATATATTTTCAATAAAAAAAAAATCACTATTATTAATCACTGTTATTATACTAATAGATATGCTTTAACAATTTATTACTATCTTCAAATCTTATTAAGAAATGTTGAGAGTAAATTTGACAATTGACTTTAAACGAATCATAATATTTTATATGTGTCAAGTAAAATCTTCCTTAAACATCTCATTTAGCATATAATGCCTCTAAATGCCCCTGCCACCTGGCCTTTAATAAACCTTGATAGCCATCAGCTGACCATGTGAATACCCAAGTGGTGACGATAGTATTGGTTATAATAACTTTATATAAAACAAATCAAAATAAATTATAAATTCTGATCCTCAATTAAATTAATATTAAAAGATGAGATTAAAAAAATTAATTAAAAAAATTAAAAAAAAACCTCAGTTAACTTATTAAACTCGTGATCTAAGTAATAAGACTGAAATAACCTTATGAAAAAAAATTGATTAAAAAAGAAATTAATTAAAAAAAGATAGAAAACAACTCTAGTCAATCCGCTAAACTTATGATCCAGGTCATTTGACCGAGATAACCTAGCTCATAGGAAAAAAACGACCTAATTTAACCTACCAAATCCACGACTTTGGTCATGAGACTAAGATAACTCTATAGAGAGCGAATCAAAACAAATTATAAAGTTCAATTCTCAATCACCTCTATTGAACCCAATGTTGAATGATAAAATTTATAAATATTTTAATTAAAAAAATGACATAAAAAATTATCTAAGTCAACTTGAGTTAACTCGTTAAGCATTATTCTCGGACCATGAGGCCGAGATAATCTAGTAAAAAGTAAACTAAAACAAATCATGAAAGTTAATTTCCAATCTAACACAATATTAAATTATGAATTTGGGGCAAAAGTGAATTAGGAAAACAAATTGAGTCAATTGGATTAACTTGTCAAACATGCGGCTCGGGTCATGAGAAAGGAACAACCTAATAAAAAGAAAATCCAATGTTGAAGGACCTATGACACGGGTCATGAGACCGTGATGATGTTTTAGAAAAAATTAAAAAAAAAACAACCCGACTTAACAATCATTAAAATGTCAAAACTGGCGACCTTGATCATTAGACTAAGATATCCCAATAAAAGCAAATAAAAATAGATTATGAAGCTCAATTTTCAACTAGTTCAATGTTGAAAAATTAAATTAGAAAAAAATCCAATTAAAAATAAGATACAAAAAATTACTTGAGTCTACTTAGATTAACCTTTTAAACATTATTCCTGAGTCATAAAAAGAAAAAGAAATTAATTAAGAAAAAAATGAGTTAACTAGGTTAACCCATCAAATTGGGTTAACCTGCTAAACCTATGATCCATATCATAAAAATATGATAACTTAATAGAAAATAAATTTAACGTTAAAGAATAAAATTATCAAAAAAAAATCAATTCAAAAAACAAACAAAAAACAGAACACTGTTACAATGAATAAACAGTTTTGTGAGAATGTTAGAGTAAAACTACTTTCTCTTTTAGTTTATAATTAGATAGATGACCCGCATTTTGCTGCAGGCCAAGCTGATTTTTTTCAACAGTGTAAAAAATTAATGTCCAAGTGCTAATATTAGATTTTAAAGATCGAAAAAAAATCCATGACTCAACTCCATAAAAAGAAAGCTAAAAAAAATAATGATCCTTAATCCCCTAGAATAAAACTATAGAAGGATGAAATCAGAAGAAAAAAAAATCAATGAAAAAAAGTATTAAAACACAAAGCACTAACAAAACGAGTTGAGGTTGTCAAAACCCGCAAGTAGAACCAAGTGGACGATAATTATTTGATAGGTGGCTCGTGCAATGCTGGGGACCTATCATTTTTTTATCACAAAAAAGATATTCAGACGATTCATATTTTTTTTAAAAGAACAAAATCCAAGATTATGATCATTGACTCGAGATCCAAAAATATTAAAAAGCAATGAAAAAATGGTCGAGCCAAACCTAGTGAACCTGCTGAATCTATGACTCGAGACATGATACTGGAATAACTAAATAGAAAAAAAAAGATAAATAAACAAAGAATACTAATTTCAAAAAAGAAAATTAAAAAAACTGAATTCTTTCATGTATTGCCTCAAATTAAATGTCAGGGATGCAATCAATAAATTTAATAAACAACCAAAATAGAGCCAAGCATATTTTTCATTGGAGAAAAAAAATATCAAAACAATGCAAACCTTGTAAACCCGGGTTAAACTATCAAATCTGTAATCCATTAAATTCTTGACCCAGGCTCAACTCAAGAGCTTAACACCTAAAAAATTAAATGTTGGATGATAAAATCAATTAATTCAATTCAATTCAAAAACAAAATTCCTTTAGAAAATCTAAATTTAACAAAGCCAAAAAAAACTAAAAGCAAGGCGACCCATGTTATTGTAAAATTAACCACAAAAATTTTATAGAAAGCAAATAAAAAAATAACTGAATGGTAAAAGATGAAAAAAAAAGCTAAAAAATCATAAAAACCTGTGTCCGTGTCAACTTTGTTAATTGGAGTCAATCTCTTGAACTTGTAAACTGTTAAATTCTACACCTGGATTAAACTAAGAAACTTAACCCGATCAACCTGTGATCCGAGATATGAGATAAGGATAACCCCACACAAAGAAAAGCTGAACAATTCACAAAGCTCATAGCCCAATAATTCAATGTCAAATGATAAAAATAAATAAAAAATTCTAAAAAGGATTTTAAAAAATATCAAACTCAAATAAGGTAAATCATTGAAATTGGTGAACCCAGTCATAAGAATGCGACAACCCTGTAAAAGGCAGAAATAATCACAAAGCAAAATCCTCAATTATAAAATAATTGAAAGAAACTAATTAGGGACTAAATTGAAAACAAAATAAATGAAGAAAAGGATAGAAAAGGAGATGAAAAAAATGAGGACCAAAATTTGAAAAAAAATGAATTAAAATTCTAAAAGAAAAAATAAGAAAAAATAAAATAAATGCAAAGGATGAAAAAACAACAATCAAAAGAATGAGAACCAGATTCTAAATAAAAAACAAATTACATGAAACTTCAAGAAGCATTAAAATCAAAGAAATAGAAATCAAAAGAATGAGAAACTAACCCAAAACAAATACAAAATGAAGGACAAAACTAAATTTTTCAAGGCCTGACATGAAAAACAAGACCTAGGAGAGAGAAATGAAGGGAAGGGCTCCATCGTCCGTTAGACCTAATAGAAATCGGGTTTGTGGTATGATCGTTGGTTTCTCGCAATTGGGTTCAAGCTCCCAATCTCCGGTCGTCGAAGCAATTATACGAGAATAAGTTAAAGCTTAGACGACCCAACATAGTGAGGTCCAAGATGATGAAACTTAGGCGATTGTACTTGAAGCTGTTGTCAAACCTAGGTGGTACATGTGGTCCATCTCGTCACCCAACTGGTCTCAACGAAGATATACTCCACCTCCTCCTCCTCCTTTAGCTTCTTCCCTTGGATAAATTGTATTCAAACTGAAATTTTTTTAAATAGTAATAAATAATTGGTTTTTGATTTAGTTTTATTTCTTTTAATTTATTTTAAATATTGATGGGATTACTAATGGATTAACGTTTTAGAGAGTTAGAGAAAAGTTACAGGATTTTTCCACTGACATTTACAAACGAATTACTAACAACTAAACTTTGAAAAGTTTCAGAAAATTCAAAAACAATTACAGGAATTACCACTAAAAATATGTAAATCACCAAAGGGTTAATTTCATCGGTAATATGAATTTGATTACCGATGGAATTACAAATGGTTTTTTCGGTGATTTTCCATAATCATCAATGAAATTATTGATGGAATGATGCCGTTTATTTATTTTTTGATTGGAATTCTTTTTCATCTATAAATTTATTAATGATAAAAGATCCAACATAATAAAAATCACCAACATGAGTTTTTCAACAATTATCTACCATTTGTGATTCTGTCAGCAAATATTTTCCTGACAGAATAATATTTATATACTGACAAATTATTCCTTTGGAATCATACAAAATTCTGGTTGTAATATCAATTCCATATCCAATGGTGTCATCAAACAGGGTTTCTCCCTAGCTTTGTCCTCTTTCTATCTTTTTTTTTTGGTTTGGGTGCTCTCTGATTTGAAAAAAAAAAAAAAATTCGTCCAATTTGTTGCCAATCGTATAAACGTAGGGCACGGCGTTAGTGACTGGTGGTCAACATGTCTTTCTTGACTTTTAGCCATAAGATTATTTATTCCCTTAAATTAAAACAAAGGTTGTGTTATTAAGATTATTAAAAGAGGATATAAAACCTTAATGAACATATCTAATAAATTGATAAACTTCCTATTTCAGGATATTATGGCTGAGAGGAAGGGGCACATGTCTTTCATCTACCAAGAACAGGAAAAGAAACTGCACACGACTTCTAAGTTGGAGTTGGATGGTGGGGGATGTTGACAAGGGATTCTTTGGGTGGGTACATGGTGAGGCAGTGTTGTTATCTAATTAAAAAACAATATTTAATTTTAAAAGGTATATAATTCAACTGGTCAGGTCTTGAGTTTGCTTTCTAGAGATTATCAGTTTGAGTGTTACAAACCCTAGAGCCACTGGAGTCTTACATGCAAGGGCGGAGGCATGTATAGGCTTGGGTGGGCTCTAGCTCATGTCAAGATTTTATCAATATTTTTTTAACTAGTTTTATGTAAAACAATTTGTAATTCTTGATTGAAATATCAAAAAATTCTGAAAATTTGCGTAGAGCCTTCTAATATGATTCTTTAGCTTGGGTTAAAATTTCATAATTTTTTGAGATATTCAGAAATTTGATAAAAAAATCACAATTTGACCAGTTTCATGTTATTGGGTGTAATTTTCAATCCGACCATCAGATTGAGCTGAAATTTTACAAGGATCTTAAAATATATTGAATAAAATCTGGTTAAATTTTTAGGATGAACAGAGTTTGGTAGGCTAGCAAAAAAAAAAGACCGTCAAATAAAAGTAAAACGACTCATTAAGGGTAAAATTGTTATTTGCTATTAAAAAATAAAACAAATCAGTTATTCCTTCCTTTTATATGTTGCTGACTGGGCAGAAGCAGAATAGAAAAAGAAAGAAAAGAAAAGGTGAGAGAGAGAGAGAAAAGTAAGGGGAAAACATAAAAAAAAAATTCAAGGAAAAAAATAAGAAAAATGAGAGAATAACCTTGTAAACTTACAAAGTCTAACTTATAAAATATTAATCTAAGGAAGAATCAAGTGAAGGAATGGGGAATTGAGAGAG
Source organism: Populus simonii (assembly GCA_007827005.2). NCBI lineage: Eukaryota > Viridiplantae > Streptophyta > Magnoliopsida > Malpighiales > Salicaceae > Populus > Populus simonii. The sequence goes on from CM017482.2 coordinate 13,658,767, forward strand.
GAAAAAAATTTAATTACTTTATTTTTCAGTTGACATTAGATTGTTATTTTATCCCAGTTGAAGGGTTGTTACAGTATCGATTCAGATTTGATTATAAATAAATTATATTCCATAAAATATCGAAGAATGTAACTTCAATAGTGAGTTTATTTTTACTTTCACTTCAATTTTATGTACTTTCAAGTTTATTTTTTAATATTTTGGGTAATGTGTTTGAATTAAAACTTTACTGTTAACTTTAAAAATTCATGTACATGAGTTAATAATTTATTTTTAAAAAAATTATATATTTATTTAATAGCTCAAAGTAGAAAAAATTCCTGGTTCCGTTCTTGTTTATATAGTTGTTAATTTTAGAATCTTAAAAAGTTAGTTGATATATTTGTAAACTGACGCAGACAATCCCAGTTAAAATAAAATAAAAAATCAATATTCAAAGAAAGAACAGATGCTACAGAGAGGAAGGGAAAGGAAGAAGAGTAGGCGATCTTACTAAAAAAGGAAGGGTAGAAGGTGACGATGCCGTGGCAGAAAAAAGGTGTAAACGTAATGTCTACTCATGGCTATAAAGGTTAATTCAAGAAGAAAGCATGGATCCGAAAGTGAAAGCACCAAACTACAGGTGAGAAAGTGTGAGTCCATATATATATATTTTTTAATGTATACTCTAATGAAAAATACTATTTAATGGATGGTTTATCTATATATATATATATAATAACACTTGACCATCAAGATTCTACTAGTTTTTTGGTTTGCGAGACCATCTTTAATAGAAAAATACTATTTAATAGAGTTAAATAGTTAAAGTATTATTTTGAAGTCCGTTTCAACCTGTTTTTCATTAAAATTTATATTATTTTGCTTTGAATTAATTATTTTATTGTTTTTAAATTTTTTTAATATGCTAATATCAAAAATAAATTTTTAAATTTTTAAAAATTAAAAAATATCATTTTAATACATATCTAAATAAAAAACACTATAGAAAACAACCGCTACCACACTATCATCGCTTTATTATCGTTCAACTTCAAATATTTAATCTTCCTCTACACTAAATCAATGGCTCTAGAGCTATGTGAGAATAATATTTTCTTTTTGTTTTGGCTTTTGGTTTAGGTTCTGCGTTGAAGATGACCCGAGTGATTAAATAAGTGTCACATTTCTACAAGTAGCACATAATTAAATAAGTGTCACATATATACAAGTATCCACATGATTATTGGTGTTTTAAATGTGTCAAGTAAAATCTTCCTTGAACATCTCATTTAAGCATATAATGCCTATAAATGACCCTGCCACCTTGCCTTTAATAAACCTTGACAGCCATCAGCTGACCATGTCAATACCCAAGTGGTGACGTTAATATTTTATTCTGCAATAAATTTTATCTACACAATAAGAAGTGTTGGTTTATACTAGATGATTTACTGCGCTACGTTACGGGATGGGTTAATTTTTTAACATAAAAAAATATTAAGATGTTGCTCCTTTTTTTTCAACAAAAAAAAAAATTTAATTGTATAAAGATTGATATGATACAACTCAATTGAATCAGCGGGTTCAAAAACAATTCACACAACTCATAAAAACATAGTTTGACTAAAAAAGTTCAAGATGATATTTTTATATATATATTATGATAATAACATTTTAGATTGATTTGAGCTAACCTAGTTTAATAAGTCAAATCCATGACTAGAGTTATGAGACTATAATAACCCGATAGAAAACGAATCAAAATAAATTATGAAGCTTGCTCCTCAATCAAACCAATGTTGAAAGATGAGATTGAAAAAAAAATTAATTAAAAAAGGGCTTAAGAAAAACTTGAGTTAACATGTTAAACCCGTGACCTGGGTAATATGACTAAGATAACCTTATGAAAAATAGATTGATTAAAAAAAATCAATTAAAAAAACATAGAAAACGACCCGAGTCAATCCGCTAAACCCATGACCTGGAACCGAGATAACCTCATAGAAAAAAATGACCTAATATAACCTACTAAATCCGTGACTTTGGTCATAAGACTAAGATAACTTTATAGAAAGCAAATCAAAGCAAATTATGAAGCTCAATTCTCAATTGCTCCTATTGAACCTAGTGTTGAATGATGAAATTTGAAAAGATTTTGATTAAAAAAATGATATAAAAAAATACAAATCATGAAATCTAATTCCTAATTAACTCAATATTAAAATATAAAAGAAAAAATATTAATTAAGAAAAAGAAAAAAAAATCAACCAAATTAACCCGCCAAATCGGGTTAACTTGCTAAACCCATGATCCATATCATAAAAATGTGATAACTAAAAAAAAATTAACATTAAATAATGAAATTACAAAAACAAACATCAATTTAAAAAAAAAAAAACAAAATACTATTACAATGAATAAACAGTTTTGTGAGAATGGTATAGTAAAACTCTATTCTCTTTTAGTTTATAACTAGATAGATGACCCGTATTTTGCTGCAGGCTGAGCCCAATTTTTTCTACAATGTAAAAATATGATGCCCAAGCGCTATTATTAGATGTTAAAGATAAAAAAAAATTCATGACTCGACACCATAGAAAGAGATCTAAAAAAATGATCGTCAATCCCTGGAATAAAAATATAGAAGGATAAAATCAGAAAAAAATCAATTAAAAAAATTAAAAAAACAAAGAATCAACAAAACGAAGTGAAGTTGTCAAAATTCTGCAAGTAGAACCAAGCTGGCGGTAATTATTTGATAGGTGACTCGCGCAACACTACGGATGGTAATTATTTGATAGGTAACTCGCGCAACGCTGCAGACCTATCATTTTTTTATCGCAAAAAAGATATCAAGACGATTCATATTTTTTAAAAAGAACAAAATCCAAAATAATCATCATTGACTCGAGATCCAAAAAATATTGAAAAGCAATGAAAAAAATGATAGAGCCAAACCTGGTGAATTTGTTGAACCCATGACTCAAGACACGATACTAGGATAACTAAATAGAAAAAGAAAAGTAAATAAACAAAGAATACTAATTTAAAAAAAATTAAAAAAATAGAATTACTTCAAGTATTGCCTCAAATTAAATGTCAGGGATGCAATCAATAAATTTAATAAACCAAAATAGGGGCAACCATATTTTTCATCGAAGAAAAAATATTAAAACGATGCAAACCTTTTAAACCCGGGTTAAATTATTAAACCTGCAATCCATTAAATTCTTGATCTAGGCTCAACCCAAGAGCTCAACACCAAAAAAATTAAATGTTGGATGATAAAATCAATTAATTCAATTCAATTCAAAAACAAAATTCCTTTAGAAAATCTAAATTTAACAAAGCCACAAAAACTAAAAGCAAGGCGACCCTTGTTATTTTAAAATTGACCATAAAAATCATATAAAAACAAATAACAAAATGGTAAGAGATGGAAAAAAAAAAACTTTAAAAAAGTAAAAAAACCACGAAAACCTGTATCCATATCAAGTTTGTTAATCGGAGTCTATATCTTAAACCTGTAAACTGTTAAATTCTACACATGGACTAAACTAAGAAACTTAACCCGACCAACCTACAACTTGAGATATAAGACGGGGATAACCCCATAAAAAGAAAAGTTGAACAAATCACAAAGCTCATCACCCAATAATTCAATGTCGAATGAAAAAGAAAACAGATTAATAAGTCAATGTCAAATGATAAAAATAAAAAAAAAATCTAATTTTTTTTTTAAAAAATACCTAACTCAAACCAGGTAAATCATTGAAACTAGTGAACAGGGTCATAAGAACGAGACAATCCTATAAAAAGGCAAAAATAATCACAAAGCAAAATCCTTAATTATGAAAAATTGAAAAAGAAATAAACAATGAGAACCAAATCTTGCACAAAAAATAATTGAAAGAAAATAATTATGAACTAAATTGAAAACAAAACAAATGAAAAAAAGGATAGAAAAAGCAATGAAACAAATGAGGACCAAAATTTAAAAAAAAATTAAAATTAAAATTCTGAAGGAAAAAATCAAAAAAATAAAATAAAAGCAAATGATGAAAAAATACCAATCAAAAGAATAAGAACCAGATTATAAATAAAAAACAAATTAAATTAAACTTTAAGAAGCATTAAAATCAAAATAAATAAAAAATAAAAAAATAAAAAACTAACCCAAAACAAATACAAAATGTTGGACAAAATTAAAATTTTCAAGGCTGGGCATGAAAACCAAGATCCGATAGAGAGATTAAGGCAAGGGAAAAAACCCCACCGCCACCTACCTCGAGCATGCACCACTCCAGCAGCTGCATCACGTCATTATGCATCGGATGAGACGACGATTAATTTTTTTGCCACCGTAATTAGCTACACACGCCCCTGGAATAACATGGCACACGCCAACATAATTTACCGGTTTATTAATATTTTTAACAAGGAAAATGACAAAAAAGGGCTCAAGGGCATATCATTATTACAAAAAAAAAAAAAAAAAACCATGGAGCAAAGATCAAAATACCCTCAGAAGCTTTAAATCCGGAAAGTCACAGGTCAGCAACATAATTTTACTGTACAAAAATAATGCAAAGGCAAACAAACCCCTCCCAGCAAAGCCATTTTTTCTGAGCACCTAACAGTATAAGCATTATTTTACCATGTAAATTAAAAGAAAGGAATGAAAAAAACCCTCAGTAGAAGACCATTTTTTATTAGATTTCAAAGGAGAAAGAGTATTTTTACTTTATATTATAAATATGAACGATAACTTTACCCCTAATTAATTCTCAAATAATATTTGGATCTTATAAAAAATATAATTTTTATTAAAAGCAAAACCATAATTACACTACTTAAATCCAAAAAAAATAAAATCTACTCACTTGATACAGTGAATTAGGACGACATTTTGTTTTTTGTTTTTGTTTTTGTAACTAATTAATTAATAAATTGCACATATATACACATAGAGTAGCATATACACAAAGCATTCGCCCCAAGTTGGGAAAAGGCAAATCTTCCTTTCTCTCAGTAGCTAACATGGCAGATTCCAGGCAGCCACTTCTCTCTCCAAGAGGGAACCAAAACGAAAGTGATGACCAACTCCTGTCACTTACCAGATCAATCACAAACAATTCATTTGCCTCCTCCTTCGTTGCAGATGCCGATGACATCCAACCAATCAATACTGTCCACGATTTTTTTAGAGAATTTAGCAGGGAGTTCATAAAGCTCTGGTACCTAGCCGCCCCTGCCATCTTCACTTCCGTATGCCAGTATTCCCTTGGCGCTATCACTCAAGTCTTTTCAGGCCATGTTGGCACTCTCGCGCTTGCTGCCGTCTCCATCGAGAACTCAGTCATCGCTGGCTTCTCCTTCGGTCTCATGGTACAGAAACAAATTTAAAATCCATCTCTTAACTATGTTTATATGTATGTATTCAATTAACACATTTATGCAAGTTTGATTCGGTTAATTATAAGGATATATATGATCATGCACTAATTAAATAGAGTTGAATGGTGATCAGCTTGGCATGGGAAGTGCTCTTGAAACATTATGTGGGCAAGCTTTCGGAGCTGGACAGCTTGATATGCTAGGAATTTATATGCAGAGATCATGGCTCATACTCAATACCACAGCCTTATTGCTTAGTCTGGTTTACATCTTCTCAGCTCAACTCTTAAAGCTTATAGGCCAAACTGCATCCATATCAAAAGCAGCAGGGATGTTCTCGATCTGGATGATACCACAATTGTTCGCCTACGCGTTTAACTTCCCAATGGCAAAATTCTTGCAATCTCAGAGCAAGATCATGGTCATGGCTGTGATTTCGGTTGTGGTCTTGATTTTGCATACGGTTTTCAGCTGGTTGCTGATGATCAAGTTGAAATGGGGTCTGGTGGGCGCAGCTGTGGTGTTGAATGCGTCATGGGTGATCATAGACATATCGCAGTTTGTGTATATTATCAGTGGAACCTGTGGTCGGGCGTGGAATGGTTTCTCGTGGAAGGCCTTTCAAAATCTCTGGAGTTTTGTCAGGTTATCTCTTGCGTCCGCGGTGATGCTTTGGTAAGTTTCCTTGTGCGTAATTATTAATTTTTACCATTACCATTTTCTTATTTATTTACATTTGATGATCTTAATTATATATCTCAAGATCTCAAATCCTAAATTAAGCACATGTATCTTATCACCATATACGTAAGACGATAATATCAACATGTACCATTAGGAGACTGCAAATGTACTCTTCTTCAAAAAGTTTATAGTAATTCAACACATTATTCTATGCATTTTAAGGGTATTTAAAAGTGTAGTAATAATTATTTTTTAAAGTATTTTTCGTTAAAAAATACATTAAAATAAAAAAAATTTAAAAAATTATTTTTAATATTAGTGCATCAAAATAATCTGAAAACACAAAAAAAAATAATTTAAAGTAAAAATAAAATAAAAAATTTTAAATTATTTTTAAAATATTTTTAAAACGTAAAAACAAACATAATCTTTGAGTAGAAGTATCATTTTGGTTTGATTGAGAGCTTGATGAACCTGTTTTTTATTTTACAATATCTAAAAATAATATATTTAACTTTAGTATACATTAAAAAAATAATTTAAAATAAAAATAAAATTTAAAATTCAATGAAAAATCAGTTTAATTGCAGCTCCAAACGAGGTAGTCTAATCTTATCATGGTCCTTAAAGTTTGGTATTTGATGTAATGGATAGCTGCACGGTAGCGTGGCCCTTGCAAATATTACTATAACCAGCACAGTAAACAGCTGATTCAACGTTTACCAAATCCCATTTATAAACTTCCTATTTGTACTTGGGAAGATCTAACTGAGAAAAAACTCCAAAATTTATATAATTTTTTATTATTAATTTATCCCAATCTTGACTCGAACGATTTGATCAACATTTTCACCATTATTCTAAATTGTTTTGCAGCTTAGAGGTCTGGTATTTTATGGCATTGATACTCTTTGCTGGATATCTAAAGAACGCAGAAGTTGCGGTGGATGCCTTGTCGATATGGTCAGACTCTCAACATTACAAATATCATTCTCTGTTTCTTTTTTTTTTTCCTTTTCTTTTTGCCCCTTTCAGTAGGACTTACACGGTAATATTGGCTAGGAATTCTGCTGGCGAGTGATATTAGCTAGGGAATTTTCGATACAAAAAAACAACCTTAATTGCTCAACTACAGACAACATTAACTAGTTACTAGGTGGCGTCCCAAATTCGATGCCTCATGTCTGAGGTATTCCCATCTAGCCACCGCCATTCCCGGCGCACAGCAACCATAAATTTGTCCCATCGTTAGTAAAATTTCAGAATCATGTGGCTGCCTCGGAACTAAATCAGATTCACTGCCATTTTTTTTCGTTTTTATCCGAGTAAAAACCCCGTCATGTCATATCACCTTGTGAGAAAAACTGCTCATTTTAGTCATCGCCGAAAGGACAGATAGCGACCGAGAGTTCTGTCACTGGGCCAGTCCTGTTAATTTCCATTTTTAAATTAAATCCATGCTTATGCCATACTCAGCTCTCTGGACTCCACGTTGTATCCCTGTGATGAATGGTCACTAACAAGCCGCAGGCTTCCTCGAAAAAAACAAAAAAAATGGAGAGGAAGGAAAATAAGGAATTGCAGGTAGAAGCTAACAGTCAAAGAATAGAGCACACGTTTGAGCTACCAGTCAATCCAAGCACCTGCCAAAAGCCCTTGACTTTGACACTCCTTAGGGGACCCCGCGTGTAAATGGACACTGTCAGTGTCTCTCCTTAGGTACACATATAGATATGATGTTAAAAGTTAATTACAACTTAAAAACATTATACAACATTGCTTTAAGAAAATCAAAATGCTTTGTAAGATTTCAAACTTCAAAATCAATGTGTCTACAAGACAAACTTTATTTAGATGTTATATATATACATATATATTATTTTTAGAGGTATGTTTTGCTCGGTTATACATTAAAATAATATTTTTAAATTTTAAAAAATCATTTTTAATTTTATCATTTCAAAACAATTTAAAAACACAACAAAATTAATTTAAAATAAAAAAATAATAAATTTTATTTAAAAAAAAAAATACAAATACGGCCATTACTTTAATGCTGCTTTTAAGATGTATCTGACACGTTATTTGTCTGCATGCATTTGGCAAGTTATGATTTTTCTCTTCAGACGTCTCTCTTTTTCGTCCTACCTAGAGAACAAATTGCTGTATGATTAACACTCTTAACCACAGGTCTGCAATTCCTCGGCTTCTCAGCACCAAGGAAAAAAAAATCATATTTTTATCTAGTTTATCAGTCTACTTCTTCCAGCTACCATTCTTTCTCTACTGAACATTCAAGATGTTATAGGAAAATCTGATAAGCAATGTGTTTTCTTGTCATATTACAATTAATTATAATGCTAGAGACAAATTGGGGTACTGTGATAAAAATTGTTCCATAATGTATTGAAAATCTGCAGCATGAACATACTGGGATGGACAGTCATGGTAGCTATGGGAATGAATGCAGCCATAAGGTTTGTTATATCTGCTCCTATATATATTAATTTAATAAATACATATAAGCAAAATCAATCTGATATATGGTTGTTAAATAATGTTTGTGTATGCAGTGTAAGAATATCAAATGAACTGGGTGCTGCTCATCCGAGAACAGCAAAATTTTCACTGGTGGTGGCTGTTGCATCATCCTTCATCATTGGTCTCATTATTGCAGCCATTCTTCTTATTTTCCGAAAGACTTACCCATCTTTATTCTCAAGTGATCTGGATGTGCAAGAACTTGTTCGAGAGTTGACACCATTGCTGGCCCTTTGCATTGTTATTGACAACGTTCAGCCAGTTCTCTCTGGTAATTAATTACTCCTAGACGTCATTATTAACTTCATGAAAAATCTGAATCTTTATGCTTGTCTCTTTATCAGTCTTTTTCCTTTCTTAACTTCATCGCTTTGCTGCTTCACTTTTAGTTCGAGATGATTTTTGATATTCACAGTTAAAACAATTATTTTCTTCGCATTGTTTTATTCTTGTTATTTTTATCTTTACGTGTATACATATATATTTTTCTTATGTTTTTATTTCAGGTGTGGCTATTGGAGCTGGATGGCAGGCTCTTGTAGCCTATGTAAACATTTCGTGTTACTATATATTTGGGATCCCTTTGGGTCTCATATTGGGTTTCAAGGTCAAACTAGGAGTTAAGGTTAGTCAAACTAGGATTTCTTACTCTATTCTTTGCTTTGATCAATTGTTCAATTAATAAACATTGACAACTGACACTATCAATTATTAATATTACAAAAAAAAAAAAAAAAAACAAAATGGTTGGTGAGTTTCAACAGTTCATATATATATATATATATATATTGATTAATGTGCGTGCTGCATCCAAGATATATACTATACAATGTATGAGGTAGCAAAATTAAAAACAAATATCCGATAGCCAAGAGAAACAGCCCCCTGTAAGTAATATACATGCTTTTCGATCTAAGGTTTTGATCCGTTTTGTTCAGGGGATTTGGTATGGAATGCTATCAGGGACTATCCTCCAGACTTTGATCCTCTTCTTGATAATTTATAAAACAAATTGGAACAAAGAGGTATGTTCAAAGCTAAACTTTCCCAGCAGCTTCAAGCATTCCCAGTCCTTGTGTTTAGTCGTTTTACTCTTTCATAAATATATACATCTTATATATTTTGCGTGCAGGCTTCTATTGCTGAAGACAGAATAAGGAAATGGGGAGGGGACACAGATATCAAAGAAAAAAGCGTCAAAAGACTCACAGTTACAGAGACTTGAAGTAAGAGATATATATTTTCAGATTTTGGCCGAGTACAAGGTGAAGAGGAACTCAATAAATTATTAGGCAAATCTTCTTTTCTTCGTGTAATGTTTTCATATAACGACAATGGCGGTTGTATATGGCCACACTTGTAGTTTTTCTTTTCTTTTCAATTAAGGTAACTTTTTGTTCTCAACTGTTTAAGACTATGAATAAAATCTTAGTTGTTGAAAAAAGGAGAACAATTCTTGACCATATGAAATAAGCGTTCCTTCACACTTCCTATATTCGGTAGAACAACCAGGGGAATATGTTTCCACTTTTGCAATCTAATTCTAAACTCGGAGCCGAAGTTGATGCTAAAAATGGAGACCTTGAGTTCGAATTCAATGTTTTGTTACGTTGAGCTTGCAACGACAAAACCATAAGGGGCTAGCACCATAAATCATCAACCTGGTGCGATCATGTGTTCGAAGGAGATGACAAGGGGATTAGGCGCTTGGGAAAGGTTGGGAATATTTTAAACGCGTTGAAGTGTCTTAGAACAGAGTTTTTTTTAAAAAAAAAACAGAGAAAACAAGAGCAGAAAAACAAGTTTAGAAGGACTGGTTGATTCGAGAGGAGAACCAGTTAGTTACTTCATAGAAGTATTATTTCTTAATTTTCTGTAAAATAGTCATTTCAATTAAAATAAATAATAATATATCAGTCCAACATCTATAACAATTACTAATTATTCATTTACTATAATTCGTTATGGAAGACCGATATAATTGGCACAGAATCCAAACAATAAACAGTATACGAGAGTTGCCTATTACCTTGCTGGGCAACTGTTGATCAGGATTTTCCTTTCTATAAAAGACCCAGTTTTTAAGGTAACTAATAACAAATCACATGACCGTGTCTCAACTAAAAATCTGACAACATTAAACCAAGGAAATGAGATAATATGATAGCTTGATTTATCATCAACCGGTCCATAATGTTCCTGATACCCTAGTTTACTTAGATTGGATGGATACGATGTAAGCAACGCATGGATTTCTTTACTATGTAATCTCTTTCTGAAAAGAATAAGCCAAAAAAAACATATGCCAGTGTTGATATAATTAAGCAAAAAATACGGATTGTCATTTACTCGTATCCTTGTTTTTGTTGCCTTTGTGTGTATAAAAGGGTCTCTGATTTGAGAGTTTATCAGTACTCGTTGCTATTATCCTTTACCAAAAGAGATCGATCATAGCTAGCTTGTTTGAGAGAGAGTTTGTTCAAAATTAATTAAGAGAAGAAGATGACTACTAACCCTGCACCATTGATCGTCTCTTTCGGAGAGATGCTCATTGATTTTGTGCCTGATGTTGCTGGAGTTTCATTGGCAGAGTCTGGTGGCTTCATCAAAGCACCTGGTGGCGCACCTGCTAATGTTGCTTGTGCCATCACCAAGCTTGGTGGAAAATCTGCCTTCATTGGCAAGGTAAATCTCTTGCTCCTAGCTCGTTTGTGCACCATGCAAGGAACTTACTTTTCACCATTTGTTTTGTGAGCCTTCAGATCGTGAGATTTGTACACGTTTTTTACACATCTTCTTCAAAAAAAAAAATTAAAAAAAATAGAGATGTGTTAAATAAAATGTAATGATTTTTATGCAAGAACATATGGATCTCAAAGAATAATAATAATAATGTACCAGTAATCATGATTATGTTTTTAATATGATAGGTTGGAGATGATGAGTTTGGCCACATGCTAGTTGACATCTTGAAGAAGAATGGTGTGAACAGTGAAGGAGTGTGCTATGATCCACATGCCAGAACTGCTTTGGCATTTGTGACCCTGAAGAAAAATGGAGAGAGGGAGTTCATGTTCTATAGAAACCCTAGTGCTGATATGCTACTGCAGGAATCTGAGTTGAACATGGGTCTCCTTAAGCAGGCCAAGGTATTCCACTACGGATCTATAAGTTTGATATCTGAGCCATGCAGATCGGCTCACTTGACAGCCATGAAAGCCGCCAGGGAAGCTGGGATATTGCTTTCATACGATCCAAATGTGAGGCTGCCTCTGTGGCCGTCTTCTGATGCTGCTAGAGATGGGATCAAGAGCATCTGGAATGAAGCTGATTTCATCAAGGTAAATCTACCTAAAATCGTTCCTCCAAATTATTAAATATGTCACAGCTTAATTGAGTTATTTTTTAGTTTTACAAAAAAAAAAAAAAAAAAAAGGTCTCTTAGTGAGGAATTGTTTTCTTAAGAAAAGCTGCCTGGGTAATTATGTTCTTAATAAAATCCAAAGCTACACACATTGTTGGACTAGATGTTATAAAAACCAGTCACAGCATAAAAACAAATTGGACCCAGATCCTCATTGTCCCAATTTTCTTTTGTGTCTTGAGCATGGGGTCGAAAGCAAAGTCAACGACTTCGTGGTTTTTCAACCAAGGTATTGAATGGTTTAGCTGAAGAAAATCAATTATATTCCCTTAATTCATTAACTCAGATCATGTTTAGTCTAATTTTCTATTTTAAACTCATGGATTCAGATTTTTTAATGTTTAATTCTTATCATCTCTATTCTATATAATTATTTAATTAAATTATAAAGATACTAATAATTTTTCAAGTTTAAAGAGATTTCATTCATTGAAATATATTAGAAAATAATATAAAACCAGAGATTTTATCTATTAATTGAAATTTGATAGTTGTTTGACATTTATTTATATGATCTTGAGTTGGTGCCACAGTTTTATCCACTGATCAATGATTTGGTAGCTCATACATAGTTAAGGTCAGCTGTATATCTTATTGCTTTGCGTTTAATTCTTCTTTTTTCAAGTAATTGAATTGCTTGCTGTTACATGACGCAGGTTAGTGATGATGAGGTATCATTCCTGACACAAGGGGATCCCCAAAAGGAAGATGTGGTTCTGTCCCTCTGGCATGATCGCCTCAAGCTACTTGTTGTCACCGATGGAGAAAAGGGTTGCAGATACTTTACTAAGGCACTGTTTTTGTCTACATATTCTGCCCCTCATAATTTCTTGAATGATTATAATTCATCACTATATTCTAAGGTATTTCCATTTTCGCCTCATTGTTTGATAATACGTTTTTTGCAATGCGCAGAGTTTCAAAGGAAGAGTGCCTGGGTTTTCAGTGAAGGTAGTTGATACTACTGGAGCTGGTGATGCTTTTGTTGGTTCACTCCTTCTTTCTGTTGCCAAGGACACTTCAATTTTTGAGGTACTCTCTCTTTTCCTCCCCTCCTTTCGATTAAGCAACACTTTTCTCCTTTTCTGTTTGATTTGGAATTAATCTTATAACTCAATTATCCTTGCATTTGGTATGGCAGAATGAAGAGAAACTGAGGGAGGCTTTGTCATTTGCAAATGCATGTGGAGCCATTTGCACAACTCAGAAAGGAGCAATTCCAGCCCTTCCTTCTGGTTCTGATGCTCTTGCACTTATGAAGTCCAAGGCCAACTAGATGTTACGTCCCTTATTTTCTTGGGTCCAAAACTTTTGTCCAAGAGATGCACTTAGTGTATTTCTTCTTTTAATTTTCGATTTCTCTGCCATTGCAGATGATCTCTGTTGACAGTTTTGTCTACATCTTTAAAAGTTTATGGTATGCTGTTCTTAATAAATTTGTTTTGATTCACTAAATTGGCTATCCCTCCTCAACCTCTCACTAGCAAAGTGCAAAGCTGAAATATTTTTTATTCGATATTGGAACCTCCCATCTTCATCCTCCCATGAGTGACTTTTTTTCATGCCAAGATATACATTGAATTAACCACTTAATTTATGGGATCTTTTGTCTTTTCATTGGAGGAAAATAATTACCAAATTTATGTTCTACCTTGTAAATTTAAGATTGGAAGATCAAAATAAAAAAGAGCTTGAAATGCTTTTAGGATAGTATTTGTGTTAATATGATGGTTTCGAGTAACTCCAAACTTCATATGTGGACAAGAGGTTTAGGTTTGCAAATATGAATTTATAATTATTATGACAGTATTATGATATTTAATCACTTTTTTATTGCTTGAGAATGTATGGCAAATGGGTTTATCGGAGAAGACAGAACACCAAGAAACCGTGTCAGCTGTGCTCCTCTGTTTTCACGTTATCGTTGTCGGTGGAGGACTGTACAGTTAAGCAATTCCAGGTGAAATTAGAAAGGAAGTTGATTTCCTTTCTTCCAAGGCTATGATGAGTCAATCAAGGCCAACTTGTTTGATGAAATGTACATGCTTTTCTACAGGAAAAAGTACATAAACAATGTAATAGATAGGTCACTCGGCGTAGCAGTTCAATGCGAGAGCTTGAATGAAATAGAAAACCCATTGTGAATCTAGTGCGTTATTCAGCAGGAGCATGAGATTAAACACATGCAAGATTCTGCATTTATTTTCTCGAGACAAGTACATAGTAAAACCACAGAACCTGAGAAGTGGAGGTGAGGGGGTTAAAGGAGGAAAGAAAAACAGGATTACAGAACAGCAACAGAGTCAGAGTTCGCAGGGAAGAGCTACCCATACAAGAAAGTTACCGAGAGGAATTTTAAATGAGCAAAAAGCTCTAAATCTCTGTTCAGACTCCAGAGCCTGTCAAGGAATCGGCATCATAATTTGCAGTATGTTTAGCACGTTACACCAAAATAAACAGAGCAGTCTCATATGTCAGGATGACAGAGAGTCTCTGTTCCCCAACACCAGACTGGCCTTCTTGTTGTAAAGTCTCATATGGAATTTTAGTTACACAAGCAACGACCTAGTGCAAAGTGCAAATGGCCTTCTTCTTTGGAGTAATTAGCTAGATTTGTAGGAATTGCTTTGTAATTGGGGAATTCTTGCCTTTCCTCCTTTTCTCTTTCGTTTCTTTGTTCTTGTTTCAGTTCCTGTTCTTTTTTTCCATTCTCTAAATGGCCAAGTTTATTTTTAATATATATCGATTGTTATCCTAAAAAAACCTGATTCATCTAGAGATCACAGCACTACCGTGAGCCGAATTATTATTTTTAACGTAAAAAATATGTAGGCATTAATATTGTGTATTCTAAGAAGAAAAAGTTTAATTACGAAGACAGTGATAAAATATAAGGTATATTGGATGACTTTTTTTTTTTTAATAGTAAGATAGTGATACATTAAAAAAAAATTAAATATTGAATGAAAGTATAATAAATTGACCTGTGTCAGCCTGACAATTAAACTCGTGATCTAGATTATGAGACCGTGACAACCACATAAAAAAACATATTGAAACAAATAATAATGTCCAATTACAAAGCAATCTAAAGTTGAAAGATAAAATTAAAAAAAAATTATTCAATTAAAAAAATATTAAAACATTAGATTATAATAAACTCATGTCAATTTGTTAAGCTTGTGATCTGAGTCATATAGGCCACTAGATTAAATAACTTTTATTTATCAACTTTTTTATTTAATTTGTAAAACCCCGTATAAATATAGGGTTGTATAAATATAGGGTTGATGTAATGAAACCTCGACGAGTAATGAAAATTTGGGATGAAAATAAATAAATAAATGGTAGAAATAATAATAAATATGATGTATATGGAGATGATTATATCCATAAATAATATAAATGTATTGTTGAGGTTAAGATGAGTGATATGAATTTAGATTAAAACTCTTAATGTTGGTGCACCCGGTAATGGAGTTCAATAGATAAAAGAATAAAAAAATGGTAAAGTTATCGTGAAATGATAATAAGTCCATAAATAAAATAAATAATAAAAAAAATATTTTGAAATGAGAAAATAGTCGTAATGACTTAGAGAGATAATTGATATGATTTAAGCGTGGATTAACAAGAAAATTCATATTTTGATGTAAAAATCACATATTGATCAATTTTACGCTATTACGTATAACTTTCAATCCGACAATTAGATTAAATTGAAATTTTACGAGGAATCTCCTAGTATATTGTTTTACCTTAGGTTAAAATTTTAGTTCAATCAAAGTTTTGAAAGGCCTTACAATATAATTCAGTAGCCGAGTGTATTTCATGAAGACACTATAAGGTATCTTTGCAAATAAAGTAAAATCATTATCTCTTTCCCTTAAAAAATGACCAGCAACGACTGTACAAGGGGGAAGGGTTGTTCCTCTTATTTGCTTGTAAAAAAAATGAGAAGATGAGAGCTTGAATTAATGGAAAATGGAGAGAAAACTTGAAAAAAGGAAGGATTTGAGTGATTTCTAGTTGGGATCCATAGGAAGGCACAATAATTTAAGGGAGAGAGGAGAGAGAAAATTTTGGCTAGAGAGAGAAAGTGAGAATTTACAAGGAGGGAAGAAAAGCTTGTATTAAACTTGAAATATTTCTTGGAATTGTTGTGTTTAGAAGATAAGATAACCTTTTTTCATGTTTTATTTGATTTTATAAGTCTTTTTGGCATATGTTGATTATGGAAGTTGAGTAGAATGGGGGTTTAATTGATTGATGCATGATTGTTAATTTAATTTTTTAGTGATGGGTTAAGTGAGATGATTAATGAATGCATGGGTTTAGTGTTAATTGCATGAAAAATAAAAATGGGAAGCCTTGATTTCTTCCTTGGGTATTTCAGCCAACATTGAAAAAAATGGGATGGGACTAATTTGTGTTGAGTGCTTGCTTAAAAGATTTATTATATGTTTTTTTTTATGTAAATCATGATTGAGAAAATATGTAAAGAGTTTTGGGAAGAACCCATTGAATTCTCCAATAAAAGGTTTGGCCAAATGGTGATGGTTCTAGGGGTTCTTAATTTGATTTGCCAAGTGTTTAAATGTGTGACAATGTATTGATTAGTTATAATGAAATGAGTTTTCAAGATGAAAAAATTGAAAGAATCCATGAAATATTTGAAGAGATCATTTGACCAAATTAACCAATTAAGGGAAGGAATCAAATTTATAGATAAGTATATGTTTGAAAGGATTATTCCTTATAGACTAAGCAAGTTGGTTAAGTCTTTAACAAAAGATTAAAGTAAAATTCGTGAAAAAACATAAATTATAAGTTCAGCCAAAAGAATGAAAGGTAAAGAGAAATTAATTTTTTTATGGCATAACATCTTAAATTGTCATTGAAATATATATTAGAACTTGTTATTGGCTTTTGAATTCGAGAAATGAAAGAAAACACCATAAGATGAAATGTTAATTTAGCTAAGAAAATGAATAATAAAAAGAAAAAGAGAGATGAGAGTCATTTTACTACGAAACTAAGTTGACGATAAATGTTAAATGATGATTTAACTTGTGTAAAAAGGGGTTAGCTAATTTGGCTATGGTACTATAGTGAAAGGCTAAGTTTAGATGTGGAAAACTAGTTAAAATGGGGTATTGAGTGGATCGTTGTTTCAAATTGTTGTTAAGACTTAAATTCAAATAGTTAAAATGATTATAGGTTAAACAAAAAGGAAATAAAGGCCATAAGATATAAATGTTGATTCTAGGTTAAGCAAAATACATGATAAACAAAAAAATAAAGTTCAGGAGTCGTCATACTAAGTGAAACTATGCTAACGATTAATGTTATATAATGATATAACAAGTGTAAAAAATGTTTGATAAAAAAGATTTAGATGTTAAATAAAAGAGGTGTATTAAGGTGTGGAAATTGACAAAGTTGAGTATATAGATGTTAATTAATGTGTTTAAACATATGACTATGCATTGATGCGTGAATAAAGAAATATTCCTTAGATAAATGGTAGGTTTGGATCTTTATAAACGATGAAAATTTTGGATGGTATAGATGAGTATTAAATCATATATGCCTATCTTATAATAAATTTGCAATCATGTGTTTAATGGGAGTCGCGATAAGGTTTTTAGGTTGATTTAATATGGGTATAATGGTTTTAAAATTTTATTGATACAAAAGAGATTACGAGAGTTGGACAACATACTGGTGGAGCAGGATCTACATATGTTGCGGGTAAGTGCTCGATACCTCTTAAATTCTTGAATGTTTCTTTAATAAATTGTTATTCTTTTAGTGTCATGTTATTATGAAATGAATAAATTTGATAGAATGAATAATGAAATGAAATATTTCACTCAGTTGTTAAAATGAATACTTAGATATGTAATATAGTCTTGGTATTGAAATGGATTGTTTGGAATGCAATGTTGTAACTTGTGCTTGAAAACAAGAAAAATAATAAGGCGAAGGAAGGCTACAAAAAGGAAATTGGGAAAAACAAATTATGGATTGGATTGAAAGGATTATGGAGTGATTTGATTAGTCATCCACTCGGTAGAGGCTAATGATATCGTGTTTCTGATATCTGTATTGATTGGTTGTCCATGTGTATGGAAGCTAATGGTATCATATTCAACTGATATCAGTATAAATTTGATTAGTCATCCACTCAGTCGAGGATAATGATATCGAGTTTTCAATATCAACATTGATTAGTAGTCCATGTGTATGGAGGCTAATGATATTAGTTTTGGCTGATATCAGCATAAACATGATTAGTCGTCCACTTGGTAAAGGCGAATGATATCAACTTGATTGATATCATCATTGATTTAATTAGTAGCTCATGTATACAAAGGCTAATGATATCGGTTAAATTGATATTGGCATTGTGGTATGGCCTATATGGGTGGAGGTTAGAGGCTTTTACTAAGCAAAGGTTTGGGATAAACTCTAAGGAATTAAGAATATATATTTATTTATGGTATGGAGTTTCAAAAAGGCTATCTGGATGAAGTGGATTTAGCAGACTTAATCATATATCTAATAAGGTTGGTTGACAACTTATAGTATAAAGGTAGATTAATTGGACAAACCTATTGAGGTATAGTCATATGTTGAAAGGGCAATTCTTTGTGATAAGAATGTAAGCTCAAAAAAGTAATAGTAATAGGAATGATGATTGTTTTGACAGCCTATTTATGATAGGAACCAAGTGCATGTTGTATCTAGTACATCATAATTGTGATAATTGTGTTTTATTTAAATTCATAAGTTTTGTAGGTTCTTGTCATTAGATGTAACCTATTGAGATAAGGCATCGATTTGCTTAGTTACAATACTAGGTATATTATCATAGTGTATTTTAATTCAAATGGACGAGAATTGTAATATGAATAAATATTTATAATGTAATGGTCTCTTCATGAAAAAGTAAGCTTAAATTGTTTAATGTACTTGATACATTTTTAACAGGTATGTACTATTATAAATTGATTGATCAATTGACTATCCTAAGGCTTAATATTGAGAATGAGTTGTTGCGTTGTAAAAATTGAATCTTCATGAGTTGTTATGTAGGTTATCTAAGGTAAGAGAAGAAGTGTTTAATGACCCGAACATAAAACTTATTCACTTTGTGTTTTTTAGCATATTAGTAAAAATAACTAAGATCGACCATCAACTAAGGAGAAAAAGATTAAAGTTATTGATCAACGATAAAAACCTATTCATAACAAGAGTTTTTAGCAATTAATATTGAAGAATGTTGTGTAACACACACACACATACATACATATATAAAAGGAGGAAGTGCGGTACAAATAAAAAGTACAAAATTTACTAGGTTCCAAGTTGTAAAATCCTTATTTTTCATAAACAATTTGTGTGAAAAGTAGAATTTCTATTGGATGTGAAACTCGATTTCTATAACAATATAAATAAATCATTTAGAAGCTAAAAATAATGAACAAGCTCGTACATATAATTTCTTTACAAGCTTTTTATGATTTATTGCTTTTTTTTACTTATCACAATTGATAATTTTCCTTTATAGTTTTTTTTTTTAAAAAAATTATTGCTATACTTTTATATATATATATATTCCTTAGGATTAAATTCTTTAAGTGTAGTTTAGAAGAAAGGAACTAATAACATGTCATATTAATCAAAGAGTAACAGTTATATATTCTTCATATTCTCCTTGAGATTGGTGCCTTTATGACATGTTTTTTAAAGATACTCTTTTAGTCAATCTTAGAGGTGAGCAAATTAATCAAATTATCCAAAATATTCATAAAACCTTATCCAAAATTAATCAAATTGAATGGTATTGGATAATTTTGGTTAAGAAAAATAAAAAAATTGGTTTCGTTTATTTTAGTTTCAAATTTTATAAATTAAAAAAAATGAACACCGAAAAAAATCCATTATAAACTGAAAACATATTAAATCAAAGTATTAATTCAAATTTTATTTATTTTATTTTAAAAAATATAAAAATAAACTTATCAATTTAGTTCTTTCAAACGATTTAACTTAGAATTGTGAAGAAAAAAAAATATTTTGAATTTTTTTAACCAAACTAAATTGTTTGAAATTCTTCTCTTTCAACATTAAGATATTATATTATTTGCGACCTAATTACATGTTTTGAAAGAAGGAAAGTAAGAAAGAGGAAAATACAAATTCCAAGCATAATAGTTAGATGTGACCCAAGTTTGACTTAATGAAGGACTAAAATCATCAGATTGGATCAACTAACTTTTCATAAAGTGAACTCTCTTTTTCTGTTCTTTAATAAAAAACTATATCACATCATTTTAATTATTATATATATATATATATATATATATATATATATATATATATATATATATATATATATAGTTTACATGTCTAGATTAAAATAAAATTAGATGGGATTAATTATATTTTGCCAAGTTAATATCTTAATTGATTTAATTTCAAAATTAATTTTCATATAATTGTATTTTTTGAATTAATTTATGGGAGTCAAATTAGGTTAAACAGTTATATTCCAAAGCATTTTTCATGTCCGGGAACATGTAGAAAAGTAAAGGGAAAATTCCTTCATAACCTACACAAACCATTCTCTCCAGTTTGGAGAGAAAGTGGGTAAGAAAATGACAATTCCATCCTTTATGATTGCCATATTAGCTTTAAATCTAGAATATAATGGTAGTTTTCTTCTCTCTTTTTAACAATTATTTTCGTCCATTTTTTGCTATTTATATTTTTTTTCCTTTTCACTTTCTATCCTTTCATCTTCCACTATATTCTAACAAGCGGATAAAAACTAGAAGTAATCATTTTCAATTCGGTTCAGTTTTTATATATAAAAAAATAATTAAATTGAATTTAAAAAAAAAAACCGAAACCGGTTCAAACCAATCGGTTTTGGTTTCGGTTCGGTTTTTTAGAACAAAAACCGGTTCAAACCGGTTTGGCTCGATTTTTTCAGTTTGATTCGGTGTTTTTTTCCGGTTTTTTCGGTTTGGTTCGGTTTTTCAGTTTCAGGCTTATAAAACCGAAACCGAACCGAACCGGTCAGTTTTTTCAAAATTTTAATCGATTTTTTTCAATGTTGGGTTTTTTCAGTTATTTTTTTTCTGGTTTTCTCGGTTTAATCAGTTTTTTGGTTTTTTACCTCACCCTTAATGAAAACACAATTTTCTTTCCCCACCCATTTTTTCTTCCAAACACATATGAACATAGTCTTATTTTCTAAGATTATCATATCTCTTTCAACTTTATAACAAGTGTCATTCGCAAATTCTAAGATTACCATTGAACTCATATTTTTGCCCTCAAGGTATTATTCCTTCTTGTCCTCGAGCACCGCATTCGCCCTCGAGGCATTATTCTATCTTGTCCTCGAAACGCCCCATTTGCCCTCGAGATTGTCAAGAACACAACACTTCCTCGTCCTCAAATACGAACCGTAAAACCCGCCAATAATCTCCAATAACTTCTCAAGCCAACCCCAGTTCTGCACTTAGGATGAGGGGAAAGTGGAATAGCTGCAGGGATTCTCTCAAAAAATCCAAGTTACCTGTTATAATATCCATGCTTTGCTCCTGGAAACTAACTTAGTTTCTGCTACATATCGAAATACTAGTTTAAACAAATGATATTGACAGTGCAATCATGACAAAAGCTTGTTGATTAAGTTGGTTCATGTGTCAATCATCAATTAAGCTTGTAAACAGAAGTCTGTCTCGTGCATTGGCTAATAATTACCAGAGCTGAATGAGATGAAGGGATGGAGCCTAAGGGAGAGGTATAGTAGTGTTCATCGATCAGATCGCTAGCAGCTTTTATCTAATGAACTTACTTTACTGAATCAGGAGTAGTTTACTAGTTTATTTATACATTAATTGTAACACTTAATTCTTCCAGAAAATAGCCCTAATCATTTTTCCTATAAGTGTATTCACTTCTACACTTAATCGCTCACAGACAAGATGAAGATAGTACAATAATGGGTTGTTCTCGTGATTACATCACGTCCACGTTCAAGTTTTCTTCCTCGCAAAAACAAACAAACAATTGACTCCCATTGAAGATCCAACATCAAGAATCAACAACATCATGAGTCCAAAATTACAATGGATTTCTTGATCCAAGCTAACTCGTACTTTTGAAAGGTTCGCTTGTAAAAGGGTTTAGAATGAAAGGCCTACCATGTTCATTCTCTGGTATTTTACTTTTTATTCACAATTTCCCAGATATTGGGTTGGCAGAAAGATCATCACTGGCCGTGCCACAAACGAAGGGCGTATGAAGTTTCATGATTATTAATCTTCAAAAACCACCCACACCTTGCTTATTTTAGTCTCCAATGTGCAAGAGAAAAGAGTTGGTGACCAGCTAAAATTACCCGCATCCTTCTCATCACCTTCTGACTTTGTTATGCAATCCAAAATGGGAGGTGTTGAACCATTCTTGCTCAGGACTGACGAGCTGCGGGAAGTTGCAATATAGGTCGAAAACTGCTCCAGTGCCATAATATGATCCATGGTGATGATTTGTACCACTGGATAGTCCAAGTTCTTGTTTTCGATAATTCGTTTGCAATTCTCAAACAAATTATGAAGCTCCTGGCTTTGCTGAGAAGCCCTCCTTAGTATTTGACAGGCCAAGTCTCTAGCTGCCCTTGTTAAATCAAAGAACATATTAACAAGAGCTGCTACACCTTCACTGTATGTCTTGTAAACTTGGAAGCTCTCTTTCAAGGTGTTGCTCATAGCTGCTTGAGCAAGATTATCTAAAGTTGAAATATTGAACGGCGAACAATCTAAAACTCTATCTATAAACACTTGACATTTTGGCAATTTTCTGAACACCATATCGATGGACTTTTCATCATAGCATCGAGATTCCAGATCACCTTGGGACATAACAGGTTCAAGCTTCCCTGCTTGATTGATGACCCACCCTATTCTTTCCTCTAGATAAGCTGCATATTTGTGTATGAAGCTTACGGAAGGATCTGAAATGTTCCTTAGGAAGCAGCGAGTACTCATTTGGAGATGGCCTGAAGCATGCGCATTACGCAGCTGTTGCTCGAAGCATCGATTCCCTCCACGAAGGAGTCGATGAATTAGAGAGAGTGTCTTGAGGGCAACCAGGTTGTCTCTGGTCTTGCCAAGGCGGCGAGAAATCCTCTCGGCAAGAAAGTGGATGGATCCGGGAGAGTTTGAGACCAAGAAGAGGATCTCATGCATGTGTTTGTCGTCAATGGGGCCACTATCATGGCCAGTTGCACGCACAACTGCGACCTCTATGCTGGAAAAATCCTTCCCTTCATGATGACTGTAGATCATGGCTTTCCCAATTGATGCATGATCCTTCACTGCGCCAAGAGCTATTCGGAGCTTGCCTTGTATGTCCACCCCCATTTCTTTGAATTTGTAAGAAAATGTGTAGATATGTTTCACTAGAAGAAAGCATTTATAAAAGGGAGGGTGGGGAGAGGGAAGTTGAAGAATTAGGCAATGGGGAATCATATCTTGATTTTAAAACAAGCCAAGTTATGCCTTTAAAAAAGTCTTCCAGTAACAAAAGAGACCATATGGGCCAATATGTTCTGCTAAGAAATTTAAAATCACAGTTTGCATGCTTTGTTACTATTATATTGCTGTATAGGGTACCAAGTATTTCACATACGCAAGTCAACAGGAACAAATTCTCGCAAATCTACCATGAAACTTATCCTCGACAAATATTTGCTAGACCGAGTGATTAATCACATGCCTGCGAGTACTGCAAGCAAAAGGATCTCAAGTGCTTTGCTCTGATCTCAAATATCTCTGCAAAAGGGTCCCACTAGTTGAACAGTGAATTCCATGAACACGTGAATGATTTGTACTGGACAAGAGAAACATACAAGTACAAATAGAATTTACATAAATCTTTGTTTTTCATAACTTTATGGAATTATAAATCGCAGCCCCATGTTTGACTCTAATTAATGAATGATATGGAAGAAAACAGGAAAAATGTGGTCATTGGCCATCCCACTAAAGGCCTTGGATTCTCTCCCTCTCTCTGTAAACTCAAATCAATCACTAGTGTTGATTAATATTTAGCTTTTCCAGGTGAACTGATTGTTGTGAATTTGAAAACCGAAACAAGGAGTGCAAAAGGTTTACAAGGCCTTCCTTTCCTTCTTTTTAACTTTTGGGAGTGTGGATAAAAACAAGTAAACTGCTACGTGTTAAAAGAGTCAACGGGCAAAAAAGTTTCTTTGTAGTGGTGGGAGAAAGAACCTCATTCCTTAGGAATAGGATTCTCCCGCATCAAAGCTTTCTTCCTATTGGCAACAACATAATATACTAAGCATTTTTGACCTTGGATATCTTCTCTCTCTCTCTCTCTTTTTCTCTCTGTTTTTTTTTTTTTTTTTTTGCTTTTGGTTATGATATCTTCTCTTTTCACATCCACAGGTTCTTCATTCATTATAATACAACTTTCAACTTCTTCAGCTGCCACTCAAGGGGCAAAACATGACCCATATAAGATATTGCGGGGTGAAATGCCTCGTCATATTTAGTAATGGCTAAATCGTGACAGCTAATAGTCTCTCAGCGGACACCTCAAAAGTTCAAACTTTAGGTTTCATGTGCAATTCTGAAGTTCAAATTAAGAGAGAAGTGGATGGGAATTTGAAAAATGGAAGCAATCTTCACTGTGAAACACGAGACTAATAAGCCTCCTCAATCCCAATGAATTAAGGAAAAAAAGATGAGGAAAAATAGTAGCCATCACATCAAACAAAACAAATTCCATCATGTCGACACATGTCAAGGTGGAAGGATAACTGAGCCTACTCTCTAGCCTGGTTATTCTGTCACTAGTGGCCGATTTGGAGAAATTGAATTGTGTGGAAAAATGATTGAATAGATCTCTAACAGCAGTTTCATACATTCATTTTCCATCAAATCAAATAATATCATGAATTTCTATATTCTGAAAACCTTCATCAAAGGGTGAATTGACAGGTTGTATTTGGGAATGAAACGATTCTTTTTTATCCTCTATATTCCCCAACTCAAGTTGGATATTGTCTGGGGTCAAAACCAACTTGTGAGGATACATTTCCAGGCTAGCAAGTACAAGATACAAAGCGAATAATTATAGAACAAGCCCGACTACAATGGTCAATGCTCAATATTTTTATTATGAATAAAGACAGATATGACGATGTGCTAAGCTTACTTGTAACAAAAACGAGAATTTCACTCGACAATTATGATTGTTGAAATTGTCCGATCTCATTATCCATGCATGCACCCTCCAGGAGCAGATGAAAGGTCTGCACACACTGCCAACAGCCCTGAAATTGGACGCTTGCACTCATGATAAAAGGGTTTGCTATAATGCCACCAACCACAAATGCAGATGCCTTTAGATGTAAATGTGCTAACTCTTATTTATTGTTTTATTCAAATCCAGTGATCTAAACACTATTTTCAGTAGTCTAGACTTCTACATGTTAAAAATGCACTCCAATAAAAACATTAAGTTTAATACACTATCTAACGTCATTATTGTCAAAACTAGTTGAATCACCAACAGATAGGCAATGGGATTATTACGACATGAAATTTTTCTTTCAACTCATTGTCTTTTCTGTTGTTTTCATTCTATCCTCCCACACTTGTGCTTTGCTAGCTTCAGCAAATAAAAAAAATCAATAGGCAAAACATATTCAAAAACTACAATCAGTGTGTGGTAGACACAGCATTTCACTACAAGGGCCGCTGAATTCTTCAAAGAAAGGGAAAACAATTATTGAACTACACATTTGTGAAGGGAGGCCAATCAACTAAAGCAAAAAAATGATTCCTGTCGAACCTATTCCCATGTTTTACTCTAGACACCACAAAAGTGATTCCAAACAGTACAAGGCACGAATCTTAAACTTTTTGTACTCTAGTGCAACTCCACTAGAAAATTCCCCCGAGAGCATGTTGATAAATTCATTAAATAGCAATACAAGGATCTGGATAAATTTGAGAAATTAATCAGTAAATAAAAGCATTACAACAACGCATCTAAATGCGTGGTTCCTCTGGGTAAAACATTCTGCCATCTCATATTTTCTGTCACTGCATGATGTCATGACTATGCAAACTAGTGCTGTGCTATTTTAATTAATGACATTCCGTGCATAGTCACTGTAAATAAAACAAGCGGTGCTTTAAAAAAAAAAAAGAAATCAAGAAATTGTTATACCTGAATGTAAGTAGCCTCTGGAAAGCCCTACCTTAGAGGCTTTAAACCCTGGAAAAGTCCCATAAAAGGTCAGATTTTTTATTGATAGCTCATAATGGATAAATATAGAAAAAAATTTAAAAAGCATGTGAAAGAAGCTCAAACTACATAAAATACAGCATTTACACACATGGCATTAAAAATTCAACAAAATGAAGGCAAAATTGTGTTTCTATTCTGGTCAAGCAAATTCCTACTGATGTCATAGAGAACAAATTTTACCTAAAAAAGTGAAGAAATGACTGTTTTCAGCTTTTGCATTTTACTTCTTTTACTGATCTCATTCAGAGGGGAAAAAAGAAAAATTATATTTTACCCTCAGTTCTCATGGGATGCTTTAAGTCTGGAATTTTTTACACTCCCTTGGTATAACACTTAACAGGTAATATTCTTATCAGAGATCATTTTACACTTAGTTTTAACTTTTCAATCAAGTCAATGGCAAAATGTGTCTAGTTTCTCTTCATATATCACCAAGTGATCCAGGTCATCATATCAACTTGATGGGCCGATGCATGAAAAGAGAAGTTTCAGGAAACTAATGCGATGCCATTTTTATAGATCTTTCACCTTTGCACCGCTTCATTTTATTTTTATTTTAATAGGGGCAGTTTAAAACAAAAAAATGTAAGCTGATGCTTCAGATCAAGTTGTGTCTGGAGGCAGAAGAGTTATGTAATAAATTTATGCATGTGTTGGTGCCTATACAAGCCGAGACATGGAAAGAGGATGTTCTCAGAAAAGTTTTCATCATGCCACATTCAGGAATGCTAACAATAAATCATTTTTATAAGTTTTTCTTCTTTTCTTTAACTTTATTTTGACACGTACAAGTTGGACCAACAACCTAAGCTGATGCTACAGATATCAAGAGATGTGGAGGTTGAAATGTTCTGTAATCAAGTTATGAATGTTTTAGTTCCTTTCCTGTCTCCATTAAGTGCCAAACATCAAAAATATAAAGCTCCACTGTGTATGAGTTGATAAGCAAATACAAATTAGAAAGAAATGCATAAGCTCATTAAGAGGTTGTATTTGGCTAAAACAAGGTGAAGCAGCCTAGTTTTTTATGAGCTCAAAGATGGAGATTATCAGTTTATTTGCTCATCAAAATGATACATCTCTATGAGCTCAGAACAGAAAGTTTAAACCAAGCTACTACAAAGACATGGATATCTTGGACAAAGCAAAGTGTCAAAACTGTTCTCATCTAAGAGCTAGCATGCATTTGTAATTAAGATTTATCCATTTCTTCTGCTGGAAATAGTAATTGATATGACCTAGTATGTTACCAATTGCAATAACTCTAGCAATAATAATTAGTAACTATACCTTCGAATTCCTCAAATCATTCACTGCCATCCTAAGAGAATCATCTGATAGTATCAAACGTGACAGAGCCCCTGTGCTTAACCTGCAACATTCAGCAGAGACTATCATGAGAGCGGGGTTGTTCTAACCTAGTCAGTCACCAAATATAATCAAGAATCAAGTTTACTTGCACTAAGCCTGACTGGCATGAAAGTTTTCCCTGATCAAGAAAAACTAGAATGGATAATACAACAAATGATGGTTTAAAAGGAAATGATACATTTATTGGACCAGTGAAAAATAATTCTTAATTTCTGCAGATATGAGAAATGAACCACTAAAAATCTAGTTGAGAATGCATCATGGTGTCTAGAGCCTCTAGGCTAGCATTAGAAGATAATCAAGTTTCAGTTTTTAAGGCTTATAGTCTGTTTTAAGTATAGAAAAAAAAAAGGGATATAGGATAGAAAAGCTCATTCCTAAGTACCCTAGTAATTTCCCTGCTTCCGATATAGAGCCGTCAACAGCAAAGATAAGATCCAGCAACGCTTGCATTCCCTATATTAAGGAGTAAAGCTTGCAATGAGTTTTCCAACCCTTCAAAATGGATAGAAATACATGTAACTTTTAAAAGGAAAAACAACTTTATTACCAAGATAAATTTAGGATTCTTGGGTCCAATTTGAGGACCACAATCTGATCCTCTGATTGTTGATTTAAGAGGAAGAATTTGAAGCAGTTCCAATGGAGGTGTATACGAATCAATATCCAAACTGTTCCTAACTACCAAAATAATAATAATAATATAATAATAATAAAGGAGTATCTGAACAAGCAAAACAAAACATACACTTTTGTCCATCTTCACTCAATCAGCAATAAAAAAGAGTACTAAAAGAATCAAAAGGCACTTAAAAGTTTCTACCTCTGATAGCTAATAGAGCGCGCAGGCGTTTCAAAGCCGAAGCACGATTCATATGCTGTGATCGGTCCTCAACAGCCTACATACAGTAAAAAGAACAAGAACCAAATAAAAACCATTTAGAAAAAACAACAAACATGTTATATGCATATTCGGCATGGTACAGTTTTGGCAAAAAATGAAGCAAGTAAAGCTAGTGGTGACCTGAGCAATAATCCCAGTAGGAAGGTGCTTGAGACGGACAGCAGACTCACGCTTGTTACGGTGCTGACCACCTGGACCTGAGGCCTTGAACGTGTCCATCTCACACTGTCTCATCAGTTCATCATCTGTCAATTCTAAGTAGTTTGTACCATTACCATGACTTGCAGAAGTGTTATAATTGAAGCAAATTAAGTGTTTTTTTGGGGTTTCTGCAGTTCTTGTGTACAAGGTTGGTGAGTGAAAATGTCTTGATTTGGTTCTGTTAGAAGCGTTGAGATAATGGCAAGAGATCAAATTTAAAGGAGAAGAAGATGGACGAGATATGCGGGGAGGAACAATGGTGTTGGTTGTGATTGGAAGTCTGAGGAGAAGCATTGATTTTAGTAGCGAATGAGCTGACACTGCCATTTTCTTGAATCAGTAAGTATTACTTTCAATGGTAAGTAAAGGGGATTTCAGTTTGTCCCAAAGGAAGCCATTGTTGTCCGAGGAAAATAACTCTCTCTCCCGATGAATTTCTCGACTGTCTTTATACTTTCTTCCTCCAAGAAGGAAAAAAGTAAACTACAAACCAGTGCCTAAACTATGTGTAATTTTCAGTTGAGTCTCTGCAATGATGCCTAAACTTTTCAGATTTTACTCAATAGTGCCCTCATTAAATGGAATTAATTTAGAACTAGCCCCGGACGGCCAGATGTCGGACCGAGAGCTAAGGAACTGGACCCAAATACATTCTATTCTCACTAAAGATGACTGAATCGGCTAGTTGAACCAATTACTTTTATTCTTTTATATTTGGTATTTTTTATGCAATTTTTCACTAGTATGATTTTAATAATATTATCTTTTTTTCTTACTGTTAAAGTACATATTGAATATCTTTAATTAATATTTAATAAATTATTTTAATTTTAATAAAAAGAAAAAAATTTAAATATTGATAGAATTAAATTAAATGTTTGGTATATGATAATTCAATGAAGTCTAATGTGATTTTATTGATTTATGATTTTAAACGTACCACAAATTACTGAGCTCGGCTATTCACGAGTTGTTGCACTTTTTTGTAGCATTCATCAATTCACATGTGCGTTTCCATAAAAAGCTCATTCGAGCTTAGTTTACTTCCAAGAACCTAACCTGCAAGAGAAAATTATTGTTACTTAAATATATTTATAAAAAAATAACAAATAAAAAATAGATATAATTAAAAATAATTTTACCATCTGCTTCGCATGTGAAACGAATAGAATGAGTTGTCGATGTGCGTGGTAACAAAACTGTGAACACGTCGGTTCCAGTTCTCCGCACTAGCGTGTGATCGCGCATAAAATGATTGTATATCACGTGCTAAATATATTCCACCCACATGGCCTCTGAGACATACGGAGGTCTGAAATCCTTTCATATCGTCACCTCCTTCTAGCCTGGAAGCTCTCTTTTTTTTCATGTATTTTTTGGCTTTTTTTGTCACTTCATACCAAAAATAACACAACCTATATGGTGCAAATGAATTATCTGTTAGTAATAAATAATAAAATTGAATAAAAGGATTAAATTTTTTTTATCTTGATTTTAATCTTACCTAGTTGCAGCGTGATTCTCCCAAACCCTCCTTCCAATAGCGTTGTCAGCTCTATCCCATTCAGATTTTTCCATGCAGTTAAAATTTGTACAAGAAAATTTCATTAATAAGTTAATAAACTAACCGAATTAACATAATAAAACAATATTTAAGTTGATACTAACATTAAACCTTTTGAACCATGTATCAATCATCGGTTTCCATTCAGAATATTTGGAAACCTAACTTCATTTAAACAATGAAATTTCCATTAGCGATTTGATCGCCGATATCATGGTTTTGATAGCCTTAATGTTTATAAACCTAAAAAAGCATTCGTTAATTCAAATTAATTTTTTAAAAATTATTAACATTTCGATGTGAAGGGAAAACAAACTTACATTGAAAGATCATTCTTACACTGAGCCTGGTATTTCTGAGTAAATGAATCTCATTATGAAGGGACCTCCCCTCGACGTGGCGTCATCATAGATGGATTCCTGTGTCTCAGGTGCTTGTTTTTGGTCTGCACCTAACGACTTATAATCTTCAAAAGCGCTATTAGAAAAACTAGCAACAATCATATCCGTATGACATGCTATTGACTTTTCCTGAGGCATATATACAAATTAAATGATTAAGATACCACAAATCATTCCTATTTTAAAAACATTCGGCAGCACCTTTCTATATAAGAAACTACCTAAAATTTTTAAACATGTAAATACACAACAATTTAAATTGGATTGCATAAACTAGTTGATTTTATTTCAATCTATGTCAATCAAATAATTTCAATTATGTTAATATAACTAACATTATCTTAGCCATATTAAAAAATCAATAATTTCAACAATAATTTCACATTAAAAACTATTAATTTATCCTAACTATTATCTGAGCTTTTTTTTTTTAATTTATGATGGCTACTATTTTGGTTATTTTCATTATTATTCAAAATTGTTGGTTAACACCAAAAAATGAATTAGCTAACCATGTTAATAAGAGAAAATTAAAAAAAAAAAAAACAATTCCAACAATCTATATACAATCTTTAAAGAACATAAAATTAAAAAGAAATTAAAAAAATCCAACAATCTATATATAATCATTAAATAACATAAAATTAGAAAAAAAAATTAGAAAAATTCCACCAATCTATATACAATCATTAAAGAACAGAAAAATTAAAAAATTCCAACAATCTATATACAATCATTAAAGAACATAAAATTAAAAAAATTAAAAAATTCCAATAACATTTATACAATTGTTAATAATAGAAAAATTAAAAAAAAATTGCCATCAAGATTTATGCAATTATTTATAATAGAAAAATTTAAGGAAAAATTAAAAAAAAATTGCCATCAATATTTATACAATTATTTATAACAAAAATTTTAAAAAACACAACAAATTTCCATTAAAATTTATATAATTATTAATAACATAAAAATATAAAAAAATGCAAAACAAAAATGTGAAACACACACACACACACAAAGAGAAGGAAAACGAAGAATTTTACCTTAATGTTGAGTTTTCCCGAGCTTCGAGAAGAGAAAAATGAATCCTAATTAAATAAATAGAGAATAAGAGAAGGAGAAAAGAGGATAAGACATACCTGCACGTGGAGAAAAAGAGAAGAAAAGATAATGGGTTGAGGATCAAAAGAGGGAGAGAAGAGAAAGAAAGATGAAGATTTGGTAGGAGAAGAGAAGAAGCTGCAAAAGAAGAGAGAATAAGAGAAATGTGTATGTCTGTTCTGATTTTTTGGATTCTGGTCTTTTAATTTGGGGCTTTGTTACTGACGGTTTTACCGACGACAATTAAATATTAATATTTTTAATTTTTTCATTGGTGTATCCGTTTGTAAAGTCTAATTGAAATTTTCAATTTAATTGAAAATTTTTAGAAACCCTCCAACTATCAGTGACTATTTTTTTATCTATCGATTATTC
The DNA here is from genome assembly GCA_007827005.2 of Populus simonii. NCBI lineage: Eukaryota > Viridiplantae > Streptophyta > Magnoliopsida > Malpighiales > Salicaceae > Populus > Populus simonii. The sequence continues at coordinate 13,691,080 of CM017482.2, forward strand.
CGTATGTACTGACCAATAATAAATAGTGTAAGTGAGAAGTGAATAGTAACTTAACTCTCGAGAAAATACCGACGTACATTAACCATCAGTGAATCTGTATGTACCGAACAATAATAAACAATGCAAGTGAGAAGTAAACAGTAACTTAGCTCTCAGAAAAATACAAATGGACATTAACTTTCGGTGATCTCGTATGTATTGAACACAATGAATAATATTACTATATCAGTGAGAAGGAGAGTTCATATTTGATTTTTTTTTACCTTTAAAATTCATGAAAAAACATATATGAGCTGGGATAATTTTTTGTTTTTTTTAGGTCATGAATATGTTTATAACAATTCCAAAGGTGTTTTTATAGGTGTTTAAGGTTAAAAATTGGTTGAAATAATGGTTTTTAAGGTCAAAACAGCTTAATTCATGATTTTTTGACAACTATAGTTGTCGGAATCTGGTTAAATCAAACGACTCGTCATCTGACTTAACAAGAGACATGTCTAATTTTTTTTAAAAAATGGGGCATATATAGTTGCAACAAAAAAATAAGGGTTTAGTGTGGGCCTTCTAGGGCAAGCCCACGTATGGGCCTTAACGAAATGGGTCAGACCAAGTAGCGCCTTTGCCTTTATTTTTTTTTCTTTTTTTTTCTAATTCTTTTTTAAAATTAATGCTTTTTTATATGTTTTTTCTCTATTTTTTTAATATTTAGATTAATACTCCTTCTCTCTTTTATTTTATTTAAAGATCTTTTAAATGACAATTATTTTTTTTGGTTATGTATTTAAATTTTGAGGAGTTTTTTTTATTCATCTATATATATATAATATATATATATATATATATATTGGGTAGAGATGAACTTTATTTTTTAAATAAAAAAAATCTTATTTTTAAGATAATATTCTTAATATGGGTAGCCTTGCATAATGTTTTTTTCCTCTTTTATTTTATTTATTCAATTTAATTTGTATATCTGTTTCTATTATTATTTGCTTGAATACAAATATTAGTTTAATAAATAAATTTAGCAAATACAACCGGATAAATATCTCATCTTGCGAGATTAAATATCTTGATTTACATTTGTCTCTCAATTTTTTCATTTTTTATTTTTAGTTATCGTTTATATTTTCTTTTCATTTATTAACAGATATAATTCTCGATTTATTTGATTACACATATGCATAAACTATTTTTATTTTCACTAAAGAAATTTCAAATACAAAAACATGTGAAAAAGCTTGTGTATACTAATTTTTTTATTTGAAAAAAAATATTTGACTCGCAGCAAAGCACGGGTGAGTATCCAGTGTATCATAATTTTCTATACAAATTAGCCAGGGATGATAAGCTTCTTAAATCCCAATATACAAGGAATGGCTTGAACTAAATTCATTCTAGGAAGCAGAATGTGTCATGAAGCAGCAAGATGAGCCAACCAAGGAAGCAAATTGTCATGGACCAAGTCTGGTTTGTCATCATGAGGACAGTGTCCAACGCCTTCCAGCATACAAAGTCTCACATTTGGAAGCTGAGAAGGCAAGGAAGAGAAATATTTGCCAACAGGTCCATCAATAGGCGTGAACGGATCTTGATCGCCCCAAAGAACTAGAATAGGTATGGAAATTCCAGGCATCAGTGTCACTGGGTTCGGCCCTGGTGGCCCTGTCACAATTGAAACAAAAGCATCGAGTGCCCCTTCATCACATGCTGGTCCTCTGATAATCTGAAAGTTTCCATGAGGAAACGAAAGTTCTGAGTGGATGTTCTGTTAAATCTGCAAATAATCTATATGAAGATGTTACCTCTACAAGGTCTTCATCCACGGATTCCTTATTTCCATAAACAGACAATAAAATGTTCCTCAGAGTATCTCTGCATCCATCATACGAGTTTTAGATTTTCGCAGTCACTGTTGTATTTCTGTGCTAAATTGGTGAAAGTGCATGGCATACCTCTGTTTGACACGCTCAAAGATCGACGATGCAATTGCCCTTTGCTTCAGCAGAAAATCAATTAACCAAAGCAGAGGCAGCAACAGCTTGATCCTCCAATCATCAACAATCGCCTTGTTGTTCATGCCACCAGAGCAATTCAGCAGAACAAGCCCTCGAACCAGAGTTTGACTAGAATCTATAATCGCAGAAAGTATAGTAGGCATGAAGAAAACCAATAGATTTGACTGCATGGATAAGTTTTTGCAAGGGAATGTTTCGTAGAAAGTATCTTCTCTCTGGAAATAAAATGTACAGCTTCAACTACCTGAGGCTGCAATTACGCAAGCTAAACTCCCAACAGAGTTCCCTATCAGCACAGTTGGCTTCTGAATAACTTCATCCAAGAAATCTAAAATTAACTGCACAGTGAGTCCAGAATTAGCAGGGTAACATTTTCCCAAGGTTAAGAAATGCTCGCTGTAAAATACAAGACAACTCAACTTCTGATAATGGAGTACCTGAGCCCATGCTTCCATGGTATATGAAAAGCCTTCTGGCTTATCCGAAGCACCAAATCCCAGAAGGTCGATGGCATAGACTGTATAATTTTTTGCCAATGTATCGATATTCCTGATAAAAACCTCAATGGTGTGAACAGAAAACACAGTAATTACTTGGAAGGTATTCGAAAATGTAAAAGCTACTTTGAGAAATGCCCTAACATACTAATTCTTGCTAAACCAATGAAACATGGCTCTATCATTACGAACTGGATATGGCAACGTTTTTCTTCGGTCTCCACTAAATATAGCTTGGACAATCCATGTGAAGTGTGAAAATAGCTTCTATCTTATCTTATATACAGCAAAAAGGTTAATGGAAGAAGAGCTCTAAGAGCGAATGGATTTTCTTGAATTTGACAAAATGTAACCTAAGACAGACCAGACCCTACATCATATCACCACCAATAGTTAGTGGCTATTGGCTAAGAAGGCAGATTATCAAGATAAGGGAATGAAGTTAATATGTGGCTAAATTATTTCAAAAATCAACTAACCTGCGCCAGTGAGGAATGGAGGCACCGAAGCCATGAACAAGAAGAAGAGGAGGTCCAGGGTTTGACTGTGAATCAGAATTACAAGAAACAAAGTAATTGATGGAGAACTGCCCCTTCCACAACCACTTCTTGCACCTTTCCCTTATCTCTTTAATCTCCAAGACTTTTCCACCACAAGAAGAGGATGAGGTGGAACCAGTAGTAGCAGTATTATTACCGCTGGTGGCAGCAGCAGTTATGTTAGACTTGATGTTGCAAGAGACGGGCTTCTTGCAATAACGAATGTAGCCATATTTCCTTTGCTGACACAGAAAACGTTCCCCATTTTTATTTACTGATGAATAATGAAGGGGAAGCTCAGCAGCTACTGCTAGTGCCGAGAAGCCCATGTCTCCCTTGGTCCCTTCTTTTCTGATTTCTCTGCAGAATGAGAATACAGAGATCCTATAATCAATTTTAAAGGGTAATAAAGTCAAATGGAAAACTATTGTCGTGAGGGCGAGTATAGCCATTTGCCAATAGCCAGTGAGCAATTTAACCAAAATAAAAATAAATAATGAATTTTCATTTCACTTTCCTATCCAAAATTATTACAGGTTGCTTTTCTTTAATATCTGCCCTCCATAAAGTTGAGCTACAGTTCCTTTTTCTTTTTCTTTGTTGGTTTCTTCTCCAAGTCTAACAATTTGTGCTTCTTGTTTTTTGCTTCTTTGTTTCCATTCCAATTCATATGTTCTGTATGACTTGTAGCAAATTGCATTTGGATTATGTATTCATCTACCCTTATATTGTATAAAATTCATATGTTTAATTAAGCGTATGTGAAGAAAAAAATAAATTTGGATTAGCGAGTTATATCCTAACAATAATAGTCAAGGATTGTAACTCTTCATCCTTATAAATATATTTATTAACGGTAACAAAAAAAGAAGAAAAAATAACTATTTTTTTGTTTTAAAAAAAGAAAAAACTCTTAAATCAAACTCGTTGTCAATTCACCGAAGAATTGTTTCTGCAAATAAGGTACACTTAGACAATAAATAACAAGTATTATTCATTATTATTTAATGTAATTGTATTTAGATTAATGATACAAGTTTTCTGAGACACGCTTATTTTTTTCTCTCTCTTTTATTATTTGTTTCTATTATTGGTATCGGAGCATGTTGTTACATATTTCCTAGTTTAAATAACATGTTTGATCTGGTTATTTTTAACATAGTTGATACGGTTTTGTTTTGGACAAAAAATTTAAATATTGAAAGTTGTTTGTTTACTTTAATTATGTACATAAGTTATAACTTAATAGTGTTAAGTTGTGGATATTATGTATGTTCATGAAATCCCAAGTTTGCTTTGTGTGTTGAAATTATGTGCAAACTGAAATTCTCCAAAACTACAAATTCCAAGTGATTTGTTTGCTTTTATCTTTTGCAATCTCAAAGTTTTCTTTTAGAAAGAATTGTGGAGTGGACATATGATTCCTCATAAATTCTACATAAATTAAAGGGGGGGAAATTAGAGCAGAACACTATACATAATAGATATTGTTTATAAGTTAAATGTTATGTTTATCAAGAAAACATTTATTATAAATTTTGTTTGATAATAAACAAAAGTTGCCACTAGGATTCGAATCTGATATGATGCAAATATATGGCAACCACCACTGGACTACTTAATTTTTGATCGTGCATGCAACATATAATAATATAAACAAAGTTTAGTGACAATAGATAACAATAAAAAATGTCCAAGTTGTCATATGCTTTTTATCTCGTAACTTGGAGCATATGAAGATACATTTTACTTGCAATTAAAATATCAAAATGATAGAAGATCCCTCGAAGCCAACAAACCTAGAACTTATATATATATAATTAACAAGGTGCAACACAAAAGAAGTGTAGGCATTAAAATAGGTTTTAGTATAAGGAAGGTAAAGAGAAAGCCACCAAGAAGCAAAAGTTTAACCAACCATGAAAAGGAAAACATCCTTTTAAAAAGAAGAGGAACAATATGACCAAAGTCAAGTGCTTTAACTATGGTAATAAAAAATATTTTTCTCGTGATTATAGAGAGCTTAAATTTTTAAAGACCTTATGTATTTATGAATACAATAAAAAATATTTTTCTAGTTTTGTTTATCTAAGTGAATCCAATCATTTATTAACTGTAGACTTAGGAGTCACTGACCATATAGTGAAGGATTGGGGTGCCTTTGTAGAATTTCAGCGAATCTCACATGGAACACGATAGATATATATTGGAAACAACTCTAAAGTAGATGTGAGAGAGATTGGAACATGTATGTTAGTCATGCATGAAGGACGGACCTTAATTCTACATGATATGTTATATGTTTTAGATATTCGTTAAAAATTTAGTTTTTGTGTTGGTTTTACTAAAGCTAGGTTTTAATTTGTATTTTCATGAAAATAGTGTTAACTTGTCATTAGAAACAAGTTTTTATGGTAATGGATATTTATTGGATGTTTTTATTGTATTAGATGTTGATTATAATACAAGTAATGTATGTTTTTCTTTATTTGCATCTTCTACTAATTGTGAGAATAGTGTGACTTTATGGCATGCAAGGCTAGGCCATTTAGGCCAACAATTAATGAATAGTCTAGCCAAAAAAGATTTATTAGGAAATGTTGGAAAAGTAAATTTATCTACTTGTGAATATTGTGTAGCTGGAAAAACAATAATAAAACCATTTGAGAAAGGTACTAGAGTTGAATTTTCATTGCAATTAATTAATTATGATATTTGTGGTCCAATGAATCTGAGAGAAAGACATAGAGATGTCTATTTCATCACCTTTATAGATGATTTTTTTTTAATTTATCATAAATCGAAAGCTTTAAGTTGCTTTATAAAATTAATGAACCCAGTGAAGAATCAATTGGACATGAAAATAAAAATTTTAAGAACCAATCAAGGTCGTGAATATTTATTTGATCATTTTAGAAAATTATATAATGAAAGAGGAATAGAACGGACACAACAAAATAATGTTGCTGAAAGAAGAAATAGAACCCTACTTGAAATGGTTAGGTCAATGATGGAACAAGTAAATTTGTCTATCATCTATTAAGGTGATGCATTATTAACTGTTATGTATGTATTTAATTATATAATTTTTAAGTCAATTATAACTATACCATATGAATTATAGAAAAAACAAAAATCTGATTTTAGTTTTTTGAAACCTTTAGGGGTTGTGGTGCTTATGCTTATGATTCTTCTTCTAAATATAAAAAACTAGGTCCAAGAGGGAAGAAATGTATCTTTAAAAGATATTTCGAACACTCAAAAGGACAAGTGTTTATAGGTGAGCAATAAAATAGAAATATAGTTGAACTTGAATCATGAGATGTCACATTCTTGGAGAATAGTTTTTCTAGACAAATGGAAGTAGGTCAAAACCTATCTCTTTATGAAACTCAGGACCAGAATGCTTCAGCTATACAAATACAAACGAGCTATCTTTCAAGTGGAAGCAATTTATAGGAAGATGAATTTGTTTCAACTAAACCTCAATTGCTACCTAAGAAAAAATAGATTAAGACTATGGAAGAAGAGTTGGAATCTATGAAATCAAAGCAAGTTTATAAATTGGTTGATTTTCTAAAAAGACATAAGATTATTGGGAACAAGTGGATTCTTAAAATAAAGTGAAAGGTTGATAGTAGTATCGAGAAATACAAGGCTCGATTAGTGGCTAAAGGATATACACAACAAGAAGGAATTGACTATCATGAGATATTTTCACTTGTTATGAGGTTTACCTCGATAGATTAATTCTAGCTATAGTAACTAACTTGGATATTGAATTACATCAAATGGATGTAAAGAAAGCTTTTCTTAATGAAGAATTACAAGAAGAAATCTATATAGATAGGTTTCGTTAGGGAAGGCCAGAAACACAGAATGTATAGACTTTTGAAGTCAATTTATGATTTAAAGTAGTCTTCAAAACAATGGTATATTAACTTTCTTAATGTAATCATATCATCATATCATGTGGTTTCACTATGATCAATTAAGATCATTGTGTATATATTAAAAGGTCCAAAAAGAATTTTATGATTTTATCATTATATGTAGGTGACATTCTGATAGCTGAAAATAATAAGACTTGGAGTTAAGATTTCAAAGGACCACTCAAGAAAGATATTATCTTTTTCACAAGAGTCATATATCAACAAAATCCTTATGCAAGATTGCAAACCCATAGATACTTCAATTTTAAAAGTTAAAGCCTTAAGCTAGAAATTATATCTTATGACTTCATAAAAAAAGAAACAAATGAGCAAAGTTCCTTATTCCAGTATAGTTGGGAGTTTAATATACGCAATCATGTATACAACACCTAATATTTGTTATGTTGTTGGTATGATAAACGAATATCAATCCAACCCAGGTCAAGCATATTGGAAAGCAATAAAAAGGATATTAAGATATCTAAATGGCATAACTAATTATTCATTATGTTATCAAGGGAATGATCTTCAATTAAGAGCTATATTGATACTTATTGAAGAGGAGATAAGGATGAAATAAAATCTACCTCTGGTTTTTATTTATTTATTGAATAATGGTGTCGTATCTTAGAGTAGTAAGAAACACTCTGGTTTTTATTTATTTATTGAATAATGGTGTCATATCTTAAAGTAGTAAGAAACAATCTTGTATAGCCTTATCTACGATGGAAGCTGAATTCATGGCATTTTTAATTGTAGTACAATAAGCTATACTTTATACGAGGAGTGTCTGATATTGTAATTAATCGGGTACAAGTGAACTATGATAGTCAAGCTGCAATAGTATATATAAAAAACTTCAAGTACCATGGAAAAACCAAACACATAGATATCAAGTATAATTCTGTTAAGGATATGGATGCACACAAGAAAGTGAACATGAAGTAGATATTTACACAAGAAATGATTGCATATCCATTTACAAAGCTTATTTCAATAAATGTTTTCAATAGGCAAGTTAAGTCACTTGGATTATGTAGATATTAATGTATAATATTTTTCCCAAAATATTCATGAATGTTTTAATTATTAATAATGATGTTATTGATGCCTAATTAAATAAGTTCTAGGATATACATACATATTTGCGTTTAATACATACATTATAAATAAACTAAGAGAAATATGTCAAATAAATAAAAGATTAGCCTTCTCACACATGTGATTGCCTCCATTATATTGTGATGAATAAAGATGAGATATTTTTAAACTTATTATATGAGTAATAAGAGAGCACTTAAGCTTAATATATGAGCTTTCTTCTTAATAGAAAAGAAGGTCATTGAAATTTATTTTATAACTTTTACCCTAAGTGATTATTTAAAATATCACTCTATTTGTTTTATCTCCAGATATGGATTTTGATGAATCAAAAGTAAATGAATAGGTAAATGACCTCAAAATTAAACATTAAGTGTGTATGAACTATTATATGTACGGTATTATTAATAAAGATATACATTCCCATGAAAAGAAAATGATATCTATCATACCACACATGCAAAACATGACCAAATAAAGGTAATAAAAAATAAGATCTCAATTTGATATTGCATGAGACTTTAAAGCTTGTAATCTTTATTTATGCACTTATGACTCGTATGTTTCTCAAAACTTAGATTATACATTCGTTATTTTAATATGTTTTCAAAAGATTATGAATGATTTAATCTATTGGGACATTACTAGAAAAGCAAGCAAGTCGAGTAAAAGTTAAAGGAATCAAGAAAAGAGGAAGATTATTTTGGAATTATCACATCGATTTATATTCATTAGTCGACCAATTATGTTTGTTTATGTGATAAGTTACAAGTATAACGAATGAGATTATTAGAGATAAAAAATCTGATAAATAATCTAGGGTACTACATATTGCATTTACTATATCTCCCATTATTAAGAAGCTATATGCTCCTAATAGATATGTATAGCAATTAAGCTCTTGAAGCATGCCTGATCACACGACCTATTTGTGAAATATGAATTTTGCTGAAATAATAAGAGAGTTGATCCCATCATGTGTCGATGGGAGATGAAGAAAAAAATAGATTTAGGTCATTCATGATGGGTTAACCCAATCTATATAAATATTATTTATATTAATAAGGTAATATAAGGGAAAATGATGGAGTTATATCCCAACAATAACTGTCAAAGGTTGCAACTCTTCACCCTTATAAATATATTTGTTAATCGCAACAGACAATAACAAGAAAATAAAAAAGAGAGAAGAATGTATTCTCTATAAAAAAGAGGAAAAGGGACTTTCATAGCAAACTCCATTTCAATTCATAGAAGAATTATTTCTGCAAACAAGATACACTTAGGCAATGAATAACGAGCATGATTCATTATTATTTAATGTGATCATTATTATGACTAATGATGCAAGTTTCTTGGGACATGTTTATTTTGTTTCTCCCTTTGTTATTTTTTCCAACTTGTTTAGCATGACTTCTTGCAAATTGTATTTGGATAATGTATCCATCTACCCTTGTATTGCATAAAATTCTACTTGGTACATGGTGTAGAGATTCTGCTAAATGAACTACTGTGTATGCTATTCTTTAGAAATTGATTTGTGACAATCCTAGTTTATCTTGGTTCTCAAAACAAACAAAATGGTTTTGATTAGTGCTCAAGGAATGCGCTTCCTTTAGCTGCAAAGCATCCATGTAATAACACAAACAAGCTGCATACATGATGTAAACATAAGTTAAACCTCGAAGATTTCAACTTAAAAATCATACAATGAAGTGAATTAACACAGACAAACAAATGGGTCAGATGTTAATGGATTCATTGGCATTTAACATTCTCAACTGAGTTTCTAAAATGCAAGAATCCGTATGATCTGCATAATACATATACTGATACTAGACATGTGCTCTATGTGCAATACCCTTGGTCAGTATGAAACACATGGATGGTCCAGCCCTCTGAAATTCATGCAGAACTAGACAGGAACTGTGAGTGAAGATGAAGGAATATTTTTCCTCAAGCCCAAGTCTAACCTTGTACGTGGCTCCTAGGAGGAAACATGTGACCGATATTTTACATTCATTCCAACATCAATGGAACTTGGTCTCATTTGGTTTGCTGCCCCTAAATGCTGAAAGAGAGAAGAATGACCTTGTTGCTGAGACAAAAATATTAGAGGATGTCAAAGTCTACTTAAATTCACCAATGAAGGAGGAGACAAAAAAAAAAAAAAAAAGAACTACAAATTACTCTAGAGTACATGAAAGGAGAAGGAAAAACCAATAAAGATCACAGTATAGCGAAAAAGAATCACAACTGACCTTTAGTTGTAGAGGTTGCAGTTGATACATTGCCCTTGTGCAACTGATGTGAACTCTGGGCATTGAATTTGCTTATGTTTGATTGAGCTGCATCCAGAATATCAAATACATGTTATACATGACAAATTGAAAAGTTAGCATTTGGAAGAAAGAAAAACAGATCACCTATAATCATCCAATTTTTAATTGAAAAAAGACAAACAAAAAGTAAAGAATTGCCAAAGCCAGGAAGAAAAGATACCCAGCAGAAGTTCATGGGCATTCACATTTCTGTCATATCCTTCAAAGAAAGAAGTCTGTTGCTGCCCGCTGTCCTTTGAATGATGGGCTGCCTTTCTCAGAAGATTGTCAGTGTTTCTCTTATTGATAGCTTTAGATTCCTCACCATCATCCTCTCCTTCAGAATAAACAGATGGGCTAGACCAACCTGTCATATTTGCATCTCCTTTACTCTTCCTAGCAAACTTCAAAAGCCTCTTCAACCCCTTTGGAGCATCTTTTTGGTAGACCACTGAAGGAGGATTTTCAGCATTTCCCCACTCGACAATATCAGGTTCACTGTTGTTGTCTTCTTGCAGCATCTGAGAAAGAGAATGACGAACACCTTGACTAGGAAATCCCACAGGTGCAGCACGGACTGGAGGGCTAATTTGAGTTGTGGCATCTCCATGTATGCTAGGCAGGTCCTTTTGCTCTTCTATTTCCACCCACGCACTGGGAGAGATAACTGAGTCTTCTTCGGACTGAAAGTTAGCCGAAGATTGAACTGTATCTTTGAAGCCATCATCAACATCAGTGGCAAGCTCTTTGAAGTTCTCCACCTCACCTGAATTCTGATGGCTATTTCCCACTGTTTCTGGATCCATAGCAGCACCAAAATGACTCTCTGCCACATTATCCTGATCTTTGTGCTCACTAACCTCAACAGAAGCATTAACAACCACCTCATTCTCTTGACTTTCTGACATACTCCCACAGTTTACAGAAGACTCCCCCGGCTGGGAAGAATCTTTTGTCTTGTTCACAATGGGAGGGCCACTTCTAGATCCCTTGCGGAGGAAGGGCTTCGATTCCACTGGAACAACAGTGCTTTTTTTGGTAACCTTATTATAGAAACTAGGCTTTGATGGAACCATGGCAGAACCATCTTCAAGAACTGCTGCAGCTTTTGTTTTTGATGTTTTTCCACTTTTTGTTACAGTTTGCTGCCTCTTCTCTTTTACCCCCTTTAAGCTCTTGTTAGCATCAGCTCGTGTTTCCTTTACAATTCTATGCTGTGGCTGGGATCTTTCAACTTTAGCATTTGATCGAGGAAGCGATACTGTTGACTGGGATTTTCGATTCCTTGGTGTGGTACCAGCAGATGAGATTCCTGGAGTTTTAGATGGAGATGACACTGGCCCTCTGGTTGGTGGTGTTGATGGCCATGATTTACGAGTGGCAGGCAAGGTCGTTGTTTTAGATGAAACCTTTTTTGTGGCAGAAGATTTTAGGCTGTCTTTTCGGAGATCTGCAGATGGAGATGGATTTTTTAGAGATTTTTGGGGTTTGCTTGGTGGATGCTTCTTACCAACATCCTTCACATTTGTGGTAGCTATTTCAGCTTTTCTCGCATCAAGAATTTGCTGCATTGCTCTAAATTGCGCTTCTTTTTCTGCTCTCTTTTCAGTATTCTCTCCTCTAAGTTTCCTATCCCTTTTCTCCTTGTAGTGATCATAAAATCCACCCCTCTGCTCAGAAGGGATATTTTGGTTTTTGACAGTTTTAGGCTTCTGGTTTTTCACAGGCCTGCTTTCCATCATTTTCATCAACATCTCGTTCAACTCTGCTTCCTTTTGTCGACTCCATTCCGCTGAGTCTGCTGTTCTTCCATTTCTTTCCTTTCCTTGGGCTCCATTAGCATCTGTTTCAACATCTACTGCATGCTGTTCCTTTTCTTCCCATCTCTCCAACTCTCCATCAACTTCAGCAGTCTCAGAAAGATTTTGACCTCCTGGTGTAAAATCAGACTCTAATTTTTCTTCAACCAAATTATTTGAGATTTCTTTATCTGCAATATCATTGCAAGGAAGAGGAACAGAGTCTTCTGAACTAAGTTCTTGTTGGCAGAGACTGGAACTTTCTGCAACACCAGAACTCCATCTTCTTAAAACAGATTTATTTGTACAGAGAGAAATGTTCGATGACAAGCTCTTTTTTAGGGCATCTACGCTTTGATCCTTTTGTTTTCTTTCAAAAAGATTGATCGCATCTTGAACACTCATCCTTCGGACATTAGCTTCAGGTTTCTTACTGGATTGTTCAGATCCTTCCTCCTCACTACTAATTTCAGCTGCATCTCTATGAGATGATGTCCTTTCTCTGGTAGGATAAAAGTTCAGGCTTTTAATTGTTAGTGCAGCTGCCCTGTGTGAGCCAGCTCTCCCAATTTGAACCCTCCGCATTGGAGAAGCTGACCTTCTAGGTGCTGCTGATCTTGAAAGAGCTCGACTTCTTTCCGCAGATTTTTTATTTTCATCACTCGAATCTGAAGACTCTTCACTGTCAGATGAGCTCTGTCGCTCAACCTGGGCAGCCTTTGCTGGTGAAACACCATATTTTACTGGTGGTAATGAATATACAGGTCTTGAAATTGGAGCATCTTCATCCATCTTGCTTGCATTGTCAATGGTTGAAGAATGCTTGTCGTCATTTAGGAGTACATCTGCCTCACCCTTTTGGCTCAATTCTAAGATTTTGCACAAAGAATTCCTATACATACCAGATGAAATCTAGAGTCAGAAATATAATCTTCTCTACATTGGAAGACTAAAATAAAAATTATAAGTAACGTGAGGCTGCATCTACGAATGTTTTGTAGCAACTAGGAATTTAGACCACCTATGCACAATTTGTTCTTGTGGGTGACTTACTTTAGATCTGTTGCGCCAAAATAATCACAAAATTCTACCAAATAAGTGATTTCTTTACAGGAGCAGGCAGCACCAGAAGCATGGTTTAGGGCTGTAGCCAATTCTGTTTTTAATGCAGTAAGCCTCAGGTCCATAGCTCGCAGCAATTCATTTCTGGCAATACAATCATCTATAGCTTAGAGGATATGCAGCCCTTATAGAAGCTCATTGGAAATACTAGCAATCAGAAGAACTTACCTTGAAGTATCTGATAATGCAATTTTCGCTTCAGCCTAAACAGGTCCGGACAACTTATTTTAGTTGTTATAATATTCACAACAATAACCTAATCCAATTTACAAATAAGAGAGAACTCATAAAACAAGGAGGTAAAAGCAATTACTTTGACTGTTGATTCTGTCTCAATTGAGTCATAGCCACCTGTCAAATAAGGAAATATATACAATAAATATCAGATAAAAACTGACACTCAGATCTCAGCAGATTCAATACAAATATCACATTGTTTTAAGCCAATATGTCCACTGAGCACAGTAGCTAACTACTATTAATATGACACTGAAGTCGACTTATATGCTTGGACATCCTATGACGCTAACATTATGAATTTATGTCAAGGATAAATGTGGCATGAATTGGATAATCACCTGCAAAAACAAGTTTAGTTCATGGAGACACATTGTTTACAAATTGAGATGATAAACAGCATCACTTGTTTTTGATGCAGATGGTGTGGCCAGCCAGTGACAACGAGTACTTTAAAACTACCAAGTTGATGGCTGACAATGAGTACTTTTAAACTACCAAAGTTGATGACTATCTGGCACATTCTATATTTCCATATATATCTCTGCTTATAAAACAACTTTATTGCCATGATTTTGTTACAGATGAAGTGATAAAACCACATTGGATCTTCAACTGATTTGTTTCAGAAATTCCTTTGTTGGCAATGGAAAATTACCAATAAGAAGAATATTTGATTATATATTTGATGTAACTGTACTTTCCAGAATCCAGAATAACAAAACAAGGGTAAACTTCCATGTTTCTTTAAACAAGTTACCTGTTTGTCCACTTTTAGAATGATCCTGATTCCCCTGACAAAAGAAAATTTTCGTTAACAAGACACTCTAGGCAATATAATATATTATATGAAAGGAAACTGGAGCTGACCTGAGCAGATAAAGAAAGATGAAATTTTCTGGCCTCCTCCAATTGGGAGATCTCACCCTCAATAGTCTTGCTGGTATTCACTAAATCAAGTGAACCAGCAATTTTCAGGAATCTGGGAAGAATTATAATTATTTTAATAACAGAACAAACAAGCACCCACAATTAATTCAAACATAAACAGAAAGCAAAATGCACACTAAGTTACAAAAACCTGTTCAAAGTTGATTTTGTGAACCATGGTACATTGCTGAGTTCTCCTGTTACTTGGAGTTTGAAGATAGCATTAGTTCCTTTAGCGTACAATTTACGTACTTCTGGCAAATGTGGCAAGAGTTGCTCCAGCAGGCCAACAGCTAATTTCTCAACCTCGTCATCACCACAAACAAATATCTCATACCTAAAATAGCAGTGGATACGTCAGAGGGGTTCACTAAAAAAAAAAAAAAAAACTGAAAAGGAATGCCTATATATGCTTAGAGATGAGATTAAATATCTATCAAACTTGAAGGAGGAATGCCATCAATGGCGCCAAGCTTTAGATGCAGGACAAAGCTAACTAACAAACAAAAGTAGAGCCACGAAACTAGAAAATTTTTACTTTAACACCCAACCCCCCACCCGAAAGAAAAAAAAATCCTGAAACCTGGTTGGCACAGTAATAGATTTACTTGATTAGTAACCATATTTGTTTCATGGAAAGAAGTGCTAGGCAAAGCCTTGTATACCTCTTCAATATTGACAGGACATTACTCAATGTTTGTACTACTTATATAGGGCTCTTCGAAGGATGATCTAGATATAAAGTGGGTTCCATTTCTCAATGAACAAACATCAGTGCTTGGTACTTCGACTTCTTTTAATATGAAATGGTGGTTCTTGAAGCAAAGTCATGCACTTGGACTGGGAAATCATTTTTTTCCTTTGGGCTGAAGAAAAATTGGATTATATAATGGGTCCTATAAAATCCTGCGGTCTCTTGCATCGATGAATATGTGCTTTCACGCACATGTCTACATGAATGAAATGAAAGAAATACACAGCTCACTGTATATTTTCTTTGGTTTAAATGCAATATTTTCAGTCTCTTGGACTAGCAATGCTGACTGGTTATGCATGAAAGGCTATTAAAATGTCCATATGACTCAAATAACAGGTTATTCTGACAATGTTTCACAACTTCATTAAGTCCTAGTTATTTCTATCAACAGTCAGCATAGAACCGTCAAGGTTGCAAGCCAACAAGGCAGAGTGACAACAAATCAGCTTAAAATATCCTACTGTTCAATGATATAAAGCATCTTGGTTGAAATGCTTAAACAATGTTTATGCAAAAACAACTAACTTGTTTTTAGTTGGAAAGATCTGAATCGTAGCATAATCCAGAGATGCATCAGGATCTATTCCGCTGTCCATCATAAGAACCTGAAAGGAAAGAAAACTTCAACTTTGCAGAAACAGAAGACCAATCTCACATCGTGCCATGCTTCAACTTATTTTTTCAAGTATATGCATTACTTTAACAAGCACTATAAAAAATAAGTGCTTGCTATGGATCTAAAAAATACACATCAATGAAACTAGAACTCTCGATCTTCTGTTATATATACTGCCAGTTATATTTATTGACAAATACCAAAACTCAATACTGACAAAACAACAAGCTCAAAGAAAAAGGATAAGGAGGTGCAAGAACAGAAAGGATAAATAAATAGTTAAATCCCAGGAAATTTGGGCACGGATGGACAGATTAAAATGAGATATCCATTAAAAATCTTAATTGCATTAAACATGAAAGCTACGAAGTATAAATCAGATTGTTATAACATTCAACCCAACAACAACAACAAAAAGAGACAATAAAGTGAGTGATAGACAGACACAAAGATGTAGACACCCAATTTAAGTTGATACAGTGAAAGTGATTCACAGCCGGACAAACATAAACGAAAACGAATGATGCTACATTTAAGAAGAAAAAATAAATAGCAAGCTAAAATGTTTAGTACTAGCGTAGAGGAGTATATCAAGAAATAAAAGCGGATTGCTTATTAACAGTGGCATGGGATCCAATCTGTTTGTCAGAAAAAAATTATTCCAAAATCAACTTCATCATCTACTTACTTGCAAAATGCTCTCAACCCCAGTGACAAAATTCAAAATTCAGCACTCATTGATACACAGACTTGAGACTGAACAAGAAATAACCAAAAAGATAAAAAGCATATAAATGTTCAGCCGACCAAAACAATTGAAAGAGCAGCCTTCTGTTAGGTGCAACTACGAAGGGGGATTTATTTATTATTTTAGTTGATCTGTGCCAGCATAATTAAGAGCAAACTAACTAACTTTTACTAGAAAATTAAGCATCGAATCAGATCTAGGCGATGAAATGTTCTATACTACACTAAACAACAGGACAAAAGAAAGAAAAGAACAAAAATTTAATAAAGAAAAGAAGGGTCACCACTCCACCATTCAGCACCGACAGCGAATTTTACAGTCAAGGCAAAAGGCATTTAGAATCTAAAGAGAAGGTCACTGATACAACAAAGCATAGAGATAGAGCTTGTGCTGCGTTACAGAAAATGGGAGTAGTAGGTAAAGAAA
The DNA here is from genome assembly GCA_007827005.2 of Populus simonii. Taxonomy (NCBI): domain Eukaryota; kingdom Viridiplantae; phylum Streptophyta; class Magnoliopsida; order Malpighiales; family Salicaceae; genus Populus; species Populus simonii. Next base: position 13,708,123 of record CM017482.2, read on the forward strand.
TAGAGAAGAGAAGAACTACCACCCAAAAAGAAAAGGGCCCATTTGAGTAAAAAGAAAAAGGAAAGCACGAAGTTAGCTCACCTTGAGTGAAGAAGAGAGGAGGGAAGGTAATGGGGGCTGCTGAGCTCAACTTCTCAGTAGGTTGGATAGCACGAGATCTTGATTGAATGAGGGAGAGGAGCTTCGTCAAGAATCATGCCATGTGTGGATGTGTGGCTTTTATTTCTTTAATCTTTATTCCAACGTAAAAAAGAGACACTGCTACTGTGCTCCAGAAGAGAGAGGATAGAGAAATGGCAGTAACTCCAGATATTACGACACCCAACTAACTACTCCTGTTACGGTAAGAACTAAGAAGTTCTTTAAACATAAAGCGTAGCTTAGCTCAGTAAAGCGTGGAGATTTTCTTCCCTTTTTTAATATTTTTTTATTTGAAAATTTATTTTTGAAATACTATATTAAAATTATTTAAAAATATAAAAAAATAATACAAGAAGTTCATTGAACTATAACGGGATTCTTACACACGGGTCAGAGAGTACTCATGCATTTGCCAATTTTTTTCTCTGGGATTGGAATCAATATAAATATAATATATGGCACTCTTTTAAAATACAATAAAATATTAGCTTGATTTTGGACGGATATTTATATTAAATCACGTTATACTTTTATTAAAAATAATATAACATGGCATTTAGTATCATTAAACCATTTAAAATAATATATATTTTACAAGTTGAGAATCACGTTATAGTTGGTGGGGTCATTCTAGTAGTGGGATAATAAAAGTAAATTCGATCCATAAAAATTTGATTTTTTTTATTAAAAATTAATTATTTTTATATATTTTAGTTTTTTTATGCGTTAATTTCAAAAATAATTTTTAAAAAATAAAATAATATTATTTTAATGTATTTCGGCATAAAAAAATATTTTAAAAAGTAACCGCAATTACACTCCCAAGCAGACACTAAATCTTTAATTAATTTTTTTAAAAATATAATATTAATAGCTATTTTTTTATAGTTGATTATTGTTAAAAAAATTTGTTTATTTTATTTACTATTAATGTTATTTTTTATCATATTGAACTTATTAAATCCATACTTGAATCTTAATTTTTATTTTTATTCATTAAAAACATGACGTAGCTGAACATTTTTATTACATTAGAAAAAATTTAAACAAGGCCGCGTGAGTGTCACCTATCCAGCAATAACTATTATCCTTCCCGAGTGAGAGTGGTTGTGGTGCGCGTTGATTGCGCAGAAATCTAAACCCAACCATAAATAATACTTGCAGGACACCAACGCGTATTGGCGATGCGTGAATGACACTCTCTGTTCGTGCCTTGTCCTCTCTCTCTCTCTCTCTATTATTAATCAATGATCATGAGATTTGAGGTTGTTTAAAGTTGTGTATTATTTATTTAATTAAAGTGTTTTCACGTCGATGCTTTCCCTTTTCTTTGAGTTCATAAATCACCAACCATTGCTCCTCCAAATTTGCATTCAATTAGTACGGAAGATGGGTTTGAAAATATAATAGTTTTTATTTTTAATTTTTTAAAAAATATATTAAAATAATATTATTTTTAATATCAGTATATCAAAATAATCTAAAACACACCCAAAAATATTAATTTGAAGCAATAAAAAAAATAAATTTTTTTAACAATATTTTTGAAATGCAAAAACAAGTATTTTTTAAGACAAATTAGCACTTTTTTTGTGAATTAACAATATTTTTTTTTGAGTTTCAGAGCTCATTTGGTATTGTATTAATAATTGCTTTTTAAAATACATTTCATTAAATGTATCAAAATAATATTTTTTTTATTTTTACTATCGATTCATTAAAACAATATAAAAATACAAAAAATTATTAAAGAAAGAAAGAATTTTTTAAAAAATATTTTTAAAACTTAAAAAACACTTTCCATGAATCAACCTCACCAAGTAACCAAGCAATATCTTATTACCTTCGAATATTTCTATATACTTACAAGTAACTAGCTTGCTGCACCATGTCAGAAAACTAAACTAGGTTTCACGTCAAAAGCACAAGAGAAGAGAAGAGAAGAGGATGACAATATAAGAGGTTGGCGAATCGTAAAGCATTGAATCTACTTGATGGTTATGCTTTCCTTCCAATCCATGTGAAAATGCAATAACTAGTTTTGCCTTCATTCCCCACCTAACCTAAAACTAACAGAGAAGATGCCATCAACATATTGCTCCACCTTCCCAGCATCTTTCCTCCTCTGCAACCTCCACTCTGGTTTTACATGGAATGATGGTGGCTCAGTGGACTGTGGAGGGGACCCAATAAATCATTTGATTCTGATGTAACTTAACCCACCCATGTGGCACTGTGGTAAAGGCACACCAAGACTCTTACAACATGTGATGCAAAGTCCTCCATGTTTTTAGTGCTGAGAGACGAGAATTTCATGCGTTCTCACCGACAATGACCCACCCGCTGATACTTGTTCAACACTCCCCAGCATCCACGGCTCCAGAGATCTACCAAACCACCAACGTGATATTTGAAAACAAAAACTACTTGAGCAAAGTGGCAGAAAACGAATGCCTTGAGAGAAAAACAAAGGGCAATGGAGTGCCCGACACTTTCAGAAAACTATCACAGTGAAATACTCTATTGTTTTTCAAAATGCTTTTGCTTAAAAAAATATTAAAAAAATATTTTTTAAAATTTATTTTTGAAATCTACAGAACAACCTGAAAACACAAAAAAAATATTTGAAGCAAGAAGAAAATTAAAATAAAATTAAATTTTTTTTTAAATGCTTTTAAAACAAAAACAAAGACTCTTCAAAGGCCAAAATGCAATATAACATGGTACAGGAGTGGTCAACGGTACAGTTTCAAGGAACTCTCACATCCAGGAAGCATGCTCATTCAACCATCTGATTAAACAATTATGAACCTTAAGCAAACAGGGATTAATCAAAACATCAGTTAGACCACACATGAACTAGACCATGCCTATTGCCTGTATAGATCTCATTGCGCTCTTCATCATAGAAGAGAGCAGTTATGTCTTCCAAAGCTTCTGCAGCTGTGCTTCTAATCCTTGAGGCATGCCTATGCTTCTTTGAATTCTGACCGCATTCATTCTCATTTGGGAAGCTGTTGCTTGCCTTTATTTTAGCAAGACATTTCCCAGTCAAGATATTACTGATATTGATGGATCCTGCTGCATATGGATGCAAATATTGTTAGAGCTACGTTCATTTTTTCTTTATTCTAACAACTCAGTGCCAAAAGGCGGGTTATAATAAACTTGGAAAAACTGTGGAAATTTTGAAAAACTAACCATTGCCTTCAGACAAGGGATCATCAGAATCAGCCTTACAGTAAGAAATAATGAGATCTTGATCACTTGTGATGTAAATATTATTAGTGTTGCAATCAGGATGCCACAAAAGGTGATCCTCAAAGGAAGTTACAAGCTCTCCCCGGAAGTTCCAAACAGCCACAGTTCGATTTCTAAAAGTTAGGAATAGCTGGTTTTCATATAGAAATATAAATGCAGATGGTGTCATAAACTCGGTTCTGCTAACTTCTGTTAGGTCAAAGTTGCGCACCTACAGAGAGTAGCGGTCAGATTTTGTGCAAGGATGAAGAGATACAATTGGAAGATAACATCAATGATCCTTACATCAAGAATCTGGAGATTCTCATTCTCTTGCTTGACAAGAAGCTTCTCGTTGAATTGTTCAATGAAATCCACCTTCTTATTCCGATGAAGGAGATGATTAAAAGATTTGAGAACAGTGCCATCCTCTATTGAAAGAATCTCAAGAGGAACACAACCACTACTTTTAGTTAAAATCAACAACATGATCCCTGGACTGAAGAGAAAAAAAAACCAAAGCAAACAGGAGAAAGTCTAAGCTCATGTGAAGCAATGGAAACAGAACACTGAAATTAAACTTGTGCACTTGCATTATTAAATCTGATGAATAATATCAAAGAAACAACACAAGACATTCAGAATCATGAAATGCATGCAGCAGTCCCTGAATTAAACTTGTGCACTTGCATTATTAAATCTGATGAATAATCTCAAAGAAACAACACAAGACATTCAGAATCATGAAATGCATGCAGCAGTCCCTGAATTACAATCCAAGTGTACGACCTATTAATCTCAAAAGAACTATAAGCTCATGCATGCAGCAATTCCAGCCCCTCTGGAATAGTGCACGAGTTTGAGCTCATGTGTACCTGCATGCACATCTCTCGTGCATTTGAGAACATGCTGCTGAGCAAATCAAAAGTTGCAAGAATGTAAAGGAACGTACCTGATCTTAATCTCTTGAACATTTTTGTCTGCTATCGAGTATAACATTGTGTAATTCTTTAGGTCAAACACCTTGTATATACTGATAGAAGGAATGAGAGAGAAAATAAGAGATCAAATTGAAAAAAGAAAAAGCTACTTGGGTAATAATTAATAATTTCAATTGAATATAGCCATTGATGTACTTACCTATCCTGTGCAGAATATGTGAGTACTTTGCCATTTACATCATCAAACTCTACAAAACCAGGCCATTTCAGTGACTCAGATTCAAAAAGAGCAAAGCCAGCATCTGGTTGACCCCTTCGTATATATCTGGAACAGAAAGCACTGTTAGTAATAAAAGTGTAGGGCTAAACAAATTGAAACCACTAAATCTAGATGCTCTTATTTCGTTTTGGTCTTTCCTACATAATTTTGAAAGGTGGGAGGTGTGAGTAGAAGGGGGATGAGAGGCAGAGGCATGTGTAAAAAGATTCACATACTCAATCCTTGTGCTTCTGCATTTCAAGGAACTGAAATTGTCTGAGGCATAAACTGAAACTGTAATGAGTGAATCATTGTTTTTATTATAAAACAAGCTTCGTATAACTTCATCAGGAGTGACATTCAAAAAGCATATCCTTTGGTTGGTCTCTGCCAAAAACAATAGGAATACATTACAACCCTTCCATTCCACTTTTTGATGCAAAGAGAATCAAAGATCAGAGCTGACAGTGGAAAGATAATCAATACCTCGGCTAAATGCTGCACAGACACCAGACTGTGCAAGAGCAAACACTATGTCACGAGCTGCTACAATCTCAATAATCTTTGACCTCTTTCTTAAAAACGGCAGTACCATGGTACAGTGACCTTTTGGATCATAAGTATCATATTCCTCCTATTCATAAATTCACAGATTACATCTCACAACAGAAAGTGGGAACATCAACAATATGATGCAGAATGAAGTGTATACACAAGATTGTGTTTGGTATTGTGGTGTAAGGTGCTTTTCAAAGTGCTTTTAGCTTGAAAATGCATCAAAATGAAAAGAAAAAAAATGTTCATTCTTGACATCAACACATCAAAACCATTGAAAAGCACTAAAAAACACTAATTTGATGCTTTTTCAAGTGAAGCGCACACAAAAGCAAAAGCTACCACACTCTCAAACACTCACTAACTGTTGAGGAGACATGTATACAGGAGAAATATTAATTGCTGAACAGTAGAGCCTGCTTGTAGTGCAATGCTAGCATTAAATTCCATGAGCAGTGATTGAACTGAACATTATAAGTGCATCCAACAGGCATCACTATGATTTTCATACAGCATGGCTATATAGAAATGCAGTATTGATAATGACATGCCATATTAAAGATATGTTTTCTTATTAGCAGGACTAAGAGTACCTATATATTCTTGAAAAGTAGTTACAAACACTACAATTTAATGAGAGAAGGCACAAAACTTCGACCTATATATTTTTGTTTGGTTGCTGGTTGAATTATTACATTCAGTTATTCTGTTCACCATGAAATAGCTCAGTGTGAAGAAGGCACAAGCAAGCAGCTTCTAAACAGGCAAGCAGAATTACTTCATCACAAGCCCTCAAGGGTGTTGCAAAGGTTTGAGCTGGAAAATTCTAATTTAGAAGTTCTAGTTTCAAACGTCACCGGGAAGATGGTGCAAGTAAGAATATTTCCAAGTAGGCAGGTAAAATTTCTTCATCACTAGTCCTCAAGCACGTCTGCAAAGGTTTGAACCAGAAAATTCTAATTTAGAAATTCTTGTTTCAGCCGTACTGAGATGGTAGGGGATTATGGAAGAAGGGAGGGGTCAATGGGTTCCTCTACCTTACTGTTAGGATCGATCATTGATGCCTAGAAACCAAACACAACATTTTATTGTGGTTCGGTAATTTCCCTACGGCCATGTAACAACCAATTTCATTATATAAAGAGAAAATTACAATCTACAACAATGGAGGAGGAACACCTCACTCAACTCCCACTCTCTGTGGTTGCCTCACATTTCTCTCTATCCCTCTGTGCTTACTACTGCAAGTTGCTGAATGGCTCTCATGCAGCTGCATCTTGCTGTACTTGCTTCTTCAAATGACTTATACAACCTTTATTTATATTGAAAATGGGGGAACAGACATCCTCATTTCCATCCCAATATTTCTTCACCCAACTTTCCACTACCATCATTGTTGAGTTAGTGTGGTAGTTGAGTGTGGGCCTTTGTATCCACTTCTCAACAATCTTCCAATTGGAGACAAAAGGCACCAGACCTATCTTCTAACCTCAAAGATCTATAAAAGGTTTAAACAACTTCAATTAAGCAAGTACAGCAAGATGTAGTGGAAAGTTAGGTTAAGGAATATCGGGATGGAAATGAGGATGGTTGTCCCCCACATTTACACTATAAATTGAAGTTGTATGAGAACCATTTGAAGAAGCAAGTGCAGCAAGATGTAGTTGCATGAGAGTCATGAGAGCCATGCAATAGAGGGATAGAAAGAAATGTGAAGCAACTATAGAGAGTGGGAGTTGAGCGAGGTGTTCCTCCTCCTCCATTGTTGTTTTCTCTCTATATAATGAAATTAGCTTCTCGGTGGATGTAAACAAATTGTCGAACCACTTTCAAATGTAATGTTCTATGTCTAGACATCAATCACTAATCCTAACACTTTCTTCCTAAATACCTCCAAATTTCGATTCCACCTAGATGAAACGCTCTTTATCAAATTTCTGGCTCCTTATGAATTCTATCTTCAAATGAAAATTTGGAACTCCTAATATTGTCAATTGCTAGGGCATTTATGACAAGTGACAGGCAAAGAGATTTGCGCGACCATGGTGATGCTTAGATCAAATTTTAACCTACCTTCATCAAAGGAACAACTATCAGAACTGAAAAAACCTAAATTCTGCAGATACCATCACATGCATCACTCACAATTGCCATTCATACAGATTTTGTCAACATCAATCAAGCATTTTCAAGACTAGTGTGTCCTCACTGCAACAATTTGGCAAGACCAACATTGCTAGCTACAACTACAAGTGCTGCCACTATAACTTCTCAGTGCTCATAGCGTCATTGGTATATAAGTAGCAAAAAAATGCATCAAAGGAAGCTAGCACCCATAAAAAGATGCTAAGAAATATGAATAAGAGAATTACAGCTCTGACGTAATACAAAGCACAAATTAAAGAATAAATAACTATCCTGATTTAACCTCCATTCTAACTATGATGGACAAACTTAAAATAAAACAAATTTCATCATCAACACGATTAAGACAGATGCAGAAGAAACAATAGACACACTCAGTAGAAACCCTTAAACAACAAACAGGAAAATCAATAATCAAAACCTTAAATTCCCACAAGAATAATAATAAAAAAAGAAGTTCAGACAAATTCCGAGGAAACCAAAGCCAAAAGGGTACCTGTAACCGGATGTTTCTAAAACGTTCTTGGGCATCAGTCATAGTAAAAGAACGGTCACGCTTAGAACAAATTTCCCTTCTTTGAAGCTTCTTGACACTGTTAACAAACCCATCTCCGCCACCAAAACCCCTTCCCCGTTTCTTCGCCACAACTCTTTTTCCATTACACGGCCTCGGACTCACCGTTATCCTCCTCCCTCCTCCACCATCCATTTCTCCCCACCCTCCTCTCTCTCTCTCTCCCCCTCAGAGAAACAAAACAAAAATTGAATAGTTCTGCTAAAGAAATTCAATTTTAACACAAACCCATCTTCTCTTTTCCTCTCTTAAACTTAACAATCGCCAAAAAAAAAAAAACACAAAAACCCACTTTCTATACAAGAAAAAGGAACGATTTTCAGGCTGTTTGAATTGGAATGCTACCATACAAAACCGAAGCAAATGCACTTGCTAAGTTGCTAAATATATATATATAAAAATACGAAGATTTGTAATGGGTCAGGGAGGAAACAAGATTGGAGAAGCTACCTAGGATTTTAGTGAGTTTCCCAGTTTAGGTCTGATTTCGATCTGCTTTCGAAATATCAAATTTGAATTTCTTTCAAAATTTGGTCAGTGAAATCTTGGCTCCCCAACTGGGGCCTGGACATCTTATTTTAGGCCTTTGTGGTGCTTCTTAACTTGGGAGCTGGACTTATACAATTGGGCTTACAACCCATTTCATTCCCATAAACACAATTGTATCGTTAAACATGAGGAATTTCAACAAGATTTTCTAACAAAGCTATATGAATTTTATTAATATGCTAGCATTTTGAGAAAAAGTGTTATATGTTCTAGTGTATGTCTCCACTAATAGGAGTTTTGGACAAAAGATTGGATTAATTTCTTCTAATTTTCACTTTATGATCCTAATTACAATCGAGTAGCATATTAGAATTTGTCGAAACAACAATTAAGTATCATACAAAGACAATATATTGTAAAATATCAAAATAATTAAAATATTAAAAATAAAATAAAAACATTAACTATTAAAAAACTAAAATTAATATAACTAATATTTAATATTTTTTAATCCAGATTCTCAAGAAAATACTAATGTTAATATCTCTATAACAAACCCAAGTCTTAGAACTCTACTAAAAAAGCACTAATCACTCATAAAAAATAGGGAAATATTGATAAAAAAAATGGTAAAAAATAGAAAGAAAAAAAAGAGGCTAACTCTCCTAAACCCTTTACGCTCTTTCTTCCTCCAATTTCATGGCACTTGACTTGGGATTCAATAATAATAATAATAATAATAATAATAATAAAAAACACTCCAGCACATATTTCTATATAAAGAAACACGAAGTCAAGCATTTTCTGTCACTTTAATGTTTCTTTATTTGTCCAACATCACTTCAATAAATAATCATACTAGTCAGAGAGAGAGAGAGGGAGGGGGGAACCATGCTTATCTAAAATAAACGAAGGAGAGGGAGGGAGGAACCACCAGTACCAATAGAGATTAGCAAAAGAAATAATGCATAATAAGTGTCGGTTTGGGATATTTCAGAGTGTGATTGTGGTTGTTTTTAAAGTATTTTTTGTACTGAAATGTATTAAAATGATTTTTTTAAAAAAATATATATATATTTTTTAGATTAGCGCATCAAAACGATCTAAAATATAAAATGATGTTTGTACCGCGTTCTCAAATGAATAAAACATTTATTTTTAATCATTCACCATAAGAGAAATATATAAAAAAAAATAGTTTGAAAACATGCAAAAGATCTTATTTCGTACCATTATTTTAAAGATAATTGTTTTATAATTTATTTTATCTATATGTACTGAGTTATGCAACATGCAAATTAATCCCTTTATCTATGGATTTCAAGTCATAAGTGCTTGGATTTATCATTTCATAATTATTCTTATCACCAAATTATTAGGGTTTTTTATATGAATTCTACCTTTTTTTAGTAGTATGAAGTATAAGGTATGGCTTTGCATATAGTTTTGAAACCCGGTCCGACCCGGTGAGTCGACTCGAGACCCGAGACCCGGCCGACCCGAGGCTGGAACAGGACCAAGCTGATGAAAAATAGAAAAAGCCATGATCCGGTGTGACCCGACCGACCCGGCGGGTTGACCCGGCAAAACTTGTTGACTTTTGTTTTTATTTTTACTAAAACGACGTCGTTTTGAATTTTTAAAAAATAGAGATTGACCCGGCTGACCCGGTCACCTGGTCAAAACCCGGACCTTGGACCGGGCCGGCCACCGGGCGGGTTTAAAAACTATGGCTGTGCCTCTTTAACTCTCGCTTGGCTATTCAATTTTTATATTATATAAAATTGGGTCTCATTCAATAAATATGTGGTCTACTTTTCCTTCAAATATAAAAGGAATTAAAACTCAGGGTGTTTATCCTTTTAAAAGGTTACCTTTATATTATACTGATAATGTTGTTTATTATCTATTAGTTCCTATGCTTTGAAAAACTTTGTTCTTGATTAATTAGGTCAAACTTTTTTGCGAGCTTTGAGTCAAGCAATCATTAACAGAATTTGTCACTATAATGACATTATAAGAGAGATCTTATTAATCTGAATCTTCATGTGAGTAAACTTCAAATGACCTCTTTCTAGATCCTTTTGTATATGGTTCTTGAAAATAACAATTTTTTTTATATTACCATCAATCAATTCTTATCTCTTTAGTTAAAAAAATAAAAATAAAAAAAGAAGAAGAAAAAAGGCATGTCTAGATATTCTAGACTCGTAATCAAATCTTAAAGCACCCAACCCAAGTTCGTCCAATCTAATTTTAAAGAAATAAATTAAGAAAAGAAACCCTAAATCTAAAGGAAGACATTGTAAATACAAACCCAAGCACACATATTTACACATGTTGATGGCCTAACATGAAACTTGAAAATAAAAAAGAGACATAGAAAGGATCTTTTATACACCCTAACATGTCATTCATTAATATCACTATATTGTCATTTACTATATGTTGCACTATAAAGATCAAATAACCAAGATGAAGTTGCTACCACCAAACCAAATCCATTTAAAATGTATAACTCTTTTCATACATCACAAGTAGGTATTAGACACTCTTTTCTAATGTTTTTCTTTTATTTTTTTTAATCTTATTCAATTTTTAACATGATAGTTATGGGTTTTGATTGATTTCAAAAGAAGTTATACTTTTATTGTCTATCTTATAATTAAGGGAGTCTTGCTTGAATTTTATATTGATCCAGAGATTAATTGAATAAATTCTATTAAGATGAAAGGGATAAAGGCATGAAGTTTTATTAATATTGTATGTAGGTTTTAAAGGTAATAAATATATTATTATTATTATTATTATTATTATTATTATTATTAGTAGTAGTACCAAGGTTGTCAATTCCGTTTCGGTAGGTGTTTTGTTTTTTCAATTGAAATGAAATGTTTCAGTTTCAGAGTGTTTCAGTGTGCCGTTTCGAAGTTGTACTCTTTATATATATATATATATATATATATATATATATATATATATATATATATATATATATATATTCAACAAACATAATTCAAATTCAAGATAAATTAATTATAAATTATGCAATACAAACAATGCCAAACAAATATAATTTCAAAATTAAAAATATTTTTAAATAGTCAAGATTAAATAGATCTTTAAATTAAAGTAATTCAACTTAAACAAAATATCAAAATATTATGAAAGTAAAATTTTTAACACAAATATTTTAAATATAAAGTTAGGTCAATGTTATCAAGGCTAATGGAATTTAACGCATCCCTTGTTTTGCTCAAATTCCTACAAAGTATAAACATGAAAAAAACAACATGAATATAAACCATATATATATTAGTGATAAATCTAATTTTAAAAAATTAATATCATTGTTAATGAAAATAGTAATAATAATTTTCAATATTATTATTAATATCATTGCTATTGAAAATAGTAATGAAAAAGAGTTTTTTATACTTGGGTGGTTTAATTAATTAAATTGAAGAAGGTTCAATTTGATTTAATGGCTTTTCAAGAGCGGAACGGAACATGTGGAATGAAACCGGAACGTTCCAGCCAAAATTTAGCCAAAAAATCTGAAACGGACTGAGATTTAAAATGAGATGAAAATTTTTCCGTTTTGTTCCGTTTTTTGAATTGGTATGGAATGTTTCGGTCATTCCGGGTGAAACGAAACGAAAGTAACAACCTTGAATTTAGTACTAGTATGATTGTTTTTTTACCTAGCAAAACTTTGAAGAGCTTTTTGACTAATGATGATTCTAGTTTTTTTATAACCTTTTTTTTATATGAATCAAAATCAAAACAACCTAGCAATTTAAAAAGGCTAAGGATAATGTGTAGGCTAACTAGTTATTTTGATTTATGTGTAAGTTTGTATGGTTTGTTATTTTATATGCTATATTTGCTTACAACTTGCATTATTATGTGCCAGTTGGTTTTTTTTTCTTTATTTATTCAAATCTTGAATCCAAGATGAAATTTGTTTCAATAACATAACTCTTTTTTTATTATTATTTGTTGTTGTTGTTAATTTAATCACCCAATTTTTATACCTAATAAAAAAAAATAGTAGATAAAAAAAAAGGTTCATGCTTAACCTGAAAAGTCAAGGTGTGTATGATGGGCCATGGACCAAGCCTGCCACTTTATAATAAAAACCTAAATTGAAAAAATTAAAAATTGATATAGGAACACTATATAAATATGCAACCTGCACACTAAGCTGACACACATAAACTAAATTGACACACATAGAGCACAACATCCTAAGCCTAAAAAAAGTAGGAAAAAAACTATAAATTAAGAAGAACAAAGGCAGAGACTAAATGGTTATGTGTTTTGATTGAAAGGTTAGTATAATAGAAAAATAAGAAAATTAGGGGAATCCTGATTTATAGGTTTAAATTGTGTAAATAGTCTGTGATGATGATGATTTATATGATTAGGTTGATTTCGATATATGAAATAGGATTGTGATAAGTGAAATTAATGAAAGTAAACAAATGAAAAATCAAAGAAAGTAAGCGACTGAAAAATATAAGTGAGTATACGAATATGATTTTGATGTAAGGAACGTGTGTGAGAAAATGACAAGTAAATGAAGTACAATGTATGAGATGAAAATGATGAATAAACAAAGTATGATACACAAACATGGAAAACAATGATTAAATTAAGTATGTTAGGTGAATGTGAAAATGGTATCAAATGAAATATGCATTTGGGTGGGGATAATGATGCATTATGAAAATTAGAGTACAAAAATGGTATAAAATGAAACATGCTTTTAGGATGGGAAAATGATACCTTATGAGATATTTCATTTGAAATTTAATACCTCTAAGAGGCAACCAAACCCTCGGTGGCCATAAAAAAAAAAAGTGAGATACCTTTTAGTTTTTCTAAACTTGTTATTGCCTTGCATATCACATATTTTGCTTTGACATTATGAATAATGATGCATGATAGGTTCAAAAGTCATAAACTCATGATAAAACATTCTCTGCTAGTCCGAAAAACTACGTCGAACAAGGTGAATACTTATCAATTCGAGCAATTTGTGTTTGAATAATAAAAAGCATTCTTTAATTCCTGATAAAAAAAATACACATAACCCTTGTTGTTTCACTTTAAGCCTAAAAACATTCTTTGCAACAAACCTAAACTAGAATCACCCCCCCCTATATTAGGGGAAAATAAATGTCATAAAAAGATTAATGAAGCTCTTAGTAAAATTCAAAATTGACATCAGTTCATCCATAAACTATCTAAGTAAAATTCAAAAGCGATATTAGTTCATCCATAACATATTTAGGAAAGATTGACCTAGCATCATAAAGCAAAATGCTAAAAGGCACATCAAAATAAAAATAAAAATTAAAATTAAAAAGTGATTTTTTTTAAATGGAAACAAAAATGTTACAGAAAAGATAAAGTAGAAAGCGTGTCTAATTAGCTTATGTTTAGGATGAGGAAACTTTTTGAAAAAAGTGGCAATGAAAGATGGGTATCAAGGATCATGCATAAAAAAATAAGAGTTTAGGCTATATGCAGGACAATCAGTTGAAAATATTGCAGGAGCGTTTGAAAATGATCTTAAGTCTCTTAAACTCGAACATTATTTGAGCCTATGAATTCATTTCTTTCATAAACTCACTTCTTAGCCTACATCACATGCCTTTTCTAATCAAAAGGTGAGCTATCATGATTAGTAAGTTACGATATCAAACAACATGAGGAATTTTTCTCAAAAGAGTTATGATGTTGTTGACATTCTATATATTATTCATAATGTTAAAGTAATTTTTAAACACTTAAGGAAATTACATTTTTGGGAAATCCTATGCATATACATTTTTTTTTCTAAGCCAACAATAGATTGAAACTATTTCAAAAAGTGTTTTAGTCTCATTTTTTTTCAAAAAACAAAAGACTACCTTGTCATGTAAGCTATCGTTCTGTTTGCATAAAATTCTTAAAACTTTATCTCAAGAAGGTTACAAGGTGTGTTGTGTTTTGTGATCGAGCTTAATTATGCATTTTTTAAAATCAAAATAATTTTAAAAGCTCACATCGAGATAATTTTTATTTATTTAGAATGAAAATCAATCAATTTTTATAATGTGTCGAGAATATATGTGAATTAAGGAGTTTATCATAAAATCATGACAACTATAATTAAAGGAGTCTCATCATAGCAATTAAAGGAGGGACTGATACTTGGAGGTAAGTTAACATATTAAGAATAATTCATCATTCTCCAAGTAGTAAATGGTGCCAAGTTTCTCGAAATAGTAAGCAAAGATGGTATTAAGAACATATAGTGCAACTATTATACAAGGCTTGAATGATATGGTCATGTGAAACTACCATAACAACACAAGTAATTAAAAAAATATTGTACCTAAAAACACTTGAGCAGGCTAGTGAGCCGAGGATTGTAATCTTATCAAATATGAGAGTAGTCAGTTCCAATTATGATACAGATACCTTTCAACATATGTTAAAATCAAATTTAAAAGGTTTGCAACTTGACTCAACAAGAACTTATCTTGAAAAACCAAAGTTATACGCAATGATCACTCTCACCTTATGTCTATAAAGAGACGTGAATGAGTAGTATAAAATTACAATGAAATCGATCAATCTTTCGAAAAGTTTACAAGTTCAATCAAGAAATTAGTATGAGAATTACTCAACCATAAAAAAAGATAGCAAGAATTCTAATTTCTTTATTAAAAATAATATTCCATAAAAAAATCTCTACAAAAAAGTATTTATACTAGAAAATTAAGTCTAATAGGATATCCCTAATAAATATGGATAAACCTAATAAAAAATAATAATAATCTAATAAACCCAACTTTAAATAAAAGCCTTAATATTATCAAACGTCAATCATCATAACTTAATTTTTTATCCCTCTCAAATATCTAAAACAAACAAAACAATATTTTGTTAATAATCTCCCTACACCTTGTCTATATATATATATATATATATATATATATATATATATATATATATATATATATATATAAATTCTTGAAATTGTTAATATTTTTTTGACATTTTGGACCCTAATATCTCTGTACTTTTTAGGTGTATTAAAGTCCTTCAAGGACCCATCATAATTTTTTATCAAACATTAATATGGATGCAATGGATATTTATATCTCATTAAATGCTATCAAGGTAAAATTACATTCTAGATTTGTTTTTTTCAAAATGACAATATTCACGAGCAATAAATACACTATGAAACTTTCGAAACAGAGTTTCACAATCTTCATTCTCTACTGCATATATATTTTCAGAGCATCTCTCTATAGAAAATTAATTGTTGTATTTTTTCTCTCTAAAAATATATTTATTTAAGCATAAGAGACTCACTATCTCAAAAAAAAAACATTTCGCAGTTACTAGTCACAAGGTACTTTGGTCTACCAAGTACCAAGTATAAATTATCAACCACCTTAGCTAGAAAAAATAAATAATATTGTTAGCTAGGAAGAATAAATGATATTGTTAACACCAATTAATTAATTGTAAACTACTTAAATTTTTGAGACTTCATCAGCTAAGTATAGTGTCTATCCGATTAGTGAGAGAGAAGCATAAGCACATGAATGTGGGTTGTTGAAGGAATAGGAGATTCAGATTGATTTCCATTGTATGCAAGGTTTTTGACTTATATACCGTCAATTGCATGCCCATTTCACCTGGGTACCGTCGTGTTGCAAATAGCTAGCCTAGCTAGCAAAATTGGCGTTTACTTATGTGATATGGCCTTGGAAAGGACTAATTCCAAAACCATGGACATGATCTACTTCTTACGCAAGCCAAAACAAATAATAATAAAAAAATGTTATACTCCTCTAATTTTCTCCACCTTCCAAGTACTTTCAGGAGCAGGAAATGGCGACCCACAACATTGTCACAATCACTTTCCCATCGACAGAAAAGAAAAAAGTTCATCATGGACAAGGCATGCACGAGTTCCACAATTCTCTTCTTGTTTTTCAAGCATCTATTCATGAAAGAAATGCATCTATCTACACACACGCACCTTCACTTCCTCTCTGGAAAGCTACATGAAGAGTTTCATCACCTCATATATAGCATCTACGCACCACAGGTCGGCGTTTCGTTTTTTCCGAGGTCGGTAGCTAGCTAGGTCCCATTTCTATTTTGTTCGTGCAGAATAGTAACATAAGTGGAAGGTGTTGTAGAGAGTACAAACCTTTCCTTTCCTGATGGATTTATAGTCTTCAACCACCTCCCCTTACTTTCTAAAGGTTTTTCCCTGGTTATTCTTTATTAATGTAGTTGCTAAAATGTCCATCCTTTCACATTATTACATACATATCGCTATCAAAACCACAAGATTTGAAGGCTTCAAATTAGAATGATTTTAAACTAATGGCCATCGACGTTCTACTTGCGCACTCTAGACACGGCTTCCTTCATTAATTATACAGACAAAAACGTCGACATAGCCCACTTCTACTGGGGCATCATGTGGGTTACTGACAGTTTAAGAAGTAGCTCTCCACCTCATTAATAAACATATATGTACATTATAAGACTTAAAACTCAAGGTGTGGTCCTATATTGGTACGTAGCTGGCTAGCATACTTGCTTCAAACTAGCACCTATATTTTAAAACTTGGCTAGCTAAGCTAAGGCGACTGCTTTTGAAATCTTGCTACACACACACACACACACACACACACACACACACACACACATATATATATATGGTATCGCTTGCGGTGGTCCATTTGATAGAGCACCGCAACAAGTTTCTCTCACTCTCCTGTTTGTTCCTTTACTTGTATATATAATTGCTCGTTCCAGGGTCAGGACCACCCCTATTCAATCCATCCATTATTCATTGCTAATAGGGTGGAGATCGAGAGAGAGATATCACTGTAAAAGGACGACTTTGACTACAATTGTCGGCATTCAATTACCCAAATTTTGGAAGAATACCATTTTCATTATGTGGAACTGACTTCATCAAAACAAGTATATAATCCACACCACCATCAATTTCAAAGAAGCAAAGATATGAACAACCACTACTAGAATTTAATTTTAGATTTACTGAAAGAATTTTTGTTTGTAGTGATAAAAAGACCGTATACTCGATTTTTATCAGGTTCACATGACGATCTTGTCTCCAACCAAAAATCCAAATTGAGATTCAGATGAGTCGAAAGATTGTCACCGTATCTCTCTTTCAATCAGGTGTTATATATATCTTGGAAAAAAAATCAGCAAATTCAAAAAAATAATAACTTAAAAAAATGGTTGAAAACAACATACAATAAAATGTTGAACTCGGCTATCCACAAGTTGTTGCACTTCTTTTTGGCAGTCATCAATCTGCAAGTGTGTTTCCATAAAAAGCTCTATCGGGCTTGGTTTACGTCCAAGAACCATAATCTATAAGAGAAAATTATCACTACTAGAAAACCGATAAATACAAACGGAAATACCGAGGGAATATTTCTGTCGGTAAATTTTTGAGGGATTTTACCGACGGACATATTCCCTCGGTATATACCGAGGGAATTACGGAGGGACAAAAAAATTAAAACAAAGAAAAAAAAATGACGACGTGTCAGGATTTACCAACGGAATTACCGACGGAATTTATTCCGTCGGTAAATCCGTTGGTAAACTTGTTTACATTGTTCATCATGTCAATTATAAAGGAAATCACCGACGGACAAAATCCGTCGGTATTTTCCAGAGAGCTCCAGAACTGTTCACTTTCCAATTGCACTGTTAATTGTTGTTCTTTACGGACAAAATCACCGACGGATTGAAAAGTCGTCGGTGTTATTTGGCAGTTTTTTGAAAAAATTCAATTGATTTAAAATTTTCATTTAAATATTACAGACGGAATCACCGACGGACTTAAAAATCATCGGTAATTGTTGGCGGTTTCTGAAATTTCGTGAAAATTTAAATTAAATATTACCGATGGAATTACCGACGGAATAATTTAAAAATATTAATATTCAATTATCCGTCGGTAAATCCGTCACTAACGCGCCCCAATAAAAAGTCCGAATCCCTTATTTCACAAGAGACAGACTTATTTCTTCTTCTTCTTCTACTTCTTCTTCTTCTTCTTCACTATATGTAAAAAACATCAATATCTATTTCTTTCTCTTCTTTTCTCTCCTCATCTCCTTCTCTTTTTCTCCATGCTCAGGTATGTCTTCTTCTTCTTTCTTCTTTTATCCTCTTAGTTTTTTTTAATTAATATGCTTTACGGAAAAAAAAAAATTTCTCCTTAGCTTCACTTGCAACTACATTAAGGTAAGATTTTTCTTCTTTTTTCATGATTTTTTAACCCTTTATATTTGTTTTTTATTTTATTTTTAATTGGTTTGTTCTTAATAATTGTATAAATGTTGTTGTGAGATTTGTTTTTTCATATGAGATTAATTTTTAGTTGATTTATTTATAGGATTTTTAAATTTTTAGCAATTGCAACTTCATTTTTTTCATATGAATTTTTTTAGTTGAATTTATTTTTTCATTTTATTTATTTGTTGCAAATTTGTTTGAGTTGATTTTCTTATTTTTTTTCAAGCATTTTGAGTATATATTATACAATGTTGATTTATGTTAATTTAATTATTTTATAATTTTATAAAATGAATTTTTTTTTAATTTTTTTTAAATAATTACCGACGGAATTACCGATGGAATTTCCATCGGTAATTCCGTCGGTAAATCCGTTGGTAATAAAAAATATTATTACCGAGGGATATACCGATGAAATGAAGCGGGTAATTTTATTTTTGTATTTTCAACGGATTTACCGACGGATAAAAAATTATCGATGAAGGATTCACCAACGGAGCATTTCCGTCGGTGATGTCGTCGGTAAATTAATTACCGACGGAATATGTGTCTTACGCCGACGGAAAAATTCCGTCGGTAAAACTGTTAAATCTTGTAGTGTATTGTTAGTTAAATATATTTATAAAAAAACAAATACAAAATGGATGTAATTAAAAAAAATATCTTATTATCCATTTTGCATACGAAACGAACGAAATGAAGCTATCGGTGCACGTGGTAACGAAACTGTGAACACACTAGTTCCAGTTTGGAAGGACATCATGTGTTGAATATATCATGCCCACATGGCCTCCAAGACATACAACAATAGGAAATCCTTCCAAACTGCCACCTCCTTCTAGCCTGGAATGGAAGCTCTTTTTTTTTTCACATATTTTTTTATTTTCTTTTGCACCTCGTACAAAATTCATGCAACGTATATGGTACAAATGAATTATTTGTTAGTAAATGAATAATAAAATTAAATAAAATGATTAAAAAGTTTTATATGAATTTCAATCTTACCTAGCGTGATTCACCAAAACTTTCCTTACAATAGCATTGTGAGTTCTATCACATTCAAAATTTTCCTTGCAATTAAAATTTGTAAAAGAAAATTTTCATTAATAAGTTAATAAACTAACTGAATTAACATAATAAAAAAAATATTTAAGTTAATACAAACCTTAAACATTCCGAACCATGTATCAATCATAGATTTCCATTCACGATATTTAAAAACCTAACTCCATTGAAATGATGGAATTTTCATCGCCGATGTTATGATTATGGTAGCCTCAATGTTTGTAAACCTGAAATTGTATTCGTTAACTGAAATTAATTTTTCAAAAAATTTTAACATGTTGTTGTGAAGGGGAAAAAAACTTACAATGAAAGGTTGTTCTTCCATTGAACCTAGTACTTCCAGGTAAATGGATCCCACTGTGAAAAGACCCCCTCAACATTGTGGCATCGCACTCGACAAACCCGGGTCAAGCATAGCTGCCTGTGTCTCATGTGTCTGCTCTTGGTTGGCACCGAACGACTTATAGTCGTCAGAAGCACTGCTAGAAGAACTAACAGCGATCATGTCCATACGACATGCTATTGACTTTTCCCTATACATCTACACAAATTAAAAGATTAATGTACTATAAATCATTCATATTAAAAAAAAAAGATCTGGCAGCACCTCTCATATACGGCAGATTACCTAAAATTTTTAAACCTGCAAATACAATATCTTTCGAATAATTTCAATTATGTTGATTTAACCAAATTTTCAATTAATTTTGCTACGATAATTTGCCAAATGATCATAATAGGTAAATATAAACACATTAAAGGATTTGTAGTACAATATTTCACATTAAAAACTACTCATTTATCCTAACTATTATCTTAGCTATTTTTTATTTATGATGGCTACTAATTTTGTTAATTTTTTATTCATGAAAATAAAAATTGTTTGTTAACACCAACAAATCAATTAGCTAACCATATTAACAACAAAAAATTAAAACAATTCCACCAACATTTATACAATCATTAAAGAACATAAAACTTAAAAAAATTCCAAAAATCTATATACAATCATTAAATAATAGAAAATTAAAAAATTTCCAACAATCTATATACAATCATTAAAGAACATAAAAATTTTAAAAATTTCAAAAATATATATACAATTATTAAATAACAGAAAAATTAAAAAAAATAATCAATTCCCAATAACATTTATACAATTATTAATAATAGAAAAATTAAAAAATTAAAAATTTTCATCAACATTTATAGAATTATTTATAATAGAAAATTAAAAAAATAAAACATTTCCATTATCATTTACACAATTATTAATAACAGAAAAAATAAAAAATTCTCAATAACATTTATACAATTATTTATAATAGAAACATTAAAAAAAATAAAAATTCCCAATAACATTTATACAATTATTAATAACAAAAAAATATATATAAAAAATAAAATGAATAAAAAAACACAAAAAGAAGAAAAAAAATCTTACTTTAATGTTGAGTTTTCCCGAGTATAAGAAGAGAAATTGTTTTTTGAACAAATCATTAAATAAAAAGAGAAGAAGAGAAGAAGAAGATAGGAGAAGATATAACTATGTGTGGAGGAGAATAGAAGAGAATGGGTTGAGGAGAGAAGGAGAGAAAGAATCGAAAGAAAAATGAAGATTTGGGAGGAGCAAATGAAAAGAGAAGAAGAGATGTGCCTATGTGTTCTGATTTTATGAATTTTGGTCTTTTAATTTGGGGTTTTTTCATTAAATATTAATTTTTTTAATTTTTTTTATCGATGTATCCGTCTATAAAGTCTAATTGAAATTTTCCATTAAATAATTGTTTTTTCCATAAACACACCAAGTATTATCGACATCTTTCTTGTTAAAAAATTAAAAATTAATATTTTAAGTTTTATGTCGGTGTATCCATCTCTAAAGTCTAATTGAATTTTCAATTTAATAAAATGTTTTCAAAAACTTGCCATGTATCACCAACATCTTTACTGTTAGAAAATTAAAACTTAATATTTTAATTTTTTTCATTGGTGTTTCCATCTGGAAAGTGTAATTGAAATTTTAAATTTAATAAAAAATTTCTAGAAACCCGACACGTATCACTGATGCTTTTACCGACGGTAAATTAAATATTAAATATTTTTAATTTTTCCTTTGGTGTATCCGTCTGTCAAGTCTAACTGAAAATTTTGATTTAATAAAAAATTATCAGTAGCACACTAAGTATTACCGACATTTTTACTATCGGAAAACTAAAAATTAATATTTTAATTTGTCCGTCGGTGTTTCCATTTGTAATGTCTAACTGAATTTCTCAATTTAATCCAAAATTTTAAGATACGTGTTAGCTATCAGTGACTACTTTTCAGTCCGTTAGTGATTCTGTCTATAAAGAATAGTAATAATCAGTGCAAGTGAGAAGGGGACAATACTTTATCTCTCGAAAAAATACCGGCATACATTAACTGTTGGTGATCTCGTATGCATTGAACATAATAAACAGTGTCAGGAAAAAGAGAACAATTTATATGATCCCTAAATATTGAACATAACGAACAATGCTCTCTAGAATAAACCGACTAACGTAATTTGTTGGTGTATCTGTTTGTATTTTACTTGTTTGTCGGTATTTTCATATGTGCAAAATAGTTTATTTTATCAGATTATATTTGTATTCCTTATGTATCCATCCTGCAAATACTTGAAATCACAGCAACACACACAACACAATAACACTATTTCTATGTATAATAATAAAATCACATAAAATAAATGTTTCATTGTGATTTAATAATAAATAAATATCATTGTCATTACATAAAAGTTAATTTCATTAAGAAAAATTACATTATAGTTTATGGCATTACACATTTGTGTTGTGCAAATTAATTAGAATTGTCTTCTTCTTCAATTTCATCATCGTCATATTCATCGCAATCTTTTATGTTAATTTCGTCGCTATCATCATTTTTATCGACTTGTGTATGTCCGTTGCTTCTCAAAATATCATTTAACTTCTCAATATCAACATCAACAAAAGTATTCTCAGTGATGTGAAAATTTAAATTTTTTTCTACGTCATTAGATGGAACAATTTGATATGGATCAATTTACTCTTCAAATCGAAAGACATCATCTCTTTAAATTTAAATATTCTCACACTCATACCATACATGTTTTTAATTTATTTTTTTTAATTTCAAGAGAGAGGTTGCACGCAAGTTGGCCTACATTATAATTAACATCACAGACCATTTTTTTTCGATCTGTGTAGTGAAGAAACTCATGTGGGCTATAAATTCCACAAATTGGATTCTCTAAAAAGCCAAGAGGATCCGCTTTACTGAATATCATGAATTTTTCTTTTTTATTTAAAAAAGTATCCTCAACCTAACTTTCCATCGAAGGCTTTATGATTGCATCTAAAGGACAATTTGTGTTTTCCATTCAAAAATATCAAAAATTATTGAAAAATAAAATTACACCAGTTTTGTTATTAGATCAAATATAATTCAAAAATTAAAAGATTTATCCTTAAATATCATTAGAATTTTGTTTTTTTTTAATAACCGCGGGTATCCGAGCTAGTTTATCTATACCTCGATTAATCCTCCGAGACTCTAAAGTTAACAATCAGATAAGTCTCTAGTGACACCGAAATTTATGACACTCAAACTAGTAATTTTTATGAATTAAATTCAGGAACTGAATGATTTAGTTACATCCTTAAAATTATTAAAATTTTGTTTACTACAATGACATTGACTACAGAAAATAATTAAAATAAGTACCACAACTCTTAACTATTATTATCATGACAACTCGTTATGCTACAAGTGGATGTTAGTGCCTATCAAGTACCCCATGAGAGGGTGTGCTTGAGCAAGGTTGCTTTCACAAAAGATCGTGATAATTTAGACATGTTTCGTTCTTTTTTCCTTGGGGTGTTATGTGCATTCATTGTATGGAAATAAAGGGCTGAGCGGGAGATGCCCTCTCCTCACATGCATAATTTTCTTGCATCGCTATCTCCTCCTCCTCCTGCCTTTGATGATTTGGGACAAGTCAGTCCATTACGTCCAATCATTTAGGCCAGAATGATAAAGTATGGAGATGCTTATGTCACAGAAAGCCTTGCAGCTCAATGTCTCGTGTCAATTTTCCTTGATGCTAATCCGCACATATTGCTCTGATCCTCTCTTTCTTGTGAAAATAATTTAGTATGTAATAGAATATTATCCGTGATTTGCCGGGTATCAAATCAAAAAAAAATTTGGACGTTAAAGAAAGTATCTAGGGTTATGTTAACGTGTTTTACAACCACAAAAAAAAATATAAGAATTAATTTGATATAATCTTTACTTAGCATGTCTAAATATAACTTGCACGATCGATGAAAATATAGTTTGATTAAAAAAATAATCAAGATAATATCTTTTTTAAATATTAAAATGACAACATATAATTAGATCGACTTTGATCAACTCAAATTCATTGCTTTGATGAATTTATCAAATTCATCACTTAGATCATAAGACCTTGATAATCTTATAAAAAAATATATCAATTTTTTTTTATTAAACTCAATTCTCAATCAACTCAATGTTGAATGATGAAATTAAAAATAAATCCCAACTAAAAAAATAAGTCAAGTCAACCCGGGATGCCAAACCTGAGTTATGAAATTGGGATAACCTCGTATAAAGAAAATAAAAAATAAATTATGAAATTCAATTCTCAATCAACTTAATATTGAAGGATGATATTCAAAAAAATCAATTAAAAAAATGACATAAAATACCATCCGAATCAACTGACCAAACCCATGAATCGGGTTATGATATCGGAATAACTTTATAGAATGTAAATTGAAATAAATTATAAAACCTAATTCTCAATCAACATAATATTGAAGGATAAAATTAAAAAAAAGTTCAACTAAAAAAGCGCAAAAAACCCTGACTTAACTGGCTTAACCTGCAACCCGCGTTATAAGACCGTGATAACCCTATAAAAAGAAAAAAATTATGAAGTGCAATTACCAATTAACCCAATATTTAAGGATTAAATTGAAAAAAAAATAAAAAGAAAAAAATGACCTGAATAACTCCATATAAAGAAAATATTTTTTATATAAATTTTAATTCTCAATCAATCCAATATTGAAGGATAAAATTAAAAAAATAATATTCAATTAAAAAAACCCTACAAAACCCATTACCCGGCTCATAAGATCGAGATAATCCCAAAGAAAAAAAAATTATGAAACTCAATTCCTGATTAACCCAATATTAAAGGATCAAGTTGAAAACAAAGTTAATTAAAAATAAAAAAATAACCCGAGCCAACGTGGCTAACCCACAAAACTCATGACTTAAGTCATGAGATTGAGATAACTCCATGAAAAGTAATTCAAAATAAATTATTAACCTCTATACCCAATAAACTTAATATTAAAAGATAAAATTAAAAATAAAAATAAATTAAAAAAAGTCTTATAAAACTTCTAGTGCCAAAGTGAAAAAGAGTTTGGCTTTTTTACTATTCATTACTACAATAAAAGCTAAACGTTTTAGTATATGTTAATAATGTGTTTTAGTTTAATAACCTATATTTATTAAGAAGATAATTATTTTTTTCTTCTTTGACCTTCTGAGTTTAAATCTTCAAGTTAATATATATATTTTTTAATCAATTAATTCTTTCTACCTCTACTATATCAATATATTAAATCATCTCTATGTTTTTTAATTTATCTTTTAATATTAAAATTATTGAGAATTATATTTCATAATTTATTTTAATTTACTTTTTATGAGGTTATCTTGATCTTATGACTCGGGTCGAGAGATTTTGCTATTTAACTTAGGTTGACTCATGCTATTTTTTTGTTTTTTTCTTAAAAAAATTGATTTTTTTTTTAATTTCATCCATCAATATTGGGTTAATTGAGAGTTGAGTTTCAAAATTTATTTTAATTTGCTTTATATAAAGTTATCATAGTCTCATGATTAGGGTTGATCCAGGTCAATCCAATATATTTTCTTATCACTATTTAAAAAAAAGATATTATCCTAATTTTTTTAGTTAAACTATATTTTTACCAGTCATCCAAATATTATTTAATTATATTAAATTAACCTGGTCAAATTAGATTAATATCCATACAATTTAATTTTTTTTACTAAATAAATATTAATCTAATTTTTTTTATATTAAAAATTTTGATTTTAACCCCAATATATCATGAAACAACTATCTATTTCATAAATCTAGTAAGAGTTAAAATTCAATATAACGGATGATGCTGCAGTCACCATACACACACACCACTAAATATTAACATAAAATATACACACACATATAAATAATATTTATCATTTAATATACATTTATTTATTTCAAATATATATATATATATATATATATATATATATATATATATTACCTATTTTATTTCTTATTAATTAATAAATAATGAATACTCATAAAAGAATACGACCTGCATTTACCCGTTTCCCTCCCTGAATAATAATCAAGGTTGTCAATACCGTTTCGGCAGGTGTTTCGTTTTTTCAATTGGAACGGAATGTTTCGGTTTCGGAGCGTTTTGACGTGCCGTTTCAGGGTTGTACTGTTCATCTATATATATATATATATATATATATTCAAGATAAATTAATTTTAAATTATACATTACAAAGTACAAACACAATGTTAAGCAAACATAATTTTAAAATTTAAAATATTTCTAAATAGTCAAGATTAAATAGAACTTTAACTTAAAGTCTTAAAGTAATTCAACTTAAACAAAACACCAAAATATTATGAAAGTAAAATGTTTTAACACAAAAGAAACATAAATCAAACATCATCTCCATCATTAAGATAGAAATAAGGATCTTGATCTTGTGGTGGTATGTAGGGAAAGTCATCAACTAGACATTCCAATAGTTGATCATTTCCACCAAGCTCATTCTCTTCATCAAAACATGTCTCTTCATCCTCTAAAATCAAAGTAGACAAAGGTGCTTCTATAGTCTCCCAACTTATATCATCTCCATTAAGAAGGCTAGGTTCTTCACAAATCCATTCATTCAATAAATCAATGTTATCGAATGCTAATGAGATCTAAAGCATCCCTTGTTTTGCTTAAATTCCTACAAAAAACAACATGAATATAAATCACATATATATTAGTGATAAATTTAATTTTAAATAATCAATACCATTGTTAATGAAAATAGTAATAATCATTTTCAATATTATTATTAATATGATAATATCAATATTTTACCTCTGTTGAATCCTCAAATTATAGCGAACAAATACTAGATCACTCAATCTTTTGTGCTCTAGCCTATTGCGCCTTTTAGAATGAATGAATTCAAATATACTCCAATTTCTTTCACACCCAGTTGCACTACAACATTGACTAAGAATTCGAATTGCAAACTTTTGAAGTTCTTGAGTATCATTGCCAAATTGCTCCCACCATGCAACTAGATAAGACAAAAGTTTAATAAATCAGATATTATAAATACAAAACAATATTATATTTAAAAAACAAAATGTTATTACCTGGATTAACTTTTCCCTTTGACGAATAGCTAGGGGCATGCCAAAATCACCAGTTGCTTTCTTATACTCCTCAAGTTGGCCACTAATTACATCTTGAGTGTCACAATCAGGGACCAATCTAGTAATTGTGCTAAGCAAACCTTGAGTAATCTCTTTTGTTTTGAAAAAGAAGGCCTAAAATAGATTCCAGGATTAAGAAAACAACCTGCTGCATGTAATGGACTATGAAGTTGCTTATCCCATCTAGCATCAATTACCCGAATATATGGTCCATACTAAGATACTCTATTTTTCAACCTTGTCTTGATGGCTTCTTTTGCTTTATCCATTGCCTCATATAAATAATCCATTAATGATTTTTCTTCACTATCTGCTAACCGAAGAACTCGCACTAAAGGCTCACTAACTTTGACTATATGTTCACATCGAGGCCAAAAGCCTTTATCTTGTAAAATTATAGCAGTTATTTCCTTTCCAACTTTACTTTTACCATGACTTGATTCTACCCATTTCATGCAAGTAAACATTTGTTGAAGCTCTTTCTTAAACTTAAGTAAACATTGGATGCTTAAAAAATGGGTAGTAAACCTTGTAATGCCAAGACGACATAGATCATTTCCATTAGTAAAGTCTTTCCTCATCAAAGCTAAAACCCATGCATGATTATATATAAATTTGGTTATGTTTCTTGCCTTCTTAATGGTTTCATCAATCATCGGAAAATATCTTGGATCAGAAATATTTTCTAACATCAAATCAATGCAATGGGCAGCACAAGGAGACCAAAAGAAAGTGCCATACCTTTGTTGTAAAGCCTTCCCAGCAGCCTTGAATGCAGCCTCATTATCACTAACAAATTGGACAATATCTTCTTGCCCCACTTCTTTGACAACTTCATCAAACATTTCAAGCAATGTCTATTTATCTTTTCGAAGACCCGAAGTGTCAACTGACTTCAAGAATATGGTACCTCTTGGAGAATAAGCAAGAAAATTCACAATTGGTACATTCCTTCTATTTGACCACCCATCTGCCATAATGGAGCATCCATAAAGTTTCCAATCAACCTTGATTTCAAAGAGGTATTCATGGACATCATGAACTACATCTTTCAAAAGTGGTCCCCTTAAATCATGATATGATGGTCCTTTAAAACCAGGTCCTATTGATGCTATGACGTCTATCATTGGTTGATAATAGTATGATTTAGCACCATTAAATGGTATATTAACATCATACCACCATCTTGCCATGACCTTCCTTGCATTATGTTCCTTCTCTTTAGAAGCCATTGCACTTTTAATGCTAGGTTGTGAACTTGGGGTAGTTCGTGAAACGAATGAAGTCATCTTTTTTCTATTTGCACTTGTGCCTTGCATTGTCAATCTCTTATTTGCTTTTGAACCGATATCACTTAAAGTAGGATTTGCATTACCACCCTCTTCGACTTCATCATTAGAAAGTGATTGAGAATTTCCAATATCAATTCTAAGTCTCTTTCTTTTATCTTTCTCCATTGTTAAGTCCTCTATCAACTGCTTCATTTGCCATTTCACATCTAGAGGAACCTTTTTACAAGCTTCAACTTGGCCCTTAATACCAGCAAGATGATACTTCAGATGAGTAATACCACCCCCATTGATCCTTTTGCTACAATGAACACATATACTTGAGTTCTTTGCACCAACAACCACTTGCCCATGAGCCCATGCTGGATCATCTGATCTTGCTGGAGTTGAAGCCATAGAAGAAGCACCACTTGATGAGTTTTCAGCCATGTAATTTGATCTGAAAAAAAATAAAACACAATTAATTTCAGCTATTACAGTTGGCTTCACAGTTCACACTTTAAATTTATTATTTGATGCATTCGGTTTCATATAATAATTATATATCCTTCCTTATAATTAATTATGGTTTGGTACATTTGGTTTCACAATTAGAATTTATGGTTGGATATTATAATTCTAAAAAAAACTATATAATCCGGTTATGGTCAAGTTACTTATATTTTACACATATACATATAATAATTACATAGAAATTAATACAACATAGCAGCAAACATATATACTTTCAGTTTCATATAATAATTATGTATCCTTCCTTATAATTAATCCGGTCATGGTCAATCAAGTTACTTATATTATTAACTACCAGACTTAGCAACCTAGCAATTAATCCGGTTATTTTGTTCTTTGTTTCTTGAATTCTAATCTTGACGTATGCAGTATAATTTATTCCTTTAAATGTAATATTCTTATCTAGGCTTAACTCTATTTAACTTTAATCTTGATGTATGCAGATTGCGGTATAAATAAAACAGATCATTAACTCTGTTTTATCAATTTCATTTACTTAAAGAGCTCTAACTTGATTTGTATACGCTTGTGCACAGATCATCATCAAACATCAAAGCAACATTCAATTTCAGATGAAGCTTCAAAGTTCAAAGTTCAAACTAGCTAGCCAAGCCCGGTGAAGCAATAAAATGATAAATACAATACAAAGTTACAAACCCAACAGTAAGATTGTAAACAAAGAAAAAGATTGCATGCGTTTTCCATTTCAGAATATTAAATTAGATATAAAGAAAGACCAAATTAAATACAAAATTTATGAGAAAGGCATTTGGTATTAACGTTCCAGCAGTGTAATAGAACTGAGTTCATGCGTTTTTCATTTCCCATTTGAACTTAAAGAGAGAGAAAAGATTGCACCTTAGCTCTGCAGAGATAATTATTCGAGAAGGAGCGAATGGCCACAATTAGTCCGGTATGAGTTTTCTGATTCTGTGTGATATAATCTTTACCGGGAGGTTAAGAATTCTCCAAAATTCATTGATAATTCTTTGCCAGGTTCCAGGGGGGCTCCTTCTCTTTTTTGTCGATCGAGCCACTTCGGTTGGGAAGTCAGGTTGCAGGAGCAGCAGTGCAGCTTGCAAGAGCAAGACAACAACAGAGAAGAAGAAAGATTGGAGGTGGAGTTCGTGAAAGACAAGATGCCGATTGTAATTGTTTTGGTTGGGAACTTGAGAGTTGAGTCTGTGAGGAAGAGAAATTAGGGATTTGGTTTTTAGTTTAGTTAGATTTCAGAGAAAAAGAGCATTTATACGTGGGTTGGTGGGTGTACTGTGTAGTTAATGAAAATGAACCGGGTTCAATTTTGAGTCTTTCTTTGACTCGGTGGCTTTAACCCGAAACGGAACACATTGAATCCGGCCGGAACGTTCCGGCTGGAATTTGACCGGAAAATCCGGATCAGGCTGAGATTTTAAGTGAGGTGAAAATTATTTCATTTTGTTTCGCTTTTTGAATTGGTACGAGATGTGTCGGGTATTCTAGTCGAAACGGAACAGAATTGACAACTTTGATAATAATAACTTTCGGGGCAGTTGGGTACCAATTATGGCAGCAACAAATAGATCATCAATCAAAAGAACTGAACGAGAGACACGTGTCCTAGTGCCAGCTAGCTAGGAAGCTGATTTTGACTTAAAAAATGTTCAGTCATAATATAATATTGCAACAGTGTAAGTGATGCCATTGTCCTTGACCAAATGCAATGACCCTTTGTTAAAGGGAGGCCTTAAATTGATATCTTGTCTTTCAAGTCAATCATTGAAACAAGTAATCAATACATACATACATACATGCATGCATGAATACGAGGGAGGAGGAGCTTGCGCACATGATGCACATACATGCATACATGTACTATCTATGTATAGCTACTAGCTAGCCTGAGCAGTATATAATCAAAGTCGGCCTAGTTGGCTGCAGCATTAGAGTTGAAGAAATGGAGGTCTCTCCTCCTTGCCTGCGACTGGTTTCTTCTCTAACCCTTCTTGCACTGGTTTTCTTCCTGGTGCACGCCTGCTACACTGTCTTGCTGAAGTCGGAGAGGATCAAGAGGAAGCTTAGAATGCAAGGCATACAAGGACCACCGCCATCTTTCCTGTATGGGAATCTCCCTGAGATGCAGAAAATCCAGCTGAACACTCTCAAAGCTTCCAGTTTTCAAGCTCCAGATTTCATAGCCCATGACTATACTTCTACAGTCTTCCCGTACTTTGAACAGTGGAGAAAAGAATACGGTATAAGAATCTCTCTCCTCTATTTACTCCTGTCTAGCTACCTGTGATTTTCTCTGCTGATCGACACAAACACACACACACACACACACACACTTATATTGTTCTGAACTTTAATTTGCAACTCATGGAAGTGGCCTTTGTATTTCTATTACATTATGCAATTACGCACCAGTTCAAAAATTATTACCAAATATATAGTTAATGAGGGTCTATATCGTATATAATGTCATTGTCACAGCACTATCTTCACTGTAATTATGATATATATATATTTCCTTTCACACTTCATGTAAAAAATGAATTTCTGTATTCCTGAAGGGCTTCATCTCCCGGTTCATGATCTAGCTACAGGTAGAAATCATCATAAACAATATATATATATATATATATATATATATATATATATGTGTGTGTGTGTGTGTGTGTGTGTGTGTGTGTGTGTGTGTGAGAGAGAGAGAGAGAGAGAGAGAGAGAGAGAGAGAGAGGAGAAATTTAAAAAATAAAACTATCGAACAGTACAAATAAACTATAAAAAATATTAAAAAAATTTAATTTAAAACTAAAAACAATCATTATCACAGTATAATAAATAACTTTTCTCATATTTGCTCGTAAATATCCTCACATGTACATCTTCTATATGGGAAAATGATTATTTTCAGTACATCGACCAGGAAACAATTAATTTTCCCAAGAAATAAACTTGGTGTTTTGTGACTCTCAATAATTAAAATGATTGTTGCAGCAGTCAAATCGAATTGCAAGCTTGCATAGATCCATGTAAAGCTGGCGATGGTGAGGCTCAGGCAGGACTGGGTCAAGTCCAAAATCTCGTGTTTCAAGACCTGGCCCATTTAATAATTGAGCTTGGATGGTTTATTTATGGTTGCCTGAGAAACGTCACTCCTTGTTTTATTCTTGCTAGTATAATATTATTGTGACATGAATAATATTTTTCTCATTTTGAATCATTTTTTTTCCTTGGAAGAAAAATCCAAATATCTTACAATTATGATCATCGATATTCATCCTTTCACTAGGCAACATGGGTTTTTTTTATTTTTATTTTTTAATTATTATTATTATTATTATTGTTAGTATTATAATCATGAGAGCTCTTTCATGCAGGTCCAGTATACACGTATTCAACAGGATTGAGGCAACATTTGTATGTAAATCAGCCGGAGCTAGTGAAGGAGATGAACCAGATGATTTCTTTGGATTTAGGCAAACCTTCTTACTTGACCAAGAGAATGGCGCCTTTGCTCGGAAATGGCATCGTGAGGTCAAATGGCCTTGTTTGGGCTCAGCAGAGGAAAATAGTCGCGCCTGAGTTCTACATGGACAAGGTCAAGGTAACTAAACCATGGAGAAACAGTTCATTTAGCCAGGCCGGTGTTGCTTAGAATATGGAGTCGTGTTTTGTGGCAATATTAGTTTCCGTATTTGTCTAGCAGCAACATTGCTGCGGCCATGGATTAATGTGTTAACTTTCAGGGAATGGTGGGGCTAATGGTGGAGTCAGCTCAGCCATTGCTAAAGAAATGGGAAGAGTGCATTGAGGCCCAGGGTGGCATCACAGCTGATGTTAAGGTAGACGAGGATCTGAGAGAGCTTTCTGCAAATGTCATCTCAAGGGCTTGCTTTGGTAGCTCATATTCTAAAGGCAAACAGATTTTTTCTAAGCTCAGGAGTCTTCAACAAACATTTTCCAATCAAAACATCCTCTTTGGGGTTACTAATTTTGGGTATGCTCTTCTTTTTCTTATGAAATTTATATACTCCATGATGACTTCAGCCATGGTACTAACTCAAGAGAATAAATTGCTGCCGCTGTTATGTATTTTTACTTGTGCAATGTTGAAACAGATTCTTACCAGTGAAGAAGCAAAACAAGATCAGCAATCTGGAGAGAGAGGTCGAGTCACTGATTTGGGAGGCAGTGAAAGAACGTCAACAAGAATGTCAAGAGACAAATTCATCAGAAAAAGATTTAATGCTGCTACTGCTTGAAGGTGCCATCAATGATCAAAGTCTGGGCAAGGATGCATCCAAGAGCTTCGTAGTTGATAATTGCAAGACTATATACTTTGCTGGTCATGAATCAACGGCTGTTGCCGCCTCCTGGTGCTTGATGCTACTTGCTTTACATCCAGAATGGCAAGGTGGTATAAGGAAAGAACTAGCTGAAATATCCAAGGATGGCTTGCTATCTGTGGATTCACTCCATCATCTGAAAACGGTACACTGATAACCATCAAAACTTTAGAAATTCCGACAGTCTCACTGCCTATATATATATATATATATATATATATATATATATATATATAGTTACCATGCATATATACTCCTGCAGGTGACGATGGTGATTCAAGAAGCCCTCCGCCTGTACCCACCAGCAGCATTTGTATCAAGAGAAGCACTTGAAGAAACCCAACTCGGAAAGATTGTTGTTTCAAAGGGCGTATGTTTATGGACGTTGATACCGACATTACATAGAGATCCTGCAGTATGGGGATCTGATGCTAACGAGTTCAAACCTGAGAGGTTCACCTGGGGCGTCTCGAAAGCTTGCAAGTGCCCTCAAGCTTACATTCCGTTTGGGGTCGGCCCTCGCCTGTGCTTGGGCAAGAACTTCGCCATGGTTGAATTGAAGGTTGTCCTCTCCCTCATTGTTTCCAAGTTTAGCTTCACCTTGTCTCCCAAGTATCATCACTCTCCTGCTTATAGAATGATTGTAGAACCCGGAGATGGTGTACAGATTCTCATTCAAAAGATTTGACCATGGCTGCATGAGCTAGCTCCCAGATCGCTTCTAGTAGTGTTCAAGTGTATTTCTAGGCTGCTAGCTACATGTGTGGAAACTGGTCACTGCTTCTAGTGGTTATTTAAATAAGTACAGGTTTGTTTAATGTTTGATGCTTCAGTGTGAACTTCAAATCGAAGGTTCTATATCTACATTCAACAATGAAATGTAAGTTCGATAAAAAAAAATAAAAAAAATAGTGAGTTAACATCACCCTCACAAAATTACCAGATCTTTCAATTTGATTATTTTCCGTGCATATACAGATGCCCGTAACGTACAGAATCTTAAAAATAACTATATAGGCTTGTTTGTTTGCTCTAAAGTTTTTTTTTTAAAAAATAAATTTTAGAAAAGGAAATTATTTTTAATATTTGGTATTGTAATGAAAAATAAATTAGATAACACTTTCCAGTATTTGGTTATGTCATGGAAAATAACTTATTTATGTTTTATTTTTTTCAAGTTTATTAAAATAATGAGGAACAAATCTTATAAATTAAAAAGTTGAATGAGAATGAAATTGATAAAAAATATAATTTCATAAATTATTTCAAATAAAATAAATAATAATCAAAATAATAGAAATCAAATCTAAAAAATAAAAAAAAAACTATTTTTATATTCTAAACTAGGGGTGATTATTTTTTGTTTGGTTTGGTTTTTATTAAAAAAAAATTAACCAAACTGAATTTTTTTTTAAAAAAAACCGAAACTGAACCGAAACCGGTCCAAACCGGCCGGTTTCGGTTCGGTTCAGTTTTTCTGGATAAAAACCAGTTCAAACCGGTTTGGCTCGGTTTTTTCTGGTTTGGCTCTATTTTGACTCGGTTTTTTTTGTTTGACTTGGTTTTTTTTTCCGGTTTTTTCCAGTTCAGTTCGGTTTTTTCTGTTTTAAACTTATAAAACCAAAACAGAACTGCACCGGTCGGCTTTTAAAAATTTTAATCGGTTTTTTTTTACGGTTTGATTTTTTTGATTTTTTTTCTAATTTTCTTAGTTTAATAAGTTTTTTGATTTTTTTACTTACCCCTACTCTATTGGATCTTTCTAATTATTTGTCTAAACTTGACTTAGGTTTTCGGTTCCTCACTTCATAAAACACTGAATATGGGACCCAAAAGAATGATAGATGTTGAACTAAGCTATTAAGCCCAGTGTTTATTATGTCTTGGATTAAGCCCATAGACCACCACTCATTCTGAACAATTTTTTTGGATTTTGTGAATTTAGTTCAAATTAACTCGTGATATGTTAAAAAAAAAACTTTATGATAAACATTACAAATAAATAATTTTAAAATTACATAAAAAATATCTATTTCTAAAGATAAGTAATAAAAAATAAATAAAAAAACAAGAAAATTGTTTTTTTAATTTTTTAAAAATAATATAGTTATCTTTGGGGTAATCCTGGCAGTAGATGTGGTTAAGGTAAGGGATATTGCTCTAAGACAATATGTGTCTTACCGATCTAATTCTATGAAAATAAATTTTTTTCTATGTTTTTATTTTTTTAAAAAAATATCATCTTAAAAAGGACAAAAAAAATACTCCCATAATTTATTTAAAATTAAAAAACCCCAAAAACTATTTTTTGAAAAAAATAAGAAAACTAAAGGACATTGAAATCCTTTAGTTCTCAATCCGAACAAGAGGGATTGGATTTTCCTTATCACTCCGTGCTCCTAAACTTTTCTCGGCGATTGCATGTTTGGAAGTTAAAAATATATATATAAATTTAGAAACAAATTAAAATAAAAAACAAATAAGATGATATACAAGAAAACAAAACAAATCACCTATGCTAAGAATAGAAGATTCAAAAAAAAATAATAAATTTTTTTTTAGCACATTCCATGTTTTCTTTGCCCTTAAATTCTACCTTATAAACAAGGACATTATTAATCATATCATCAATACCATTACTGTTATTATTTATAATATCATTATGAACATTATAAAAATAAAAATAAACATAATAAATTACTAGAAAAAGTCAATCCACATCTATCTCATCATAAATGAGATCATTAAAATTTTCAAGATACTCATCCCAATTAAAAAGTTGTCTCATTTACTCATGCCACTAAAACGGATTGTCAAAATTGACCATGGATTCTATTAGAAAACATCATATAATTTTGTTAACATTGAAAAAATAGTAGCCAATAAAAAAAATTCAATAAAAACCCAATATTAAATAATAAAATTAAAAAAAATTAAAAAAAACAAAAAAAAAGACTCCGGTGCGTGGGTCACGCATGGGTGACCTAACATGCCTAGCCTTAAAAAATCTCAGGCTAATGGGTCTTTCATCTGCTAGCCCAATTTCTAGTTACCATGGCTGGAAAGTTAGGCCATGGATTTTTTTATAAAAAAATTATATCCTTATTTTTTTTTTTTGACAAAAATCACACAAAAAACTTTCTATACATAGTGACAAAATCATTTTTAGTCTCAAATAACCTATAGAAGCCTTAAAAATTCAAAATAAAAAAACTTCTTGAGCTCATATCTACCATTCAAAATGATAGAAGAACAATTAATACTTAAATAAAACTCTTCTCATCAAATGAAATTAGTTAACATCAAAATTAACTTTTTTTATGGTTGAAATTATGTCAACTTAGACTCTCTTCCATAACCAGAATTCAATTACTCTCACACCTCTTCAACTATAAACTGAAAAATAAAAATAAAATAAAATTTTGCATCACGATTAATCTTTTAAAATATTATTGAACCAAAAAGTTATCAAGTCAGAGGATAAATTTTAAACTTTTAGCACAATTTTTCAAACACCAACCCATGGATTGCCATATTAAAAACTCCAGATATTTTTATAATTTTTTTACAATATAATAATGCCATAACATTTGACCAAAAAAATATCCCAACTCTCTTGACTAAAACCCTTGTGCGATAGATGAAGTGGATTTAACTCATCTAAAAGAGCAGTAAGCTCCATCTCCAGCCAATATATTATCGAAGCTAGGGGTGGATTACGCGTGGAGTTCAATGCGTCCCTACTGGAAGACGAAGAAGATAAGAGGATTTGATCTTAGGATAACGCGTTGGATTCTCTAAATGGATCGGTATAATTGACTTTGCTTGTGTGTCCTCCTCGTTCATAAGAACAGCAAGGTCAGCCAGCTGGGATATTCCCTGTGGGTATCATTAATGCTCAAATTGAAAACAGCTTGGAGTAATTAGTGTTTTCTTTTGAATTTTTTTTTAATAATTTGACCTAGATGTTACTTTTTAATACACCAAACTAAGATGAAGTGTTGATTTAGCAATTAAGATATTATTATATTCCTGCAAGGATGATAATACAAATTTAATTCTTAAGAAGCGTACTTATTGGGAGGAGCAGTTACAAATCCCGAACAAGACTAGTCTCACTCTCTAGAAGGGTATAAAGATATCCGAGTAAGAACAACAAACAAAAAATAATGTGATTTTCTTTTCAAAATCATTTTTTTTTTTGGAGAAGTGGCTGAGAAATTCAGTG
The DNA here is from genome assembly GCA_007827005.2 of Populus simonii. NCBI lineage: Eukaryota > Viridiplantae > Streptophyta > Magnoliopsida > Malpighiales > Salicaceae > Populus > Populus simonii. Next base: position 13,745,867 of record CM017482.2, read on the forward strand.
TTTACTTTATAGCGAATAGAATTTCTAGGAATTTATCATTTTTTGTATTTTATTATTTTCTTGTGCTATAAAATATTTTTTGAGGCATTAAGATGTTTTTAAATATAATATGAGGATTTTAATGAAATGGTTATGAGTTTTAATACTATCATTCAACTTAAGTTTTTAAAGATTATTAAAATTTTTTATGAAGATATTTGAATTAATTTAATATTATATCTTCTATTGTAGTCATATAATAAAATAATGTACTAGTAAAATTAATAAATTTCATATGATAAAACAAATTTGATCCATGATAAAAACTAATATGTTTTTTTAGCAGAAATACGCTTATTGTCCTTTTAAATGTAGAGATCAAAATATGTATTAATTTAAGTTGAGGGAATAGATATATTTGAATCAAAATGTATATTAATTTAATAATGAGAATACAATTTTCATAATATTAAATTTAGATTATTAACGCTTGGAAAAAATAGGACTTCTCAGTTAAGCTACTCTCCTTCCACTATTTGATTTGATTTGGGAAAGTAGAATTTTCAAAAAAGTTAGATTCCCAGGAACAATTAAGGGCTGATTAGAAATGTATTGCAAATAAAATTTTATTTTTTGTTTAAAATTATTTTTTTAAATATTTTTAGATTTTTTTGATGTGTTTTGCTATAAAAAAATTATTTTTTAAAAAATAAAAATATTATTTTTATATATTTTTAAGGAAAAAAAACTTTAAAAAATAATTAATATTAAGGGACAATAATATCTTTTTATTTTTCTAATTGAATACTTATACTACCAAGAATGAAAAGACAAATCATCTAATAAGTAATCTAATGGTAAGAGTTTGAGATCAAAGAGTTTTTTTTTTCCTGTGATATCAGGTCCGAACCCTGTAGTTGCTAATTTGATGGCCACTGGAGGGTTACATGGTTGTTAACTTCAGGGTTCGTGAAATTAATTGAAGTATACATAAGCAGGTCCGGACATTCATATTAATTAAAAAAAATAAATAAAAAGGCAGATTCAGCCCAAAAAAAGATTTGGGCAAGTTGTTGATCGTTTTCCCTAAATATCTTTCGTGGCCATATATATAAATTAATGAGATGGGGTTGAGTTGATGATCATGTGAGGGCTTTCTTATCCTTCGTAGCACCCGAGGAAAAAAGATAAACTAAATATTTTCTTTGAATATGTTCAAGGAGTGCTTGTTGATTTTGTTGAAGTCAACTAGCTAGAGCTTATAGAAGTCCAACTACGCTAACTATGGATTAGATCAACTAGCTTAGCTAGTATTGTTCCTGAATTGCATGTGCGGACGTACGCATTGTCGTGCTGGGGCAAGCAAATCTTGACATTTTACAGTGTTCTTGACATTTAAATAAATATTTTTTATTGATTTTATTTTTATTGATTTTATTTTTAACCAGTGTTCTGGGGGAAGCAAAAATAATTGATTTTTTTTTTAATTTCATCATTTGACATTGGGTTATTGAGCCTTGAGCTTCATGATTTTTTTCACTTTTATTTCTATGAGGTTATCTTGACCTTATGTTATGAGTCGCAGGTTAGTCGAGTTAACCTGAGTTGATTTAAGTTTTTTCGATGTTTTTTCTTTAGTTTTGTCTTTTACTATTTAGTTTACTTAAGAGTTGACGTCCATTGTTTTATTCAATTTTTTTTTATACAAGGTTATCCCACTCGCATGACTGAGCCTTAGATTTAGCACACTAACTCAAGTTAGGTATTTTTTTTTAAAAAAATTATTTCTTTTAGTTCTTCCTTCAGTATTTGATCTGTTGGTAATTAAGTTTTGATTTTTTTTTCATTTTTTTATGAGATTATCTGTTATCTTTTATTTTTTGTTATCAAATAAGATTATTGAGATCTTTTTAGAATATTTAAAGAGTATCTTTTTATAATATTAACAAGTTATAATTTTTTTCAATTAATTATTGTCTTTTATTTTGTTTTTTTTATTGTTCGTTGGCTTTTTTTATAGTCATATTATTGAATTAACAAAACTTATTAAACTCATTGGAATTAATAATTTAGATTCTAAATTTTTCTTAATTTTTTAAAATTACTATCATTACCTAGATTTTTTTTAATATTAAAAAAATTAATTCAGTACACGACCCAGCACGGTATAATCTATATAATAGATTGTTAGTCGCAGTCACGCATAGGGAATTAAAAGAAAAGAATGGTGAATGGCCAATGCATCACAAGCTGTGCAATTGAGCTATGAGATAATATATATATATATATATATATATATATATATATATATATATATATATATATATATAGATGAGAAACATCCTTTTATTAATTTATTTGAGAGCAGAAACTTTTATTGCATAGCTAGATTGGCCTTTCTTCGGATGATTAAATTACAGAAGGTAGAATATCCAAGAACGCATGCATGCATATAACGAACATGATGTTATTTATACATCATCAGTTTACACTCATTTGGTGGAAAATTTGAATTTGGCACAATTTGTCCCTACTGACAAAATTGATGAGCTGAATCCCAATTTCTTTGACTGTAGATCGAATTTTAGCATGTTATCCTCCAATTGATAACCACCAATCACTATAGATGGACCTCCAATCCAGTTTGATACCATTGTATTGACCCCAGCATCCATAAAACCCAGGCACCAAAGGTCAACACTTTTCTTCGTAATCCTCACCATAGAATTCGATCCAAAAATCTTCCAAACCACATCTGGTCTATCCAACACAAGATCTATTATTGGTACAGCAGGTCCCATTTGTGTGTTCTTAACAGCACTCGCAGGGTAGCAGACACTGAATGGCTTAACAGGCTTTGTTGTAGTAAGATTGAAAGCAGATGAAGCTGCTTCCTTCAAAAAAGCCAGAATAAAAGCCTTGTAAATAGAACTCTGTAACTTCGTGTATGGCACAACAGTGCTGATCTTGGTCCCAGCAGAACCAGTCTTACCATTAATGGCCAATAGTGATCTGTTCAAAGCCACCACCTTTCCGTTCACTTTCATGGAAGTCAACCCTATATAATATTCAGAAGAGGGTGTGGGTTTATCTGGTTCAGAATCTTTTCCAAACGGGTTCAAAATGAGAGGAGTGTAAAGAAGTGATTTTGAGAGGTCAATCCCTGGCAAAAAATTATAAGGCCCATTGCTACCAAAAAGAGCCACGCCAGGTTGAGATTTGGATCCTGACAAGCAGATGGCAAAACAATTTGGAGAAGAAGAGAAGACTTTATTGATCTGTATCGGAATAGATATATTTGAGTTCCCCAAGCCTGCTAAGCCAGTGACACCTTTAGCCAGGCCTTTGAGAAAACCAGTTCGAGCACAAGAAAAGATGAAATTATTGATCAAAGTAAGAGAACCTTGTGTGTTGGGCAAGGCGAAGGAGTCAATAAGGGCAGTGTTGAGGCCATTAACTTTTCTGTAGTCAACAGGTTTGATGGGGTTATCAGGGAGGAAGAGGAAAGAGTTGTTACCACAATTTGGACTTGGCGGACCGTCGCAAAGGTCCAAGCAAGCATAAGCGCCAAGTAAATTAGCGATGGAACTGTTACAGGGGACATGTTGGTAAGTAGAGGAAGTGTAGTCGTCGCAATTTACCCAGGCGTATGTAGCGCCAAGGTCCAAGAGCAATTTGGTGAGCTTGAGAGGGGTTTGTAGGTATGCAGTGATGACATATTGGCTGGTTGAATGGTCCTTCTGGATCAGTGTTTGGAGGGGAAGAGCTGCCTGAGAAGAGACAAAAGATAGGAAGAAGAAAAGACTTAGAAGAGGGACGGCAAGCTTTGCCATTAACATTTTTGTGTGTGTGTTGAGAGTAGGATTAATTGTGATCAAGCCAATGATGTGAAAATGAGTCATTTATAGAGTTCTTAAACTCGAAGAAATGCATGAAATGAATCTCGTGAAGTCCCCATGAGCTTTAAGTGTAAGTGAAAGCATAGATGGTGGCATATTGTTTAGGAATTAAATAAATCTAGATAAAAACCAGCTGCTTTACCGTACATTGTTTATATAAATAGTCTAGCTATCCTTCTATTTACTTTTTCTTTTTTTAATATCAAAAGTGTGAGAAAGTCATTGTAAAATGGCAAAAGCAAGACAAAGTCATATTTGACCATACTTCAGCCATAAAAAAAAGTTATTTTTATTTTCAACAGGTTTGAGAAAAGTTCAATTGAGTTGGTTTTTTATTTTTATTTTGTTTGGAAAAGTAGATATAAGAGAGATAAAAGGTGATTTTTTTCACAATTTAATTGTATTTTAAAAAAGATTTTAGGGTACTTTGAGTTACCAGATTGATTTATTAAGATGATTAGGATTATTATTAGATGTTTTGATGTATAAATTAGACTGAAAAAAAAAATTAAGTCCAAAAAACCCTAGCTCAATTTTTAAACCACCTCTTGTATGGTCGAAAACTAATCTGGTAGACTACATGTAGTTTGCCTTTATCTTTTTTTTTTTTTATAAAATATATAAAAGTAGATAACAACCCCTGTTTCGTACAAAAAAGAGTCATACGGGCTTGCTCTTGCATGCCCCTATGCGTGACTTTTTTTTTTTCATTAGGCCAGATGCCCTAAGTAAGTTAGATCCAAATTAACATGACTTCTGTTTAGTGAACCCATTATATTTTTTCTCTTTTTTTTAATTAAAATTCAATAAAATAAATAACTTTAAAAGATATTAGAATATCATTTTATTAGATATTCAATTTATTTTTAATTTTTTATGACATCATAGTGTTTTGTTTTTATAAAATTATCAAAAGCTTTTTTCATGTATCCCTTCATGATTTGTCGTTATTTTTTTCTTAAATTTTATCTGTTTTCTTTTCAACATAGGGTTTTTTTTAGTATTTCATGATTACATTAAAAAATAGATTCCAAAATCGTATATTTTTCTTATATGTTCTTTCATCAAAACAATATTTTCTTTTATTAAACTATACTTTTATGATTCTGTTAAATTGTTTACTTCAAAAATAAACTAAACCTAAGACATTGGTACTTGTTAAATATCAAGTGCACTCAACTGATCCGCATTAAGATTTTATATAGAGATTGCTTGTGTATATGTTAAGATCTACCAAGAAACTATGTAAGTGATTCATAAACTTGAAATTACCATATTATCTTGATATGGTCAACCTTAGTTTCATCCATGAAGATTCAGCCAGCCTTGGTTTTACAATGTGTGTGAACTTGATCCAATTCTAGTGGAGGTGGTTTTGGCCTAAATAGGTCAGCCTAAGTTTGGTTGATTAATGGCATCATGAGAGGTATGTTTAGGCTATATTTTGAGTCTTGTATAAGCCTTAATTATGTGTATGGGTTTAGGAATTATTGGGTTTTGATTTGGAAAGGATTAATTAAAGTGTTAGAATCTTTTTCCTAAAAGGATTTATAAAAAATCCTAACCACAAAAGGACTCGTGGGTGGCACTTTTTTGGATGCTTATAGAGGGAGATTTCCTTGTGCAAAAGGGAGTATATTTGTAGTAGCAAAGATTGAATTGATGGGGGAGTTGTTGTGTTTCTTTTGTTTGCAAGGATTCTAAGTATAACTTGGAAAGTTAGAGGCGGTTACCATAGGAAAATCTTTCCCATAATTATTTATCCATATTCAACAAAGGTTCCGTGCAAATTATGCCATGTAGAAGGTAATTATAAGAGGGAGAGATTCCTTGGTATTGTTTTTCCTTATTTTGCCAGGATTTCCTTGTGTACAAGGATTCTCATGGAAAACTATTTAAGGAGATCAAGTCACCCTTATTTTTTTCTAAAATTGAGATGCTCAAAGCCAATAAATAAGATATGAGTATCAACAATTAAAATCATGAATTTCTATGCTTGAGAAAGATACGAAGAGTGACACGACCAAAAGATTGATGTCTTCTCCCAAGTGCAGGAGTGTCGAAGTAATAAATAACCCGGCAAGACCGGGGTCGAACCACAGAGAGGTTAATTGTATAAATTATAATTAATAAAACAACAACAACAACAACAACAACAACAATAATAACAACAATAATAGTAACAATAATAGTAATAATAATAATAATATTAATAGTAATAGTAATAGTAATAATACTCAGTACGTGGCGTTGTTATACCTGAGAATGATCTAAAAGATCGGGTCACAGGTTTCCAGCCTATATACTGAGTTTATGAAAAGATCAAAGAGATATATTATATAATATAAACAGATTTCTTATGCGAATGAACAAGGCAAGACCAACAATGTCAAGATCCTTGATCAAACACAGAGCATACTTAACGTACATAAAATATAACAAGAATGTAAATAATAATAATAATAATAATAATAATAATAATAATAATAATAATAATATTAGTAGTAGTAGTAGTAGTAGTAGCACTAATAATAATAAAGAAGAAGAGGAAGAAATTGATGAGAACTTTGAGATGGAAGATTAATGTAAAGATTAAACGATGATAAAAACAAATGTCAAGGTTAGAGGATCCACCAATGGTATTTCAAACAAGTATAGTATAAACTCTTATTACTCAATTTGGAAACCACACACGAAGGAGGTTCCAATCGGATGATTTGTCATTAATAGCTCATTATAAATTATTAACATGATCATATTAATTATCTTATTTACATAACACCAAACTTTTAAATATTATCAGGAATTCATGATGTTAACTGATGTTAACAACAAATCAAGTTCCTTTCATAGCCCAGGTGTAGGTAATACCATACGGTTGGGCTATGAGAGTGCCAAGCATTTGTTGTACCAAGTGTTATACTACACAAATTTAGATTAACCATTTAACAAGCAAGTTATTAAGAATGAGTAAGATAAAAAGATAAGACATGTTAATATTAAACATTAAGATCCATGTTGAGTTTACACTATACTTGTTTTTACACTATTAGTGTAACCTTTTCACCTTGACATAATAAACTTAGCTAAACATAATGAAGAAGAGAAACATAAATAAACAAAACAAGAACATAAATAAGATACAAGTTAACTAAGGAAAGGAAAAGAAATGAAAAGCATAAACAAGAAATTAATGAAAGCAAAACTTAAGAATTACAAAAAATATAAAGAGAGAAATAAAGAGCATGAACTTGATCTGAACAACCCCTAAATACATGGCAAATGCCTCCTTTTATAGGCCAAAATTCAGAATTATTGATTTGATGACTAATTGTTGAGTGGGTGGCCAACTTTTGACTTTGTGAAAATCCTTATCTTCTTGTCTGAATAAAACGAAAATGCTAGCATCAGAACTGGGTCCACTTGAAAACATGAAAGTTGTAGGAAATTGACTCAGCTTTCCAGGAAAAAAAATAGAGGTGATTTGGACTTCTAGAACTCCAGATATGGGCCAAACACTGAACAGTGTACAGGCTGCATGACAGATTCAGACTTCTCCGTTGTTGCTATAATTTGGACTTGCAAATGGCCTTCTTAGATCTTGATGAAACATGAAAGTTGTAGGCCTATGTCTTACCAAATCTGTGTAAAAATTTGAGATCATTTGGATATCTAGAACTCGAGATATGACCCAATTACCAAACAGTGTTCCAGTTTGGACTGCACCAACATCTCTTTTCTAAGTTTGGCCCTCTCTTTGTCCTTTCAATTTCCATACTTGAACTCATCAATCAATCCTTTGATTTATGTGATAGGCCTGCATTTAAGATGAACATTTACCATATATTAAAGCATTTTATAGTATTAGACTTGTTATTATAAAACATGCTTTAGTTAAGGAGTTATTGATACTTTAAGTGCAAAATGATGATATAAAACCTTGATAAATATGCACTTTTAAGTACTAATCACACCCCCCAACCAGCTTATTACTAGTCCCTAGTAATCAAAGCGTTAAAATAGAAAAACAATTTGCAAATTTCATAAAGCAAGGCATTCATCATTCAACTTCCATTAATCTATCCAGATAAACAAACTCTCATTAAATTCATATATCTGCTCAATGCTTCTTAAACAAGATATTACTAAATCTTTTTTTTGTGCTCTAAATATCAACATATAGTTATGGGGCTTTAATTGGAAGAAAAACAAATTTTTGCTCTAATGTTTAAGGTTAACTTCCTTGGGTTAGGATCATTATCTTTTTTTTTTTTATACACATATAACTTAAAACACAATGCATCTTTAACCCATGTAACGAGCTTTCGGCTAATGACTCCCAAACCAGTTGGTCTTAGGGCATTAGGTGTTGAGACACCCCTACGAGCTTAGTAACTCGGGTTGCAGATACTGATATGTAGATAGTGCAATGTTTGATTCCCTTAAGCTTTTCTCCTCAACTCATATAACAAACGTTGGGCCAATAGCTACCAAGTCAGTTGACTTTAGGGTATTAAGTGTTAAAACACCCCTTCGGGCTTAATTGCTTAGGTTAGGGAGGCTACGAAACCAAACTTATCTATCTTTTTTTTTTTTATTATTATTATTTTATATATATATATATATATACTATCCCTTTCCCTTAGTTGTTACCTTTAACAAAAGAACATAAATAATGTAATAATCCAATGTGCAACCCACAATCATATGTTAAAGTGTGTGTGTGAAAATGAAGATTTAAAAATACTTGTTAAATGAGCATATGAGCAGAATCAAGTGCTAACAATACGAGAGTTTGTAAACCTGAATATTTCAAGAAGTATTCTGATAGACCTTGTTAAGAATGTTTACTAAGATGCGTCTCAAGAGTCACTTTAACAAAAGAACTCCTTTTACTCTGCCATCCTAGTAACAACAGTTTGGCAAATAGTTTATGAAATAGAAAACACAGTTTTTTTTTTAATATATCAACTACTACCCTTTCCCCCCAACCAAAATGAGACATTGTCCTCAATGTCTTAAGGTAGAAAGATAGAGTATAGAAGACATCACCTGAAATAGCGAACACGGACAAACCTGAAACACACTTAAAAAAAAAACACAATAATAAAACCAAAAGACGCAAATATTTACAAACGCAGGCTCAAATCCAATCTAATCTTTTTACGGCTTTCCTTAGTTGACCAATTTATACGACTCATGGAAGGATTAATTACAGGGATGAAAGATTGTAGTTGGTCAATCAATTGTTCAGCAGTAGCAGCAGAGATTATGATTTGTCGTGCTGAAGATGTTAGAAATTCCTGTTCCACAGCATGATCAAGAAAAGACAACAACTTATCATAAAAACCATTAACATTTAACAAACCTATGGGTTTATGGTGAATGTGTAGTTGGGCCCAAGAGGAAATATGACAGATCTCTTCCAATGTGCCCAGACCACCTGGTAAGGCAATGAAGGCATCAGCATGGTTAAACATTGCATTCAGTCGATCAGACATTGTGGGGACCTGTAATTCCTCTCCAATTGTTTTTCCAATGATGTCCCCTTGTGCTAAAGTTTTGGGGACTACCCCCAAAACTTGACTACCTCCTAAAAATGCAGCTATTGACACTCCCCCCATTAACCTAAGGCTGCCTCCTCCATACACTAAATGAATCTTTCGCTCAGCTAGTACCTGACCAAGATGATTTGCTGATTTTAAAAACTCCTTTTCTTTCCCAGGACTGGATCCACCGAAAACACAAATATTGTTTATGTGATTACTTGAGGAACCTGCCATTTCTACACACTTCTCTATTTGATGAATGTATGGGTTGAGTAGAAATGAAGGGAAGGAAAAGAAGAATTTATAGATGAGAAATTGAAAATACAATCATACCACCTATATATAGGCCAGCCGTAGTCTCACTCTCTTTCTCTCTCTTTATTTATTTATTTATTTTGAAAAAGCATGTGTATGTACAGGTAGTTATGATTGTGGCTCACATTTTTCCTTGGTTTTACGTCCAAGAACGGCTTAAACGCCCTCTATGGGTCGGGGATAGGCTTCCCATCCAGTTTTCTTAAAAACTGGCAAACAGGGTCTTTTTAGTCAGATTCCCAAGACTAAGTTGAGCATGTTCTTTATGGAATTGTGGTCATAAATCATGAATTGCACGATGCACATCTCCACTAGGGTGCGTCTCAAGAGTCAATAGAAGATTATCTAAAGACCCCTTACTCAGGCCATCCTTAATGAATTGTATTTTATCTTCACGGTTTACAGATACCATTCCTAAAGAACGACATGTCGCATTACAAGTCCATCTGGCACATCGGTGACAGACTTTCAGTCGTTTTGCACGACGTTTCTTTGCAAAAGTGCTCTTACCTGTTCCAGGCATGTATGAAATGAAAGAATTGGAGGACTCACCTGATAATCGGACCTTTGCTTCAATTAGCCAACAAATATCTTCAGGAATTCCATGGTTCATTAACAACCTCAATCTTTCACACCTAGCACGGTAAATTTTTGTAATCGCATTCTGAGGCAGAACGGGAAAATACTTTTTCAATTTTTCAAGAGTGGTGTCCATTTTCAACTGAGAATTGGGGGAGAGATTCAAAAAAAGCAAAAAGAGCAAAGAATTGCACAAATATATACACAGATATCAGTTATCATGGGAAACTGAAAGAACCGATTTAAGAGTCACGGAGTACTGTTATCCGCCATTTGACCGGGGTGAGAGACTAGCAAAACAAAAGTCACACAAAAACCATGTGAGAAAAAGAATCAATCTTTATATACAGGATCACCCAATTCAATAGAGTCATTTTCAACTGAAAAATTGTCAAAATAAACTTTCAAACGATGGCCATTTACCTTGAAAACATTACCATTCTTTGGATTTTTGATATCACAGGCCCCATATGGATACACATGTTTCACAATAAAAGGACCGCTCCATCTTGATCTTAGTTTTCCAGGAAATAAATGGAGTCGAGAATTATAAAGCAAGACTTTTTGACCAACATTGAATATTTTTCTCAGTATTTTCTTGTCATGAAACTTTTTGATTCTTGCTTTATGAATTCTTGAATTGTCATATGCATCATTTCTTATTTCCTCAAGCTCATTTATTTGCAATTTTCGTAGCTGACTAGCATCATCAATGTTTGAATTGAAAGCTTTAATAGCCCAACAAGCTTTATGTTCAATTTCCACAGGCAAGTGACAAGGTTTTCCATATACTAGTCTATACGGTGACATACCTAATGATGTTTTATACACAGTTCGATAAGCCCAAAGTGCATCATTAAGTCTTAAAGACCAGTCTTTTCGATTAGGGTTCACCGTTTTCTCTAAGATCTGTTTGATCTCCCTATTAGCAAGTTCTACCTGTCCACTCGTCTGAGGGTGATAAGGGGTGGCAACTTTGTGTGTGATTCCATATTTCTTCATTAAAGACTCAAATGGCTTGTTGCAGAAATGTGTTCCACCATCACTTATCATGGCTCGAGGGATTCCAAATCGACTTAAAATGTTTTCTTTCAAAAACTTTGTCACTGTTTTGTGATCATTGGTTCGACTTGGAATTTCCTCTATCCATTTTGAAACATAATCTACTACGACCAATATATACAAGAAACCAAATGATGGAGGAAAGGACCCATAAAATCTATACCCTAACAGTCAAAGATCTCAATGACAAGAATAGGATTTAAAGGCATCATGTGACGTTTTGAAATAGATCCCAACTTTTGACAATTTTCACAAGTCTTGCAGAATGCATGTGAGTCTTTGAACATGGTGGGCCAGTAAAATCCACTTTGTATGATTTTTGTAGTTGTCTTTCTTGATGAGAAATGACCCCCACATGCCTCAGAATGACAAAATTTAATGACACTACTTACCTCATTGTCAGGAATGCATCTTTGAAATATTTGATCAGGACAATATTTGAATAAATAAGGGTCATCCCAATAAAAGTTCTTCACTTCGTTCAAGAACTTTCTTTTGTCTTGGGTACTCCAATGAGCTGGCAATTGTTCTGAAACAAGAAAATTAACAATTTTAGCAAACCAAGGCATTGTAGAGACAGAAAATAAAGATTCATCAGGAAAATAGTCATCGATTGGTGTGATGTCAGATCTCGAATCGGTTGTCAATCTTGACAAATGATCTGCGACAACATTTTCGGTGCCTTTCTTGTCTTTGATTGTATCAAATTCTTGAAGTAACAAAATCCACCGCACCAATCTAGCCTTAGAATCTTTCTTCGAGAGAAGATATTTCAATGCTGCATGATCACTAAAAACAACAACAGGTGAGCCAACAAGATAAGATCTGAACTTGTCACATGCAAATACTACTACAAGTAATTCTTTTTCAGTGGTAGTGTAATTCATTTGAGCACTATTTAAAGTTTTACTTGCATAGTAAATCACATAAGGTTTCTTATCTTTTCTTTGTCCCAAGACAGCACCCACGACATAATCACTAGCGTCACACATTATTTCAAAAGGTAGTGACCAATCAGGAGGTTGAATGATAGGAGCAGAAGTAAGCAAGCTTTTAAGTTTAACAAAGGCTTTTTCACATTGTTCAGTCCATTCAAAAACATTTTCCTTTGTTAGAAGGTTACATAATGGTTTAGATATTACACTAAAATCTTTGATGAACCTTCTGTAAAAACCAGCATGTCCTAAGAATGATCTAACATCTTTAACAGATTTTGGTGTTGGTAAGTTGGCAATTAACTCGATTTTAGATTTGTCAACCTCAATTCCTTTCGATGAAACAATGTGACCAAGTACAATGCCGTTTGTTACCATAAAGTGACATTTTTCCCAATTCAGTACAAGATTCTTCTCTTCACACCTGTTCAAAACCTTTTCCAAGTTAGTTAAACAATCATCAAATGAATCACCAAAAAACAGAAAAATCATCCATAAAAATCTCAAGAAAACGTTCAACCATATCACTGAATATGCTAAGCATGCATCTTTGAAACTTGGCTGGTGCATTACATAACCCAAAAGGCATTCTTCGATATGCAAAAGTACCAAATGGACATGTGAAAGTAGTCTTCTCTTGATCTTCCAATGCAATTTCAATTTGATTGTAACCTGAATAGCCATCTAGGAAACAATAAAATTCATGACCTGCAACTCTTTCTAGGATTTGATCCATGAAAGGTAAAGGGAAATGATCTTTTCTAGTCATTGAATTAAGTTTCCTATAGTCAATGCACATGAGCCAACCAGTAATAGTCCTAGTTGGAATTAACTCATTTTTCTCATTTGTTATCACAGTGACTCCAGACTTTTGGGGTACAACTTGGGTAGGACTTACCCATTTGCTGTCAGAAATAGGATAAATGATTCCATTATCTAGAAGCTTAATGACTTCATTTTTCACTACTTCTTTCATATTAGGATTAAGTCTTCGTTGCATTTCTCTAGATGGTTTAGCATTTTCCTCTAAATAAATCCTGTGTGTGCAAATCAAAGGACTAATTCCTTTTATGTCAGCTATGGTCCATCCTAATGCATTTTTATGCATTTTCAGAGTCTGTAATAACTTACCTTCTTGATGTGCATTAAGTTTGGAAGAGATTATTACCGGAAAAGTTTCATTTTCTCCCAAAAATGAGTATTTGAGATTGAATGGTAACGGCTTCAAATCAGGTTTTGGTGGTTGAACACTTGAAGGTATGGACTCAATTGATTGTGGTGGCAATTCTTCAATTTGTGGTCTCCAATTACATGCCTTTGCTTCTTCCTGAAAATAAATCATTTGCAACTCGTCAGGTTCATCAATCTCAGTTTCACTAGAAGTGGTTTGAAATTGATCATGAACTAATTTTTCAATAAAGTCCACTTTCTGTAAATCATTATCATCTCCAGGTTGCTTGCAAATGTTGAAAATATTCATCTCAAATGTCATGTTTCCAAATGATAGCTTCATCAGTCCATTCCTACAATTAATCAATGCATTAGAAGTTGCAAGAAATGGACGTCCTAAAATAACAGGAATTGAATTACATGCTTCAACAGGTTGTGTATCCAAGACAATAAAATCTACAGGGTAAATGAATTTATCAACTTGTACTAACACATCCTCAATTATCCCTCTAGGCACTTTTACAGATCTATCAGCAAGTAAAAGAGTTACAGAAGTTGGTTTTAACTCACCTAGATTGAGACTTTGAAAAACCGAATATGGAAGTAAATTCACACTAGCTCCAAGATCAAGTAAAGCTCTTTCAATTTTATGTTCTCAAATAAAGCAAGAAATTGTAGGACAACCAGGGTCTTTATATTTCAAAGCATTATTGTTCTGAAGAATAGCACTTACTTGTTCGGCTAAAAATGCTTTCTTTTTCACATTCAGTTTTCTCTTCACAGTGCATAGATCTTTCAAAAATTTAGCATAGGAAGGTACCTGTTTAATAGCATCCAACAAAGGTATATTGATCCTTACCTGTTTGAAAGTTTCAAAGATTTCAGAATTGTGATTGACTTTCCTTTGTTTGCTCATGGCATGAGGAAATGGAAGTGCTGGCGGAGAATCAGTCTTTTCTTTACAATGTTTAGATTCAACCCCTTCCTTACCCTCAGAGATTGACTCATCATCTTTCTCACAAGGTTCAAGAGTGGGTTTTTCAATAACCTTACCACTGCGAAGAGTGATGACTGATTTGACTTGATCCATGTGTTGGCTTCCGGAACTACTTGCATTTGCATTGTATTGCCCCTTTGGATTTTGTTGTGGTTGAGATGGAAATTTACCTTTCTCTTGAAAACTGAGAGCAGATGTGAATTTTGCAAGAGCATCTTTAAAATTTGTCATACTTTGAGCAAGTTGAGTGTTGATTGTCTCTTGCTTTTCAATGAATGCATGCAATGTTTCCTCAAGATTTCTTCTAGGAGGTGGAGCATAAGGAGGTGCATATCCATGAGAATTTTGGAAATTATGGTGTGCTTGAAATGGTGGCTGTGAAGTTTGTGCATTGTTGTTATCACTCTTCCAACTGAAATTCGGGTGATTTCTCCAACCAGGGTTGTATGTTTGCGAGTATGGGTTATGATTGGGCCTTTGGAAACTGTTTAAAGCATGGGCTTGTTCATGGAGGCATTCCTTGAAAGAAGGTAAAGTTGGACAATCATTGGTTGCATGTTCATTTGTTTCACAGATTTGACACACAATGTCTTGAATAGATTTTAATTGACCACTCTTTTTCAATTCTAGTGCCTCGACTTTTCTAGCTAAAGATGTAAACTTGGCTTGGAGGTCATGATTTTCCCTAAGGTTATACATACCTCCACTAGATGTATGAGGTTGGGTTTTACTTGGTGCCTCATAAGTGCCTGTAGTGTCCCAATTTTGCACATTTTCAGCTAGCAAGTCTAGGTACTCCATTGCTTCATTAGGGTCTTTATCTTCAAAAGTTCCATTGCACATCAATTCAACCATTTGCCTATCTTTAGGTGCTAATCCTTCATAAAATTGTGAAACCAATCTCCATGTTTCAAAACCATGATGAGGGCAAGTATTAAGCAAGTCTCGATACCTATCCCAACATTGGTAAAATGTTTCACCTGGTTTTTGAGTGAAAGTGGTGATTTGTCTTTTGAAAGAGTTGGTTCTGTGAGATGGAAAAAAACTTCTTTAAAAATTATTGTTGCATTTCATCCCAAGCACGAATGGATCCTGACCTAAGATTTTGTAGCCATGTTTTAGCTTTATCTTTTAATGAAAAAGGAAAAAGCTTTAATCTAATGGTATTCATGCTACAATTTAAGTCATTATAGGTGTTACAAACTTCAAATTCTCTCAAATGCAAGTATGGATTTTCTAGATCTAAGCCATGAAAAGAAGGTAAAAGTTGAATAATGCCTGACTTAAAATTAAAATGGGATGCATCAGGAGGGAAAACTATGCATGAGGGTGCACTTGTTCTTGCGGGATTCATGTGGTCTTTAAGTGTCCTAACACGGTTATTCTCATTATTCTCATTATGAAGTGACTGGTTATCTTCTTCGGCCATATTTTCTGAAAATGATGAGGATACCCTAAAAAGTCTACCACTTAATGTACGTGACCAAACACTCATGCACGTGTAGAAAGAGAATAAAAGGAAGAAGAAAACAAAAGAAAAAGAAACAAAACAAAAGAAACAAAGTTAGATACAAGAAAAGTGAAAAGAGAAAACAAAATAAATACTATAATTTGTACAAGAATTTACCTCCCCGGCAACGGCGCCAAAAACTTGACACGACCAAAAGATTGATGTCTTCTCCCAAGTGCAGGAGTGTCGAAGTAATAAATAACCCGGCAAGACCGGGGTCGAACCACAGAGAGGTTAATTGTATAAATTATAATTAATAAAACAACAACAACAACAACAACAATAATAACAACAATAATAGTAACAATAATAGTAATAATAATAATAATATTAATATTAATAGTAATAGTAATAGTAATAGTAATAATACTCAGTACGTGGCGTTGTTATACCTGAGAATGATCTAAAAGATCGGGTCACAGGTTTCCAGCCTATATACTGAGTTTATGAAAAGATCAAAGAGATATATTATATAATATAAACAGATTTCTTATGCGAATGAACAAGGCAAGACCAACAATGTCAAGATCCTTGATCAAACACAGAGCATACTTAATGTACATAAAATATAACAAGAATGTAAATAATAATAATAATAATAATAATAATAATAATATTAGTAGTAGTAGTAGTAGTAGCACTAATAATAATAAAGAAGAAGAGGAAGAAATTGATGAGAACTTTGAGATGGAAGATTAATGTAAAGATTAAACGATGATAAAAACAAATGTCAAGGTTAGAGGATCCACCAATGGTATTTCAAACAAGTATAGTATAAACTCTTATTACTCAATTTGGAAACCACACACGAAGGAGGTTCCAATCGGATGATTTGTCATTAATAGCTCATTATAAATTATTAACATGATCATATTAATTATCTTATTTACATAACACCAAACTTTTAAATATTATCAGGAATTCATGATGTTAACTGATGTTAACAACAAATCAAGTTCCTTTCATAGCCCAGGTGTAGGTAATACCATACGGTTGGGCTATGAGAGTGCCAAGCATTTGTTGTACCAAGTGTTATACTACACAAATCTAGATTAACCATTTAACAAGCAAGGTATTAAGAATGAGTAAGATAAAAAGATAAGACATGTTAATATTAAACATTAAGATCCATGTTGAGTTTACACTATACTTGTTTTTACACCATTAGTGTAACCTTTTCACATTGACATAATAAACTTAGCTAAACATAATGAAGAAGAGAAACATAAATAAACAAAACAAGAACATAAATAAGATACAAGTTAACTAAGGAAAGGAAAAGAAATGAAAAGCATAAACAAGAAATTAACGAAAGCAAAACTTAAGAATTACAAAAAATATAAAGAGAGAAATAAAGAGCATGAACTTGATCTGAACAACCCCTAAATACATGGCAAATGCCTCCTTTTATAGGCCAAAATTCAGAATTATTGATTTGATGACTAATTGTTGAGTGGGTGGCCAACTTTTGACTTTGTGAAAATCCTTATCTTCTTGTCTGAATAAAACGAAAATGCTAGCATCAGAACTGGGTCCACTTGAAAACATGAAAGTTGTAGGAAATTGACTCAGCTTTCCAGGAAAAAAAATAGAGGTGATTTGGACTTCTAGAACTCCAGATATGGGCCAAACACTGAACAGTGTACAAGCTGCATGACAGATTCAGACTTCTCCGTTGTTGCTATAATTTGGACTTGCAAATGGCCTTCTTAGATCTTGATGAAACATGAAAGTTGTAGGCCTATGTCTTACCAAATCTATGTAAAAATTTGAGATCATTTGGATATCTAGAACTCGAGATATGACCCAATTACCAAACAGTGTTCCAGTTTGGACTGCACCAACATCTCTTTTCTAAGTTTGGCCCTCTCTTTGTCCTTTCAATTTCCATACTTGAACTCATCAATCAATCCTTTGATTTATGTGATAGGCCTGCATTTAAGATGAACATTTACCATATATTAAAGCATTTTATAGTATTAGACTTGTTATTATAAAACATGCTTTAGTTAAGGAGTTATTGATACTTTAAGTGCAAAATGATGATATAAAACCTTGATAAATATGCACTTTTAAGTATTAATCAAAGTGCGATAACACTTTATTTTCTATTAGGAAGTGGTTTTGACTATAAGGACTTTCTTAAGCAAGGAAAGATGATCTTGGGAGCTAAGTTAATTATTGTAATGGTTAGATCATTTGTTTGGACTATTGTTGTTCTTAGTTAAGTATTTTTAGGGATTTTAATTTTAGTTTAGGACTTTGTTTTACTTTGGGTTTGTTTTGACCCACAATCAGTGTTTTAGTACTGTTTTAGGCATCGGGCTTGTCTTAGATGATTATTAGTTTAAGCCCATTGATTTGAAACCCAATAAATATCCATTAGAGTTATTTAGAAGGATTATATATGTTTTTTCATGGCTGTTAGATTTTGATAGTCTCTTATTATTGAATAATTTAGATATTGCTTGGTGAAATCATGTTCTTTGCTGGGACAAAGATAAACAACTAACTTAATAAGGTATAACTAACCTTGTGGTGTCTTTGCATACTTTAGTTTCTTGCTTTGCTATAAACAACGAGTTCAAGTTCTTTTCCAATATTTTTAGTTCTTAGGTATAGGTTATCTTTAGGTCATGGACTTTATCCAAACCTCAATTTCAGCTTTCTTGGGTTGTTTATCTACTTCCTTGTGAGTTTTAGGATTGTTGCTCTAAAGGTTTGCATCAGTTGGTATCAAAGCTAAACTCTAAAAATTAGGCTATACCTTTATGAAATTTTTATTTTTATATTTTGCTTTAAATTTCTCTATGATTTCAATCTTCTACTCCTTCTTTTACTTACAACATTTGCTATTACAAAAAAAAAGGTGTTGTTGATTTCATTACTTTCCCTACAAATCAGTAACACTAAAAAAAAGAAAGAAGAGATGTTAAAAAGCTAAAGATTTAGTTTTGTCGCAAAAACACTAATACAAAGGAGAATAAATCAAACCAAATTGGAATCATTTCAAAATTGATATTCTAAGATTTTTGGGTTCAATAACATCAAATATTAAATTTGGGGTCATTTGGACGTTATGTGGTTTGCATTTCAAATTCGGGTATTAAATTGCGTCAACGAGCCTAATCTACATCAATTTATAAAACATGGTTTGCTACTATTTAAATCGACCTAATTAGTATGCTTAAGTTAAATTTGAGATATTTGGGTGTTGATAAATTCATTTTCATTAGTTTTGCATTTGATTTATTCCTTGTCTTAAAAAAACATTCACATTTCATACGATTCGTTTGCTACTTATGAAATCATAATCGTAGTTTGTCTTTGTTTATTTTCATATATTTCTTGGTTTTTGAGTCATTACACATATTTGGATTGCACTACTAAGTTGTTCTAATTGGTTGTGTTTAATTTCAGTTTTAAAAGGGCTAAAAGAAGAGCCTAGAGGAAACATGCGTAGTGAGTATATCAGAGTAAAAAGTATAATTATATAAAACACGAGAAGAGTATAAATATGTGAGGGAGTGAGTGAGGAAATAATACTTTTATCAAAACATATGTTGCATATTTAAAGATATCGGACAACACCAACACTACACCACTAATTGAAAATCAGGCTCTTTAAATTCAAGCCTTAGCATAACAGATAGAAAGGATGACCATGGTAAAAAAATTTTTGGAGGATAAGATAGAGAGTAGAGATAGACGCGATGCTAAAATTTATAGTTTGCAAAATAGGGCTGATCAAAGTTGAAACAATGTTAGGAGGTGTAAAAATTTTGTTAGTCTCGATGTTAACGATGATTTTGATGAGATGGGTGATGAGAATTATGATAATGAATCTTTAGGCCATGGAAAACAGTTTAGGAAGTCTAGAAATCATAGGCACGAGGGAATTAGGAAAGATGGGCAATTCATCCAATGAGATGTCTTGGGTAATTTCGGGTGCCATGATAGGGTAGATTGGAGTTTGGGTAGCATTAAGATGAAAATTTCTTCATTTTAAAAGAAAAATGATCTTGATGCATATTTAGTGTGGGAGAATAAGATGAGGCTTATATTTGATTGTTATAACTATTTGAAGGGTAAGAATGTTAAGCTTGTTGTATATGAGTTCACGGACTATGCCATTGTGTGGTAGGAACAACTTGTGTTAAATCACAGAAGGAATCCTGAAAGGTTTGTTAAGACTTGGGAGGAAAAGAGGACTATTATGAGAAAATAATTTATCCTTAGTCATTATTATAGGGAATTATACCTAAAGTTGTAGTGTTTGAGTTAAGATACAAAGAGTGTTGATAAGCACCACAAAAAGATAAAGATTGCGATTATTCATACTAATATAGTGTAAGATATAAAGGTCATTATAGTTAGGTTCTTGAATGGGTTGAATCGCAAGATTGTGAATATTATGGAGTTAGAGGATCTAGCGCACATTAAAAAATAGTGAGATAACTCAAGCATAAAGGTAGTTAACGATACAAGCCAACCATTAGATTCATCATCTCCATAATAGTAAGATTCCTTCATGTTACACGCATTATTATTATGTCTATTTACATATCTTGCACCATAATGAAAGATTCATTTAGACAATAAGGCTCGAAATATGTTGGCCAATCTAAGCTCACAACTAAATAAATTCTTCACATTGAATTATTGTAATGGCCAACCTAAGTTCATAACTAAAGAAAAAAAACATTATGTTTTTATGACAAACAATATCCATTATGATCAGAAATATTTGTCAATTTAAATGATAATAACATTGATATCTTTTCTAATGATTGACATACATAAGAAAAAAACATTGTAAGAGCATCTCCAATGGAGAAGCTAAATGGATAGCTAAAAATAAAAAATTAATATTTTAGCTTTTCTTTGCTTGTTTTGCACACTCTAAGGGGAAAGCCAAACAAAATGCTAAAATGACTTTTCTCTCCCACAAATGCTATTCCTACATATCTCTTCAAAGAGCCAAAACCAACAAAGGGGGGCCACTAAAAAAATAAACCAATTAAATATAGCCATGTAGAAAAAAAAATAACATCAAATTTATTAAGAAATAATAAGACACTTGTTTCTTCCACTCCAATATAAATGGCTCTTTAAATAGCTTTTTTCCATTGGAATAGATATGGTAAAAAAAGCTATATTTACACTATTCAAAATGCTATTTTATTAATTTAGCTTCTTAAAATAGCATTTTGCATTGGAGATGCTCTAATGCTTGAGGAGATACTTGTTAAGTTGGTGTTTACAAAGATGCATAAATGCAATACAATAAAAAAAAGAAAAAAAAAGGGAGATGGTAAATTTGGGACTGCTAGAGAACAAATTGCATGTTTTGATTCAAAGATTAAAAAACAAAGCAAATGTTAAAGTATTTCAAAAACCATGTTTTTAAATTGGAAGAAAATACTTTTCTTACTTTTCTATTAAAGGAACGAGAGATGTACAACATATATATATATATATTTTGGAGAAGAGGAAGGTTTTTTTTTTTTTTTAATCTAAAATAAATAGAGGGATAAGGTTTCTCTTTTAGGGAGATAGATGGGATCTAATGTGCCCTTTTTTTTTTTTTTTTTTATGGTTTTGGGTTGCTTAAGGGTGGCCGCTTGTGATGATTTAATTAGTGGTGGAAAGGAGAAGGGCCGTGTGCGGTGGCTGGTTTGAAAATGAGGGTTTGTTGTGTTTGTGTGTTGTTTGGGTAGTATTTTGGCTAATAAATCAAATGCCAGATGAGGGCTGCTATACTGTCTCCTTTTTCTTTGTTTTTGCTGAGAGAGTGAGGGAGCTTTTTCAATGGTTGTTTTTCTATTGTGGAGAGGTTTTCATTGCGAGATACCAGAGAGAGAGACAAGAGTTTTTGTGTCTCCAGTCTGAGGGAAAGAGGAAGACGAGAGGTTGTCATGGAAACCTATGAATAGGGAGTTAATCACGTTTTTTTGTTTTTTTTAAATTTTAACTGGAGCTTGATAAATAATTGGGAGCAATCAATCCGACTCAATTGCCATAAATTCCATTTTTCATTTCAATTGTATCCTTAATTAAATCAATTTAGACTATTAAATTTAATTAACCACTTTTTACAAATTCATCCTTAGCTCTAAAGAATTATGCAATTTTAACCAGCCAAACTCATATTCTTTAATATTTCTAATATTAGCTAAATTAAAGTCAAATTAAGTTCTTCTTTAATTTCTCTTCCAATAAATCTCCATTTGTAACCCAAATCATTCTTGCATTTAATTGAACTTTCCTAACTTAATTTTTGATTTGTAAAACTCATTTATTGGTCCAATTTTGCCCCAACTATATTATTTGTTTTCATTATTTGTTTAAACTCTTTTTTTTGAATTTTTTTATGATTATTTCTAACTTAATTTGACACACAAAAATAATGAAAAAAGATGAAATGATTACAATTGACAAGATACACTTTTTTTGGCATTCTTCTAATTTTTTTTTTAATTATAAACAAAAATTGGTGTAAAAAATTAGTTAGGACACAATTTAATCTTACTACTAGCAAAACATGTCAGCAGGGATAGAGAACTCTATTGATTAATTTCTAATTATTATAAAAAATAAAATAGAAAACCAGAATTCAGGATTTGAGGAGCCCATCTTTTCTAAAAAGGTTAAGGGTCCTGCAAATGTTTGTAGATTCTGGCGATGAGGTACGGATGCATTCTAGTACTCAACAAAAAAACATAGGATAACCGCAGGTTCAGGTGCTGCCCTCGTATTGTTTCTACCATACTGGGGTCCTTTACATGGTTTGTGTGGTCTTAAATGGAGTTAGCCTCAGGCCACATGGTATTAACAACCCGACCACTTCATTAATTTAGAATAAACTCTTTGAAACTAATTAGATTATGAAAACAGATTGGTGGAATAAGCCTAATCTATAGGCCATTATGATAAATTATGTGCAAATTCTCTGCTTCTCCGTTTCCTTTCTTTAGTTAGGTGTTGTGCGGTAAGATCTATGTAATATTTCGCTTGCACGCCAAGCTTTATGATGGCTAATTGATCCTATAGAAACTTGGATTTAATGTTCAGTTCTGTAAAGCATGAATGAAAAACTGCCCGCCAAAAGAATCAATTTCTTTCGCAGAGAAGGTCGCCATAGAAAGTCTTGCTGAAAGTGGCGGGTGGAGTATGTGAATTAGCTGCAACCACTCCATGAACTTTCCTATCTATGTTGTTTGGTTAACGTTGTCAGCTTTCCATGCTGTCCTTCTCTTTTTCCTTCTTTTCAGGAAAAACCTCGCCATCTTTTCTCCTGAATTTTGTTTAAGCACTCAAAATTTAAGCTTTTCCCACTGTTTTCCCAGATCCAGTATATTCGAAAGAGGGCTTTTATTTTTTTATGTCAACTGTCGTCGATCCTGGCAGTTATACCCCAACTTTCACGGCGAGTTGAAAGCGGTGTGTTTTCTTGTTTCCTTTCCTTTAAGGTGTTATATGTGATTTCAAGGACTGTTGTGAACTGTTAAATTAATCCAGATTAACACAAAAGAAATACAAACATAAAAGAGAGGCGGCTAGAGTTTTCATTAATCTGTTTATTCTAAAGTGCTTAAATTAACATAAATACAAAGAGATTATATATACGTTAAACTGAAAATATTATTCTACCCTTAATAAATAAAACAAAAATAAATGTATTATTTAACATCTCCCCTCAAACTCACGATGCGGCAGCTACAAGCATTGAGAATTTGCTAACTAAAAAACAAAAATGAGAGATGGAATGCGACTTGGTAAAGAAATCTGCAATCTGCAAGGAAGAAGAAACAAAAAGCAAAGTAATGGTGTCATGCTTCAGATGATGACAAGTAAGATGACACTCGATCTTAATATGCTTAATTCGCTAATGAAAAACCAAGTTGTGAGCAATCTGAATAGAACTCTGGTTGTCACAATACATAGGAGTAGGATGAGAAAGGGAAACTCCTATATTAGCAAGTAACCAACGTAAGCAAACAATCTTCTTAGTAGTAGATGTCATAGCACGATATTCTGCTTCAGTTGAGGATTGAGAAACAATAAATAATTTTTTACTCTTCCAAGAAATAAGAGAATCACCTAGAAAGATTCAGAAACCGGTAACAGACTTACGATTTGTGGGATCACTACCATGATCAGCATCAAAGTATGCAAGCAGCTCTAAGAAAGAGGTGGATGGAAGTAAAAGACTCAAAAAGACTGTACCTCAAAGATATCGCAAAATACGAAGAACAACTACCCAGTGAGCAGTAGTAGGAGAAGAAACAAACTGACTAACAACATGAACAACATATGCAATATTTTGGATGAGTAATGGTGAGATATACCAAGATCCCAACAATAGTATGATATAAAGTAGGACCTGTTAAAGGTAAACCATCAGAAGAAGAATACCTTGCGTTAACCTCAATGGAAGTATCTATAGTCTTGTTATCATCTAGTCTAGCCCGCTCAAGAATATTTGCAACATATTTTGATTGAGAAAGAAGATAACCTCTTGGTGAGGAAGCTACCTCAATACCCAGGAAATATCGAAGATAACCCAAATCCTTCATTTCAAATTGTGTAGCCAATTCTGTCTTCAAAACTGAAATACCATCAATCTCATCACCAATAATAATCATATCATCAACATATAAAGACAAAATAATACGACCTGCATCAGTGCACTTAATAAAAAAGGCAGAATCATGACTACTAGAAACAAATTCAAGAGACGAGATCACAACAAAGTATTTCTCAAACCAAGCACGAGGTGCTTGTTTGAGACCATATAATGCTTTCTTAAGCTTACAAACATACCCGGAGTCATGTGAAACACCAAGAAGAGGCGCCATATAAACTTCTTCTTGAAGATCTCCATCCAAGAAGACATTTTTAACATCAAGTTGAGAGATATGTCACTAACGAATCGAAGCTACTGCAATAAGAGTATGACTAGTAGTCATTTTTGCAATAGGGACAAATGTCTCTTCATAATCCATACCATACTGTTGAGAGTATCCTTTTGCAACCAACCTAGCTTTGTATCGCTTAATAAACCCATCAAAATTAGTCTTGATCTTATACACCCAACAACAACCAATAACACTCTTACCAGGAGGTAGAGGAACCAGATCCCAAGTGTCGCACGTGTGCAGCATCGCGACGATCGTCCACCCTCACGTAAGGATATATGTATCTGTCTAGCGAAAAATGTGTGTACTATGTATGTCTATTCCAGCAAATATAGGGAGACATGGAATTCTTGTCTCTTATCAGTGAAAAAATAGAATGGGAGTAGCCACCTAGTATTTTGGTCACTAGGAACCCTAACTGGTCTAAGAGATCAGGTACGGAGACTGGTTGCGTAAAGGGAAGGTATTAGCACCCCAAATACGCCCTACCTAAGGTAAGCTGCATTGTTTTATTGTCTGATAAAAACTAAGGTCTTGTCGTGTTCTCTAATTTTTGGTCTGTCTATGGCTTAAGAAAAGTCGTCCTCGGTAAGGAGGTCCTTATCTTATTAGGTAAAAACCTAATTATGCTAACGTCAAATAAAAAAACTACCTTTTTAATATCGGGAGTACGTTTTACGTATAAATTCGTAATCCCGGATATTAAAAGAAAAAAAATATTTTTTGGGTGTTTTTTGAAATATTAGCCTAGTTCTTGTGACTTTAATAAACTGGTTATTAAAGCCAAGATGCATGCTAATACATATTTTTTGAATTTTTGTTGTATGAAAATATGATGTGATTTTTTCTTTGAGAGACTTGGTCGCATGCATGAAAACAAAAAAAATTTTTTTTTTAAAGTTTTGCCAAAAACCCGGTATTTTAATATCGCATTTGTGTTTTTACGGTATATAAAAACGAACCGATATTAATTAAAATGGATAGAAAAATATGCAAGAAAATCATGGATGTTTTTGAAAATGTATTTTGTTTTGTAAATTTTTGAACGGGCTGAACCCGAAACAAAATTGGGCTGGGACCGACCCGAATAAAACACAAGCTACCTTATATTGGGTTGGACTCAGCCCAGCCGCGTGGACTGGGCTGATGATCCGACCCGGACTGGTTACTTTGCCATGCACAGTAACCAGCCAAATGTAATTATCCGGTTACTGTGCTCATGCACAGTAACCGGGTAATTATTTTGCCTTGCATTTCAGAAACGTGCACAGTGCACGTTCTGCATGTAAGGGAATGAAATGGGAAAACAGAGATGAAAGGACGAGAATTACCTGGGATGGAGGCGCTCTGGTAGCTGATCTGACAATGGCTGGTGGTGACGGTGGAGTTGTGACGGTGGTGTTGCTGCAGTGGCAGACAGTGGTTGCTGTAAGAAGAGGAAGAAAGGAGAAGAAATCTGCAGAGGCTGACGATGGTGACAGTCGCGGTGGCTGATCAGCCTCCTATGAAGATCTGGTTTGGTGGATATGGAGGTGGAAAGACCAGTGGTGGTGGTGGTTATGGTAGGAGGCCGCGGTGGAGAGAGAAATAGAAAGGTTCTGCTGACAGCAGAAACTGGGTTAAGGAGGTTGGTTTTTTGGCTATCTTTGGACCAAAATTTATCCACCCTCTAGAGCATGAAGATAAAATCTATTTATAGGCGGTGGAAGAGGGACCCTTTGTCTCTTCTGGATCAAAATATCAGCCCTTGGTTCGACCTGAAAGCATCTCAACCATTGGCTTAAAGTAGCAATGATGCACTGTTAGTTTTGCAGGAAAACTGGCTGGTCGGGTTGGCAGCTTTGGGGCGATGCCACCGCTTTTTTAGCCTCGATCAGCCCTAACAGCTTGCACTAGCGTGTAGTCAAGTATCACAGGATCGTTTACGTGTACGTTTCATCTAATTTGGTGAAGAAACGAGGCGCCAAATGCCTTGGGAAGGTGACCACCCAACCAGCCTTGCTGAAGAAGAAGATGAATAGTATCTTACGATTTAGTCCTTTAATTTGTGATTTATTTCTATCTACACCCCTGATTGGCTTCAAACTTTTAATTTTGTTCAATTTTACCTATGAAGAACTTCAATTTAAACCCCAGATTTCGGTGCATTTTTCCCTTTGGTCCTTGGTTTTGGATTTATGCAATTTGACCCTTAATTGATCAATAAACTTCTAATTTCTTCAATTTGACCCTTGATTTGGTCAATTTCAGTCCCTTTATTTACGCGCCTTTTCCAATTTGGTCCTTGGTTTTGAATTTCTTCAATCAAGTCCTTAATTGGCCATTAAAATTCAATATCTATGCAATTAAGCCCCTGATTTGATCAAATCAACTCTCAAAAATTGTACTTTGATCTCAGAACTTTAATTTCTTCCAATTAAAGCCTAAATTGACTTAAAAATCAATTTTTCTTGTAATCAAACCCTTTGTAAATTCAATTAAACCTCCAATAAAATATAATTGAGTCCATAAACATCTGATTTTGAATTTTTTCCTCAAATTGAATTTTTCTTTGTCAACAGGGCTCTTCATCTGTAAAATATACTGTCAAATTTTAATCTTTGAATTTTTGAGCCTCCTCAACCAACTTCTAGCCATTTTCTGGGCGCTCTGACATCCTCTTCTCATTGTTATTATTTTTTGGATTTTTTTTTGTTTTTAGTTCAAATATATATTATTTGATTTTTTGGAAGAGAAAAAGTGAATTTGGGGAATAACCAAAAAATGGGTTATGACACCAAGTATCTCTCTTATGTAAAGCAGAAAGTTCCTCATCCATAGCCTGCTACCAAAGAGGATTAAAAATTATCTTTTTATAGGAAGAGGGGTCTGAGAGACAATTAATAAAAGCTAAAAAGGAAGTAAATGATGAAGAATAATAAGAATAAACAAAATTTGATAGCTTTGTAGACTTAAGAATGCATATGGATTAACGTAGAAGTGGATCCACAATCTCAGATGAAGCTTGAAGAGCTGTAGATAAGAATGGAGCTTCAGGTGTGCTGGAGTGTAAAGTGTCAGTACCTGTAGAATTATGAGTAGTCAGAAAAGTATTTGAGATACTAGGAACTTGAGAAGATAAACTAATACAATCCTCAGAAAAAAGATCTATACGAATAAGATCAGGTCTAGTCAGGTTATGAGTAGTGGATGGAATAGAAAAGAAATGTATATGCTCGAGAAAGACAATATGACGAGACACATTAAGTTTCTAAGTTATTGGGTCAAAACAATGAAACCCCCTTTTACCTTCACCATAACCCAGAAAGATACAAATAGCAGATCAAGAGGACAACTTACTGCATTCTACACGAGGACGAAGAACAAACAAGTACAACAAAAAACTCTAAAGGAGGAATAATCAGGGACATACCCATATAACTTTTCAAAAGAAGGCAAACCTGAATTATGGGACGATGAAATGGTATTAATCAAACTTACAGTAGTAAGGACAACTTCTCACTAAAACTCACTAGGAACAGAAGTAGAAAACAAGAGAGAACGATCAGTTTCAATAATGTGCCTATGTTTTCTTTCAGCAACTCTATTTTGCTTAGGAGTATCTGTACATGAAGTTTGGTGAATGGTTCCATTAAAGGCAAGAAGCTAACAAAATTTATTAGAGGTGTACTCTCCACCCAAATCACACCTAAAGCATTTGCTTACAGTAGTATGTTGAGTTTTGACTAAAGCTCAAAAGACTGTATATATCTTAAAGAATTCAGAACGATTTTCATTAAATAAATTCAACAATAACGAGTATGATCATCAATAAATAAAACATAATATCGAGACCCTCCTTTTGTGGCAACATGAGACGGTCCTCATATATCATAATGATCAAGTCAAATGGTGAAGAAGAAATAGAAATACTTTGATTTAAAGGTAAAGCGGAAAATTTTACTAGTTTATATCCACTACAATCAGAAATATCACAAGTTGCAAATTTTCTAAAGCTCCTATGGATGCCAAAAATATCAAACGAGAAGACAAAACATGACCTATATGAGAATACCATAAAAAAAGTAGAAGATGAAGGACTTAAATGAAAAGAAGACAAATCAACATTAGTAGCAGCAGTAACTGACACTTTTAACTCATCCAAAATATATAGTACATTCTACCTACAACCTATCCCAATCAGCTTCTGAGACTGCAGATCCTGTACACAACAAAAAGAAGAAGAAGAAATGACTAAATATCACCAGAATCATATAATTGACCAACGGAAGCAAGATTCAATTTGAGTTTTGGAATAAGATAAATATTGGGAGAGACAAGTGAGGTGTGATAATAGAACCATCACCTGCTAAGGGCATGACAGTTTCATCAACATTCATAGCAAGAATGGAGGGCAAAGGGGATATAGAGGTAAAAGATGAAGAATCTAGAGACATGATGTGAAACACTAGAATCCAAGACCTATTCAGAATGTGACATAGCTAAGGAACTATAAGGCAACTGACCTATGGAAGGAGAAGTGGACATTGCTTATAGTTATAAGGAGAGAAACTTCTGAAATTGCTTAGTTAGAGTACTAGGATCGATGATAAAGCCTAATGAAGTTACTGTTGCAATATTATGGTGTGGTGGTTTATAACCCTAAGGTGATCTATGAGCATGAGATTGTGACTGGTTGTCATGCTTCAAAGTTTGATTCTGTTGTCTCAACTTAGGACACTAGGCCTTCCAATGACCTTTCTACTTACAGATACTATACTCGTTGAAGCCAACCCTTGTGTAAGGCTTATTATGATGATTAGAGAATGACTTATAGGGTACTACTAGTATATAAGGATTCAAAATAGAAAGAATTCCCTTTTCAGAATAAGAATGAAGATGTATTTCTTCATCCAATAACTTACTGATAATAGAGTCAATAGAAGGAAGTGGAGAACGATGCAGAATTGAACCTCTAAATCCTTCAAAATCACTGCGAAGTGCTGTTAAAAATTGTACCAATCATTGCTGCTCTCTACACTCAATACAGGCACCATATGCCTTTAATTCTGCCGATTCTGTAAGAGTCAATTGATCCCAAAGAACTGTCATAACAGAATAAAACTCGTGAATACTCATATTCTTTTGATGAAGAGCTCGTATGTCATTCTATAACTAATATTGCTTTGTAAAATTTGATTACGTGAATAATCTTTGCAGATAATCCCAAACCTCATTTGTTATCTCATACTTCGCCAACTATGTAGCTATGGAATGCTCAACAGAATTGTTCATCCAAGTAATTATTTCTTGATCTTATACACCCAACAATAACCAATAACACTCTTATTAGGAGGTAGATGAACTAGATCCCAAGTATCTGTCTTATACAAAGTAGAAAGTTCCTCATCCATAGCCTGCTGCCAAAGAGGATTAATAATTGTCTTTTTATAGGAAGAGGGTTTAGAAAGACAATGAATACAAGCTAAAAAGGAAGTAAGTGATGAAGAATAACAAGAATAAGCAACATCTGGTAGCCTTGTGGACTTAAGAATGCATATGGATTAACGTAGAGGTGGATCCATAATATTAGATAAAGCTTGAAGAGCTGTAGATAAGAATGGAGCTTCAGGTATGCTAAAGAGTAAAGTGTCAGTACTTGCATAATTATGAGTATCTAAGGTATTAGGAACTTGAGATGATAAATTATCAGAATTCTCAGAAAAATGATCTATACGAATAGGATCAGGTCTAGTCAGGTTACAAGTAGTGGATGGAATAGAAAAGAAAGGTATATGCTCAAGAAAGACAACATGACGAGATACATAAAGTTTCTGAATTATTGGGACAAAACAACGATACCCCTTTTTACCTTCATCATAACCCAGAAAAATACAAATAATAGATCGAGAGGATAACTTACTGCATTCTACATGAGGACGAAGAACAAAACAAGTACAACCAAAAACTTTAAAGGAGGAATAATCAGGGACATACCTATATAACTTTTCAAAATGAGACATACTCGAATTATGAGATGATGGAATGGTATTAATCAAACTTACAGTAGTAAGGACTACTTCTCCCTAAAACTCATTAGGAACAGAAGGATTCGAAATGAAAAGAATTCCCTTTTCAGAATAAAATTGAAGATGTATTTCTTCAGCTAATAACTTACTGACAACAGAGTCAATAGAATGCAGTGGAGAACGATGCATAATTGTTGATCCAAGTAATTATTTGTTACATTTACTATCTCAAGGGCCAATTCTCCATAATCATAACAATGAATCCTCAAAGTTAAACCATAATTTTAATTGATTTTCTGTTGATTTTGTTGAGCATATATATTTGAGGGAGAGGTTGGTCTTATATTATACTATTAGACCCTCCTTTATTATATTGATCTTCCTACAAACCTCTGTTGACAAACCTAGTAGTTTGTTGTTTCTCCACCATCAAGGCCCTCTAATATGCTTTCAAAACTGTCCACAAAAACTATAGGCATAACATGTCTTGGATGGACTATCGTAAACCATTAAGATATCTCACCACCAGCTATTCATCCATTTCTGTCAAGTCATTCCTGACCACCAATTGATAAAATTCATTAGTATTGTCAATACACGACGTCACACGATGGCTCCACTTTTGATTATTTAACAAAAGAATTACTCGATTGGGGGAAATGAAGATTTTATTGGAGTCGCCATCTAGTAATTTGAGGGAACTAGAAATCCCAAATTAGACACTGGTCCTAGAGATTCAGGTACTGGGTTGGTTATGATTAAGGGATGGTAGTCACCACCCTTAAAACATCCTTTCAAGAGAAAGGTTACCCTTACTTGTGTGTTTTTTATTTGATTCAAATGCTATTACATTTTGAGCTTATTTGCAATTTATTTTTTGAAGATGATTAACGTCGGTCCCTAAAAATAGGAGACACATAAAAAAAATGACATCAGTCCCTAAAAATAGGAGACTTGTCTAAAATGTCGATGTTTAACCATAAAGAGGAGAGTTATGTCCGAGTTACCAAAAAGAGACAATGGACATAATCCATATTTTGTATTTAAACTTTTGACATTAGTCCTTTTAGTAAAAAAAAAAAGAGACGTGTCGACAAACAATTTTCATAGGAGATACATCAAAAAAATAACATCAGTCCCTTAAAAACAGGAGACTCGTCTAAAATGTTGACGTTTAACCCTAAAAATGAGAGTTACGTCTGAGTTACCAAAAAGAAATAATGGACATAATCCATATTTGATATTTAAACTTTTGACATCGGTCCTTTTCTATAAAAAGAGACGTGTCGACAAATAAATGTTCATTCATTAAAAAAAATTTATGTTGGTATCATTGAGAAATGGGTATAACTATACTTGAGAATTGGGCTTTGGACCCACGAATGATGACATGATAAGATGAGTGTTGGACTCGCGTCGTTATTCCTTTTATATTTATTTTTGGTTTTTTTGTTTTACAACATGCAAGAAAATTTACAAATACTTATATATAAAAATATTAGAAATACCGTTAGGAATCCCAAAAAATTACCTGAGTGCCACCGTATAGCTAAAAGACTGAAATACCCTTAAATTTCTTAGAAAATTACGAAAGCTCACGCGTGGTCACTGTTGGAGGCGGTAAAATTTTTCGACGAGATTTTCGGCCAAAGAATGGTTGATTCTGGTAGATCTGAGGGAGAGGATTCTGATGATGATGGTTTCGACGACCGTTGATGGTTGATGAGGGACAATTGTCGGTTTGAAGCTTCGGGTGGTCGACGAAATCACGACCTTTTTCCAGCCAGATAGGGAGGAGAAAACGCTGAAAACTGCTAGAGTTTTGCTTTAGGAGGCTAGTAGCCTTTATGTGGTGTTTTGGAGGCTTCAAACGGCCGGAAATAGGAGATTGGATGAGAGAGAGAGAATCGCCGGCGAGAGCAGAGAGAGAGTCTGAGGTTTTGCTACGGTGTGAACGTTAGCATAGTACACCGGTGCAGCTGAAGGTTGTGAACCGTTGGATCGCAGATGAACTGATCCTTCGGCTGTGATTGGCTTGATCTGAAAGTTGATCGGACGGTACGGATGAGCTAAGCTTTGATCTGGTGTGGCGCGGTGCACCGAGAGCTTGGTACACCGGGTGACGTGGTAAAACAGGATCGAAGGGCAGATTGTTTTAAGGGCTGAGATGGATTTGGGTTTTAACCTAGAGTGGTAAGCCCTATTGTATCCTGTTAAATCAAAGGTCCAGTACTAAACACTATTCGATCTAACGGTTAGGATATTTTTGATATTTTTCAAATTGTTTTTTTTTAAATCAATATCTTACTCGCGCGAAGAAAAACTAAAAAACCCCCTCAAATAGTAATCCAAATCTCTCCCATCTCTTTTCTTTTCTTTTCTTTTCTTTCTTTCTCTCTTCCTTCTGGCGAGCGAATTTTCACTTGCTATTTATAGCCAATGATGAGGGGACATCAAAATCTCAGGAAGTGGCACGGATCTACTTTCCCAATTGCATCACCTACTATCGCCCCAGCTGCCCCTCCTACTATGACAAAAATTTCTGCATTATTGATTTTGTTTTAAATATATAATAATAAATATTTATATGGGTAAAACTAAAAACTCAAATCAATATTACAAAAAGCCCGTTTCAACCGCTACAAAACAATTTTAATTCCCGAAAATTATGTTGAACTACTAAAAAAAAATTTCGATGGGTATCAACCCAGTGGATTGGGTTTTGACAAAAAATAACAGTTTTGACCCAAAATAGCATGAAACTCATTTTTTATCCCGGTCGACATGGTTAAACCCGTATTGACCCGGTGGACTCGGTTGTGATCGAAAATGATGGTTTTGACCCGAAACGGCCTGAAAACTCATGTTTTACCCTGGTTGACATGGTTTGATTCGTATTGACCCGATGGAATCAGTTTTGACCAAAAATGACGGTTTTGACCCGAAATAGCCTGAAAACTCATTTTTTACCCTGGTCGACATGGTTTGACCCGTATTGACCCGGTGGAATCGGTTTTGACCGAAAATGACGGTTTTGACCCGAAACAGCCTGAAAACTCATTTTTTTACCCTGGTCGACATGGTTTGACCTATATTGACTCGGTGGAATCGATTTTTTATGGAAAGATGCGGTTGACTCGAGAAAAATATATTTTTTATTTTTAAACTTTTTCTTAATTTTTTTGGATTTTTAAAAATAATAATAGAAATAAAATAACATTCAAGAAAATCTTGGTGAATCCAAAATTGGGTTGCAACAAGTATAATCATTGATAGATTTACCTCCTTGCCCTTTCATACAAGATTTGGGTATAGCTGAATAAGAGTAAGTGTTCCCTCAACTTCTTCATCATCTTTTCCCAATCATTAATTCTCAACTTCCCTTTCTTCTTTTATGTTCTCTTTAATTGTTCCCACCAATCAAAAGCCCTACTCTTTAATATGATCACAGTTAGCTTTACTTATATCTGTATAGGAACCTTTTGTACTTAATAACTCATTCCGCCTCATTCATTAAATCTATAAACTTCTTTGCTTGTAAAGTTCTTGTGAATTCAAGGATTTTAATGCTAAACCTGAAATGTTCAAATTTGATCTCTTCATAATTAGAAGGTTGACTTATTTGATCAGGCCAATGTTTTCAATACTGGTCAGGAAGCCATAGTCATTATCTTGGGTTTGGTTATGATTCTATAGTTCTTTCTTTTCTAATCTATGAGTCAATTTTCTAATCTGCCTCTATATGTCATTCATGATGGGCTCATGGATGTTCCTCTTTAAAATAAGGACCTCCTCGTCCTCTTCTCGTCCATACCCTGCTCCATGATCTCTTTCTAATACCTTTTATAGGCTAGAAATATTGACCTAGACTAAAAAAAATAATCAAAATCCTAAAACATAAAGGAAATTATCATAAAATCTAAAAATAAACAATAATTCCTAAAATAACTATAAACAAATAACAAAATTGGCCCAAATAGAAACTTTAGGAGATCCAACGGTTAGATCTCCTATTATCGCCATTTTAAGCCACTATCTTGATCCAGCATGGCTAGGTCTTCTTTTGGGCTTATACCTGTTTCATTCGTCAATGAAAGTGTTTGTTACGCCATCCATATAGTCTATTTGAGGCAAATCCTCATATAATAGACCTCTTTAGGAGGCAAATTTGGTCATATTATTAACACATAATTTGAAAATAAACAATAATTCCTAAAATAACTAGGAAGAAAAGAAAAATTCACTTAAACATCAACTTCTTGGCTTAATATTAAGATATCCAGCTATTATATTTCTTATTATCACCATTTTAAGCAATTATCTTGGTCTAGCGTGTTGAGATTTTCTCTTGAGTTTAGACCTATCCCACTAGTTAATGAAGGAATTTTCTAGGCCATCTATATAGTTTGTATAGGGCATATCCCCATATAACTATTCAGAACCTTAAATATCTACAAATTGGCAACATTAACAATTTTCAACACTTAAATGAAGAAATACCAAAGTTTGGGGCTAATTTGGGTCGAAATTGCAATAAAATAAAAATTCAAGGACCAAAGTGAATAGGCGGTGATACTATAAGGGGTTAATTGATTTTTTCAAGTGGCATTTTTAAAAAAATTAAAAGTTGAAGAGTCAATTAAGGACTAAATTGATTAAATTGAAAACCAAGAAAGGTTTTGAAAATGACACTAAAATTCAGGGGTTCAATTGCAATTGATCCAGGTGCAAAAAACAATAAAAAAAATAAATTCCCTGAATAGGGCCTTACTAAATATCAGAAGTTCAGGGGCAAAATTGAAACTAGCTATTTTAGTCAAAGAAAACGACGCCATTTCTAAAGCCACTATTCATCACCTTCTTCATTACCCAGGGAAAACCGATTCAGCAGGAAGAAAAAACGATTTGTCCCTTCCAGCTGCCCCCAAGATGCATCTCTGATGTTACAATTATTCCTGCAATAATCATTTCATTATCTGGAGGCGACCGTATGGCATTCTCTAGCTTTATAAAAGCCAGTGAAAGGCCACAAACCAGCGGACGAATAGAGAAAACCAGAGGCAGAGTGAAACAGAGAAGAGGGACTGTAGAATCTCCTTCAAAACTCCAGCATCTGGGAGCAAGCTTAAGCCAACAGAGAACAACACAGGAACAAAAAAAAATACAGACGGACGGATGAACAACACACAGAAAAGGAAAGGAGACAGAACACAAAGGAACAAAAAACAGAGGGAGACAAAGAACCTAAAAGAATAGACAGACGAACTACACCAGCAACAAAAATGAAAGAAAGCCAGAGAACAAGAAAGAAAGAGACTAGAGGAAGACAAAACAGGAATGGGCTAGCAGATCAGTCCTCCATCAAGTCTTCATCTCCAGCTACCAAGTACGCTTCCCCTGTTTTGCAACAATTTGTTTGGCATTGTGCGAAGGTAATTATAATTACCTTCGCACTCTGTTGAGCATGCGTGAATGTGAATAATTCACGCATGCAAGCTGCTTCAACCAGCCGGGTCACTGGCTTGTGACAGTGATTCATCTAAACAAAAAAAAATAAAAAATTGAGATCGACCGTGTTTGGGTCTCAGGCTCAGCCAACCTAATTTTTTTTGGGCTAATGGTTTGTTTGGCAAAATACACCCTTATATCCCTGGTTATTAAACCTGGCCTGGCAGGTCGATCTGGGACCCGGTCGACCCGGTGGCTGGACAGGTCCAGATTTAATAAAAGACGGGGTTGGGGCAACAACCCGGCAAAACCCGGTCGACCCAGCGGGTCACTCATGACCCAGGCGAACTCGGACGAGACATGGTGTTTTTTTTTTTTCAATTGTGGAATTTGAAACCCATTAATATATATACTCTATGTTTCCAAGAAAAAAAGTTATGTTTTTTCAATGTGGGATAAAAAAGTTTTGGTTTAAATACTTCAACTTAAAGGGATAACATAGTATCTTTTCAATATGAGATTTAAAGCCCTTTCGTATATATACTCTATGTTCCCATGAAAAAAGTAGTATTTTTTCAATATGAGATTTGAAACCCATTAGTATATATACTCTATGTTCTCAAGAAAAACATTATTATTTTTTCAATGTGGGATTTGAAACCCATTAGTATATATAATCTATGTTACCAAGAAAAAACTTATGTTTTTTCAATATGGGATAAAAAAACTTTTTGTTTTAAATACTTCAACTTAAAGGGATAACATAGTATATTTTCAATGTGGGATTTGAAGCCCTTTCGTATATATAATCTATGTTCCCAAGAAAAAAGTTATGTTTTTTCAATGTGGGATTTGAAACCCATTAGTATATATACTCTATGTTCTCAAGAAAAAAATTATGTTTTTTCAATATGGGATTTGAAACCCATTAGTATATATACTCTATGTTCACAAGAAAAAAAGTTATGTTTTTTTCATATGGAATAAAAACCTTTTTGGTTTAAATACTTCAACTTAGAAGGATAACATAGTATCTTTTCAATGTGAGATTTGAAGCCTTTTCATATATAAACTTTATGTTTCCAAGAAAAAAATTATGTTTTTTCAATGTGGGATTTGAAACCCATTAGTATATATACTTTATGTTCCCAAGAAAAAAATTATTTTTTTAATGTGGGATAAAAAAAACTTTTTTGGTTTAAGTACTTCAACTTAAAAGCTTAACATAATATCTTTTTAATATGGGATAAAAAACTTTTTAAAATATTCTTTTAAACTTCATTATTTACAATATGTATAGCCTATATTTACATGGATTTTTTCTTAATTTTTTCATATGAAATATTAAAGCTTTAAATATTTTTTTTAATTTTTTCGGGTTGACCCATGAAACCCGTGTCCAGGCCCTATGGTTGGGTCAACCCCCGGACTGGGTTTAATAACTATGCTTATATCTCAACCCTTTTATTTTATTTTCTTTTGTTTTGATATAACGTCAAATTAGCTTTTTTGGATATCAGAAAATTTCAACAAAAAAAAAAATGCGGACCCTTTCAAATTTATTTATGGGTCCCTCACTTTTTTTTTTTTTTTTATGATTTCACTGTATATTTAATTTGTGGATTTTTAATGTGAATGTGAATCTAGTATACGATATATGCCTGTCTTTTTTTATGTAAAAAAATAACAATAAAAAATATGTATGTTTTTCTTTCAATTCAAATTTTACTGGTTTATTCACTAGCACCAGAGTTAGGAATACCATGCTTTTTTTTTGTTATGTAATATTCATTAACGCTATAGTTGAAAGTATTTGTAGCCAAATACGCTAGAGTCATGAATATTACAAGCAAACCATCGTAACATAATCCAATAAACCTTTAAGGAGTGACAAAACCAGCAATGCAATCTAGCTCAGGTAGGACGCTTAAGGAGTGATAATATCTTTTCTTTTATGTAACCAACCCCATACCATAGAATCTCTGTTGACCAATTACGGTTTCTAGTGACCATAATACTAGGTGGCGACTCCTTAAACAAGACCTTTCTCATCTAAGAATAAGATGTCAGATATCTGTTTTTTTCACGAACATTAATTTTTATAAGTCATCGCGATGTCGGGTGCGACAACCATAATTGAAAATACTATTCTTAGTTCAATATTCATTGGCGTTAGAGTCGGAAATTTTTTTCTTTTTACAATACTCACCAATGCTAGAATTATGAGTAATATTTTTAGCCCAACATTAACTAACATTAGAGTTATGAATATTATAAGTAGACCATTGTATATCATAATAGACCATTCATAATTTAAGATAAGACTAGTAATGCAGCCTACCTGATAGACCTTATATTATCCTTTAAAGGCTGATTAACAAGCAAATGAAAAACCTTTTGAGAGTAGGTAGTAACATACCCTATATGTATATAATGGACTTACCTCTAGGTTGCACCTTGTGTAATCTCATTAAGGTAAGCTCAACATGTGACTTCTTGAATTCTAGAATCTTTGGGTGACAAATGGCTGGCATATAGAAATTCTACATGAATCTGAGTTATTGTAACTAATAAAAAAGAACTGTTCAGGACTAGAAACAAGTGGGCTATCAAAAGGTCAAATTTAAGCAAGCTAGATAAGGATCCCTTGTTAACATGATAATGACATCAAGTTTTCAAATTCATAAGTAGCGACCATTGTCACCCCTTGAAAGGTGAATCCATATTCAATATACCTCTTTCTCTCTACATGTATGTCATGCTTGCATCCTATATTTTTGTAAAAATTACTTGGCTTTCATTTTCAAGTGAAATATAAGTCCCTTTAAAAATCGATCCTTCAAAATCTATAACACCTAACTCTAAAAAAAACTTATAGATAACGAAGTGAGAGCACAGTTGGAAGCCCACCATCAAAGAAAGATGGTCAATATCAAGGGAGAGGTCGTTAAGCTCGCTAATATGCTTGAACAAGCCCTATCAAGAGAGGGACCATTGACATAACCTACAGTTTCTACCCAACTTCCATCTATGTAAGTACATCCCTGCACCTTCATCCCATGGAATTTAGGGGAAAATGGTACATCATTAAAATCTTAGTTCAAGACACATTTTTAGACTTGAATGCTAATAAAACACTGATATTGTTGGGGAAGTTGACCCAAGAAAAAGTGTTGCATTGTCAACCCTTTTGTCATTGAACTTTGCCTATTTTGTACTTTAATGAAAAATATAAAATTGTATCTCTTCTTTAAGTATGTGTTTCCATGTGTTCTGGAACTACATCATATCTTTCAAATAAGTATGACTTCTTTTGTTTCATTGTTGCTTTGAAATTAAAAGATGTTTTTGTTATGAAAATGACATTTGACATTTTATTTTCATCCATGACTGGATAAATAAAATAAAAAAAAGGTCAAACTCTAGAGTGCATAGCTTAGATGCTTAAGGCAACCCTCACCCTTTCAAGATTCAGAAAAATTAACCCTTATAACTCTGCATGATCCTATAGCTTCGTTCAAACATGAAAGCCAAAATTGATTATAAAAAATTCTTTGCTAAAATAATTTTGAAAAATTGAATTTATCTTTAGATTTAAGAGAAAATTAGATGTTTGTTCAAAACAACATTTTGGCATTTTAGATGACAAATAATTCAATTAATCGAGCAATTCCTACTTAACCAACCACCTAAAACAAAAACAAAAATGGAATTGAAAAACCATCAATTACTTGCACATCATGTCTCTTTCTCTGTATACAAAATGGTGTGTGGTAGATTTGGTAATCATAGACTTGTAAAATGCAATTATTTGGAAGTCCAAACAAATTACATTAAATGATGTTACAATTTATTAGTTTTAACCACTAACTCTATAAATAAGAAAAGACCATTTTTGTTATCACTTTCATAATAAAAATTAAATATACCCCTTTGTGTTCTTTTTTAGCACGAGAAATTTCCTTCATAAAAACATTGACTAGGATCACACCTACACTAGAGCAATTGAAAGTTAAAAAAGATTGATAAAATTCCATGGTAATCCAAAAGAACAAAGCCCAACAAACTCAAATATTAGAGGGCATGCCTAAATCAAAAACAAAAATTACAAAGTAAGAAAAATAAGCTTACCACGCCAAAAAAATCAAAGAGGGCAAGTACAAAAACTATGGTAAAAAAAGAGTAAAAAATATAACAAGGATAAACAACTAACAACAATCTCAAGTCTTTAAAATCCTGATACACTTTTTGAGCTTATAAATCCTATTTTTCAATAGTCCATACCTTTATATTATGTTCCTTTATAAAATCTTTTATAATCAAGCAAGCAAATAACCTTGACCAATAAATAGATCTCTCAAAATGCAAATAACTTTTTCATAAGAGTCATGACATAGTAAATAAGCTATATATTATTATTCGTGATGATAAAATGAGTGTTCAAGAAGACACAATTTTTTCTCAACAAAACCATAAGCTTTCACTCAATCCCCTTACTTTGAATCTAATAAAAGACAAAAGGTCATCTTATCATGTGTTTTCACCAATTGCAAATCTCACTTGAAGAAGAGACTAAATCATAATTAAAAACAAAAACAATCACCTAGGAAATTGTAAAAATTTCTAAACAAAATTGTTTTAAACTTATATTGGGTAAATTTTTATTTTTAAAATACAAGATAATCAAGATTTTGAGAAATTCATTTTAACCATGGATAGCCCAATTTTAAGCTAGTAGTTCTTTCTCAACCTATACCTTGTTAATCATCAATAAAATATAAAATAAATACTTTTCAATTTACATCTTAATGATTTCATGCCAACCACGAGACACACAAAGATGCAGTTAGTAAAATTTGTGATGTGGTCTGAAAACATAAAAAAATATTTTTAAAAAAATTCTCATTATTTGATTTTGCAAAGTCTTAATAAAAAAATGATGATGTATAAGTTTTTTTCACGGTCTTTCAAAATATAAGCACATCTAGAGATAATCCAATTTTAAAAAGCCTATTACAACAATAATAGTCAAATAATGATCTTGCAAATCCATGAATGATATATGACAATGATGAATGCCTTTTTAATGATATGTACAACCAGATCAGCTGGGGGTATTATTGCTTAAAACAATCTAGGACAAAGGATGATTTTGTGAATTTTTTTAGAAATTAAGTAGTTGAGCTCTACTTCTCCACCAAGAAATATGATAAGTAGGCAATGGTTAAAGAATACCACACTTGAGGGCACACTTCAATTAGGAGGCAACATCATGGCTAAAAAACAATATGTCAATTTCCAAAGAATGGTTAAACTAAGCAAAGTTTCATATAGCAAACACAAGAGAGTAATATTTGTACATGGTCTAGACAACATGATAAAAAAGTATTCAAACATAGTAATAACATGGGCAAAACTTGAATAAATTGAAGAGTCATGTGACTAAAGACTTAAACCAGAAATGGAAACCCTCACTAATAAAGTGAAGGTAAATTACAAAAAAGAGGGATTGTATTTTTAAACAAGTAAAGATGCATATATACCATCTAACCTCTAAGCATTGCACAAATTTTATGGCAAGGAATTGACAGGTAACAATTTCCTACAGAATCTAATGGTGCCAAGCTAAACAAGATTTGGCAAAGAATTCAAGCCAAACATCAACTAGGACATCATCTGAGTCGAGTTGAGCTTGGTAATCAAGGTAATATTTTAAGTTATTTGGATCCTGAAAAGGATCCAATTTCTTTTTCTAGTCGAGAAGAATTCATTTATGGATCCTTTAGATGATCCCACTGCTTTTAGTCGAGGTAGATCCCTGACTTGATTCTTTATCATTTAGATCCTTGAGATAATCTTATTGCTTTCCAGTTCAGGTGGATCCTCGAGATGATTTTATCTTATTCTTAAGATGTATGGATCCTTGAGTTGATCCTTGTCTTTTCAATCAAGAATAATCCTTAAACTGATTTTTTCTCATTCCTAGTGGAGTAGATCCTTGAAATGACCCCACTGCATACCAGTTGAGATAAATCCATGGGATGATTTTATCTTATTTTCAAGATGTACGGATCCTAAGTAAATCCTCATATGTTCAATGAAGAAGAATCCTCGAGTTGATTCTTTCTTATTCCTAGTGGGTGGATCCCTAAGATGATCTCACTTCTTTCTAGTTGAGGTAGATCTCTAAGATGATCTTATCTTATGTTTAAGATGTACGAATCTCTAAGTTGATCCCCGTCTTTTTAATTAAAAAATCATAAATTGATTGTTTCTCATTCCTAGTAGTGCAGATCCCCGAGATGAACTAACTACTTTCTAGTTGATATAGATTCATGAGATAATCCTATCTTATTTTCAAGATGTATAGATCCTTGAGTTGATTATGGTCTTTTCAATTGAGAAGAATCCATGAAATGATTATTTATAATTACTAGTGGTGTGGAATCCCTAAGATGATCCCACTATTTTGTAGTTGAGGTAAATCCCTGAGATAATCCCACTACTTTGTAGTTAAGGTAAATCCCTGAGATAATCTTATCTCTTTTTTCTAGATGTATAAATCCTTGAGTTTATCCTTTTTTCAATCGAGAAGAATTCATATGTTTTTTTTTTCTCATTCCTAGTGGTGCGAATCCCTAAGATGATCCCACTGTTTTCTAGTTGAGATAGATTCATGAGATGATCTTATCTTATTTTTAAGATGTATGGATCCTTGAGTTGGTCATCATCTTTTAAATTAATAAGAATCCTTGAGTTGATTTTTTCTCATACCTAGTGATATAGATCCCTCAAATGATCCCACTATTTTTCTAGTTAAGTTAAATCCTTGAAACAATCTTATCTCATTTTTCAGGATGTACGGATCCTTAAGTTGATCCTCATCTTTTCAATTAAAAAGAATCCCTAAGTTGATTCCTAAGCCCAAAATACTGCAAGAGGCCTAAGGAGAGTGGGCTCGAGTGCGGTAGCTCGAACCCAACACCTAAGAAGCATGGGCTGCTCGAGCCCATACAGGGCGCATGCCCTGCATCTTTGGTGCTGGGCGTCCATCTCAACACTACTGTAGGCTTAGGATTCCACGCCCAAGCCTAACGTGCTCGGGCTTAGGAGCGTGCTTTAAGCCTAACATGCTTTGGTCTAGATATCACGCATAA
This sequence comes from Populus simonii, assembly GCA_007827005.2. Classification (NCBI taxonomy): domain Eukaryota; kingdom Viridiplantae; phylum Streptophyta; class Magnoliopsida; order Malpighiales; family Salicaceae; genus Populus; species Populus simonii. The sequence goes on from CM017482.2 coordinate 13,789,396, forward strand.
ACTTGCTTTCACCTCTAGTGGGCTCAAGATTTCATGCCCGAGCTTAGCATGTTTGGGTTCAAGCAGTCTGCCTGGACCCATTTTCACCTTTCATGGGCTTGAGTTGTCACGCCCGAGCCTAACATGTTTGGATCTAGGTAGCAAATCCGGACCCACTTTCACCTCTTATGAGCTCGGGCATATTGTCCAAGCCCAACACTCACAAGAGAATTTTTCCAAGACCTTCCTAGACAATTTCAATTTTTTAGGACATCATCACTGTGAAGAGTAACTATTTACTAGGTAACTGTTCATATGGACTCCTCTTTTAATGTGTTTTAAGTTTTTCTCTAATATTTCAACTAGAATTTTTTATAATAGGAATATAAGTGGAAAAAAAATTTGTTGCGGATAACAATGGTTTGTGTTCTGATGAATAGTGAATTAATGGGCACAATTAGTTTTTTTTTAATGTAATTAATTAAAAAAATTGGATATAAAAATATTATTCTTTCTTTCTAGCAAATGTAATTAATTAAAAAAATTGGATATAAAAATATTATTCTTTCTTTCTAGCAAATATTCCACTTCTTCGTTTTATATTTCTATGCACAATTCTTAGCATTTATTAATATTTTTATGTTTAATGCAGACCTTGCCATGAGAAATGAAGGTGGATATTCAAGGTTCGGTTTCTGCTCTTGGCACCTTTTGTGTTAATAATGGTAAAAGGTATTCTAGATTCTCACCAATTTCCCTCCCACCCAAAATATCCCCTCCCCTGGCAAATTATGGCCCATCCAAAATCGCGTTCCCATCGATAAAAAACAAATCCCTCCACCACATCCAAGCCAGCAACAGTTACACACAGTACGACAAATCCGACCAGTTCTCCCGCTGGTCTTGTGATGGGATCGAAGTCAGTGGGAGCATGATTGGAGTTTGATTTGTTGATATATATATATATATATATATATATATATATATATATATATATATATATATATATACAGTCCCTCAGTCATTATAAAGTAATGATTATTGATGTGATTTTAATTTTACAGAAGATTTACGTGAAGTCATGAAATGTAATTAATGTCATATAGAAATGGATGTAGTCAAAGTTTTTACGTGAAAATGGTTGGCATTATTAATTATATATTTCAATTCTATTATTTTCAATGATTAGATGCATGGTAGTTTATTATTTTGTGACACTCTACTAGTCAGATAAAATAAAAATATTTTTAAACATAAAAAAATAGGTAGGCATTATTAATATATTTTCAATTTGCAAATATATATATATATATATATATATATATGTTCAAATTTTAAGATATAACTACCAAAAAAAAAAATCAAAAGAATATCATAATGCTTCTATTTAAAAAAATATATCAAACCATCAAGAACAAAACTAAATAAATAAAAACAGTGCCAGTTAAAAAAGGAAAGCACAATATAATTAGTTGCATATTTAATTGTTTTCTGAAGTTCAAGAGAAGCTTACCATATAAAATGTTGGTTTTTATATTGATATAACCTTTGTTTTAAAAGAGATGAGGATAATTAAAAGCAAAACTTCAAGCAATCTCCAAACCATAACTTAAATTTTAAAGTATTTGTTATTGTGATAGCGGTTATTTTTTAAAGTATTTTTTATTTAAAAACATATTAAAATAATATTTTATTATTATTTTTAAATTTTATTTTTAATATCAGTATATAAAAAAATAAAAAATACTAAAAAATTAATTTTAAACATAAATTTTTTTTTTTATAAATACCAAACAATAACTAAATCTTAATGATTTTGTAGCTCACCTTCGTAAAGGAGATTAGTAGGTTAAACTAATAAATATACCATCATGGCACGAACAGCTAATTTTTTATGCAAACCTAGTTTTAATTCAAGAATATATAAATTACAAAAAAAAAAAAAGAAATTTACAAAATTAAGGAATATTTCTGCGTTGACCAAAAGTCAAAAGACGTTTCTCCAATATATATTTTTTTAACGAATCATTTATATCAATCAACTTTTAGGAAACTGTGTTGTGTTATCCATGAAGACAAGACACACACTCACAGAATGCTACAAGTTGCTTCTTTATCCGAGTCAAGTCAATTACAGTAGGCAAAATTATTCCTAAGCGGTATGTCGTCATGTGCAGCACACAGAAAGATCTTGAGATTCATCGTCGGCAGAACTGAACATGCACGTACTTCCCATGTAACAAAGGACTCCATGCCAACTCTATAAAAGACTCTCACATGATTATCTAGATCATAATTAGTCCTGCTCTCAACAACACTCGAAACAATTATCAATGGCAAAGCTAGCAGTCCCTCTTCTGATTTTTTTCTTCCTCTTATCGTGTATCCCTTCTCAAGCAGCTCCTCCCCTCCAAACGCCCCTCCAAACGCCAATCCAGAAGGACCATTCAACCAGCCAATATATCATCACTGCATACCTAAAAACCCCTCTCATGCCCACCAAATTGCTCTTGGATCTTGGTGCTACATACAGCTGGGTAAATTGCGACAACTACATTTCCTCCACTTACCAACATGTCCCCTGTAACAGTTCCATCTTTTATTCTCTTAGTGCTTATGGTTGCGAGGACATTTGCGACGGTCCACCGGGTCCAAATTGTGCAAACAACTCTTTCCTCTTCCTTCTTGACGGACCCCTCGAAACTGTTGACTACAAAAAAGTTAATAGCCTCAACGACGCCCTTGTTGACTATCTCGCCTTGCTCAATAACCTAGGCTCTCTTTCCTCGATCGATAATTTCATCTTTTCCTGTGCCCGAACTGGTTTTCTGAAAGGCCTGGCTAAGGGTGTAACTGGCTTAGCCTCCCTGGGCAACTCAAACCTCTCAATCCCAGTACAGATCAATAAAGCCTTCTCTTCCTCTCCAAATTGTTTTGCTATGTGCTTGTCAGGATCCATCTCTCAACCTGGTGTGGCTCTTTTCGGTAGTAAGGGGCCTTATAATTTCTTGCATGGAATTGACCTCTCAAAATCACTTCTTTACACTCCTCTTATTTTTAACCCGTTTGGAAGAGATTCTGATCCGTATACCCACAGATCTCCTGAGTATTATGTAGGGCTGACTTCCATAAAAGTGAACGGAAAGATGGTGGCTTTTAACAAAGCGCTGTTGGCCTTTGATGATCGAGGTTCTGGGGGGACCAGGATCAGCACTCTTGTGCCATACACGAAGTTACAGAGTTCTATTTACAAGGCTTTTACTCTGGCTTTCTTGAGGGAAGCAGCTTCCTCTGCTTTCAATCTTACTACAACAAAGCCTGTCAAGCCATTCAGAGTCTGCTACCCTGCGGGTGCTGTGACGACTACACAAATGGGACCGGCTGTACCAATAATCGAACTTGTGTTGGATAGACAAGATGTGGTTTGGAAGATGTTTGGATCGAACTCTATGGTGAGGGTTACGAAGAAGAGTGTTGATGTTTGGTGCTTGGGTTTTGTGGATGGTGGGATTGATGGCCCATCGATCATGATTGGTGGTCTTCAGTTGGAGGACAATTTGCTACAATTCGATCTACAGTCACAGAAACTGGGTTTCAGTTCATCAATTTTGTCCAAGGGGACCAATTGCGCAGACTACGAATTTCCTACCAGAAAAGTCTAAAAAGATGATGTATTTATACCATTCATCATGTACTGTATGCCTGCTTTCGTTGAGTTTTTCTACCTTCGTTAAGCTAAGGGGCAAAGACAGGCCACTCTAGCTTTGTAATAAGAGTTCGTGTTCTCAAATAAATGAATTTAAATTTCACATAATTATTGTGTCGTTGTGGTCAACTTAAATTTAAAACAATTGTTGCGACCAACTTAAGTCATCAAAATAGGCTCCACTCATGCAGCCACTTTTATTTTACTACATTAGTTCCCACTTATATGGCCCACCTAATTTTATAAAAGTGGACAGAGACTTATATGCAATAGTAGGGGTGTTCAATAAAACCAATTAAACCGATTAGATTATGTAGAAAAAACTCCGGTTCGGTTCGGTTTTCGGTTTTGTAGTGCAAAAACCGGGTTAACCGGACCGGTTCAAAAATTTCGGTCCCTAGTATAAATAGAAAATGTTATCGAGCCGCGCCGCACCCCTCTCTTCTCTCTAGACTCCAGTTTACTCTCCACTGCGCGCAAACCCTAAACCTAAACATTTCAATCTCTCCTCTCACTACTCAGAGCCACCCTCCGTCCCACCCCCTGCCCCCCACCCTCTCCGGCCTCCGCTAAGGCCGCCACCGTACCAGAGCACCCACAACCCGTCCACTCTCGCCTCTTCGCCTCTCCGCCTCTCCCTCTCCACTGTCCACTCTCCTTAGACTAAGAAAAGTAGAAAACATAAACACAGATCGACGATCGACGTTTTCTCAGTCTCAACTGGACCAAAATAGTCTGTGTTTCCATCAGACCGACGTTTCCTCAACCTCTCAAAACCAGTAAGTTTTAATTTTTTTTCTCCTTTCTAATTAATTAATTCGGTTAAGGTTATTGTTATTTTAAATACAGTTAAGCTTATTTTTTACACGTTTCTTCCTCAGTCTCCATTGGATCAACACAGTCGGTGACTCGGTGTTTCCATCAAACCGAGCCTCTCAAAACCGGTGAGTTTTAATATTTTTTCTCCTTTCTAATTAATTCATACAGTTAAGCTTATTGTTATTTTTAATCAATTTTGTTGGGTGATGAATTTTGGTTTAGTTTGAAACTACTGGATAACGAATTTTTTTTTCCTATATGGGTTGTTTCTTAGTTCGAAACCTCTGTTGTTTATATAAATTACTATTTTTACATGTTCTAAATCCCTATTTCTTTTCCAGTTCTGTTTATTTATCACTTCCAGTTCCTTATGTGCCAGACTATTCTTCTTCTCCTTTTTAGAATTTATCTGTAATATTATCTGTAATATTATTAGGTGTTGTGCTGTCTATAAAATTTACCAATTGATGCCTTCACATTCTTGGTTATTATTTTATTTTCTGTTTGGTTCCTGTGAAGATTGATTTCTTAGGTATTCGTTTTGCTGAGCTAATGTGACAGTTAAGTTTGTGTCTTTTTTTAGGATTAAAGTATGATTTTAATGTGTGATTTCTTTGGTATTCGTTTCATCTTTACCTTATTTTAGCTCATTGATAATTTCACCTTATCAAAGTAGAGTTATGTTATTGATGTTATTTTGATCATTCTTTTAGAACTGATATCAGTCAAACCTCATTCCTTGAGAATAATAGTTTTCCAGCATGGCTAAATTTGGATTGAATGTCATCTTTGACAATCTCCTTCTTTGCAGCTCTTAAAGATAGTTTTGTTTTTAATTTTGGTCTGTTGTATGAAGTTTTTTTTTTAAATATAGAGATTGTATTTTAATTCCCTTAGTCATTGATTTGGTTGTTTGTCTTTCATTGCAAACTAGTTTTGTTTTGATGGGTTTTTTTTATTCGGTTTTGTTTTGTCATTCTGTAAAATGTATTCATTATTCTGTTTTGGATGATCTTGATTGGCATTTTGTAGTCATTAAAATCATGTTATTCTTGTATTCATTGTTCTGTTACTTCTGTAATTATTTTTCCTCCATTGATAGATTTTCTAAGCTTGTTTTGACACATTTTCTAAGCTTGTTTTGACATGTTACTTGACTTCTGTAATATTTGTTTCATTTTAATTTTTAAACTGATTTTAATCTTTATGTTTATTAAGTGCTGAAAAGAATTGTACAAGTGATAATGAACATGTTTGCATTTGGTAATTTACAGATGGAAAACCTTCAAAATCAAAATGCTTCATCCACTGGCACTACCCCAACATCAACCAATGCCGCAACTTCAAACACTAACCCAACATCAACTACTGCAGGATCCACCACGGATAGTAAAGGTAAACAACTTCAAGTCCCTGCATCTAGGAAAAGAAATGTTGATGATAAAAAAAGTCACAAATTTGGGATAATTTTACAAAACTTGATGGTGATCCTACAACCCCTAGAGCTGAATGTAATTATTGTGGAAAGGATTATGCATGTCATACTATTATTAATGGGACAAGTAATATGTGGAGTCATTTGAAAGTATGCAAAAAGTTTCCTTTTGTGGTTGATAAGAAGCAAAAAATTTTGGTATTAGAACCTAATAAAGTAGGGGGTGAATTAGGAGATCGAAGTGTGGGAACTCTTAAGGCAATAGGTTATGATTATGATGAATGCAGAAAGGCACTAGTGAAAATGGTTATAATTGATGAGTTGCCTTTTAATTTTGTGGAGGGTAAGGGACTTAGATTATTTTCTAGGACCTTGCAGCCTAGATTTGACGTTCTTTCTCGTTTCACTGTTATGAGAGATTGTTTGAAACTTTATGTTGAAGAGAAGGAAAGATTAAAGAGAGCTCTTAAGGGTCAACGATTATGCTTAACAACAGATACATGGACATCAATCCAAAACATTAACTATATGTCCTTAACGGCTCATTGGATTGATAATGAATGGAATTTGCATAAAAGAATTCTGAATTTTTGTCAAGTTTCCAATCATATGGGTGAGACAATTGGTCAAGTTATTGAGAATTGTTTGTTAGATTGGGGGATTGATAAACTTTTAACTGTTACAGTAGACAATGCAAGCTCTAATAGTGTTACTCTTTCATATTTAAAGAATGTGATGAAAGATTGGCCAACTAATATATTGTCAAATGAACATTTGCATGTTAGATGTTGTGCACACATTGTAAACCTGATTGTATGTGATGGTTTGAAAGAGATGAATGTTTCGGTTGTTAAGATTCGAAATGCAATTAGGTTTGTGAGATCTTCACCCTCTAGGCTACTTGCATTTAAGAAGTGTGCAGAAAAGTTGCATATAGAGTGTAAGAAATCATTGTGTTTGGATGTTGCAACTCGATGGAATTCAACTTATCTTATGTTAGAAGCTGCTGAAAAGTTTGAAAAGGTGTTTGTGAGGTTAGGTCAAAGTGAACCTAGGTATGTGAGTTACTTTTTTGAGGTTGATTCAAAGGGGAATAAAAAAAACATAGGGCCACCTAGTTTGGAGGATTGGGAAAATGCTAGAACTTTGCTGAAGTTAAAGATCTTTTACATGGTTACATTGAAATTTTCTGGCTCATTGCATGTTACATCAAATTCTTTCTTTAATGAATTGATTTACATGCATACAAACTTGTTGCAATTGTGTAAAAGTAGAGATAATCTTTTGAGTGGAATGGCGATGAACATGATGAGTAAGTTTGAGAAGTATTAGGGTTGTGGAGCAAATCAGAATTTTTTATTGTATGTGGCTAATGTTTTGGATCCACGTCTTAAGTTGAAATATGTGAAATTTTGTTTTGGTGAGTTGTATAATCATGACAAAGCACAATTGCTAACAAAAAAAGTGAGAGATAATTTGGTGAGCTTGTATGAGTTTTATTTGAAAGCCGATGAAGTGGTGGATGATAATAGGCATAAACAAGATGTTAATGATGTGATTGATGACGTGGAGATAGATGTTAACACTTTAGCTCGGTTCAAAAGGCACTTGCTAGAGGAAGATAGTGTGGAAAATAGAAATGAGGTTGAGAGGTATTTGGTTGATGATTGTGAGGATCCTAATGATGATAAATTAGATATTTTAGGTTGGTGGAAGATTAATGCTTCAAAATATAAGATACTTTCGAAAGTTGCACAACATGTTCTGGCTATTCCTATATCCACAGTGGCTTCCGAATCAGCCTTTAGCATAAGTGGTCGTATACTCGACCAATTTCGACGTTCTCTATCTCCAGCAACAGTTCAAGCACTTATTTGTTGTTAAAATTGGTTGCATCATGGTCCAATTCCAGTTGATAATACAACCTTGATGAATGATTTTGAAACCTACGAAAACCTTGAATCAGGTAATGTTTCTTAAAAACTTACATCTTTTATTTTATGATTTATTAATTAACACATTTTTATTCTAACATGTTTAATATTTTATTTTGTAGAATTTGATGGAAAGTTGCATTTAGTAACGGATGATAATTAGTTCACAAATTGTGATGCATATGGTATAAATATCTTTTTTTTATTTTTATATCTTCTGATTTAATTTATCATGTTATAATTCTAGATTATGAATTTCAGGAATCAAAGTGCAATGCTCTTGAAGTGCTTTTTTATTGAGACGATGTGCACATGAAGATTTATTTTTTGTGGCTTTGAGTGTTTTACGATAATGTAATGTTATTTGTTGTTTTTTTGTTAAGCCCTTTGAAGGCAATGGTTTGTAATTTGGATTTAAACTTATTGTTGTGTGATTGTGAGTACGTGTTATTTATTTAAACTTTTCGGAAGTAGAAAAATATTATTAAGTTAAAAAATATATTGAACAGATTGACATTAATAATTTCATATAAATGAATATTTAGGGGTAAAAAAATTAAATATATTTGGAATCTTCAAAGAAAATGAGACAATATCAATATTAATTGTAAGCCTAATAGAAATCCATTAGAAGCCCATTACAAAGCCCATTAAAAAGCCTATTAAAAAGCCCAAAATAAGCCCAAAATAAGCCAATAGGTTTTTCCGGTTTTTTGGATAGAAAACCAGACCGAAACCGGCTGGTTTGGGCTGGTTCCAATTCGGTTTCGGGTCTCTTTTTTTTCTTTTCGGTTTGGCTGTTTTTTTCGGGTAAAAACCGAACCGAACCGAATTTGCTCACCCCTATGCAATAGTAAGCAATTGCACCTCTACTAATACTACTACAAACAGAAACAGCAGTATCAATGTCGATGAGAGTTATGAAAGCCCTTTTGAGTGCTTGACTTCTTTGACTTTTGATGAGGATGATGAAGAAGTCAACCCATTTAATTTTCCAAATCTTGCTGCTAAGCCAAGAAACAACAATTGTTTACAAGAATTGCAAGATTCTTACAAGTAGGGGTGTTTAAAAAAACCGACTGACCGATTAAACCGAAAAAATTGATTAAAAAAAAAACCACCATGTCCGGTTCGGTTCCAGTTTTAAAAAACTTAAACCGATTGAACCGGAACAAACCGAACCGGTTAAAAAAAAGTATAAAAAGAACAAGTCTTAACCCTAAATCACTTTCCCCCTTAACAGCTGTCAACCCCCCTCCCCCTTCAGCCTTCCCCTTTTCCCCTTTCCCTTCCCCTTGCCCTTGCCAGAACCCTAAATCACTTTGTCCCTTTCCAGCCGCCAACCCCCACTCCCCCTCCAGCCTTCCCCTTTTCCCCTCCCCCTTCCTCTTCCCAGAACCCTAAATCACTTTTTCCCTTTCCAGCCGCCACCCCCTCTCAAGCCTTCCCTTCCATTTCCCCCTTCCCAGCCTTCCCCTTCTAGTTTCACAATCCAAATGCGAGGGAACCATTATTCAAGAAATCATGCCTTTGATAGTGATACAATATAACTTATACTAGTTCCATCCTTGTGTTGGGCGAAGGCAAGCTTTGAGATTCTCTACATACCCCAAAAGAAAAGGCTTTACTAAAGCCAATACGACATTCACAGCTAGCGAAAGAGCCAAAGACCCAAGAAAATTTATGGTCAATCAGCTCTCTCGGGACCTCCCTTCCCCTTCCCCTTCCCAGCCCATCCCTTCCCCTTCTCAGCCCCTATGTGGAAAACTTTGATTGCTGGTTGCTTTTCTTGAATTTCTAAGTGATTGATGTGATTAATAGCTTAGATTAATATTTGATGTCAGATTTTTCCTTTGATTTAGCTCAGTGATGAAGATGAGTCCAGTTTTCTGGTTTTTATGCTAAAAAACCGACCCGAACCAAACAAAACCGGTTCAGTTTGAACCGGTTCTCGGTTCGGTTCGGGTTATATTAATAAGAAATACTATTTTCCGATTCGGTTGAATTTTTGGATTAAAACCGGACTGAACCGTGAACACCCCTACTTACAAGTCCTTTTCTCCTAGCTTCACCACCAGTATTCATCTTCAAGAGAATAATAATAATAATAATAATAATAATAATAATAATAATAATAATCGTAGCTCCTCCAATTCTGATTTTGGGGTCATTTTTAGTGGCCAGAATCAACAACTTGCACAACAATGCAAGGAAGAGGAGATGGGTTCCTATAACTGTTGCTCTTTTTTTTTCTTTGGCAACTCCATTATTAATCCACAACACACTGCTTTCACATTTCTGTACTACGTTTGTAAATGATACTCCCAACGTGGCAATTCAATTCCATCCTATAATTAAAAACAATTGCTTGAAACAGATGTAAGGAACTATCAGATGAAAATCATACAAAATCAGAATTAAAGACACTCAAGGCACAGTTAAAGTGAGGAAATTAAGGGATCTTCTTGAAATAAATGACAGTTCAATGCCGAAGGCTGACAGATTGATAAATTGGATCAAAATGTCTTTCACTATTATTGGTGCTCACAACATGGTTATATGGCTTCTTACATTTTTGTCGGACTTTAATGAACTTATATGCAATCACCCCACATATAGACATAGGAGTGTATCCAGAGAGGTTCAGAAACATACCTATCCTGTGAATGTATGAAGCAGCACAATCTGGGAAATCATAATTAATCACACACTTGACACCTTTGAAATCCATACCCCGACCAAGCACATCAGTTGCAATCAAAATCCATGTCTTTCCAGCTCTGAAGTCATCGATTACACTCTCTCGCTGAGTTCAAGTGAAAAAGACTAGTGTAAAGTGCTATAACTGCTAGGATATCTAAGTAACAGGAATCTATAATATTAAATGCCACAAACAATGAAACAGATTCAGCAGAGTTCTGGAAGGCCCTGCAAGAGGGGGCACCAGGATCTTCCTTGATTTTCCTTCTTCACATTATTGATTACCAAAGAATGCAAGCTTGACCATATAAATGGAACTCCAAGTGCCGGTACGCTTTGTAAATTGCAAACACTACTTTTTAAATAAAAATTCATCATGGTCTTGAAAGCATTTTTTTTTTAGAAAATTAAAACAAAGTCTTGACATTTTATATATGATTAAAGATTAAAAAATATGATAAATGTGATAAATTATTTAAAAATTTACTGAAAATCTTAGAAAACATAAATTTTATGTTAATTGAATATTCAGGAGTTTTTTTTTTCATATTAAGTACATAATAATTATAAAAAATATTAACATTTCCATAAAAACCGATAATATTATTTGAGAAACATGACAACATTGAATAATAATTGAAATACAATGTTAATTTGTTTTTCAGTGCAAAAGACAAAAAAAATAAGAACAAGAAAAAAAGGGTCAAAGTCCCACACCTAGCCCAATAGACCAAGGCCAGATGCAAGTGGGCTGGCGAGGCTAGGCTCATCACTACTAGAAAATCTACAAATTCAAACGAAATCATCGATGACTTTTTTCTGTTAGTATTTTGGGGTGATTTTTTACTGATCGAATTTTTTCATCGTTAACTCCGTCAGTATTGATAAAGGAATTTTTAGCAGGTATATTTTTCACTATTCATGCTTGATTTTGAAATATTTTGGATGTGTTGCACAAGATAATTAGAATTTTGGATCCCTTTTTGAACTATTGACCTCATGGAAAATTAATGTGTTTTCAGATACTAGGATACTGAGCAGACAAAATCCGGTAGTAAAACCGAATATTGATTTTTTGTGTGCTGCAAAGGAAGCTATACAACTTAGTTCCAGATGTTCATCACCATTTTCAAATATTTGAGATGAAGGTCTACAAAACATATGAAGGGCATATAACTCAGTTTTGTTGTTTCGAAGCCCAAAAAAGCGAGTCGAAAAACAAGGATTGAATCAAACCCGAACTTCCTGCACTCCAAATACTGTCTTGGTTTATGGCCCTTATCTCAAGTCTCAGAGGTCCAAAAATTGCAAGATTGGTGTTGTTGGAAAGATGATTCGATTTTCTACAATTTCTCCAGAAATAGAGATCTTTGAATTCGCATGTTTCCTGCCTCAAATCTGGCCTGCAATGTAATCAAATCAGAAAAGTAAACTGTCTTCATTCCAGAAGGGGTAAAACGACCACAATATAAAAGAAAAAAAAGAAGGGTTTGCAAGAAAAAGAAAGCATACATAGAGAAACCCTAAAAGAGAAAAAAGAAAGAAGAAGAGGCGGCACAAAGAGGGACGAGAAACAAAGGTAAAAACAAAGAAGATTTGGAGGACACCTATCTATTCCACTGCCATTCTCTGCTTTTGAGTGATGTTCATCGTATCAAGTTCGTTTCTCTTTAATTTAACTATGCAGTAGACTTTTATTCTGGGATTTTTGATGTAACCTTACTATGAATATGTGAACAATTTCTTCGATTGAATTATTACATTACATTGTTGAGTAATTCATTCTATGTGTAATGCTTGTGTATGTTTGGCCAACATCTGCATGATTTAGAATTCAATTTGAGACTGAGAAGTGATAATTGTTTTAGCTATTATTTGAAATACCTTAAGAAATATGTAGGATAGAAATATCCTAGGAAGTTTTGTAATCATTACAGGTTTTACGGTACTTAAAAAATTTCGACAGGTTCAAAACTTTTATAGAGTATATGAAATTTTCTTGTCGAAATAATTCATTGATACTCGAGAGAGATTAATGTTTAAAATAGAAAAACCTGATTATCAATGTTAGGAGTAATTAATTCAATTGAGAAAGTTCCCATAGGAATAGTTACGGTACGTATGAAATCCTAGAACCAATACAATTGAATTCATTAATATTTAATCATTAGGTTGTTTTTTTTTATCATTAATTTTTGTTTCATAAACTATCTCATTCGATTCCTCAAATAGATCATAATTTAAAAGATTTTGGTAAATAGTAGTAATTTTTACAAATCATCGTGAGATGATACTCTACTCATCATTTTATTACTTGTTACGATTCGTGCACTTACAAAATTAAGCAACAAGTTTTTGGCACCGTTGTCGAGGAATTTAGATAAAATTACTAATAATATCAATATAAATTAAATTTGATCTAATTTGATTGTTTTTTGCATTCAACTCTTTAGGTGTGTTGTCTAGTGCATGAGAAGCAATAAAAACCAGTCATTGTTGCCTTATAATCCTGAGTTGAGAGAACTGTAAGGGGATTAAGAAAGAAAATGCGAGAGACTCAAAATAGTTCAGACATCATGGTAGACAATGAAAATCATGAGCAAGACACACGGACATTGAGAGATTTTGCTCTCCCACAGGTGATAGGAATCCGTTCTGTTATCAGGAAACCAAGGATTGAAGACAATAATTTTGAGATCAAACCAGCAATACTGCAGATGATTCAGACCTCAATTCAGTTTTATGGGTTGCCAAGTGATGATCCTAACGCCCATATTGCAAGTTTCTTGGAAATTTGCGACACATTTAAGCATAATGGCATTACTGATGATTCCATTCGCCTCAGATTGTTTTCATTTTCTTTGCCAGATAGAGCGAAGAACTAGTTAAACTCCATGCCTGCAGACTCAGTTATCAGCTGGGAAGATTTAGCTCAAAAATTCCTTGCTAAATTTTTGCCACCAGACAAGATAGCAAAAATACGCATTGAGATATCTAATTTCGCCCAACTTGAGAGTGAACCACTGTATGAGCATAAGAGAGATACAAGGATTTGCTCAGGCGATGCCCCCACTATGGACTACCAAAGTGGATACAGGTGCATAATTTTTACAATGGATTAAATGCCTCCACAAGAACACTAATTGATGCAGCTTCATGAGGAGCTTTTATGAGTAAGTCACAGGATGATGCTTACAACTTATTGGAAAAAATGGCCATGAACAATTACCAGTGGCCAAATAAAAGAAGCATACAGAAGAAGACTGTTGGGGTGCATAAAATTGATGCAATCACGACATTAACAGCTCAAGTCCATTCACTGACTCAACAACTGAAAGCCACTCAACTGACAGCAAATGCCATCTATACAACGTGTGAATTTTTCCATGGAAATCACACAAGTGAAGAGTGTCAGGTTGGGAACCCATTCTCTCAAGCAGGATATGCTCATTTTGTGTTAAACTACAACCGACAGAACAACCCCTATAGTGCAACATATAATCCCGACTGGAGAAATCATCCCAATTTCTCATGGAACAATCAAACTATCATAAAGAATCCAGCCATGCCATCTTCAAGTGAGCACATGAAAGAGAAATCAAAACTTGAAGAAGCTATGATATAATTAGCAAACAATACCAGCAGATTCATGACTGAAACAAATACCAATCTACAAAACCAAGCAGCTTCAATTTGAAATTTGAAGGTTCAAGTTGGTCAGTTAGCCAACATGCTCACGAGTAGACAATAAGGAAATCTACCAAGTACAACTGAAATTAATCCTAAGGAGCAATGTAAGGCCATAACCTTAAGAAGTGGAAAAGAAGTGGAGCAGACTGCTGGAAACAAGAGTGCAGGAAAAGAAGAGGAGGAGCAAGTGGCCAAACCACTTTAGAATATGAAAAAATTTGATCCTCTACCAGAATCAACGCAAGAAATAATGCAAAGAATTCCATTTCCACAGCGAATCAAGAAGAATAAACTTGATAAGCAATTTTCTAAATTTCTTGATGTGTTTAAAAAACTACAGATTATATTCCTTTTACAGATGCTCTTGAAAAAATGCCAAGCTATGTGAAATTTCTGAAGGACATCCTCTTAAACAAAAAAAAAAGCTAGAGGAATATGAGATTGTTGCTCTTTCTGAGGAATGCAGTGCCATTTTGCAGAAGAAATTACCTCCTAAACTTAAAGATCCAGGGAGTTTTACTATACCTTGTTGCATTGGAAACTCTATTTTTGAAAAAGCTCTATGTGATTTAGGTGCAAGTATTAATCTCATGCCTTTATCTATTTTTAAGAAGCTTGGTTTAGGTGAAGCAAAGCCAACCACAGTAACACTATAGCTAGTTGACAGGTCACTGAAGCATCTAAGAGGAATAATTGATGTACTTGTGAAAGTGGGCAAGTTCATCTTTCCAGCAGACTTCATCATACTGGATATGGAGGAGGATAATGAGATTTCTATTTTGCTTGGCTGGCCATTCTTGGCCATTAGAGGTGCGTTAATTGATGTGAAGAAAGGGGAGTTGTGGTTAAGGGTGAATGAAGAGGAGGTGATTTTTAATGTGTTCAAAGCCATCAAATAGCCAAATATAGGGGAGAGCTGCTTCAGCATTCAAGTGGTGGACTCCTTAATTAATGACAAAGTCAAGCTTCCAACTGACCTGTTGGAAGCATGTTTGGTAAATAATGTACTGGAAGAGGATGCTAAGATAACAGAATATACATGTTGGATGGACTCTTTTGAACCTAACCGCAGAAGATACTTTGAAGATTTGGGACAAACACCACCAAAAATAAAATCAACCAGTGAACAAGCACTGGTTTTGGAATTGCAACCTTTACCAGAGCACCTTCGGTATGCATATCTTGGAGAAGCTTCCACCTATCCTGTGATAGTCTCTGCAAAGCTGTCCAAAACAGAGGAAGAAAAATTGTTGAGGGTGTTGAGAAAACATAAGGCAGCTCTCGGGTGGGTATTGGTAGATATCAAAGGCATCAGTCCCTCTATTTGCATGCATAAAATTCTGTTAGAGGATGAAGTCAAGCCAACAGTAGAACATTAGAGAAGGCTTAACCCGACCATGAAAGAGGTAGTCCGAAAAGAAGTTCTGAAATGGTTAGATGCTAGTGTTATTTATCCAATCTCTGACAGCTCATGGGTGAGCCCAATTCAAGTTGTGCCAAAGAAAGGAGGAATGACAGTGGTAAGGGATGCAGATAACAAATTGATACCTACTAGACCGGTAACTGAATGGAGGATTTGCATGGATTATCGAAAGCTCAACAAGGCAACTCGCAAAGATCACTTCCCCCTACCATTCATTGATCAGATGCTGGACAGGTTAGTTGGGCATGAATACTACTGTTTCCTAGATGGTTATTCAGGATACAACCAAATAGCCATCACACCTGAGGACCAAGAGAAGACCACTTTCACCTGCCCTTATGGTACTTTTGCTTTCAGAAGAATGCCTTTTAGGTTGTGTAATGCACCAGCTACCTTTCAGAGGTGCATGATGCCTATCTTTTCAGATATGGTAGAGCAAGTCATTAATGTCTTCATGGATGACTTTTCTGTATTTAGAACTTCTTTCGATGACTGCCTTGCAAAAGTTGGCGTTGGTTTTAGAGCGTTGTGAAAAGACAAACTTGATATTGAACTGGGAAAAATGTCACTTCATGGTAAAGGAAGGTATAGTGTTGGGGCACCGGATTTCAGAAAAAGGAATAGAGATAGACAGAGCTAAAATTAAGGCAATAGACAAGCTTCTGCCGCCAACTACAATAAAAGGGGTTAGGAGTTTTCTTGGTCATGCGGGATTTTATAGGAGGTTCATCAAAGACTTCTTTAAAATATCCAAACCGTTATGCAATCTGCTGCTAAAAGACACAAAGTTTCAGTTTGATGACGAATGCAAGACAACCTTTATGCTGTTAAAAGAGAAGTTAGTGACAGCTTCTATTGTAATCGCACCAGATTGGGAGAAACCATTTGAGTTGATGTGTGATGCAAGTGATTATGCAATTGGAGCAGTACTGGGGCAGTGGAAAAATAATGTGTTTCACACCATATACTATGCCAACAGAACACTCAACGATGCCCAACTCAATTATGCCACAACCGAGAAAGAGTTCGCTTGTTGTGGTCTATGCGTTTGATAAGTTTCGGCCTTACCTGATGGGAAACAAGGTACTGGTGTATACTGATCATGCTGCAATTAGACACCTAGTGTCTAAGAAAGATGCCAAGCCTAGACTCATCTGTTGGATCCTATTACTGTAAGAATTTGATGTAGAAATTAAAGATAAAAAAGGGACTAAGAATGTGATGGCAGATCATCTTTCACGGCTAGAATTGACACAACAGTTGGAGCCTAAATTCACGGTTATAAATGAAAGCTTTCCTGATGAAAGAATCTTAATAGTTTCCACTAACAGTTCCATTCCTTGGTATGCAGATTATGTCAACTTTCTTGCAGGTAAGATCATCCCGCCATATTTTTCTTACCAACAAAAAAAGAAATTTCTTACTGAAGTCAAACACTACTTCTGGGAGGAGCCGATACTCTATCAACATTATGCAGATCAAGTCATCAGGAGGTGCGTTCCAGAAGAGGAAATGACAAACATACTGAAGCACTACCACACACTTGAATATGGGGGGCACTTTGGAGTGCAACGCACTGTAGCCAAAGTTCTGCAGTTTGGTTTTTATTGGCCCACTATATGTAAAGATGCTCATGCTTTTGTTACTGCTTGTGATAGATGTTAGCATACTGGGAATATATCTCGACGAAATGAAATGCCACTGCAGAATAACCTAGAAGTTGAATTATTTGACGTTTGGGGCATCGATTCCATGGGACCTTTTCCTTCATCCTACAACAACAAATACATTCTTTTAGTAGTGGATTATGTATCAAAATGGATAGAGGCAATTGCAATGCCTACAAATGATGGCAAGGTGGTACTTAATTTTCTACGGAAGAACATCCTTACTAGATTTGGTACTCTTAGAGCCATCATCAGTGATGAAGGAACTCATTTTTGCAACAAGCAGTTTGAAACATTGCTATCTAAGTATGGAGTCAGACACAAAAGAGCATTGGCTTATCATCCTTATACAAATGGCCAAATAGAGGTATCAAATAGAGAGGTGAAGCAAATCTTAGAGAAAATAGAAAGTAATTCTCGAAAAGATTGGGCAAGAAAGCTAGATGATGCATTGTGGGCATATCGAACAACATTCAAAACACCATTGGGAATGTCTCCATTTTGATTAGTTTTGGGAAAGCATGCCATCTTCTTGTTGAATTAAAGCATAAGGCATATTGGGCAATGAAACAACTGAACATGGATCTACAGCTTAATGAGATGGATGAATTTCGCAATGAGTCCTATAAGAATGCCAAGATATACAAGGAAAGAACCAAGGCATGGCATGACAAACACATTGTACGCAAGGAATTTGTCCCTGGTCAACATGTATTACTCTTCAATTCATGACTCTGCTTGTTTCCTGGTAAGCTTAAATCACGGTGGTCAGGACCATTTACAGTTGTGAAGGTATTTCCTTATGGAGCAGTAGAGGTCACTCATGATGAAAAGGGAATATTCACAATGAATGGGCAGCGTCTGAAGCATTATAGGAATAGGGAGTCAATTGGAAAAAGGGATGATACCCCTCTCACTTCATCTTAGCAAAATGAAAAAGTCAAGCTAATGACTATAACTAAGTGCTGATTGGGAGGCAACCCATAAAAAAAAAAAAAAAAACCTTATTCGTTTCATTGAGGTGTGCAGGGATGGATTATACAAGCAAATAACCAGGAGCAACGACAAACTCACACCCACATAGTCAAAAGAAAGTATTCGTAAGCCTTTCTATTCTTTATTTTTCCATTGAGGACAATATGGTTTTTAAGTTTGGAGGAGACATTGCATGCTTTGACTATGAAAGACACTGCATACTAGGACTATGAAAACAGAGGGTGAAAAGTGATATGCATTTAAGACCAACTTTGATATTTTTAGGTGCTTCATGATGTATCCATGATATTCCTTGGCTTAGAGCAGATAATATCTTATAAAGTTGGATTAAGCATGATTATTTTCTTTGGAATTATTGAAGTACACTTTTCTAGCAAAGTCATGTGAATTGTGTAGTTATGCATAAGAGATAAGTGTGCTGTTTCTTTCTTGTTATTACCTTTTGATCAAAATATTAAAACAAAGAGTGATAATGAGTATGAAAGTGAATGAATAAGTATATGATGTGTATCTACTCCAATGTTTTGAGTTGCTTAGTAACTAGGAGTATTCATCACAAATGTTTACTTTTACGTCAAATGGCAGCTTAAAATATGAGTATGCAAATGCATTTTAATTTTATGACCTGTTAAGTAACCGGGTGCATTCATCACAAATGTTTGTATTCGCGTCAAAAGACAAGTGATAAATTAAAAAAAAAATCACCCTTGTCAAAAGACAAGTGAAAGTGTGTTGTTGCTCCCAAAGTTGGCTACCTTGTTTGTATGAGTGAAAAAAAGTAATGGCAGAATGACTGTGCAAGGTTCAAGGATGCTAAACACATGAAACACATGGATGAGTTGGAAGTTTGTACGACGATCTCCATAGAGAGTAGAAATGCTTAGTTTTCCATTATCTAATATTGTTTATGAGCAAAGTCAAGAAGTGAATGTTGCACGAGGGAGCCATTTAAATGTGAAAGTTGAACTTATCATGAGCTTTTAGCACTCTGCTTTCATGGTTTCCTTTTTGCTTGAGGACAAGAAAATATTCAAGTTTGGGGGTATTTGATATAGGAATTTTTAGCATGTATATTTTCCACTATTCATGCTTGATTTTGAAATATTTTGGATGTGTTGCCCAAGATAATTAGAATTTTGGATCCCTTTTTCAACTATTGACCTCGTGGGAAATTAATGTGTTTTTCAGATACTAGGTTACTGAGCATACAGAATCCGGCAGTAAAACCGAACATTGATTTATTGTGTGCTGCAAAGGAAGCTATACAACTCAGTTCTAGATGTTCATCACCATTTTCAAATATTTGAGATGAAGGTCTACAAAACATATGAAGTCATGATAATTTTCTAAGATAACATTCAAATATCTATAATTAAAATTTAGCTATAAACTTTCAAAACACAAAAAAAATATAGTAGACAAATTAAAATTTCAACATACAAATTAACAACGCTAAGTGGCCGCAGCCTGGGGCGCGTGCAGGTTTTTGTGGCCTGCCCAACGCCCAAGCCTGGCAGCCCAAACGCCAAGTGTTCGCAACCCCAGGGGGCGTGCCTCCAGCCTGGCGCTTGGGGCCTGCAGGTTGCAACCTCACCATGCCCCCACCAGACAGTGAAAGCACTCGCATCCTACAGTATCCACGCTACAGTGCAGAACAATGCAATCCATAGTGAAAGCACTCACAGCGCACAGTAACTCCCGCTATAGTAAAACACTGATCCCTTTTAGTTATGGTTAATTGCATGCAAAATTATAAATCAAAGTAAAATACCAAAATTTAAATAGAGTTAAAAAATCCTAATATACCTAATAACCATATAGTATAATTGTGAAGACCTGAAAATGTAATTGCATTTTTAATCATTTGGTAATAACTTAACGTGTAATTAAGTAGGGGGGGAAATTCTCTAAGAACCATTCTTATTCAAAATCACTTCCATATTCATTTATGATGCAACTTCCTATTTCCTTCGCATAAATATTCATCTTCTAAAAGATTTCTATTTCTTTTGCTTTTCAATTGAATTGTCAATTTTAACACTTTACTACACTTGATTTGTATCCATATCACATTACTATTTAGCTTATACTAAGATCTATCTAATACAAAATACAAAACTATGTAAATAGAAGTCCGGTATCATGATTGAAATGCAAAATAAAATATACCCGCGAAAATGCACAAGAGATATAATGTACACCGTAAGCATATTTGTATCAATTTATTTTAATAACTTTTTCTTAGTTTTATAAAAAAAACACAAAAATATAAATCTTTGCATATACATATTTGTTACAATATTATTTATAACAAACCAAATGGACAACACCTATACTAATGATCTTTTTTCGAGGATATTTTTGTTATATGATGTTTAGATTGATTTTATGTCTCTTATTCCATAGCTGCTACTCCTTTTCTACAGATATGATACACCCTCAAAAACTTCATCTTTATCACCACGGTATCCTTTGATGGAGCCTTCAAAATCTTATATCATCACATAAGTCTTACTAATTACTTGTATCAACAATCATTCCTTTAGTGTACATTTAAAACGATATGTTTATAATATTTATCTTACTATTTAAGACATATAATATCACATTCATTTCTTTTACATAATAATAATGACTATAGATACACCATAATCACTAATACAACTAATCTACCAATACAACTCCTCTAGATCTAGTTGGACATTCTTCAACTCATGGCCAATATAATTAGGTAAGAGTTTGAAATAAAAACCATATGATTTTTTGTACCAATGTTAGAAAATAAAGAGTCAATAAATTGCTCAAAGTCAACATGTCACAATGTACAACATGCAATTAAGTGTGAACATGGTCGATGATACAACTTTCATTTACCACACGTACACATTTATTTATTAAATCAAACCATTCGTCGAACCCCCCTTTGACTACAAGTTACTGGGGGGTCTCAACTTCAAAAACACCATCTGGGATATTAAATATACTCGAGACATGTGATCTTGATTTTGATGTATGAACAATAACTTTAATAAACACTTGTGAAGGCCACAATACACCATGACTCATGCAATCATCAACTCCAACTTTTCGATCAAAAAAATATTTATTAGTCTTTAAAAAAGGTAATTTGCACATTAGTGGTCATATTCCATAACGATAACCACCATCATATGAGAGTGTTCATTTCTCTTTCAGTTCAATCGCAAGCTATTATTTGATTTGATCATTCCTATTAACCATATCATCATACATATTTTCAAATTTATGTCTTAAATGCTTTTGACACATCTTATCTAATAGTTTTTTCAATGCCATATCTTTGAATCTTTTATTGAAGTTGCTTATAAAGTGGCGAGAATAATAACTATGATACCCATCTGGCTCAACCCATATCCATGACATAGTATTTTTAATTGTCATATATATATATAGACAAACACACACACACACACACACACACAATCCAGTACATCTACTTGTGACATGTTAGCGAACTAAATCTAAAAATCATGTTTAGTTATTGTTTGTTTCTTCTTCAACCAAAGCATAATACACAAAAAAAAAACCCTATTATTTGCATCATAAGCAACTCCAATCAAGATTATTGCCTTATACTTTCCATATAAGTGAGTGCCAGCAATACTTAACAATGGATGTTAATATTGAAATCCTTAAATTAAAAGTTCAAATGCCCAAAATATTCTCTAAAATATTGTTGTATCATCATCAACCATCTTATGATCCCACTTAATAACTATACCAGGATTTTATTTTTTTTAGAGCTAATAACATTCTAGGCAACATTTGAAAAGACTCCTTATGTGATCCAAATAACCTCTCTAATATTTTATGTATAGCTAACCAAGCTTTTTATACAATATATCATACAAAAAAAATCTATATGGATAGTTGTTTGAATGGTTGCAATTTTAATACTTATTTCAGCTTTGATAATGGTCGACATCATATTAGCTACAAAATCAGAGTCAATTTGATGGTGGGCTTGCATAACCATTGGATTGTGACATGTGTGGGACTTTTTCAATTTTAAAATCTCAAATAAATCAAAATTCTTGTGATATCCGCTATGCAAATACCATTGACATGATGGTTCATGCTTACACTATAACTACACATAAATTAAGGTTGAACATTACATTTTGTATTGAAGTGAATTTTTTATATGCCACCACTTAACTGCATTGATTAAATCAATCTTGGTTTGGAACATTTATCCAACCTCCAACTCAATATGCAAGCTTGAATTCCTACAACTCAAAGCCCAATCAAATCTCATCATATGAACAGACGACCCACTAGCATCTTCAAATTTAGAAACAGAGGGTCTCATTGTTTGATTTATTGGTTCACTATGTCCATCTTCCTCAACTACATCATTGACATGACAATCATCTTTCTCATCACTTAGTTCAAATTTATCATAACAATATAGAGCTGTTATCATTTCTTGAATCGATGTTAGGTTTATTGCATCACCAACTGTCCTAGACGGACTTGCTACATGTGATAATTTTGTGATCCTTTGACTGTAACTTGGGACCTGAGTCAACTCCAAACTCAAAGAGTTTCCTACTTTAGGTTTTTTACTCAAGTAGAGCTCTAATATTTGCAATGTATTGGCGGTAATCAACCCAACCATTATATTAAAACTCATATCACTAGTAATGAGCACCCTAACATAACAATTTGGATGGTCCCCGCCCAACATCCTCCAAGTAATATCAACATCAAATTCAGCCAAATTCAACATCAAATTCAGTCTAATTCCTCGACACACTAAATTTTTTAATTCATGAAATGAATTATCTAATCTCAAGTTATATAATTCGATACTTCCTCCATGATAAATGATATTATTATCACTATCAATGATTTTACCAGAAAATGGAAATGATCTCATATATGGTGTGGTCCTTTTTCTTTGTGAACATTGCGTTGTTTTCTTTCTTTGTTTGTTAAAAATATCATATTTTGGGATTCTTTTGTTTGTTGCACTTCAGCTTTTTTCTACTTAGTTTATGAGTTTTTTTATTGGGGAGGAGGGGTAGGATCTTTTTTGCCTTCTGCTGAGTTATGTGTTTTGCCAGGTTTGTGTTATTTGAGAGAGAAAATTGTTGATTTTGGAGAGTTGTGGCTGAAAGTTATCTTATCAAGAAATGTGTTTTGGAATTCTCTAATTATTGGCTGATGTAATTGTTTTTGGGGCACATGCTTTTGAATCTATTGGTGGACAACCTGTTGTGATTGCATCACCAACTGTCAAGGGTGCTCACATAGAGGACATTGATGGAAATAAATACATTGATCATGGTGGTTATTAGAGCTTGCTATAATTGGTCATGCAAATGATAAGGTTCTGTTCTTCTTTGCCGCCATTTGCATTTTATGTATTTATGAAAGTTTTCCTTTCTTTAATAGAGGCTTGCAGGAGGTTCTCATGTATTCTTAGATAATTATATAAATTATATTATGGAGCTTATTAAATAGCTTAAATTTTTTAATTGAGATGGTTATTTGACATGGTATCAAAGTTTTGTTGACCAAATAGTTACGGGTTCGAATCTTACTACCCTCATTCTATTTGATAGAAATTAAGCACAATATAGTATGAGCTTGTGTAAGTTTCAAACCCAAATAGCTTTCACTTGAAGGGGTGTGTTTGAGAATTGTATAAATCATATCTTAGGCCTCTCCAAACAGTTTAAACTTTTGAGTTGAAATGGTTCTTTGACATGATATCAGAACCTTATTGATTAGGCAGTCACGAGTTCAAATCTCACCATCTTCATTTTATTTGATAAAAATTAAGCACATGGTAGTATGGACATATAAAAATTTCAAGCCCAAAAAATTATATTTTAAAGCTGAAACCTGATAGCTTAAGTTGCAGAGTAAAATGGTTAGTTGTTTTGTCAGGTTGCTCCTAGCTTGGTATCTATCATCTCAAATCTTTTTTTCATCTCTTCACCCCTCACAGAATCCTTTGTTTAACAAATTTGCTCTCTTTATCCTGCACAAATAAGTTCACAATCAATTTTCTTCTTGGTGAGAGCTACACTATATCAAAGAAAACTCAACTGCCATTTATTCAGCCTATTATGGAATGTTATTATGTATATATATTTATCTTGTATTTAGCTTATATAGGTTTCTGATCATGTATAGTATACTACATGGTTAGTATCATGTACAACCCTACATCTATATATATATATTACATAAGGGGAGTGCTGCATACGTTGTATTACAGCCTCCATAATATTTTCCAATAATCCTTCTCCCTTAACTTCAACTCAGCCTAACTTCCGTTTGTTTTTGTTTTCCTACATCTTCGTAGAGGTTCCAGAAAGCATGGTGCTGTCAGCTTTCCTCCGTCTCAGACATTTGATGGGTCGCCTCTGCCAATAAAAGAACAGCACGCCTCAAGTTCAACCAACTCAGAGATAACTTCCCTAACCTTCAATTATCTTCTTTTGCTCTGTCTTTGCGCCTATTGCTACAGCAATAGTTGTCTACTTGATACAACATTGCCATTTCTGTTTTCATGGATTAAGCATGTCTTACCTCTTCCATTTGTTGGTTGATTGTTTTTTTTCCGTTCGTTATTCGATTTGTTGAGCTCCCTGCTCTTTTTTGTAACTTATTCTCTTTTTTCTATGCTGTGATTTGGAAATCAATTTCAAAACAACTCCTTCAGCTGCAGCGCCTTGGCTTGCCCTAACCCTCCACCATTTTTTCTTATTCGCTCACATTTTGTTTCCTCGGAAATAGCTTCCACATGCTGGACATTCACTTCTCTGCTCAAATCTTTCCATTCAGTCAACATGAAACTATTTTTAGTCCACACACGCCTCAATATTTTTCATGCTTAACTGTTTTTTGCTATAATTTTTACAGGGGATAGTGATTTGACTGTTTTTGGGTTGCTGGTTTTCAAGCAATTGTTCTTCCTTTTCTTATATTCTTTATTTTGAGATAAAGTTGCAGGCTTCGTTTGTATACCTACGCTTTTGTGTTTGCTGAAAGAGAACTAGGCCTTTTCAGGTGTTTTTACATTTGCTCCTGAATGAACTTAGAAGCTAGCTTCCTGGTGTTGGACTCCATTATGCCTGCCATTGTTGTTCCCCTTGGTTTGCACTGCCATTTTTCCCTGTTGCCTTGCATCTGTGCAAGTTGTACTGGTTTGGACTGGAGACTGGAAGAAGACAGATGAGACATTGAACTAGCTCTAATTGATCGTCTTAGCTGCCCTTCTATAGGTTTTTCAATTTTTTATGGATGAGAAATTTGTTAACTTGCTGGCTTTTGTTACATCTTTGTTTTTCTTACTGTGTTCTTTTGACTCGCAAACCATGCATGCTTGACACAACTGCTCCACCACCATCATTTCTTCTCTCTCACAGTCTTAGAAGTCAGTGTAGTCCTTTATGTCTTGCATTTACTCTTTTCTTGCCATTAGAATCAGTAAAAATGGACAGAGATTAGTTAGTATTTCTAGATAGATTGAGTTTTCAATGGCAGAGGATCAGGGTGGGATTTGTATGCAATAGTAAGCAATTGCACCTCTGCTAATACTACTACAAGCAGAAACAGCAGTAGCAACATCGATGAGAATATAGAAAGCCCTTTTGAGTGCTTGACTTCTTTGACTTTTGATGACGATGATGAACTTAACCCATTTTATTTTCCAAATCTTGCTGCTAAGCCAAGAAACAACAATTGTTTACAAGAATTGCAAGATTCTTACAGGTCTTCTTTTCCTAGCCAAAATTATTTTCTTGAAAATACATGTTTTCTAATTCTCTTTTTAAAAAAAAATTAAAAAACACCAAAATAATTATTCTTCGATATAAAAAGAAGTCTTATTTGATTGTCGAATATGAGTTATTTCTTTTAATATTTCAAATTAAATCAAATAAGATACTTGTTTTTTCATTTTAAAAAAATGTATTTAATAAACATGTTTCCTTAATTCTCTAAGGAAGAACATATTTAGAATAAATAGAAAAACTAGAGATGTAAATTGAAATACTATTTTCTGAAACAAACACAACTTTTAATTCTTTAAGATTGACAACAAACTATAGGTGCGAATCATGGGACAAAATGTTAAAGTAGGTTAAAATAATGTGCGAAAAAAAAGAGAGGAAAGTAGACTTGAAATAATGTGTGAAAATAAATATGAGATGCACCACTATACAGTAAAATAAAAAAAAAGATAATAAATTATAACATATAGTAGTAGAAATGAATTCCTAAGTGGATATTTAAGGGATATGATGGGAAGAGATGAGGAAATAGTGGAGGATAAAATGATAGATAACCCCACAAAACCAAGAAAGTTGATTGACTTGGCCAAAGAGGTCTATAGTATCTAACTAATGACCAGCACACAATAAACCTTATATCATGTGCCTTGATGGCCCTATATATTCTCAAGTGCCACCCACCCAGCACCCACCAGTGCATTTGGCTTCCACGAATTAAGAAAAGTATTAAAGTAGGTTGGATAATTTTGAGCTAAACCTGTATTTTTATAAATTTATTTAGTTAACGTAGTTAATTAATATATGTTGTCACCATTATTTGATATAGGTTCAATAGAAGTCATAGTCAATCATGGATGTATCGAGATTCACCCCAAGGATTGTGGAGGATGAATTATTATAATGGGGTTCAGGGTTTTATTAATTACGCAACATCTAATCCGAGAAATATTAGTAGTGGATGCGGTATTAGGTGTCCATGCAAGATGTGTAAAAATAAAAAGTTTATCGATCCAGATGTTGTAACGATGCATCTTCTACATAAAGGATTCGTAAAGGAATACCTGTGTTGGTATATATACGGAGAACCATTTGGTCCTCAGGAGACCATGCTAGAAATGATGGTTAGGTCAACATATAGTGTTAACAACATGCATGGAATTGTAAATGACAACAGTAATCCTTATATGATTATGCTTATGGATGCGATGAGAATAAATCAGAGTCATGTCACTCAATGTCCAATCGTAGATGAAAAACCTAATACAAACACGGCTAGGTTTCTTGATCTTTTGAAAGATTCTGACTAACCATTATGGAATTGCTGCACAAATCACAGCAAATTATCGGTCGTTGCACAGGTGTTCACCATAAAGTCAGATTATGGGTTGAGTGAGACCAGTTATGATAAAATTGTTGAATAGGCGAAAAGCATTTTATCTGAAGGGAACAGGTTGAAAGAGAAGTTTTATACTTGATGTACAAGGTTCATCAACTGGAAAGGAATGTTAGTTCTATATTGTCTTTACTAAGTCTGAGTCTTAAAAGAAAGGTGAAGTGTTGCAACGGGTATTTTTTCCAATGGATACGTGTTTCATAATGAAGATTATGAGCCAAGTAGAAAGATATATAATAATGGTGTTTGTGTTAAGGGATCGACTTCTAGTGAGTTTAAAGTTGACTATTATGGAAAATTAGAAGAGGTAATTGTATTACAATATCATAACGAGCATAATAGAGTCATTTTATTCAAATTTTTGGGAGATGATATCTTTCAAGTTGGTGAATTGGTTGAACCATATTGAGTTGGTTTATCGATTGACTTAGAAGAAAATTCAAATTTTTACGTCTTTGATAATATTTTTGTTGATATTGACATTGAGGAGTTGAATAGTGTTCTAAGCTCCATTGGACAAGTACAAGTCGAAAAAGATGATGATAGTAATGTTATCAACGTACGTAGAAGATTGCGATGGAGTTGACAACGAGTCAATTGAAGAAGAAGAATATAATTCTGACTAACTATCAAAACACGAAAGTGTAATGCCATAAACTATAATATAATAGTTATTGATGAAATTCTCAACAAAGAAGTATTTATTATTTATTTTATAATTGTTATGTGAATTTGTGTTATTGTGTTATGCGTGCAGCTTTCAATTTAAGTATTTGCATGATGGATAGATAGGGAATACAGATACAATCTGGTGTCGTTCATTGTGCAAAATACTAATGGAAATTTCATTGTTTCAATGGATCCAAGTTTCCAAACATCCTATCGGAAACCTCATGTCAATGCATGGTTTACAAGATTTAATGTTAGTGTTAACTTAAAAGTTTAACTATTTTTTATGTTAATTCCTTTACTTAATTGGAATTGTTGATTTAGTTTTTATAAATTTTTAATGCAAGGTTAAACTTAAGTGGGATAAAGCAAATGATAATGTTGCGAAGAGGATTTGAAAGAATCACGTTGTAACTAGGGAACATCGAAAACAATATGATAATTTTTTTATTTAAAATATTAAAATTTCATTTTTCATTAACTCATATAGATTACGATTGTATCATGTAGGTTGCATGATTTTTTTATAAAAATATGCTAGAAAAAGCGCTCTACCAGGCCAGAATGTTTGGAAGGATTTCAGGTTGCCATACATCTTAAAAAATATATGAGCGGAAAATATTCATCACGTGATGTCCGAACATTTCACACAACGCTCACAGTCCGGTGAGGGGAACCGGAGCTGGTAAATTCACAGTTCATTGCGGGGAACCGGAGCCCACAAATGCTCTATCGAGTTTTTTTTTACAGACAAAAATGCTGGCAGAAAAGAAATTACCAACGAGAGGTTTATCGACAGACATTTTTCATCCATGAATTAGTCTATAAAATTCACGCCGATGGAATGGTAGAGTAAATACCGACATAATATGTCGTCGGTAAAATTGTTAAATGTAGTAGTGCATGCGGCTACCCCTATATTATATTTCTTTTTTTTAATATTGTTCGCCATTTCTTCTTTGAAAAAAAAAAGTACAGACAACGCGTCATCTGCTAGCCCAGATTTCGACCACCTAGGGGCGCTAGAAAAATCAGGTTGGGGTGTTTGTGGGTTTAAAATTGTATTTTTTTTTAACCTATTTCAACCTAAAAAAACATAAGAAACACCCTAGAAACCTCAGTAAATCAATCTTTCAATTCAAAACACCCCTAAATTTGTCCATAAACAAAAATTTAAATCGAAAAAAAAATTTCTCTCGACCTCAATCTACTTTTTAGGCAAGTTTAAAATCTTAAAGCACCTCAATGGAACTTCTCTTATCGAATGGAATCATTGAGACCAAGATCGATTTTATTTTTTTGCTAGAATATGACCAACCGACAAGTTTTTCTTTCCTTCGCTGTTATCTAGTGAGTTTCTCGCTACTCTCTCAAACCAATGGATTGAAAAATAAATAAAATGAACTTTTAGACAAAAAAAAATATCATGAACTTGGGATTAACCATATATTTTCTCTGATTTTTACATTTCAATCCTCTATTTTTTTAATTTAATGTTTTTACTATAATTTCAAACTTAATCTAATCTAATTAGGCTATAAAAGGATTCAATCAAAAGAAAAAAAATTAAAGATAAAAATAAAAAGAATGGACATAACTTAAAAAATAGCTAATCATCTAAAAAAATCCTAATATTTGAGTTTGTTTATAAGTATAATACAATTATATTATTTATATATATAAAAAATAATAACTAAATAAATAAAAAACAGTGCCAGTTAAAGAAAGGAAAGCCCAGTATAATTAAAAAAAGATTGAGAAACATGCAACCAGCAACTTTGCCAAACACTAACTAAAAATCTCAATGATTTTGTTGTTCACCTTCGTATAGGTAGATTAGTGGGTTAAACTAATAAATATACCACCATGGCATGAACAGTTAATTTTTTATGCAAACCTAGTTTTAATTCAAGATATATAAATTACAAAAAAAAATTGTAATTTACAAAATTAGGGAATATATCTGCGTTGACCAAAAGTCAAAACACGTTTCTCCAATATATTTTTTTAAAAGAATCATTTATATCAATCAACTTTTAGGAAACTGTAGTGTTATCCATGAAGACAAGACACACACTCACAGAATGCTACAAGTTGCTTCTTTATCGAGTCAAGTCAATTACAGTAGGCAAAATTCCTAAGCGGTATGTCGTCATGGGCAGCACACAGAGAGATCTTGAGATTCATCGCCGGCAGAACAGAACATGCACGTACTTCCCATGTAACACAGGATTCCATGCCAACTCTATAAATGACTCTCACATGATTATCTAGATCATAATTAGTCCTGCTCTCAACAACACTCGAAACAATTATAAATGGCAAAGCTAGCAGTCCCTCTTCTGATTTTTTTCTTCCTCCTATCGTGTATCCCTTCTCAAGCAGCTCCTCCCCTCCAAACGCCAATCCAGAAGGACCATTCAACCGGCCAATATATCATCACTGCATACCTAAAAACCCCTCTCATGCCCACCAAATTGCTCTTGGATCTTGGTGCTACATACAGCTGGGTAAATTGCGACGACTACATTTCCTCCACTTACCAACATGTCCCCTGTAACAGTTCCATCGCTAATTCTCTTAGTGCTTATGGTTGCGAGGACATTTGCGACGGTCCACCGGGTCCAAATTGTGCAAACAACTCTTTCCTCTTCCTCCTTGACAAACCCCTCGAAACTGTTGACTACAAAAAAGTTAATAGCCTCAACGACGCCCTTGTTGACTATCTCGCCTTGCTCAATAACCTAGGCTCTCTTTCCTCGATCGATAATTTCATCTTTTCCTGTTCCCGAACTGGTTTTCTGAAAGGCCTGGCTAAGGGTGTAACTGGCTTAGCCTCCCTGGGCAACTCAAACCTCTCAATCCCAGTACAGATCAATAAAGCCTTCTCTTCCTCTCCAAATTGTTTTGCTATGTGCTTGTCAGGATCCATCTCTCAACCTGGTGTGGCTCTTTTCGGTAGTAAGGGGCCTTATAATTTCTTGCATGGAATTGACCTCTCAAAATCACTTCTTTACACTCCTCTTATTTTTAACCCGCTTGGAAGGGATTCTGATCCAAATACCCACAGACTCTCTCCTGAATATTATGTAGGGCTGACTTCCATAAAAGTGAACGGAAAGATGGTGGCTTTTAACAAAGCGCTGTTGGCCATTGATGATCAGTCTGGTTCTGGGGGGACCAGGATCAGCACTCTTGTGCCATACACGAAGTTACAGAGTTCTATTTACAAGGCTTTTACTCTGGCTTTCTTGAAGGAAGCAGCTTCCTCTGCTTTCAATCTTACTACAACTAAGCCTGTCAAGCCATTCAGAGTCTGCTACCCTGCGGGTGCTGTGAAGACTACACAAATGGGACCGGCTGTACCAATAATCGAACTTGTGTTGGATAGACAAGATGTGGTTTGGAAGATGTTTGGATCGAACTCTATGGTGAGGGTTACAAAGAAGAGTGTTGATCTTTGGTGCTTGGGTTTTGTGGATGGTGGGATTGATGGCCCATCGATCATGATTGGTGGTCTGCAGTTGGAGGACAATTTGCTACAATTCGATCTACAGTCAAAGAAACTGGGTTTCAGTTCATCAATTTTGTCCAAGGGGACCAATTGCGCCGACTACAAATTTCCTACGAGAAAAGTATAAAAAGATGATGTATTTATACCATCCATCATGTAGTGTATGCATGCTTTCGTTGAGTTTTTCTACCTTCATTAAGCTAAGGGGCAAAGACAGGCCTATCTAGCTTTGTAATAAAAGTTCGTGTTCTCAAATAAATGAATTTAAATTTCACATAATTATTGTGTCGTTGTGGTCAGCTTAAATTTAAAACAATTGTTGCGACCAACTTAAGTCATCAAAATAGGCTCCACTCATGCAGCCACTTTTATTTTACTACATTAGCTCCCACTTATATGGCCCACCTAATTTTATAAAAATGGACAGAGACTTATATGCAATAGCAAGCAATTGCACCTCTGCTAATACTACTACAAACAGAAACAGCAGTATCAATGTCGATGAGAATTATGAAAGCCCTTTTGAGTGCTTGACTTCTTTGACTTTTGATGAGGATGAAGAAGAAGTCAACCCATTTAATTTTCCAAATCTTGCTGCTAAGCCAAGAAACAACAATTGTTTACAAGAATTGCAAGATTCTTGCAAGTCCTTTTCTCCTAGCTTCACCACCAGTATTGGTCTTCAAGAGAATAATAATAATAATAATAATCGTAGCTCCTCCAATTCTGATTTTGAGGTCAGTTTTAGTGGCCAGAATCAACAACTTGCACAACAATGCAAGGAAGAGGAGATGGGTTCCTATAACTGTTGCTCTTTTTTTTTCTTTGGCAACTCCATTATTAATCCACACAAGCTCCACAACACACTGCTTTCACATTTCTCTACTACGTTTGTAAATGATACTCACAACGTGGCAATTCAATTCCATCCTATAATTAAAAACAATTGCTTGAAACAGATGTAAGGAACTATCAGATGAAAATCATACAAAATCAGAATTATAGACACTCAAGGCACAGTTAAAGTGAGGAAATTAAGGGATCTTCTTGAAATAAATGACAGTTCAATGCCGAAGGCTGACAGATTGATAAATTGGATCAAAATGTCTTTCACTATTATTGGTGCTCAAAACATGGTTATATGGCTTCTTACATTTTTGTCGGACTTTAATGAACTTATATGCAATCACCCCACATATAGACATAGGAGTGTATCCAGAGGTTCAGAAACATACCTATCCTGTGAATGTATGAAGCAGCACAATCTGGGAAATCATAATTAATCACACACTTGACACCTTTGAAATCCATACCCCGACCAAGCACATCAGTTGCAATCAAAATCCATGTCTTTCCAGCTCTGAAGTCATCGATTACACTCTCTCGCTGAGTTCAAGTGAAAAAGACTAGTGTAAAGTGCTATAACTGCTAGGATATCTAAGTAACAGGAATCTATAATATTAAATGCCACAAACAATGAAACAGATTCAGCAGAGTTCTGTAAGGCCCTGCAAGAGGGGGCACCAGGATCTTCATTGATTTTCCTTCTTCACATTATTGATTACCAAAGAATGCAAGCTTGACCATATAAATGGAACTCCAAGTGCCGGGACGCTTTGTAAATTGCAAACACTACCTTTTAAATAAAAATTCATCATGGTCTTAAAAGCATGTTTAAAAAAAAAATTAAAACAAGGTCTTGACATTTTATATACGATTAAAGATTAAAAAATATGATAAATGTGATAAAATTATTTAAAAAATAGTTAAATTGTTATTTTTCTTTGAGGTTTTATTGGTTAAATAGTTAAATTGTAACCTAACCAGCTAGCCCTAACAATTAACATAACCTTCCTCTTCCTGCCTCTCACAAAAAGCCGCTGCTTGCCCAGAAAAATTCTCAATCTTCCTCTCAATTAATTTCTAATCTTCCTTTCTCAGTTTCCTCTCAATGCATGTTGTGGACTTGAGTCAATAGGCTCCCAAAAAAGTCGTCTAAATCAGCCGATAGTCGTGATGGAAGTGGAACATCTACCTCCTCATCAAATGCTTCTACAAGCTCAAGAAACAGTGATCTAGTTAGTAAAGCAAGAATAGGCTGACATCATCATTTTTTGGATTCGCTACATGAATTAGTTCAGTGAGGAGGGCCATAGCAAACTTCAAGCTAACAGAACTAATGCCTCACTCATCTACTAGCTATTATATTTCTTTATCTTGCTTAAGTGTCTGGGAACATCAGTTAGACCAGACCGTAGAGTATGGCTCCCCGTATCATGTTTTTTTGGCAGTTTCAATCAAGGAATTGAAACCAAAACAGATCTTCTTCACTCTGCTGAATGAATGAGTTTAAATGATGGGATTAGGTTTTCTAGTTTTTTACCAAAAAAAACCGGATTTAACCAAACCGGACCGATTCGGTTTGAACCAGTTTTTGGTCCGGTTCGGTTAAAATTTCACAAAATTAAAGTAATTCAGTTCAGTTGGTTTTTTGA
Organism: Populus simonii; assembly: GCA_007827005.2. Taxonomy (NCBI): domain Eukaryota; kingdom Viridiplantae; phylum Streptophyta; class Magnoliopsida; order Malpighiales; family Salicaceae; genus Populus; species Populus simonii. Next base: position 13,823,606 of record CM017482.2, read on the forward strand.
GTCTAAACCGAACCGAACCGTGAAAACCTCTAATGTTAACAACATGCATGGAGTTGTAAATGACAATAGTAATCCTTATAGGACTACGGTTATGGATGCGATAAGAATAAATCAAAGTCATGTCACTCAATGTCTAATCATAGATGAAGAACCTAATACAGACATGGCTAGGTTTTTTTTATCTTTTGAAAGATTCTGACGAACCATTATGGGATAGCTACACAAATCATAGTAAATTATCGGTCGTTGCACAGATGCTCTACCATCAAGTCAGATTATGGATTAAGTGAGGCCGGTTATGACAGAATTGTCAAATAGGCTGAAAGAGAACTTCTATGTTATTAAGTTCATAATGAAACCCCTCGATCTATGCTACTAGAAAATTGACATGTGTCTAAACTTTTGCATATTATACTCCATTGAAAATGTTAAGCTGACCAAGTGCAGGACATGTAGCATTCCCTATTATAAACAATTGCAAAATTAAGATGATATTCCCTTTATCGTTTTTTGACTCAATGGAGCATCTACTCATACATTTACCATATGAGGCAAAATTTAGAGGTTTAGTCCAATATAGATGGATGTATCCATTCGAGACGTTAGAGATTACACATGCATTGTAATTAAAAATGTATTTTATTGTTTATTGTTAATTGAAAACATTTGTTTAATTCCATGCAGATACTTATTCAACCTTAAAAAAAATATTAAAAACAAGATATATATTGAAGCTTTATCTTGTACGATTTTATGAGTCAACTCATGATTTTATAAGCATTGAGCCGAATATAAGTATAAAAAAATGACAAATATACAACCAGCAACTTTGCGAAACACTAACTAAATCTCAATGATTTTGTTGTTCACCTTCGTATAGGTAGATTAGTGGGTTAAACTAATAAATACACCACCATGGCATGAACAGTTATTTTTTGTATGCAAACCTAGTTTTAATTAAAGAATATATAAATTACCAAAAAAAAATACAAATTTGCAAAATTAGGGAATATATCTGCATTGACGAAAAGTCAAATACGTTTCTCCAATATATATTTTTTAACTAATCATTTATATCAACTTTTAGGAAACCATGTTGTGTTATCCATGAAGACACGCACTCACAGAATGCTACAAGTTGCTTCTTTATCCGAGTCAAATCAATTACAGTAGGCAAAATTCCTAAGCGGCATGCCGTCATGTGCAGCACACAGAGAGATCTTGAGATTCATCGCCGGCAGAACAGAACATGCACGTACTTCCCATGGAACACAGGACTCTATGCGAACACTATAAATGACTCTCACATGATTATCTAGATCATAATTAATCCTGCTCTCAACAACACCCGAAACAATTATCAATGGCAAAGCTAGCAGTCCCTCTTCTGATTTTTTTCCTCCTCTTATCGTGTATCCTTTCTCAAGCAGCTCCTCCCCTCCAAACGCCCCTCCAAACGCCAATCCAGAAGGACCATTCAACCAGCCAATATATCATCACTGCATACCTAAAAACCCCTCTCATGCCCACCAAATTGCTCTTGGATCTTGGTGCTACATACAGCTGGGTAAATTGCGACGACTACATTTCCTCTACTTACCAACATGTCCCCTGTAACAGTTCCATCGCTAATTCTCTCGGTTCTTATGGTTGCGTGGACATTTGCGACGGTCCACCGGGTCCAAATTGTGCAAACAACTCTTTCCTCTTCCTCCCCGATAACCCCATCAAACCTGTTGACTACAAAAAAGTTAATGGCCTCAACGATGCCCTTGTTGACTATCTCGCCTTGCTCAATAACCTAGGCTCTCTTTCCTCGATCGATAATTTCATCTTTTCCTGTGCCCGAACTGGTTTTCTGAAAGGCCTGGCTAAGGGTGTAACTGGCTTAGCCTCCCTGGGCAACTCAAACCTCTCAATCCCAGTACAGATCAATAAAGCCTTCTCTTCCTCTCCAAATTGTTTTGCTATGTGCTTGTCAGGATCCATCTCTCAACCTGGTGTGGCTCTTTTCGGTAGTAAGGGGCCTTATAATTTCTTGCATGGAATTGACCTCTCAAAATCACTTCTTTACACTCCTCTTATTTTTAACCCGCTTGGAAGGGATTCTGATCCAAATACCCACAGACTCTCTCCTGAATATTATGTAGGGCTGACTTCCATAAAAGTGAACGGAAAGATGGTGGCTTTTAACAAAGCGCTGTTGGCCATTGATGATCAGTCTGGTTCTGGGGGGACCAGGATCAGCACTCTTGTGCCATACACGAAGTTACAGAGTTCTATTTACAAGGCTTTTACTCTGGCTTTCTTGAAGGAAGCAGCTTCCTCTGCTTTCAATCTTACTACAACAAAGCCTGTTAAGCCATTCAGTTTCTGCTACCCTGCGGGTGCTGTGAAGACTACACAAATGGGACCGGCTGTACCAATAATCGAACTTGTGTTGGATAGACAAGATGTGGTTTGGAAGATGTTTGGATCGAACTCTATGGTGAGAGTTACAAAGAAGAGTGTTGATCTTTGGTGCTTGGGTGTGGTGGATGGTGGGGCCATTGATGGCCCATCGATTATGATTGGTGGTCTCCAGTTGGAGGACAATTTGCTACAATTCGATCTACAGTCAAAGAAACTGGGTTTCAGTTCATCAATTTTGTCCAAGGGGACCAATTGCGCAGACTACAAATTTCCTACCAGAAAAGTCTAAAAAGATGATGTATTTATACCATTCATGCATCATGTACTGTATGCATGCTTTCGTTGAGTTTTTCTACCTTCGTTAAGCTAAGGGGCAAAGACAGGCCACTCTAGCTTTGTAATAAGAGTTCCTGCTCTCAAATAAATGAATAAAAGGATGCATATATTAAAAGAATTAGAAAAAAAAAAAGAAAAGAGTTCGTATATAGCTACACCAGCATCAATATATATGTACAAGGTGTGCGTAGCTTATAGATGATGTATAAGTTACAACTTTAGCACACAGTTCTTAGAATTTCTAGAGAGAATTCCTAAAAGTTCAAATATTTGGCTGTCGATTCTAAAATATTCATGTTTCTGATAATTAGAGTTATTTCAATAATTTTAGATAGATGGTAGAGAAGGAGGAAACAACACACAACAACTAGCCAGGTTGAATAATTTCCTCACTATAACGTAAGTTTGGTGGCAGAAGGCAACGAATGCAAATTACAGACAAATAGTCTTCTCCTCCATCTTTTCCATGTCTTCATTGGTGAAAATCATCTATGTTTTAAAAATTAAAAGACAAACAAAAAACCTATTTAAGTTATTTTGTTTTAAATCCAAACTGTCGGGAACCGAAAATGAAACAAAAGCCTCCAATATATACTTCATAAATCAAAGCCCACAAACACATGGAGGATAAAAATAGAAGAAATAAAATAGGAACTCTGTGAGATTACTTTTAGTTATTTTAGTTTAATGATGTATGATATTTTAGAGAATGCAATTTTTTAGTTTAGTTTAATTGGATGCAAAATTATAAATCAGGGTAAATTCTTGTTGTTTTCCCTTAATTATTTTTTCATAAAAATTGTAAAAAAACCATGCTGGTTTTTTATTTTAAAAAATCTGATTTTTTCCTTTAAAAATAAACCATATAAAAAAAAAAAGAAAGGTAATAATTCAAACTATTTATTCATTAGCTAAAAAAAAAAAGAATTTCTTATAGGCTAAAAATTTATTTTATATTAAACTCAAACCCAAATCAAAACTAAATCTTAAATCCAAACCTCGGGTTTGAGCCTCAGCTCTTACCCTTTCAATGCTATGTTATTTAAAGTGAGCATGAACGTGTGGCTTAATTAAGCCTAAAGTATACTTAACCTAAGGTCTCTCTTCTCTAAAAGTTTTAGTGTCATATGACCCTAAACCACTAGAAAATCTTATAATCTTTTAATGTGGGATTAAAGACTTATAAATTTACAAAACATATCGACCAAGGGTTCTTTAAAATCAATTTAAATTCACTCATAATTTATTTTAAACAAGTTAATCATATATGTTAAAGTGTTTTTGTTAAAGAATAATTTTCAATAGAATCTTAATCGTAAAAGTGAATTGACTCCACTTTAAATTTAATCTTAAAAGTTCTCAGTAATAATATTTATAAACAAATTCTTAACAATCTTTCATATGAATGGAAATTGTTTAACCGGAAATTTATCAACTATGAATTCTTTCATACCAACATCTTCAACTTTATAATTTCTTTCCAAAGCTTTTCAAAGTACTTTTATATTTTTTATTGAACTATACATATTATATAGTATGTTTTTCAATCTATTCAAGATGTAATCTCTAAGATTCCGTACATCCAAGCTATCACAACGATGAGATTAGAGATTCATTATTTGAAAGCTTTTGTGGTTCTTCAAACAAGAGTTTTGTCAAGTTCAAGGTGGTCATATAAAATTACATCTTTTTTTTCATCTTTTAAAATTTAATCCATTAAATTTTTCAAGTTTCTCATCATGCATCATAAAAGATAATGATGAAATCCTTCCAACTAAAATAGTATTTATCGAAGTAATATTGATTGCTTTAACCTTCTATATCTATAATTAAAATTTAGCTATAAACTTTCAAAACACAAAAACATATAGTAGACAAATTAAAATTTCAACATACAAATTAATAAACAATATTTAGCATAAAAAATGTGACAAGTATCAAGTTTATAATTTAGTTTTTATAAACAATGTTATCACAAATTTAAATAAACTAAAGAATTAGATAATATAATTAGATTTGGCAAACAAGCATATAATGAATACTTGCAAACTCATTTAGTCTTAAGATTGTATGATATTTTTTAGAGTGACATTGTTTATTTAAATTAGTAAGGAGGCTCGTGCTATGTTGCGAGCTCACTTTTTATGTCCATAAAAAAATTGGGTCCTGACTCCGACCGGATCCAAGGCTATTTTAGGTCCTGCCCCGGTTGGGACCCAAGGTTATTTTGAGTTCTGCACCCGGCCGAATCCAAGACTATTTTGGGTCTTGCACCCGGCTGAACCCAAAGCTATTTTAGGTCCTGCCCCGGCTGGGACCAAGGTTATTTTGAGTTCTGCACCCGGCCGAATCCAAGACTATTTTGCGTCTTATCTGACCATGACCCAAGGTTATTTTGGATCCTCCACAATACTGGACCAAACATAAATATTTATAATATTAATAGTAATATTTAACTTGTTTGTCTAAGTTCTTATATCTTTTAATTATTTTTTAAAAAAATTATAATTTTTCTTCGATGGTAATAATAATTTTTTTTTCAATTTACTAATAATAATAATAATAATTTGTAATTCTACCATTTAAATCAAATCTATTATTGCTTTTAATAATAATAATAATAATAATAATAATAATAATAATGATATTAATAATACTATTTTTTATAGTAATACTTTTAATTATAGTAAAAATAATAATAACACAAACAATATTATTTTTAATTTTAATATATTTAATTATAATAATAAAAATAATATTTATAATAAAAACCATATGAATTTTTATAATAAATATTAGAAAATAAAGAGTCAATAAATTGCTCAAAGTCAACGTGTCACAATGACAACATGCAATGTCACAATAACAACATACAATTAGATGTGAACATGGTCGATAATACAATTTACTTTCATTTACCACACGTAGACATTTATTTATTAAATCAAACCATTCTTCAAACCTCCTTGAACTACAAGTTGGGGGTCTCAACTTGAAAAACACCATCTAGGATATTAAAAATGTATTTAATAAACATGTTTCCTTAATTCTCTTAAGGAAAAACATGTTTAGAATAAATAGAAAAACTAGAGATGTAAATTGAAATACTATTTTCTGAAAGTAAACACAACTTTTAATTCTTTAAGATCGACAACAAGCTATAGGTGCGAACCATGGGACAAAATGTTGGCAGAGATTCAAAGCAGCAGATTGCTACCCTGTCTCCGAAAAACAAAACACAAAATTCTCTTAAGTTTGCTTCAATACTGTTTCATTCTTCCTCATCTTTTGGTTTTGTTGAGATTGATTCTCTTCGTGGACAGTGCTTCTTCCACTTCTTTTTGGGCATATCCGTGAGCCAAGATGGAACCTCACAGCCTGAAGCAGTCATCACATTAGCTATGTTTCGCAAATATGGAATATCATGTTCCGTGTAGAAAGTAATAGCTTCACCAATCCTCCCTGCTCTGCCCGACCGACCTATTCGATAAATCAAGAAAGTTTAGCAGCATTAGTTTTCTATTCGTCAACAAAAACACAATCCTTGTAAATGAATCAACAATTATTGCTTTTATACGATTATGTGTTAAGAGCTCTTGAATGCCAGAAATCCACAGGACTCAGAAATCAGAGGCAATTTAATTCCATGCTATAATTAAAAACAATTACTTGAAACAGATGTAAGGGACTATCAGATGAAAATCATACAAAATCAGAATTAAAGACACTCAAGGCACAGTGAAAGTGAGGAAATTAAGGAATCTTCTTGAAATAAATGACAGTTCAATGCCGAAGGCTAACAGATTGATAAATTGGATCAAAATGTCTTTCACTATTATTGGTGCTCACAACATGGTTATGGCTTCTTCCATTTTTGTCAGACTTTAATGAACTTATATGCAATCACCTCACATATAGACATAGGAGTGTATCCAGAGGTTCAGAAACATACCAATCCTGTGAATGTATGAAGCAGCACAATCTGGGAAATCATAATTAATCACACACTTGACACCTTTGAAATCCATACCCCGACCAAGCACATCAGTTGCAATCAAAACCCATGTCTTTCCAGCTCTGAAGTCATCGATTACACTCTCTCGCTGAGTTCAAGTGAAAAAGACTAGTGTAAAGTACTATAACCGCTAGGATATCTAAGTAACAGGAATCTATAATATTAAATGCCACAAACAATGAAACAGATTCAGCAGAGTTCTGGAAGGCCCTGCAAGAGGGGGCACCAGGATCTTCCTTGATTTTCCTTCTTCACATTATTGATTACCAAAGAATGCAAGCTTTGACCATATAAATGGAACTCCTACCTGCTCCTGTGATAGATTCGAATGAATAACACCAACTCTAATGCTGTCAAATTTCAGCTCTCCATATAGTTCTTCTGCTCGCTCAATGCTTTGAACAAAGATCAACATTGGTGGATTCAGACTCTACTGCCAAGCATGAGATGCAGCAAAAATGATGAATTGATCAAGAAAATAAAAATCTATTATAACACTTGGAAGAAATAGCTTAACAAAGATAAGGCACAGTATAAAATACTCAACAATAATCTGGCCAGGTACAATGCTAGGTTTAGATACTATATGGCATTTTTCACTGAAAATTCAAACTACATGAAATACAGTAAAACCTGCATTTTTCTGACAAGCAATATGCTTACAAATCTAAACAATCTCCAACTTATTAATATTTAGTTCACAATTAACCAAAACTTAAATACATTTCTCATCTTTTATCAAACAAAAGAACGGAGATAATGTCCATCTCAATAATATGTGAGATAGTATGCTAGATTCAGTTCAAATTTTGAACCCAAATAAGAAATCCCCTCTGAAGACAGAAACAAAAACACAACGAAACTTGGATTATGTAATGAATAACTCCAGAATAAACAAACAAATGCAATCCCTCCCACTTTTATGACTAGATGGTGTTGGCTCTGACTCCATAGCTCCATCCTAATATTGACTCAACAAGTTCAATACCAAGGGGGGGAAATTCAACCGCATGGATATCAGCAGCATAGCATACCTCTGCGAAGCTTTGACGGAGAGCAAGAAGTTTTCCTTCTTCACTTCCAGCGAAGATCAATTTTTGTTTGATAGATTCAGAAGCTGCATTCCTATTCAAATTTCAAATACACGATGCATGTCAAAGGAATTTGATTTACTCTTTAATAAGAGGAAATCATCATACTTACTTGTCACCAACAATAACTCTAACAGCATCATGCATAACAGTGCGTGCCACATCCTCGACAAAACCAGGTAGGGTAGCACTAAACAGAGAACGTATTATCGATGGGTTAGAGCATGCTTTCACCACAGAATCAGTCTGCTCTAACAAGCTGCGCTCAAATAGCTTATCAGATTCATCGAGAACAAGATACTCAACCCTGCAAAGCAACATTTATGTGGTAAAGGGCCTCGATGCTAACATATTTGTTAAGATGTTGCTAGAATTGACAATGCTTACAAATTAAGGTTAAAGTTGCCAATACATCTTTCTTTCTTAAAATAACCTAGAATCTGAGTAACATTTATATCTGGTTGACGCAATCATAGATGTGCAATTCCAATGAAAACAAAAGAAAAGCTCATCTATGTTTCTTAAACCCAGTCCAAATATCAGGAGCATGTTCTCAGCATCCCAATCCATCTGGACCAACCTTACGCACCAAAAACAAAAGTTCACACTAATTTCTTAAAAGAATACGTAAAAATGCAAGAATCTATACCCATGTAAGCTATACTCTCCCCAACCAATTAGTATATGATAGAAGTGCTTTGAGGCTCTATATGGAGTAATACATCTTGCAGGGGTGTGCCAATCAGACTTGCTCATGGAATGGAGGGGTTATTTCTTGAATGCTTCATTTTTCTTATTCCTATCAAGGTCCTTCTACGTTGGACAATCTCTTGTCCAACCTACTGAACAGCAATTTATCTATACAATAAAAGTAATAGTGGTGTAGGCCAACTTTAGATTTGTGTTCCGTGGAGGATTGCAGCAAGCTAGGTTTGAATAAATAGGGATTTCGGAAGCAATTATAATATTTACTGTAGCATTGAACAGTAACCAATATCATCATAGCGAGAAAGAAAATATTGCTTAGAGAAATGTGGAAAGAAAGAACAGTCAATGCTAAGAGCATTAACTAAGTAATCTTAATATTCTAATTTCAAAAAATAAACTAAGATTCTTAGATAGTATTAATATTGCTAAGAGAAATATTTCTTCGAGAAATGTGAAAAGAAAGAGCAGTCACCTGCTTAAGTCTATCTTCTTCTTCTTCTTGCAGATACATAACTGTAAACGCCGAGGTGTTGATATAAGGATATCACAAGGTAGCTTTGTGAAATCAGTATTTCTCAAAAGCTCTTTGGTCATTAGCTTAATACGGAATTTACTTCCTTTAGCCATTTTCTTGCACTCCCTGGTTGTCTGAGCTGCCAACTCTCGTGTATGACACAAGATAACAGTTCTGATCCCATCCTTTGATGGTTGCTGCATATAGAACTTTGATCAGAAAAGCTCAAGGATCAGATTTCTCCCAGTAAAAAGAAATAAGTAGTACCTTCAATTTCATGAGCATGGGATACACAAAAGCCAAAGTTTTCCCAGATCCAGTTGGTGCTTTTGCAAAGCATTCCCGACCCTGGAAAACATTGATGAGAAAACAGTCAAAAGGATAGGCAATGATACTAAAAGATCTCTCAAGAACACATTTCAAAGTTCTAAAGGAAATTAGCACAGTTCTAACAGACACCTGTCATATTCCTTTTAACTAAATTAAATGGGAAAAAACATAAATGAAAAATCATTGGTCACCATAAGATAGTCAAACAGAAGTCCATACAGATAGGAGGACTGGAATAGCCTGCCTTTGAATTGGTGTTGGCTCCTTGAATCCAAGTTTTACCAAATTGTGCAATAAATATGACTCACATCCATATCTGCAAGTGAATCAAAGTAAATTTTCATCTACAGTTAGAGAATAGCAACAAATATATTCAAAAGTGACAAAAAGGGCAGAGAGGCAGACATGTTCGTGGTACTATTGAGAGCTAATAAAGGGGAGCAAGGTGTCCTCTGAGAGACAATAAGACGTCTAAGATGATGGACCACACAACAAATGTATGATAAACACAACACCCTAGAATGTCATTAACAACTACAACGATGACAATATTCAGTCTACCAATAACACTATTATCTCACGTCAGATATTGGAAGGCAACAATTGAAGAAGAAAAGAATTGCTTTTACGAATAAATTCCAAAAAAAAAGGTGTAGTGGAACACAAAGTACACTACAACAGTGTCATTTACCAAAGTAGCTAATCCGTGGCAACATGAAATCAAAATCATTGTTTATATATCCATCTACATTAAGACTACAAAATAAAGCTACAATACCACCTTGTGCTTAACTCTGCAAAACTTTGCAGAGGGGATGGAACGTTGTTTCCAGAGACATGGATGCCATACTTCTTCCTTAAACGTAAATCCCGCTAACCTCAACAAGAATTAAAGAAGAGGAAAATCACAAACACAGATTTCATAATAAACACAATTATAATACTAGTAATAATGACATACAATGACAAGAACTATAATTTTTTAAAAAAGGACAAACCAACCTCATTTTGCCTATTTAATTCCTTCTGATTATTTTCCTCCTGTTCACTTCCTTCATCGGTCACCACCGGCACCGAATCTGAACCCTTAAACACACTGAACCCCTCCACCCTTTCTATATCCACCAAATCAATAAACAACCAACAAAGCCCAAAATCAGAAAAAGTCAAAACCTTTCCCTTTCAATTCACAATCCGAAACCTACAAAGAAAAATCAATAACCTGCTTTCGTTTTCCTCTTCCTCTTCTTATTGACAGAAACTACCACTTTCTCTGCTTCAGTATCTTCTCTTTTGAAGTAGCTCAAATCATCCACTGGACCATCATCATTTCTTTGTTTTCTCTTCTAAATAAATTAAAATTGGATCACAAAATAAACATTAAAGGTTAAATCCCCAAAACCAAAAGCAGAATAAAAATAAATAAAGGTGTTACCTTGAAGCGGGAAAAATCACCGGCAAACCTCTTCTTATTGAATTTGATGCCAGTGAGTAAAAAGGAGGTGTCTTTCTCCATTTTTTCAACCTTTTTTACGCTGAATTTGAAGATTAAGAAAAAGCAGGCAAATAGCAGCGGAGAGAGGTTTTTGCTAGTTTTAGGGGTTTAGGGTTTATTTCTCAGACTGTACATGTGGCTATGGCTATTTTGTAATCGCCTTAAACGGCAACGTTGTTTAAAAACCCTAAGTTCTTTTTGTCTTAAAATATGTATCAAATTAATTTTTAATGAGTTAATTATAATTTAATCCTTATAGTTTATCAAAATAAATAAATCCATCCCTGTAGTATCAAAAGTGATTAAATAGTCCTTTTATAAGTGTTGATCATGCTTTCTTTTCTCATCAAATTTCCATCATAACTATTTATTTTCTTACCATTGTTAATTAAAAAAAAAGGCAAAATAAACTTAAAAAGAACATGAAATAGACAGAGTGATTAAGTCACAAATAAATATAAAAATATAGAGACTAACTAATAATTTTTTAAACCATGAGGACTAATTAATTATTTTTGCTTAAACTATAGGTCAAACTTTAAAATTAAAAAAAAAATAGAAATAAGAGAAGATAACATGTGGTCTTGTGAGGTGATGTGTCATTTATCACTGCAGGTTTTGGCTTCCCTAAATTCAAGTTTTTGGATATTTTCCTTAAAAAAACCTTAAACATGTCCTAAAAACCTTAAAAACCTAATTGAATTTGTAAAATCCATTTTAGTTCAATTGAAAGCTTAAAACTATCAAATCAAAATACAAATATAAATTATCAATCTAATTCTAGATTGGTCTGTTTGGTGCGATTGCTTTTCAAAATGTTTTTTACTTGAAAATATATTAAAATAATAATTTTTTTATTTTTTTATATCAACGCATCAAAATGATTTGAAAACTCTAAAAAAAATTAATTTAAAGTAAAGAAAAAAATAAAATAAAATTAATCTTTTTCAAAAATACTTTTAAAACACAAAAATAAACAGAACATCAAAAAAAAAAAGCTCAATTTTTCCATGTTGATATGAATTTTAGTATTTTTCTTTCTCCTCACTAGTTCCTCTATTTTTCTATGTTCCTAGATCTAGGGAATAAAATGAAACAAAAAAGAAGTACAAGGGCTAAAGTGTTAAAAATATTTGGAATATCTAAAATATCCCAAGAATGAGAGTACCAGTTTATCATGTAATTAACTTGTTAATTTTTCAATTTTAATACTTAGAACTAAATAGGTGGCTTGTATTACGCTTGAAAGTGAATTTTAGTAGATTAATAAATTTTAAATAAAAAATAAATAAATTTATATCATTTTTTATCTTTTTCTTCAAAGTATTGAAAATCATTATTGAATTCTAGAGTTAGAAAAACAATTAACAAATTTTATATCCATTGATTAAATACCATGTGAGAAATTAGAGAAAAATTCAAAACATGCAAAGAGGAAGGGTGCTCAACTTACTTCACATCTAGAGACTAATAATTCATTTATTTTTGTATTTTAAAAGTGATTTAAAAAAAAATGTTTTTCTTTACTTTAATTTTTTTATTTATATATATAAAAGACACGTAGGAAAAAGGGACCATGAGAAGGAACGAAATAAAAGATAAACGCTTGACCTACTGGAAATCTGGAATTGTCACCCATCCATCCAGAATTCCCGATCCTCATACTCTGAATACCTTGGTGGATGTGTTTATCGTGGTTTAGAGTGAGAGTAGTGGAGGATGGATGCTGCTGCTGCTCCAATGACCATAAAGATGAAGGCTTGTTGTGGTTATGGTGGCATCAAGGCCATGGAAATAAGATGGGCAACTAGGAAGGAATACAGCAACAAAGTTTCAACGACGTTAAAACCAAGAATACCCATTTTCATATCCACAAACCCTTCTCACATAAACCCTCAAGAACTGAGAGACCTCTACGGCAGCTGTAACCACTCCTGCCACAGGTTTCCAAAGATGGACAAGATGGGAAAACTAGTTGAGCCTGTTGACATCAAGAGACTAAGCGTTGCTCTTTCTCACAGTGCTCTCCTTGTCTCTGTCTTTTGCAATAAAGAAGATGTTTTGGCTAGTGATGATGATTGTGGAAATGAGCGTGAACCCAGTAAAGGAGAGACTCCTCCCGTGCTGGGTTTGGGAGATTTGTTGCACAGGGTGGTGCCTTTGCCTGTGGTTTCACCTTCCACTGGCATGTTAGTGGGATTTGGCCGTGCTGTTTCTGATCATGGATTGACTGCTTCCATCTTTGATGTCATGGTATGTGTGTGTGATTACACTTTTTCCTCACTGTTTATCAATCCCAATTGAGATTCTTTTTAAGTTGCTAGTTATGGTAGAGGACGCAATCCATTGTTTCTAAGGGCCTTTCCCTTATTCTGTGGTCTAGTAATTTGTCTGTTATGTCTGAATTTGGGTAATTCTGGTCCAAAGCAGAATTCCTGTTCTTGATAATTATCTTTCCACAATCTTTGAACTATTTATTGCTGGATTGAAATCTTGAAGCCTTGTGAAGTCTCCATTTGTTTTGCAAATATATAGTCATTCAACTTGGCACCTAGAAACCAATTTATAAGGGAATATCGACAAATTAAATATATACATTATATCATGGTCCATAAATTATTCCAGTTTGCATAAATATTATCGGCGAAAGCCGGATAGTTAACTTCACTTGTATTCATATAATTGAGTTTCAGTGCCTCCCAGGTTATTCCTTCATTACGGGGGATGGGAATTGGGACGATGATAGTTAAAAGGATCATTAGGTTAGTCAACAACTTTCTCTCTATATTTACGTATAAAGTTTCAATGATTGATCTGCACTTCCATAAAGATTAGCCAGTTCATTAATTCTTACCAATCTCAAGGAAATCTATAAGTAGCTGCTGCTTGAAAGTTTGTTGATGTGCTGCTTCCATCAGTGGTCATGTTGCTTGTTTGTTACATTTAGCAATACACTGCTCCTGTTGAAATGACAATATTCTAGTCTCTGGCATCAAGTTCTATTGGCCTCTCTAGGATAATCTGATATTTTTTATTTATTTTTGTTGATCCTTAATGTTCGATGACAAGAGTTTCAGATTCAGGAATCGAGAAATTATTCTCTTTAGAGTGAAAAAGACCTGTTGATGCAATTACCTGCATATCAGTTCTCTGAAACATCAATAAGCACCTCAGCTTTAAAATTTAATGTAGCAGCTTTTCTATCATGTTTTCCCTCGATCTGGAGCCTAACATTTACCTTTTTTCTTCCAGAATACTCACAAGTAGAGATATTTATGACATTGCAGCCCTTTGCTCGGCCAATGAGAGGTAATTGCATGGAAGTCCCATATTAGCCACATACTTGCAATGAGTGTGAGAAAGATCTTTATGGTACTGCGTGTTCATATAAATTATCTCTCAAAGGCTTGTGTATCTACAAATATATTTTTAAAAATGTCCAATTATTTTCCTTTTGACTCCAAATAAAAAATCAGCAAATGGAGAAGGGAAATGGGTTGCAGAGACAGAGATAGGAGTCACTCACTCACCATGACAAGATTAAGCCCTTGAAGGAAAAAGGCAAATCCAACTAGTTACCCACGGCTCAAATGTGGTTTCGAGAAATGGAATTGGGAGAAAAAATAATCCCAGACTCAATTTATGCAGTCCGTTCTTTTGGCACAGTGGATGTATATGAACTTGTAGAAATCCTGTTTTAGGATAAAAGCATGATTTATTATTTTCCTTCTATTGTGCTCAGATACTTTGAACATATGCATGAAAACTTAGCCATTAACAATGGTTTACCTAACCATTGTCAGGCAGTTCTTCAAAGCCTGTGGATTTGGAGATGACATAATGGGGTCAACTACAATGATGTATACAAGGACTCTTTCAACTCACATTGAAGGTGATCAGATGGTTAAATATGCTGGTCGAAAACTTTTGCTGGTTCCGCCGCTACGTCAGTCTTCCTAGTCCTTGAAGAAGGCCAAATACTCGAGCATCAAACAGTCAGGCGGACCAAGTGTCAAGAGGGTTTGGACCCGAGTGATTTCATTGAAAGAATGGCGATGTGCCACTATCGTTCACTCGATGATGTCTGTACTGTGTACAAACGTGAACCTTTACTACAGCCGTTCATGTATGCTATTATTTATTTAATGAGGCACTGTTGATTCATTGACTACGAGCATAATTCAGACATGAGACTTGTTGATTTTCACCCCCCGGGACCACTTTGCATGCGGTTTCTTGTCAGACTCAGATTCTCGCTTAGCTGTGTTGCACTTTGTAGGAGAAAAAGGTGCAAAAGATTACCCCTTAATTATGCTTAGGGATAAGAATTCTGTCTTGCGAAGTAAAGTAGCCTAAAAGATAATGCCCAACGGTTTCACTTTGTCCTTTCGAAAGCAACTTTATCGAAATAAAGCCTTGATACAGGAAAAGTTCTCTAACCGTTAATTGTCTTCTGCACTTGCTTGGCATGGGTAAAATTTGGGTTGAAGTTTGCTTGATCTCTGCTCGAGGACTCCGGCGCACTTCCTCACTTTGGAAGCTTCAATGGTTTGCTGTTGGCTGGATTGATCCAAAGAACAAATATTGTACCAAGATCGATGCCTCTGGAAATGCGAATCCCACATGGAAAACCAAGTTTGCTACCTTGCTTGATGATTCAGACTTTCAAGATATGGCACTGCACGTTGAGGTATACAGCAGGGAGCCCATTTTTCTGAGAGAAAGACTTGAAGGGACTGCGACTGTAGTCCTCAAAGAATTCCTGGCAAAGTATAGCAACAGCAATGAGGCCTCAAGGCCAGGAACTGAAGAAGTAGGGAGCTATCAACTACGCAAAAGAAATTCCAGTAAACCTCAAGGATTTGTTGACGTTTCAATTCATATCTCCGAGGAAAGGGAACAGCCAAGTTCATACCCAGGTAATACTCTTGGGAGAAGTCTTTCTTAAACTCACCCAACTGAATTGCTAACTTCAGATTGTGCTCTAAGGACCAGTGTCTGTCTTTTTTACATTTTTATTTTGAGGGAGCATTTTACAACCTGAATATTGATATAGAGCTTGGATTATCGTCTACAACCTTGTGATTGAATTTTGGCGTGCACTTGTTGAATTACACTGCGTTACAGGCAACGAAGGAGGGATTATGCTCATGGACCACAACAACAAGATTACACTACCTACTGAAGGGTCAGGGAAAGCCTTCCCTTCAGAACTGCCTCTAGGTCCACTCCGACAACCGGAAAACCATTCATCAAGTGTTGCATACAATCATCCACTGCCATACCCTGCAAATTATTCCAATCCATCAGTAGGTGGCCCAAGTTACCCACCAGCAGCTGGTCCAAGCTATCAACCATCTCGAACTCCTCCACCACCACCTCCACCATCTAATGTTGGTTACATGCCAACTTTTCTTCCAAATACAGATTATATAAATATGCCATCTTCAGTAGCAGCAGCTGGACCCCGAGGTCCACGACCTGGTTTGGCGATGGGAGTTGGTGCTGGAGCTTTGGCCGCTGGTGCTGTCATATTTGGTGATGACTTTATGTCAGGATTTGATATTCTGACTGGCTTACATGATCCTAGTCTTACAATAACAACAAATCCTCCTTTTTGATAAAAGGGGTTCCAGTTTCCTGTAATTGTGCCACAATGCTATCGAATTTGAATTGATTGTCCCTTATTTTCTGCTTTATTTGTGAGTGTTCATTTCATTTTGATCCTGATACAGAGAACAAAAAAGTTTTCATTCAATTCTGGGAGAACTAATGATGATAGCCTGTTCTAGCCATCCACATCACTAAAATCTTCTGATACGTTCCCACTTTTGATTAAATGCGCCTCATGAGACAATAGC
Organism: Populus simonii; assembly: GCA_007827005.2. Taxonomy (NCBI): domain Eukaryota; kingdom Viridiplantae; phylum Streptophyta; class Magnoliopsida; order Malpighiales; family Salicaceae; genus Populus; species Populus simonii. Next base: position 13,840,368 of record CM017482.2, read on the forward strand.
TGCAGTTATCCGGTGTAAATAACATGCTCCTGAATATCATTGAAAAGAAATCCAAGCAAGAATTTCAAGTCACCAAGAGAGGCAAAAAGAATAAAAGCATGGCATGACCAGGTTGTGGTAAGAATATCACTCTTAATTGTTTCTCTGAGTTGAGGAATTGAATATTTTGTCCAAGTCGAATCTGAATGCTACTTTTACCTAGCTCACAAGGTGTTCTCATCTGAATCTACCATCAGCTTCTCAAATACATACAAGCTATGAGAAGAATGCCACAATTCTTAATTACTTCGAGACAAGAACCAGGTATAGCTCGTGAAAGTCCCTCGGCGTTCCAGGATGGAACAATTCGATCATTGTCACTCGTGATGATCAAAACTGGGAGTCCATTATCCGTCAGCAAAGACACAAGGATCAGCATTTCATTCAACCTTTTAAAATCAATAATTAATGTGACAAAGCTGAAAGTACTTTCACGACTCAAAAAATGATGCTATACAACTGGACTCATTGGCAATCAACAAGAAGACACCCAGAAATTTTAAGTAGAGAGATCCTCATTGAGAAAAAAGTCCCCCATAGACCCATTTATTAATCTTCCATGCTCCATCCCTCGGCCAGCTCTTCCTAAGCAATTCAGATTAGAGATGAAGGAGCCTCGCTAGTTTGACTAGTAGGGATGCTGTGAACCAAAAAATGGCCAATCCATCCAAATGCCTTTCATCTCACTGTCTTCATTTCTCACTCATTACTTCTTAATATATATTTTTCAAGATATGCAGTTACCCAAAGTTACACAGCTTTGGAAGGATAGACGTAAAGTTAATGCAAGTACCGGGACATGAGTTGATAAATGTGTGGAAACATCCACCCTTGACGTCAATCCAAAAGCTGGTCTGTCGAAGGCATTAACTTTGGAACCAGTGACCTCAGCCAAAGGCTTCATAACCCGACTCCAAGAGTAGACAGAAGCTCCAAATCCATGTAACAAGATCATAGGAAGACCAAGCTTCCAAGAATATTATGAGGAACTTGAGAAGAGTGTGGCTTTGTGATGAATCATTTGCCTGTGATTCTGCATCATATATCTTATGGTGTATCCGTAACCCTCTAAACTCTCAGAAACAACTATCTGGATCAGCTAAAATTGAAGGGTATAATAATTCATCTTGATCTATACCAGATATTTTCTCTTTTTTCTGCTTTGTTCTAGCATTCAAACACTGCTCTGGATACCGAATGAAAAAAAGAAAGATAACTCACAACTAGCCGAATATCTCAAAAAAACAAGAGTTATGTGTTGTGAGGTGTGCAAGAGTAAGAGGCAGAAATTATAACCTGCAAGGTGATATTTGTTTTTGTGTTTTAAAAGTGTTTTTTAAAAAAATTAAAAGTTTTTTTTTATTTAAAATTAATATTTTTTTGATATTTTCAGATTATTTTGATATGCTGATATCAAAAATAATTTTAAAAAAATTATTTTAATACATTTCTGAATGAAAAGCACTTTGAAAAGTAACCGCAATCATACTTCTAAAGGAATTGAATTCCTGAAACATGGCTGACTAAATGATTCTAAGGAAAATCATTTGTTTTCGTAATTATTTTTATTTAATTTAGGAACAATGTTTTCATTATTTATTTAATTTAATAAATTTTGATAATTTTATTTTTTTTCTATTTAACTTAGAAATTTTTAATTCCTTAGTACTTAGCTTGTATTTCATTAAATTAATTAAAAAATATATTTCTTAATAAAATTATGAAATAAAATTTTTATATGATGATACTATTTAGAAAAATTTTATATTACTTGTGCTTGTTATTATGCTGTTTCGTATATTAATTAGTACCAAAGTCTAAAAATTCCCAATGTTTAATATATATTATGTGCTGACATAATAATACAATGATTCATAATAGTTAATGTTATGGAAAATAACATAAAACAAGACATTATGGATTTGGGGATGAGAAGTTCCTTTCAAAAAAAAAAACACTTAAGAATTGATGATATATTATATAGAGATATATTTAAAATTAACCATGTTAGTTAATAGAGGTGAGGAACTTGGGGTATTATGAAGGGAGTGATTATGAGCCTATAACTAACTTTGAAAATGTGTTTTAGAGAGAGTAAGGAGGTAGTCTACTGTGAGGATGCATAAAATTAAAAATTTTAATAATTCTAGTCCTTTTTAGATTGGAATCAATCATGATATTTTATTTTAATGATAATTATAATATTTAATTATAACATAAATAATAACAATAATGATGTTATTGGTAAGTTAGGGTCGAGTGAAAAGAGAACATGAAATATGTTCAATCAAATAGAAGAAAAATTATTGTAGATGGGATGAAAACTTTTGATAATTTAACTTAAGTTTTAGAGGAAATAAAGTAATAAATCAATGTGCAAAATGTCAACCCAATAATAAATCGCTTAAATTCTTAAATTAGATATAATAATTATCTAAGGAAATTTTTTTTCTAAATTTGGTAGAAAAACATTGATATAATAATAATAATAATAATAATAGTGGTGGTGGTGGTGGTGATAATGGTAATAGTGGTTGTAGTCGTGGTGTTAGTAATTGTGGTGATGGTGGTGACGGTAGCAGTAGTAATAATAATAAAAATAAAGTAGTAGTAGTAGTAGTAAAGTGACATTCTAAGAAAAATAATGTATGATTTTTATGATCGAAAAATATTGATCGCCAATAAAAGCTCTTTGTAAAATAGCGTTATTTTGATTGAAAGTTAGTAGTGGCGATAGTAGTAGTAGTAGTACTAATAATAATAATAATAATAATAATAATAATAATAGAGTAGCGCACCAGGGCTTGTAGCCCAGCGGCAGAGGCAAGGTTTCACCTGGGTTCGAGCCCTAGCATGCACACATGTCACCCCCGCGGTGTCTTACATGCCTACTGGGCTTGCAGGGTGTTCAGTGGGTCTGAGGATTAGTTGTAGTGCGCGTAAGCTAGCCCGGACACCCCGGGTTACCAAAAAAAAAAATAATAATAATAGAGTAGCATTCTAAGAAAAATAATGTATGATTTTTATGCGCAAAAAATATTGATCCCCAGTATGAGCTCTTTGTAAAATAACACTATTTTGATCGAAAGTAGTGAAAACTCTATAAAGCATTTGATGATGGTTATGGATGAGAGTCATCAATAAATTACTTTAAAAATAATGACGATGCAAATAAATAAAATGGTATGTAAAATTTGAATTTTTGATGTAAAATTATATATTATTTAGTTTTACAATATCAATCATATCTTTTAATCCAATCGTAGGATCAAGTTGAGATTTTTCGAGTAGTCTTTTGACTTATTGTTTTATCTTGGTTATAATTTTAATGCAATTAGATTTTTGGAAGACCTTGCAAGACCAATGATGGTCGGATAAAAATACATAAAATAACACATGTACTCATTAATGAAAATTTTATAATTTTGTCTAAATCCAAATCTTCCCTTTTGGTAGATGATCCCTAAGAGAGCATAGGGGACTTGAATTTGCTCATTTTCTTCTTCAAATTAGCTTAGAAAATGTGTAAGAGTGATTTCTATCAAAGAAACCAATTCAATATGGAAATCCTTGAGAGAAAATGGGTTTGAGAGGAGAATTCCAGGAAAATTACCATGAACTCATTTAAATTAAGCAGTGTTAGCTAAGGTGAATGACTAATCTTCTGTCAACTTTACATTCTATTCTTGTATTGAAAGAGGAAATGATAAAGACAAGGGACAATATAAATAAATACGTGTGTTTAAGCATTTGATTGAAATTATAAAAATAATAGAAATTTCTTTCATAAAATACTAAATAAATAGATAAGATAAATATTAGTTGTTGATTTGTGATGTATTAAACATGAAATTGAGATATGGAAGTGTAAAAGTCTTAAGAGAAGGCTTAAATTGATGGCATGAAATTATCCTAATGATTGTAATATAAATTGATGATCTTTATGTATGGATATTAATTAATAATTTGAGATATATGGAGATTTCTATAATTAAACTTACATTAGCATTGCAAGTGTTAATTATTATTGTTTGGGAAGATTGTAGGAAAAGAGGTCAAAATAGGGCCTAACTTCTCTAGATCTTGTATAACGGGAGCTCAAGGTAGTTCAACCCTAATTCTTTAATTGTTTAAATTCTTTTAATGCTAGAATGTAATAGATGTTATATATATTTTGTACTATTGTGTAATATAAGAAATATGTTTATGTGAATTTTGCCTACAGACATGAGAAATATTGTTATGCGAACATTGTTTGCATGCATGATAAATATTGGTGTGTGAATATTGCCAGCGAATAAAAAATATTATTATTAAGTGAATGTTGTCATCGAGCAGGAAATATTATTACTGTGTGAATGTTACCTACATGTAGAAGAAATAATTTTATCGTGTGAATTTAATTTGACTAGCTGACATGTTTGGAGTTAGTGGCATCAACAAAGTTGATGACCAAGATATTTAATTTGACTAGTTGTTATGTTTGGAGTTAGTGACATCAATGAGGTGATGATTAATATATTTAATGTGACTAACTTATATATTTGAAGCGAGTGACCAACAATGTTGATGACCAGGATATTTTATTTGACTAGCTATCTATAAAGGGTTAGTGACATCAATGTTATTGATGGCCAGAACATTAAATTGACTAACTATTATATAGAGAGTTAATGACACTTGGGTACATGTCTATCATATATTTTAATAAGGTATTAATAAGTAAATATAGTAATGTAAATGCGGTTGACATATTTATATTTTATGAATTTGCAAAAGAAGCCAATAAATTAAAGAACAAGATTTGAAAAGATAAATCAATAATTAAATTGATGGGATGGATGAAGTCGAGTTAAGTATAAGATTTATAAGAGCCTAGTTAATTTTTGAATTCTAGAAAGAAAGAAATTATGCGAAGAGCTTTAAATAAGAAGAAGTTCTAGAAGATAATATTGACATTTATATTTTCATTTCATTTATTAAATGTAATGTATTATAAGTGTTACATTATTTGTCTAAGATACTACACAAATGAATCTGAAAAAATATATGGCGTATGGATATTTTATCTTATATTTTAGGCAAAATAGTAATTACTATATAATCTATGTTCTAGATTGTAAATAAATAGATTTATAGATTTATTACAACAATATCTAAACCATGTGGGGGATTCACTGTTCCTCCACATACAAAACACTGTGGATTACAACAGTAATCCACAGTGATTCTCCTCCTTATTTTTTTTTTTAAACTTTTTCCTTTTTTTTTCAAAATTTTTTTTTTCAACTTTCTTATATTTTTTTCATTTATTTTTTTTCTAAAATTATTTTTGTTGATTTTACCTTTTAAATATTGATCGGGTTAAAATTTTTGTTTTGTAATTTTTTTTCTTTAAAATACTGTGGATTGCTGCGATGTTTTTCTATTTTATTTCTTTATTTTTCAAAATTATATTTTTTGATTTTTTTTAATACTGAGCTGATTGAGAATTTGGTTTTGTAATTTTTTTTCTTTAAAACATTGTTGATTGCTACAGTGTTTCTCGGCATGGTTTTTTTTTCTCTCCAAAATTATCTTTATTTTATTTTATTTTTTAATATTGAGCTGGTTAAAAATTACAGTTACAATATGTGAGAAAAACACTATAACTTTTTTTGAAAATTACTGTTCATTGCTACAATGTTTTTTCCCACATGGTTTTTTTTATAATTTTTTTCAAATTATCCTTTTCAATTTTATTTTTTTAATATTGAGTTGTTTGTGAATTACAATTACAAGTCATTACAAATAAGGCTAAATCATGTGGGGAAACACTGTAGCTTTCATCACAAAAACACTATGAATTGCTACAGTGTTTCCAACATGATTTTTTCCCTTTTTTTGGTGTTTGTTTTGTTAATTTTTTTTTTCTAAAATTGTCTCTATCGATTTTTTTTTTAATATTGAGCTGATTAAGAATTTAGCTTTGTAATTTTTTTTCTTTAAAACACTGTGAATTGTTGGAGTGCTTTCCCATGTGATTTTTTTATGATTTTTTCCAAAATTATCTTTGTCGATTTTTTTTTTATATTGAGTTGGTTAAGAATTATAATTACAATAAAACTAAATCATATGAGGAAAGCGTTGTAGTTTTTCTCACAAAACACTGTAGATTGCTACAATATTTCTCTAAATGGTTTTTTATTTTATTTTATTGGGAAAAAGCGTTATAGTTTTCCTCACAAAACATTGTCAATTGCTACAATTTTTTTTCTCATGGGTTTTTTTCCTTCCAAATTATCTTTGTTGGTTTTTTTTTTTTAATATTAAGTTGGTAGAGAATTTAGCTTTGTAATTTTTTTTCTTTTTATTAATTGAAAAGCTAAATCATGTGGCGAAAGCACTGTATCTTTCCTCACTAAACACTGTAAATTGCTACAAATTATTTTGTTTAGTCTCTAAGTTTTGGATCACCAACACAGCTTTTTTTTTTCGTCATGAAATATTTGCTCCATCATATCTTTAATTTCTATTACTTATCTAACTCTGGTTCACAATTATAACACTATCAAGTGCATTTGTTTTATAAGCCCGCGGCAGCGCACGTGCATGTCATCTCGTGCTCACTAAGTGATGTTATTCCTAGCTAGTATGTAATAACTAGTTAAAGTTTATTTAATAAGTATAAAATGATCTTTAAAGTTTAATGCAATTTTTTCTTATTTAGTTGTTTATTTATATTATGTCGAGTTAAACATCTATGTTTATATGATATTTGAAAAAATCTCATTGAGATGATGCTCGAAGAATTCTCCAAGAAGGTTAGATTAGGGATTGTGAAATGATTTTGGAAGTGTACAGGTTTATGTTGATAACTTGGTACCATTCAAGTATAGGAAAACTCTACTAAAATTTTCGATAGAATATTTGATAATATGATAAAGATTTAAATATAGTATTGCAGTTAATCGTAATTATGTATATACATATAAGTGTAATATAAAATTACCTCTAAATTTCAATTACAAGATAATTGAAAAGATGAAAATTGTACAAAAAAACATTCATGGCTTTATATAAGCTATATTAATCATTTTAATTGTAAGCTTTTTATCATCACAAAGATAGATTTGTGTTAAAAGTTATATGACATGTTAATAAAACAAGTTTGAAATTTACAATTCATTATTTTTATAAATAATTTATTAATTGTTGTTTTTTATGCAAATATTTACATGAAAATACTGAAATTAATTATTTTTTATGCAAATATTTCTAAAATAACAATACACTTGAAAAAAAAGGGTTGTAGAACTTTTATTAGATATCCACAAGAACAAGATAATAATAATTTAAACTCAAGGATAAATTATTTCTAACTCGAGAATTTTTTGAAAAAAATATTATTTATTTCTTTAATTGTTTTTATTTTTGCTTAATTTAAAATAATATATATATTTTTTCATATTCAGTTTACTATAAGTTTACAAGAGAGAAAAAGACTTGTAGGTGAGCAAATAAAACATCACAAAAAGACATAAAATAGTACCTTTGACAGACGACAAGCCGTTTAACTCATTCAAAACTTACCTTATAGTTAGGTAGGAGTGGAGAAGCAAGAACGAAGATGAAAGATTGAAAGAGGAAAAAAAAAAAATGGAGGCTTTGGTGTGCAAGAAACTAGGTGAACCAACAGCATTGAAATCATCAATATCAGAGGCAGATAATGATTCCCCAATAATTCTAAGCAAAACCCATCCTATCCCACAACTTAAATCACCCACATCAGTTAGAGTTAGAGTTAAAGCTACAAGCTTGAACTATGCAAATTACCTGCAAATTTTAGGCAAGTATCAAGAGAAACCTCCTCTTCCTTTCATTCCTGGCTCTGATTATTCTGGGATCGTTGATGCTGTGGGTTCTGGTGTCTCACTTTTAAAGGTCGGTGACCGTGTTTGTTCCTTTGCTGCGCTTGGTTCCTTTGCTGAATTCATTGTTGCTGACCAGGCTGAATTGTGAGTTATAAAGTGATTGAACATTCATTTCTTTGATTTTTGTGTTTGATAGTTGTTAATGGAGATGTGTTTTGTTTGATTTTGATATTTGTAAAGGTTTAAAGTGCCAGATGGGTGTGATTTGGTTGCTGCTGGTGCATTACCTGTGGCTTTTGGCACCTCGCATGTTGCACTTGTTCATAGAGCTCAATTGACTTCTGGTCAGGTGGGTACTCCACAATTTGTTTTTTTGTTCATTTCCATCCATGTCTATGTGTTTTGAGTTTATAACGATGATTGCTAGCGTACTCAATCTGGAAGTGTTTTCTAAGGCGATGTATGGGATTTTTTGTAGGTGTTGTTGGTTCTTGGTGCAGCTGGAGGGGTTGGTCTTTCTGCTGTTCAAATTGGCAAGGTTTGCGGGGCTGTTGTTATTGCAGTTGCAAGGTACTTACATTGCTTTTGTACTCCTTCAGATATCATTTATGACAATCATTCCTTTTGGTTGTTGTTGTTTTGGTGATGCCTTTAGTTTTTAGTATTATATTTTAATTTTAAGAAGTAGAACCATTTTGGGGTTGCATCCCTGGTTTTGACTATGGCAGGGGAGATGAAAAGGTGCAGTTTTTGAAGTCATTGGGAGTGGACCATGTTGTGGACTCGAGCAAAGAGAGTGTCATTGCAAGTGCCAAGGACTTCCTTAAAGCAAGGAAGCTCAAAGGGGTTGATGTTTTGTATGATCCTGTTGGAGGCAAACTTACTAAAGAAAGCATGAAGTTGTTGAATTGGGGTGCTCAGATTTTGGTTATTGGTTTTGCTAGTGGGGATGTACCTGTCATCCCTGCAAATATTGCTCTTGTCAAGGTACTTGTTTCATTTTCCTAATACTTGGATTACCTAATATCAATTCTTGCAATTTTTTGCTCCTTATGGTAAACCAAATCACCTATAAAGATGCTATGTGAGATTCAAAATTAATATTGAAAGAAAGGAACAAGATTAGATAACAATAAAGGAGAGTTGGTTCATGACCAAACAGTTCAGAAGAACTATCCAACTTGTGTTTATTTACAATGTGTCATGGTTTTGCACTTCGAGTGGGTCAAGAGACATGGCTATGAGTCACAAGATTGACCACATATTCCTCTTTTTCCTTTTCTTTTCTTGTGAGTATGCTACATCCTCTTACTCCAGAATCTCTTTGAAGATGAAGAATATCATTCTAGATATTATCTAGAAAAAACTCAGCTCTAGTTTCAAGGAGTATTGGTGGTGTATGAGGACAGAGGGAATGGTGTTGCATGTATTCAAGTAGCACCTGCTTTAAATCCTCAACTGTTTCAAAAATATATAGAAGTATTTGAGAAGCTTGGAGGACATTAGTCAGTGCAGAACTATGTTGAATACCAATTTTAATAAAATTAGCAGTTTTACTACTGAAGCACTCCGAATTGGGCTATTTTCCTTTCAGCAGGTCTTTATTCTACCATTGTTTATATGATTGCACAATACAAATTATTCATGATGATATTATCAAGTTTTTAAATGTCCTCTTCTTTTCTTTTTTTTTTTTCCAGAACTGGACTGTGCATGGACTTTATTGGGGCAGCTATAAAATACATCGACCTGTTGTGCTCGAAGATTCAATCCGGGAGCTGCTTTCCTGGGTGGCAAAGGGCCGGATTACCATCCACATTTCTCATACTTACAGTTTATCAGAGGTCCAGAACTCCCTCTTTCTCTCTCTAATTAACTGAGCAAAATTTTAGCTTGAAGATGGTTTACCATTATGATTCACTGAACTAAATTAAACATTCTGAGCTCAATTCTCCTACAAATTGAGCTGGTAAAGGCAAACCAAAGTTCCTTATGGTTAAGTAGCATTCCAAGAACCAAGCAAATCCTATACGCATGATCATGTCCTATGTAATCAATGCCAAACTCTAATGGATTTACATACCGAATTTCTACTGCTGTACATAGGTCACTCATGGTCATGTAACTGCATTTCCTGAATGAAGGACTAGGTTTGTGATAATATCTTCGTTTGGTCCAACATATGAATCTACCAACAAGAAGTCATCTACCATCCAAGCATGGATGGACAGATCATTTGAGGACATCTGTCTAAGCCAACAGTGAGTTGGTAGTCTAGCAGGTGTTAGATTCGTGCATTGTCAGGTTCAATTCACAACTTGTTTGACTTCTTTTCCTGTTTGGGATCTAATGAAAAGAAATTAATCAACCCTCTGAAGCACCAAGCAGAACTATTTCACTGCAATAAGTTCTTTTTTCCTTTTATTTGGGTAAATCATAAATGATAAAAACGAGTTCAAGCTTATTATTCCACTTTGCATTGAAAATGCGGCAAGTTTATTGGTAGACTTGGTATGTGCATTATATGGACAGACGTTTTGGTTTCTTGTCTTCATAAATCATGGATTTTCCACCATGCAAACAATGCACATTCAGTGACAATGTTGGTGTTTTGCCTTTGACAGGCCAGTCTCGCGTTTGCTGCTATTAAAGATAGGAAGGCAATTGGGAAGGTGATGATTGCTATTGATGATGAAAGAAGTGTAAAATCTAAGCTTTAAGTCAATCAGGACTCAGATGGGATGGAATGCAGAATATATTCCTTTTTGCAGACTCTCCTTTTAAGTTACCCTTCAAGCAATTTTCTCATTTCTGTTTGACACAATTGCTAGCAACCACGAGGATGTTACTTGTTGTCAATAAGGTAATTATCATGTAGTAGTCGTTGAAAAATGCCAAATAAGAGAACTATTATACCGAAAGAAAAATAAAATAAAAATTGCAGATGAATATTGGTGAAATTGCATAAGCTTTGTTCCTGCATATTCACTATATCCAGTGGTTTCGGTTAAGTGTGTGTTTGATAATGTGATGTGAGATGTTTTTAAAGTATTTTTTATTTGAAAATGTGTTAAAATAATTTTTTTATATATATTTTTGTTTATTTTTGGTACTAGCATATAATCATTAGAAAACATTAAAAAATTATTAAAATTTAATATTTTTTCATATCAAACACTTTTAAAACGTATGAAGTTTTAAACTCAAAAACTGTAAAGACCAGTCATCTTTTTGACGCAGTCCGCTGGAAATAATAACAACTGGATCGATCCTATTGCAGTTCCCTGTACTGCTTGCTGTACCTAAGGGGCCATCACAATGCTATTGTGAATGAATAATTGTTTCTTGTCTTGCAAAAAAGGATAAAAGCTTGAAGTTTCGAAAAGGTAATTTCCTTTTTCTTTGGTTGTTACAAGGCACTGGCAACCATGTGATCACCAGTTTATAGCTGCACAATGAGGAATTATAATTATCAGAAATTAGTAATGATTTTCTTTTTCTTTTGTCATACAACAGCAAATAGCCATAACTTTTTGCTTGAGAAACACAAGTAGGAATGAAATGACAAAAAATCTGTAGAGCCCAAGTTCGGAAAATTAAACGAAGTAATCGCTAGGATATGAATAAAACCGAATAATTTTTAACATGTTATTTGTTTGTAAAATCTTAATAGTTTATTAGATTTCATGTTGAATTCATCAAATAACTTCCCAATTATACCACAAAGTAAGAAAAATTATTTGGAAACATCAGGCTTGGAAACCAAAATTGATAATGGAGAACACTGAAACTGGTTGTTGGATTGTATTACAATTGTAAGGTCCCTCCATGGTACTCACATCTTTCGAAGGTCTTATAGAATTGTACTACCATGAAATATTCTTTCTTTTCTTATATAAATAAACCCCATGCTGTTGCGTGAGCTGTTTCTGTGCTACTGTTTTTTCTTTTCCTTTAGTTTTAGTATTGGTTTTGCTGTTCCCCTTTCGCAGCAAACATCCTGTCTTGTGCCCTTCTATGGATTCCTCAAACGTTGAAAGGGCTCAAGATCGAAGAAGGATACAACAAGGTGTGGCTTCTAGATTCCTATATAGCATCGTGTCAGACAATCTATCAAGACTAAGTGTCAAGACCCTCGTCAGATTCAAGTCGGTCTGCAAGTTATAATAATGCGTGATTCCCAGCCCTGGTTTCCAAGCCTTGCATCACAATAGATCGTGCAGTAATCCTCGATTCCTTCGATTTTATGAATTTGATTTTCAGCTCCATTCAAGTCCCACAGACAGATCATATGTTTATAAATTTGTTTCAGTGGATACAGAGGGGGAATAAGCACGATTTTATTGATCTTAAGGTGCATGCCCCTATTAAACTCATATTGCCAGGTTGCTTTGCTTTGCTTTGCTTAGCTACAGAAACACAAATTCATGTGTGTAATCCTAGCACTCATCAGCTTTTTGAATTGCCAGTATGTGGAAGTAAAATAGCAGGATTCGGGACAGGAAAGCTAGACTCATAAGAGTCCAGTTGATTCTCCTTCTCCGATATCTACAACACACTCAAAAAACAGAACAGAGTGCTCGGTTGGGAAACAGGACATTCATGGAAGATTTCCAACATTCAGTGGAAAGGTTTAGTCCTCCGGCCTTCGCAATTGAAACTACTTACTGGAAGATTGACCGCAGGCGCCTCCGCAGGAGGCATAACGTTTTTATTTTCGCGTTTAATATTGGAAACGAAATGTTTCAAACCATCACTCATCCTGCATATTGAAGATTTATTGCTTATTCTGATTGGACACCGCATGTTCGAAATTCAACTCCTCCATGTGGGAATTTGTGCATGGTAGGGACTTGAGATTATCTCACGTGGCAGTTTGGGAACTTAAGGATCCCAGGAATTGCATATGGCAAGGCAAAAATAAAAAAAGAAGCATGATCCACATAAGGGCAAGTAATCTTTTGAAAAGGATACAGAAACCATATTCAATTCTTTTACTGATCTTCTCATCTACTTTGCAGTGATGAAGAAAACATTTAAAGAGAAGATGCTACCTTACCCCTTATTGGTAAAGTCTTGCTTGTTTAAAGGGAAAATAAGCCACCTATAGGCAATTAGTTTACAGGGCTTTTTCTTAATCCCTTGCCCTTCTCTTTTCTTTAGAAAAATCCCATGGCTTTTGCAGGTCTTTCTTGTTTCTTTCAAGTTTTGTGTGAGGTGGTTTTATCTTCAAAGAAGAATTACCAAAGAAGCATGTCAAATGGCTAACTTTAGAATCAAGCAAGCATTATAAGTTGATAGAATATCAACATATAAATAAAGAAGAAAGCCGTCATTGAATTGAACAAAACAGTGATTATAGACAAGGGCTAAGAATACAAGAATCATCTAAAAAGACCCATCAACAAAATTGGGAAAACTTAATGGCCATTAACTCTGCTAAAAGTATATTGGCCCGAAAGAACAGAGGTTGTTCTCTGCTTCTTTTGATTGTTCTTACTGGTTCCCCTTACCCACTACTTCAGCTGAAGCAATTTGTGCCTTTGACCTCTTACACATCTTTCTTGCCTTCAATAATGCCCTCCTCTGGTTAAATGGGTGCTCTTTTTTCTCCAAATCTTTCACTGTTCTCGCTTCCGACAGGTCTGCGAAGGACTTGCATTTCCCATTATAAGCCATTGCCAATCCTCTTCTCTGGGTTGGTCGAGAGTCTAGCATTGAACCAAAAGAACCATACCCTCCTTCTCTGTTGAGATTCCTCTCCTTAGACATGACTTCCTCAAGGCCTTGTTCAGTGCCATTGTTTGGAACAGCCATAGAATTACTCTCGGAAGAGATTTCGGATGACTTCTTGTCTAAATCACCCATTATCAGCAAATACAAAGTAAACAGCAGCACACCAATTTTCTCTTTCACACTAGTCCTATTTATAGAGTTCCAAACTCAAATTTCCTAAAAAGTTCAGGTCTTTCCACAAATAGCACGGAAACTGGGAACCAACATCAAATCACTTTCCTCAAGTAGCACGGAAACTTAAAACTATCATCATTATGTCTCAGTCAGCATAAGATAATGAATGCAAATACATACATAATTGAATCAATGAGCATCAGACAACATTGGAACTGATGCCAGAAATCCATCAACTTCTAGGCGGTCAAATTAGAAATAGCATCGGGATCGAATGACTAAAGCTTTTATATTTTGGTTGTCAATGATTTTAATTGGAAACTACTCAAAGTCTGCAGCTTTGAAAAACCAACCATTATTTGATCGAACTGATTAAGTTTAGTTGCATGTGCACACTAATCATTTTGCGATGATCATGTTAAAGGAACTCTATTGTATTGTGCTTACAAGAACAGTGCCTGACAGACACAAGAAGCATGAATCGCATAAAGCAACTAAAATCAAGCACGTATGACAACGAACCCAACCTGGCTGTTATCTGCCAGCGGTAAATTATTATAGAGGAAGGCATCAATATTACCCACACACAGATTAATTAGGCGACATTTTTGCATCAATATATAAGCTTTCAGGTAATATCTTGCAGCGTCTTGATGATGGCTGATCAGCATGGTAGAATGATGAGCAGAAATTACAATAGGCTGGACACATTTTTTGTGTTTTCGTCGCATATAACGTAGAAAATCTCGCATGCTTTGAGTAGCTCTTTCCCAATCTATGATATCATATGAACCCACGAATGAATAACAAGATGAAACGTAATCATATAAGGTTTTCATGATGGTACCCAAGAAAAGAAACCATGGGTGAGAGGAAAAAAAGAAATAGAAAACTATGAAGAGTGAATTGGAGGGGTGTATGTATAAGGCAACAGGTCGAAAGGCATGATGAGCGTCTTCTAGGCCTAGGACTTCCGAGCTGAGAGAGACTGAAGTTCCTCCTCCTTATCACCAGGTAGCTTATCAGAAACCAATCTCTGGGAGAGATTAACAATCTCCATAGCTTCAGAATATCTTTGCAACGATTGCAATGCCTTGCACATCTATGAACCCTCCCAAGAGACAGCAAACTATCAGAAAGTAAAAGAATGTACTGGTGAATTTATTCAACATGAGTTGAATTCCTTAATCTAAAACAAACTGTCAAGTGCAAATTCAATAAGTTTCAAGAAACTGTAAAAATAAAAAAATCATTAACAAGAATTAAAAATAAAGTATTGATGAATAAAAATAAAGGGGAAAAAATTACAAACATCTGAATATATTTTAGGTCAGGACTCAGGGGAGGAACTCTGATTTCTCGCTGTAACCTCCCAAAAGAAAAGTAAATGTTAGGTCAGGCCCAAGTGGCAAGAACTTGCTAGTAAATTAAAGAACTAACACTAACAAAATATTGCATATCATCAACGAAATATTCTATCAGTGTTTAAATACTGATTTAGTCCAAAATAAATTTATCAATAGAATTACATACGGGATCATATTATCAGAAAAACCTGATGAATTTGGGTCCTTTAAACATGTATCATCGATTATTTTAATTTTTTTAATCAATCCTTTGATAATATAATTACCGATGGATTTACAAACAGAAATATCACGCTAAACAAAAAAAATAACCGTATTAATTCTTTCTGTATATCTATCGGTGATTATGACATATTACTGATAAAATAAACTATTAGTAAATCAATCAGTGATGATATACATGTTACTGACAAAATTAAACTATTGGAGAATTTAACAGTGGCAAGTCCTATAATTTTTTTTCCAACTCTCCGAAGATTGACCACAGATAACAGTAAGGGTTTCCAACAGCTACTCGAGGATATTCATTTTATCCCTTAATTTGGTTGTCTCAACCTTAAGTTGGATTGTTTCAACACTTAGTCAGATCATCTCAACTTGATCTATTCTTGTACAATTGCCTGGATGACTGTAAATTGCTGGCTCGATCTTGATTGCGAGGTCCTTATGATCGACCCACCTGCATATCCTTGACCATAGTGTTGGAGATATTGTAAACCTGATTTCTATCGAGTTCACCAGTAAATTCAACCTCCAACCACAAATCCGAATCGAGTTCCGGATGGGTTGAAGGATCGTTCCTATATCTCTTATACAATCAGGTATTATATGTTTCCTGAAAAAAAAAGTTAGCAAATAAAAAAAGTAACTTAATTATTTTTATTGAAATCCAATTTACTCTTGCACCCCTTTTCGATAGCCCTCTTTCCATGCATGAGTTTCAATAAAAAGCTTCATCGGTCTTGGATCGAGGTCAAACACTGTAGCATACAAAAGGAAGCTACTATTAGTTAAATATTTTCATATAATACAATAGTTTTTTTTTGAGAAAATTATCTTATAAAACAAAATCTTACCATTTGTTTTACATGCAAAATAAACAAAATGGATCCACTGATATGCGTGGTAATGGAACTATGAATCTTCTTGGTTTGGTTCTTCGAATCAGATTGTAACTACCACAAGAAACACTTGAACATCATGTGCTGGATATAAGTGTCCCAAATACCCTGAAACATGCAAAGGTCTAAAATCCATCCACATGGCTACATCTTCCTAGCTTGAAAACCTTTATCTTTTGTATATTTCTTTAATCTTTTCCGGGCCTCTTATCAGAAATCACGTAACTTAGTTCAAAGAATAAAAAATTGGTTAAGATAATAAAAAAAACAAAATTTTAACATTTTTTTTAAAATATCACAATTAACTCAAACTTACCTAATAATGTTGTGATTCTCTTACACTCTTCTAGCAACATTGTGGTTAACCTCCTCCCAATAAAATTTTTCCTTACACGTCAATTTCATAAAACAACTAATTTATTAATTATAAAAAAACTAACGGAATTAAATATTAATTTTTTTAATGTATGTACTCAACTTGAACTTCATGAACCAATTATCAATCATAGGTTTCCATTTAAGATTTTTGAAAACTTGACTCCACTGAAACAAAGACACTTTCATCGACAATGTTATCGTATGAGTAATCTCTACATTTGTAAACCTAAAATTTCATTTGTTTATTGAAATTAATTATTAAAAAATTATCAATTGTTGTTTATTTTTTTATGACGTAAGAAAGGAAAACAGACTTACATGTTGTGGTCGGGCTTCCTCTAAGTAATGTACTTCTTAATATATACATCTTGCTTAAAAAGGAAACCCCCTTTGCGAGTCGCCCTTGTACTCGACGAGTTTGTGTCGAGAGAGGGTGCCTATGCCTGAGGTGTTTGGTCATGGTCGACAGCTAACAACTCATGCTTATCAGAAGCGTTGCTAGAAAAATCAGTAGCGCTCCTATCTATATTACTCTCTAATGACATTCTCTTTGTCATCTAAACAAATATGATAAAAAAGTAATAACATTATCACTATATCCTATTTTAAAAAACATTGACAACACCTTTGTATGAGAGACAATCCAAAATTTTAAAACCTACAAATACTCATCAATAAATGAAGCCACAAACTAGTTGATTTTATTTATGACTAATTTTTAATTTATTTATTTTGAAATCTATGTTGACAATTACAAGTTGCAAATAAAAATAAAAAAGCATTCCAAAAATGTTTTTTTTTCTCATGTAACCTAAATATTTAAATTACTAAAATTAAATAAGAACCTATGAAACTCAATTAATATGTTAACATCTTAATATGTTTTACAACTAAACCATTAAAACAATAGGAACCTGAAAATATACTCTCATTTAACCTAAACTTATAAACTCCTACAAATCAATTTTAAAACCTCATATTAACGACAATAACATCACTAATTTCACAACTAATACATCAAACCCTCATCTCAAATTGCTAAAATCAATTTAAAAATAAAACTACTATATGAACCTTAAATAATAAAATATGAATGAAATTAAAAAAAATAATCAGCTTCTCTATACGAGAGACTATCTAAAATTTTAAAACCTGCAAATACAAATCAATAAATGAAGCTACAAACCAGTTGATTTTATTTATTACTAATTTTTAATTAATTTATTTTGAAATCTATGTTGACAATTGCAAATCAAAATTAAAAAAACATTCCAAATGTCACAAGAGGGGTGACGTCAGGCACTGGCGTGCTTAACGTGTGAGCCTCCTAAGAGGTATGTTGTTGGACGGGAAAGAGTTTTAGGTTTAATCATAAAATTATGATTAAGGTTCAGAAGTTGCCACCTAGTATTATGGTTACTAGGAAACCTATGGTCTACGAGAGTCTGAGTAAGAGATTGATTATGCAAGGGGAAGACATATCACCCCCAGTACATCCTATCTAAGGTCAAGTTCTATCCGTTGATCTTTTTCAAGGTCTAAGGTAGATCTCCCTTTTTGAGAGAGTCTCTGCCTTATTGGTTTCAATTCTAAGAGTTCTAAAGTTCAATTTTTAGCATCGCATTTATTTTGCACTTTATATCTTTAATACCTGAGGGTGTACTCTATTGTGTAGTTTTACATCCCAAAATATTAAAGTCTACGTCTAAACCCTAATATAAAATGAACAAAATGATTGGTGAAGAGTTTTTGATATTTTGGTCAAATCCTAATGGATAATCATTAACTGGTTATGATATTCATTTTTTCTTTTTGCTTTTTTAAAACATAAGAAAGATGCATTTTTTTTTTTATGAAAATATGTTTGGAAAACTTTTTAGGATCTAGTCCTATGGATGATAACAAAATATTTTTTTGTTTTTTTTAAAGGAGATTAATTTAAAAGCTTATAGATTTTTTTTAATTTTAAAATTCTTTTTAAGAAGTGTTTTGGAGAAAACCAGGTATTTCAATACTGGATCTATATCTTCTAGTTTAAAAATATAACCCAATATTATGCAAAACTGGTAGAAAACATGCGCTAAAATCACAAATTTTGCTTTTTTTTTTAAAGGACTTTTGAATTATTATTATTAAATATATGAGCTGGGCCCAATCCAGTCAACTAGGTCGAACCCAACCGGATTTGGTTGGGTTGACCAGCGGCCCAACAGACCTAACTCTCTTGTTTTTGTTTTTTGCTAGGTTAGACTCGACCGAACCATCTAGACTGGGTTGAAACAGGTCCAATTCAAGGCCACGTGGTTGCTAGGCCCATCCTAGTGACCATGTGAATTATAATTCACGCTGCATGCAGAACAAATTATCCTTTTAGATGCAGTGACTCCACCACAGGTGGAGGATGAAAAGAAAAGAGGGAAGGGAAGATTACTTGGCATAGGGGCGGTGTAGTTGGTGGCCTGGCTAGGAGGTTGACGTGAGGTTGGTGGAGAGAACAACGAAAAGAGAGGGAAAGAAAAATGGCATGAAAACTAGGAGGGGGGGGGGACTGTTTTTTTTTCAAAATTTGCACCTATTTTCTCCTCACTCAGGTCATGAAATCTACTCGTATTTATAAGAGGTGGAAAAATAGACGTTTTGTCTCTACTAGCGCCAAATCTTGACCCTTGATTCGACACAAAAACATCTCAACCATTAGCTCAAAGTAGCTATCATGAGCTGTCAGATTTGTTGCAGGAAAAGAGCTGGTCGGGTTGGCCACTTCGGGGCGGTGCCATAACCACTATGGTGTCAATTAGCCAGAACAAATCACACTGGCATGTAGCCAAGTGTCAGATGATCATTTTCATGTAAGTTGTGTCCAATTTGATGGAGAGATGAAGTATAAAACACCTCAGAAAGGAGGCCATTCGAGTAATTTCTCTAAAGAAGAAGATGAATAGTCAACCTCAAAACGACACTGTTTTGGTTAAATTTCATTTTAGTCATTTGATTTTTTTTTATTTCTTTTAATTCCACCTTTAATTGGCTTCAAACTTTCAATTTTGTTTAATTTTTCCCTTGAAGAACTTCAATTTCAGCCTCAGATTTTAGTGTATTTTTCATATTAGTTCTTTGTCTTGGATTTATACAATTTGACCTTCAATTGACCATTAAACTTTCAATTATCTTTAATTTCACCCTTCATTTCAATCAATTGGGTTCCTATAGTTCGTCGCATTTTGCAAAATGGTATTTGACTGTGAATTTCTTTAATTTAGCTCTTAATTGACCCTAAAAGTTTGATTTTCTTGCAAGTTTACCCCTGATTTCAATCAATTGACTTGATAAAAATTAAATATGGTCTCCTAAAATTCTAATTTTCTTAATTAAGCCCAAATTGGGCTCCTAAACTTAATGTTTCACTAATTAAGCCCCTAATAAAATTAATTTGACTTTTTTAAAGTATAATTAAGTCCTTGCTCCTAATTAAATCCTTCAATTTGACCTAAATTAATTTTTAACAATAATAAAACTTTAATTTTATCCATGATTAAATCAAATTGGCCTATTAAAAATCTAATTATGTCCTTAGGCTTAATTTTTATACAGATTCGTCTGAAATGATTTAATTTGATTTTGAATCTGCATTATCTCTTTAATTTTGAGGAAAATAGGGTATAATTAAACTCTCAATTCCATTTAAAATTGTAGCATGATTTTTTCTACATGTGAAATCCTCCCAACTTGCTTTTATCAAAATATTAGCCCTCTTACTATCATTATTTTATTTTTTTGATTTTTGATTTTGAAAATAAAAAAAGATGAATTTAGGGAATAACTCAGAAATGAGTTATGACACCAAAAATGTTTTTTCCCATGTAACCTAAATATTTAAATTTTTAAAATTAAACAAGAACGTATGAAACTCAATTAACAACTTAACATCCTAATATGTTTTACAACTAAACCATCAAGATAATAGGAACCTCAAAATATACTCTCATTTAACCTAAACCTATAAACTCCCTCAAATCAATTTCATAACCTCATATTAACAACAATAACATCACTAATTTCACAACTAATACATCAAACCTCCTTCTCAAATTGCTAAAATCAATTTAAAAATAAAACTACTATATAAACCTTAAATAACAAAAGATGTATGAAATTAAAAAAATAATAGCTCTTAGACACCGGTTCAATATTTGTTTTTGTTTTTAAAGGTCAGTTACCATTCAATAACTACCGAGGTTTATGAAATTATTCAATCGCATAAAACACAAGAAGACATTCCCCTACACTAGAAGAAAATTCATCCAAAGTTCCAAACACATGTTTTTATATACTTGTTTCATCCAAAGTTCCAAACATATCCAAAATTTATCAAACACAAGTTCCAATCAAATAACCCAAACCATAACAATTATCAATTCATCACAATTAACAATTTACCATAAAGTTGTAAAAACATCTAAAAGATTGATTTACTAGCCTCAATTTATCCTCTTCAGGTAAAATGCTTCTCGGTCATTCAATAATTCTATCGTAACTAGCCTTACTCAGCTCATGATTTGACTTGATAGTGAACACTTGTACAATGACCAATAATTTACTGTGATTTATGCCCTCATTCCATAATGGTTCATCAAAATCTTTCAAAACTTCAAAAAACCTAGCTATATCTGTATTTGGTTTTTCATCTACAATTGAACATTCATCTGCATAATCCTAATTCATTCTTATTGCATCCATCACCATACTCTTATAACAATTACTATTATCATCTACAACTCCATGCACGTTGCTAAAATTAAAAATTGATTCAGTTATCCTTTCTACCATAGTCTTATATGGAACATAGGGTTCTATATGTGCAAATCAACACAAGCATTTTTCTATGAACTTTTTTTTTGTAGAAGATGTATCGTACCAACATCTGGATAGAGAAACTTTTTATTTTTACACCTCTTATATAAACATATAATACCACCTCCACTAATATTTTTGGATTAGATAATGCATAATTAAAAAAATCCCCAACCCCATTACAATAATTCATCCTACGTAAGCTGTTGGGTGAAACTCAATATATCTAAAAATGATCATCCATTACTGATATGAAATCTATATAGAATATTAATGACAATATATATTAATTAATAATGTGAACTAAACAAATTATCAGTACTTAGTTAATTAGCTATCATTGATTGAATTTAAATTATTCAATATATTTTAATAGTACATTTTAATGATTATCAATTTTCTCTAAAAAATTCAAATTCTTTCAAATTTACCTAAATTCTCAACTTAACAATAAACTTGACAAAATATGAAACGTACCCATTATTTATTGATGATATTTTTTTTATTAGTATTTTCATTTGTATTTGATAATTTTCTGGTAGTGTAAGACTTAACAAGTCATAATTAGATTAGTTTGCACTTTACCATAAAATAATCATATGAATAATCACCATGAAAATCAATACCAACAATGTTTTATTCTTCCTTCTTTTTAAATAACTTTCTTGCTCTACTAGCTCTCAATCTAGTTCCAGGAATCCATCAATGAATGGTTAAATTAATTGCTCTCCTATCAACAAGATAAGAAGGGAAAAACAAATGAAAAAACAACCATCCATACTTATGGTTTAATTATTTAATAAAAATCATAAAATGTTGTGTAATATTAAAAATAGAAATGAGAATTTGAAAGTAAATAGAAATAAATTTATATACTTTAACTTCTAATGGCTAATCTCATTTGACCTAAACACATACTAAGATAATATCTAACCAATTAAATTGATCTTTTCTTAATTCTCCACCTATTTATCCCAATGACCTCCAACAAATACAAACCCATGCATGACTTAATCAATACATTTAGTAATACCCACTATCTTCTAAATTAAAAATATTTCGTTTCAACTATTTTTCCAAAATCCAAAATTTTTGCTCTAATTTTCATCTTATTTTGATTTGTGATCTTACAATGCTTCTTATTATTGTGCTTCACCTTATACTATCCAGTCTCACTCAACCTATCAAACATGGAGAAACCAATTATGAAGCTTATTGCATCTCACAACTAGAAAGTTAGGAAAAAGCAAGTAAAACACTGATAAAAATATATTTCATCAATAATTTTGCAACTATCCAGTCTCACTCAACCTATCAAACATGGAGAAACTAGTTATGAAGCTTATTGCATCTCACAACTAGAAAGTTAGGAAAAAGCAATTGAACTGATAAAAATATATTTCATCAATAATTTTGCAACAAAAATGATAACATTTCCTTCAGTAATTTCTGACGAAACTAGTGACAAAATAGAAAAATAAAAAATCATTAAAATTTTTACCAACAACACCAATAAAAATTTCATCGATGATTTTAAATGAATTAAAACATGAAAGCTCCTCTTATCCCGCCCATTTTTCTTTCTTTCTTCTCTTTCAAAACATTGGTCCCTTTCCCCAAAGTAGTTATTTGACCACCTCTTTCAAAAATTTGTAAGTGTGGGAAATCTGAATGTTGAATATAATTAGTTGTTTGGAATAAATATTTAAATTAATGGAGTTGAAATTTGCTTAACTAGAAAGTAAATTGAAGAAAATCTAGGTCAAATTATTATGTGTTTGTCGATATGAATGTAAGGAATTAATTGGGTGTTGAGTATTGGATCGAAGTTGTGGAAATGTGAAACCTCTATGTTAAAACCCTAAATTGATAATGTGAATATTAATTATTGATTTGTGATATGTTGGGAATTAAATTGAATGAAAGGATTTAATGTGATGGCATGAATATTGATTTATGGATTGTAATATTAATTGATATTTATAATGTGTTTGGATATTAATGGGAATTTGGATGTTTAAAGATTCAATGGTTACACCTTAATTGGTGGTGTGAATATTAATTAATAGTTGTTATGTGTGTATAAATGTAGAATTGGTTAGCTTTTGGGTGATTTTGTTTGTGAAAGTAACATGGAAAAGTTGGAAAACTTGATTTAAACTTTAGTTTTTTTTTTTCCTGTTTTAAACTTAACCACAGATCATTATAATCTAACAAATTGAATTGAGTCCAACTATATATTTATATATATATCCCACAAACAATCATCAATTACAATTAACAATAAATATAAAGGAAAGCCATTTTTTCCGAACCGGTTTCAGTCCATGTTCATAGTAGTCATTCAAAAAGAGATATGGAAGGAACTAAAAACAAAACACTATTTTCCATAGCCCCAAAAATCCATCATCTCCCCACGTAACGGGAGCTGATTAATTGCGTGCGCAGATGGTGCGTTACTTGCATCATCAAACCTCACCCCTTTAGCAGAATCTTCATTTCCTAAATGAGAAGTGACAATCCTATCAAGCATAGCCCATTCATTCAAGCCCTGGTGATCTTCTCTTCCGGCAACCATTTGCTGAGGTGCTTCACAGGTGCACACCTCTAGTCCTGGCTCACAAGCGTGGTACCTCAGACTTTCACTGCCACTCTCGCAATCCCTAGCGCCTGACATGAGCTGCTTAACCATGACCGGTGATTCCTTAGGGAGACCCGAGTAGTGGTCATAACCTAAAGACTTATTAGGTGGCATTAGGGTTTGGGATTGGAAGAGAGAGTATTGATGAGGTGCTGCCATGTGAGGATAGTGAAGCTCTAGCTCAGCCTTGCTTAGTACAAAGGGTTGTTGAATATTTCCATGGTTATGGTTTTGACGGAGGGAGTATTGGCTGTCTCTGTGCATGAAAGTTCGAGATTGATTGGTGCTTGACGAGTGGAGTTGTTGGTCAGATGAGTTCATGCTTGTAGTTCCTCCTTCACCACTGACCTTGAATAGATTCTTCTTTTTGAACACCCTGCATACCACCCAGCCATCTTCCTGCACATGCATACAAAACAAATATCTTAACAAGAAGCCATGCCTTAATCAATATGTCATGAAGTTGATTCACTGAGTTGTAATGCTGAGGTGATAGAGAGAGTACTTACACCAAGGTTTCCTTGAGCATCATCGCCATCTTCAAGCCTATACTCATGCATGATCCAGTCAGTCTTCTGGCCATGAGGAGCTCTTCCTCCATAGAACACAAGTGTTTTCCTCATACCAATCTTCTTGTAGCTGTTCCTGATGCACTTATCCCTCCCTGTTGCCTTCCAAAACCCTGCATTCGTTGCTCTATTGGTTCGTGACCCAGTCGGGTATTTCCTGTCCTTGTGACAGAATAAATACCACTCGTTTTGAGGCGCTGACCCAATTTTACATCTCTCTGCACACACATCCATGCATCACTATATATAGTAAAATCATCAAATTCATCATAGATAGTATAAATCTTTAACTTATACGCACATGTGCTTGATGTAAAATACAATTTTAGAAACTATATATATATATATATATATAGGAACAGATAACCAAATCTACAAGGCATAGCGCATCACATATATAATATTGCAGCCGCAACATCCCCGTCCAGATGACGGACTAATAATCAGATGAGTGGCATATAGAATCATTAATACAATTGAGGATGGATGATGAAAAGCTAATTAAACACCAGAAACTACTCTATATTTTTGAAAAATATCTACATAAAATATAGAAAATAATAACACTCTATGTTGAAATACGCTTCTTTTTTTCTTTTCTTTTTTTTTGCCTTGGTTTTTCTGATTCTCCAACTTCTACCTAGCGGAGAATTTTATGGTGTGGAAAATATTTATTTCTACCATATAGAAAACACTTGTTTCCTCTTTGAGGTGACAAAACATGCATCCTCTATTATTTATAAAAATCTCTACTCTATCCTACATGTAATTTATATTAGTACAAGAGCTCCATTACTTTTTTCTCTAGGATTTAATCTCTCTCTATACATTTCCACCTATTTTTTAATGTTGTTGATGAAAAAATAATTACAAGGTTATGAACAAGACAATCACTTGCTCATCCCATGTAATATATTACATGAAAATTTATTAAAATCGATTAGGGTAAATAAAATTTTTCATCCAAGTTATATATATACAAGAAAAGGCTTAGAAAATTATTTAGACAAAATGTTTTTGAACCTACTTTTCAATTTCCGAAGTGAGAAAATAGTCTTACACATTCAGTAAATAAACACATTTTTTATACAAAAGGAAAGGAAGTAGAGAAAAAATTGAAGATACAAAATGAAAAGCTATTCTCTACAACTAAACGGGCTCTAATGTTTACTTATTTCTACAACTTTTTAGATGAAAATAAAAGTAATGTTTTAATTGGATGATATAGTGGATCTCATTGTTTGTAACCGGTTGGTATGAACTAATAATTCCAGGTTTTTACTCATGTAATTCCCATTCAAGTACAAAACTGTCAAGCAAAATAATAATATATATATAAAAAAAAAGATGAAATTTTACTCCCTGGTGGGATGAATAAAACCTTCATAATGAAAATGGTAATTTTCAAATTATTTTAAGATTAAAGCATTATGAATGAAAACAAAAATCAGCATAAAGAGGGTGGAATTGTTTCAACCAAAACATATCATCTTGAAGAGAGCTTCAAATAAAATCCTTACATAGTCCTGTGAAATCCATAAACTCAAGTATATGCCCACCACACAATGAACTTAGATTATGGTTCAAATAATATTTACCTTGCAACTCCCAAGGCTCCATCTTGTTCAAGTCCACCTCTCTTATGACTTCCATATCAAACTTCTGAAACGAAACCTTCTTTTTCAAGTAGTAATGGAGCAGTTCTTCATCAGTCGGGTGGAACCGGAACCCTGGAGGCACACCACCAGAAGATGTAGCCATCACCATGCAACTAGCACAACAGTTTGGATGATGAGCTGAAAAAAATACCAATCGTTACTTTTAACTAGCAGTTTTATAGATGACACTAACTCTTTCAATGTTAGGGTGTATAAATGTGTAAATAGCAATCATTTTCTTCGGCCTTGGGGCTTAAATACGACGATGATTGTCAACGGGGAACTACTTGTATGGTGATGGGAGAAAAGTTGACGGCCAATTACTACGCCGGCGGGCATGGCTAAAGATATCGTGAAAGGCAAGCATGAGGACTTAGACCATAGCTTATATTTAACCAAGTTTTTTTTTTTTGCTGTGGTTTTACTCTAGGATGGTTTCATATCTCCACATGCTTTTGTGGAGCGTGGTCACACCTTTCCTTAATTTTATATGCAGATTTACTACGTACATGCATTGCCAAATTAATTAGGCCATAGTGTTTCTTTTCTGTGAAAAATACAAAGTTAATAATACTGATGAAATCCTAAGATGGAAGGCTTCGGTACCCATATTTTCACTCATCAATTGGAAGGATTCGGAGTGATAAGGTCATACGTTGTATTTTCCTGACGAACTGAAAGACCATACATCTAGCACTGACATGAACCAATTGTTTTGTCTGAAATTGATATGCTCCGCAAAAGAAATATTACAGGGCCTAGAGAAACTTTCTTAACATATGTTCGCAAAATGGGCCACTTAATATTAAAATCCCTAGATCTCTCTCTTGGTAAATCCGCTTAATTTGATTCTGCTGTCATCTTCCATAGTTGGATCAAAGGTATGCGGGTAGAAAACCACGGGAACTTGTGTTGCCAGGTATAGATTGTTTTTCTTCCTTTTCATCAAGCACGGTTTCTTCTCCCTTTCCTTCACGCATAATATACTTCAAAATTTACTACATTTACATAACTGAATGATGAACTATATATATTTACACTTAAAATTGGAAAATATAAATAGAAATACCAACAAAATATTGCCTCGTTAGTAGATAAAATTTTTATGTCAATATATATCAAGAAAATTATAGTAAAAAAAATAAAATAAAAATAACATGTCATTGTTATAGATAGTATTACTAATAAAATAAACTTGTCGATAATATTTAAGTTATATGACATGACGAACAATCCCTTCTTTTCTTCTCTCTCATTTGTTTTTATTTCTCTATTTTTCTCGGCAAATAATAACAACCCCCTATTTTATCACAAATTAAACTTTCATCACCACAACACTCATTTTAGTTTCTAAAGTTCCCTGTAAAGTTGAAAAAGAGTATTTTGGGTTAGTTTTTCTGCACTATTTTGGACAGAATTTATACAAAAATTTAGACTCTTGTTTTATCCAATTTTCCATCTTATTCTCTTCAATTTAAACTTTGTTTTTCCTTTTTATTTTTCTCATAATTTAGAGTTTAGTTTTAGTATTTATAGAAATATATTGAGTATAAATTCATTTGAGTTCAGTGAACCTTGTTTAGGAATGTACATAAACAATGTAATATTGTTGAAATCCTAAAAAACTTATTGAAGTTAGTCCTTATACTTCAAATAAAAAGAAATAAAATAATGAGAATAAATGATTGATCCTTAATAATAACAATAAATCTCATATTGGTTATATGCTGAGTACTTAAACAAGTATTTTTAATTGGTTTTGCTTAAGTATATTTTCAATATATGTTTAGCATTAATTTTTTCAGCCCATTAATTTGACCAATTCAATACATGAAGGATAAAATTTGATAAGATTTTTTCTAGAAGAGTTTTTTCTAAACCTAAATAATTAAAAGATAGCTAATTTTAAAGTCAAAACATTCAATTTATTTCATATTCTATAAAGGCCAATAAAAGCTGAAAGTAGAGGAGATTTTGTCCCTTTTTGTTCCTAAAAATCTTTATAAAAAGAGGTTGAAAAGGAGTGTTTCACGTTGGTTTTTTTGCACTGTTTTAGATAAAATTTCTGTAAAAATTTAAACTGTTCTTTTACCTAATTTTTCAGGTTATTGTCTTTAATGTTAAGCTTTTATATATATATATATATAATCTTGAGTTTATGTTCAATCTTTGTAAGAGATATTGAGTATAAATTTCTTTGAGTTTGTTAGATCTTATTTATGATTATATAAATAAGATGATAATGTTGGAATCTTATAAGGTTTATTAAAGTTAGTTAATTTATATCAACGAGTAATAAAATTTTAAGGACAAAAACCTTTGAAAACAATAATAAAATTCAAATTGGTTATGTGCTCAAGTATCTTTTGTTGATTTCCTTAAAGTATATTTTGAATATATGCTTAAGAAATATGTTAGGAGCTAGTTTCATTCTCTTATACATAATTTCATGTATGATTAGTATATAACTGGGATTGCATTTCAATTTTTTATAAAAGTTTAGATAGATATATATATATATATATATATATATATATATATATATATCATGCTAGATTTTGATTATAATTGTAAATATACCATGATCTTATATATTGAATGATTATAAACTAAACATATATACTCTTCTCTAATTCTAATTCGTCTCCTGGTAATTTTGAACAAGATATATAACATTATAACACACTGTCAAGAAATTAAAACTTGCAGAGGCCACCATGATTATTTATTAATACGCTTATATCATATCAAATACTGAAATTATCGTAATGATTTTGTATTAACAATTTAATTAAAATCTAAATGCATCCATTCAAATATACAATACTTCTCAAGAATGAACAAGCACATAGACAGCTATTGTTTAGCATTACATTCCACGCGCTAAGCATATAGGTGGCACTTGGCTTCCTGCATGCTACCTGCAGGTTTTCTAGTTGAATGGAATTAATTAAAGCAAAAATGATCCCGAGAAAATAATAAAATGATAAATTATGGGATATTTGATTGTTATCAAAGCAAAGGATTGGGGAAACAGCTACTAAACCTTCTTGGAATTCTCGCGTTTTGATTGGACGGCCAAGAATTTTGAGTGATGACTAGTTTTATATACTACATTATTAGCATTCTTATGCGAACTTTGAGTTTATATAGTCCAGATTAACAACAACAGTTGGAGACGCAGTCGCCATAGCTTCGGCTTGCACATGCGGGTACGACTTTAAGGGCTCCAGATTAATTTACTTGATTGAATTGCACGCTTTCCTTCTGTTTTTTGGGATTTATTGTCCTTGATCTGGGGACTGCAACACCGTGGCAAGATGTTCAAAAGATTTTAAACACTAAAGCTTGAGCAGATCATATGTTCATATGTATCTGTCTTTTTTTGGTGGAAATTTAAAAGGTTTGGACCAATCAAAAGTAGCTCTGCGCATTCCCACGAAATATATATATATATATATCGCATTCTGGAATTTCAGCTCTGAAAGAACCGATCATGTTCAGGCCCCGTATCAACAGTTTCTACATATAGCTCCTCATGCATAGCATAGCATGGCATGTCAAACAATTCCTTGTTGCCCTAGCTAATTAATTTGATATATTCACACAGATTATTCTGAAAGCTGTAATTGAAGAAGTTAACTTTGCTGTGAACTTCAAATCAGCTAGCTTGGGCAGAAAAGATGTGCTCACACATTAATTAATATTGTTTGGACACTTGTGATCTTGACAAAGACTACAGGTAATGTATTGTTTACACAGAAGAAAGCCTAGAAAACTGAAGCCATTGTTAATTCAAGGGTCAACCCCCCACGTCCCCTTTTTCTTGGAACTCCTCCATTGCAAATGAGCAAGAACTAGCTAGCTAATAGTAATTTAATGCATGCAGTTAAGAGTATAGTGATCTAAGTTTTGCTAGTATTTTCCTGGTTTTGAGTTTTAACTGACTTACAAAGCAATCTCGCTAGTTTCATGTATGGTTCAATCCCAGACGTTAACAAGCTATAATAAAGAACATCTGATCTCTTGCGTTGAGCAGTCGATATTGCATGAGAAGCAGGGCGTCGTGCGACATTGTTATTTGGGACTACTTCCAATATTTCTAGGACGGTAAAATCATTCAGAAAGGTTGCGGTAGCTTATGTTTGTTAACTGCAGGATCAAGAAGAGTACTGTCGTTAACTTCCACAAGAAAGAATACAATTAAGCTACGTACTGCAAGAGTAAAACAGCTGCAAAACCGTCTGCTTTGGGAATCGGATACATTAGACCGCACTGGAACTGGAAGCACTTTCATCGGTTCGTACATGTAGCTTTATCTTAACGAAGAACGTTGTAAAACCTTTTTTTTTTAAATTAGCTTGGTGTCCCACTACTCATATGTATTTTGATTAATTCCATAAATTTTAAAATTAATAATTATATAAATTTCTAATAACTCTAAATTCATTAAACTTAAACTAGTTATCTCTAAATCAACAAACTCACTAATCAATTGACCTACATTCCTTATCAGTGTCAGAACGTGGCAAAACTTTGGAATACCTTATCTGTGTCACGGGATAAATATAGTGATCAAAACAGGCATGAAAGATGCTAATGGCTCTACGTGGAGTTGTGTCAACCCAATTCAAATTAAAAAAAGAAAAAAGAAAAGTATAGCCATAGGCCCAAAAGCAAATACAGGAAACATTCAGCACACAAAATAACAAATAAACATTCAAAACTCAAATAAATAATATATATGCACACAAATATTCAAGTAGCATTTATAAATTAGTGTTAAAAAATATTTATAAATCCTTACATTTATTAATTTAAATAAAAACAAATGTTGTTGTATTATATGTAACGATGCTGCCTAGCAATTGATTGGAAAGTTTAAGAAGAGCATGTTTGATTTTGCGTTTCAAAAGCGTTTTTAAAAAGTTTAAATTTTTTTATTTTTTTTCTTCAAATTAAATTTTTTTAGTGTTTTTAAATCATTTTGATGAGCTGATTAATTTCAAAAATAATTTTTTTAAAATAAAAAAAAATATTTTGATATATTTCTAAGTGAAAAACACTTGAAAAAACAACCGCAACCACACTCCCAAACAGATCCGAAGTAGCTCAAAAGAGTACCTTGGAAACATGCAACAACATATTAGGTTAAGTGTGAAAAAATAGATCAAAACATATCTAAGCTTCATGGAAACATAACTTTTAAATAATGAAATTAAAAAAATAATGCTAAGTTACCTAATTATAAACCTCAAAGTGAAAAAAAATACAGTAAATGAATAGTTTTTTAGTCGGTGAATAATGATACTTGAAAAGTAAAAAAGGGATGTTTTAGTTTGTTTGCTAACGAAGGTTCAGGCGAGGCTAGGCAACCTACTTGAAAATTAATAGGCTTTAGCCCAACCTAGTTACAAGGCGGTCAAGGCGAGCCGCTCAGGTAGCTTGAGTGCTTGACCTTACTATTTATAGTATCTTAAAATAATTTGCGTATCAATCGAAATGACCTTAAGGATGGATGCTTTTTATATTGGATTGATAAATTTAATAAATTAATTTGTTTTAGTTATTTCCCTTAAAGTAAAGAAAATAAAATTGTAACACCATATTCCATCCTTTAAATTTATTAACAAAAAAAAATAAAATTATGTGGGTTTTTCAATTCCAATATATAATGAAATACATCTTAAGTTACAATAAAATTATTTTTTTACCCTTCACCTTTTTATGTTTGAAGCTTTGGTTAAAGGTAAAATATTGCTTTCCAAATTTGTTACAATGCAATAACTATTTTACCCTTCACTTTTTTTATTTCTAAATCTTTGCTTGATGGTATAAAATATTTTAATCTTTTTATTTTTTTATTACATAGTAAAAATATTTTTTTATCCCTAGAATCAAAAAAATTTAGAACTGTTGATTAATAGTTTTCGTAACCTTTCATAAACTTCTTAATAATCAAAATATTTTTTTTGCCTTTAAGATCAAAAAATTAATGACTTGTTAGACATATGCTTTTTTGGGTTTATATATTCCATGTCCAAATATAAATATGAATTTAAGATGTTGGGCCACAAGGCCCACGTGCCCAACTTGTTTTAAGGCCCGCATGCCTAACTTGTTTTAAGTTTTTTATTTAATTTTTTTAAAATAAAAATTTAATTTCTTTAAATTTAATTAATATAAAATATCTTACATATATTATTTTTTTTAAAAGTGATAATAGATTTTAGATATTTTTAGTTAAATATCATTCAATTTTTTTCCTTTTTTAGAAGAATATTATAGTAGTCTTTTAATAACATTAGCAATAATTTCTTTTTTACAACCCATCATGATCTTCTTTTTTAATTTTATTTGTTTTGTTTATCATATTGTTAAATAAAAAATAAATATGATAAAAGTAATGGTTTCAACAAAAATGTAATTATTAAACCTAGTTGAATTCATGACTTGGATCTTAGGTTTAAAGGGTTAACTCGGGGCTAATTTTGGTAATGTCGTCTTAATATTTTTTTAAAATAATTTCATCCTATGATTTTTTAAAGTCAAACTAGCTTTTACCGGTTGTCTTTAGACTTGCCAAGTTGATCATGTCATATCGTGTCAACCTCAAAAAAATTAATTTGAAACTCAGGTTAGGCAAGGAGTTGGATCGGGAGATTTCAAGATTGTCCAACCGGAACAAGTCTAATGACATTGCCAAAGATTTCCCCACAACAACACACGTGTGTTGTAGTATTTTATGTTTTTAAATACAATCGCATAAAAAATATTAGGATGCTATTTTTTTAAGTGAAACATGGTTTTGGAGTAATGATATAATGTTGTCTAAAAAATAAATATTCTGGTAAAAAAATTCAAAAAATATTTTGTTAAAGATATATATTTTATATCCTTATTTTAAATTACAAAGTTTTTTTTTTAGGGCATGTCTTCTGATTGCTTTGTTTTTTTATTAAATAAATAACATAGAACACAATTTTAGTTTTTTTTTTTGGAGAAATTAAAGATAGTAATAAGAAAAATAAGACTTATACTAGCAAAGTAATCTATTTCAATAGAATTTAAATTATTACTCTTCATATAAAAAAAAACTAGTGCTATATAATTAAGTGAAATAAATTAAAGGGCTCCCCACAATATAAGAACAAATATCTCATTTTGTGTATGTTTCTCAACTTCACAACTTAGTATTTAGGTAG
This sequence comes from Populus simonii, assembly GCA_007827005.2. NCBI lineage: Eukaryota > Viridiplantae > Streptophyta > Magnoliopsida > Malpighiales > Salicaceae > Populus > Populus simonii. The sequence goes on from CM017482.2 coordinate 13,873,960, forward strand.
AGTTAACAATTTTTTAACATTTATTAGTGCATATAATCCTTAATTTATTTTTATTTAATATGCACATTAAATTTTAAGTTCAAAATTAATAACCATTGTTGTTACCTATTTTTTACCACACATAAAAAAAATTAAAAAATACAAGAGGAAATACATTAAGAAAGTAAAAAGGATGCCCAAGATTGGTGATGGAGGACCAAGATGACAAGTGAAAAAGTTTGAGGACTAAATGGTATAAGATTGATAAAATTAGCAACTCAATTCTGACTGACAAAAGACCCCACTGGTGAAAATATTTTATCTAGGTAAAGAAATACAAATTTGAATGGGTAAGGACTCAATGAGAATTTTGGAAGGCTTAATTAATTTTATTAAGAACTTAATTGCAAGAAAAATAAGTTTTTGAAATCAATTTGGTTGTTAATTGGAAGAAACTGAAGTTTAGGAATTGAAATTAGACTTTGGAAGGTTTAATTAGTTAAATCAGGGGCTTAATTGTAAAAATATTAAAGTTTGAAGGCCATTTAAGGATTTAATTGCAGATTCCCTAAACCAAGGACCAACATGTAAGTGGTGAGCAATTTCAGGAGTAGAAATTGGTGAAATTAGGGGCTAAATTGAAAGAAATTAAAATTTTAATGGCTAATTAATGATGAAATTGAACAAGTTGAAAACTAAAGACTCATTTGTAAAAGGCATTGAACATTGGCGCTTTATATTTGAATTTGAAAGTGTTGCAATTTCATGCAATTAAAATTTATGAGATAATTAAGTGAACAATTAAAAATAATTGGAAGATCATGGACCAAATTGAAATTGACAAAATTCCAAATTAAAAAAACCCTAATTTCTAGGGTTTAACCTACATGATGTGTCGTTCACTCACGATTCATCTCCTTCTTTGACAATTTTGGTTGGTTAAGTAAGCATATTCAGGTGAATGAATGTAGCATTTCCGACCATCTTAAGAGTTTTAACCACCACCAATCAACTGGAAAACACCCCTTCTACAATCATGCTCATGAAATTAGACATTTACACCATAATTTTTCTATAGAAATCTTCAGCATCTTCTCCTCGATCAACTTTCCTTGTATTTTTAAATTTTTAGCTGATCAAGATGGCACCTTTGAATAAATGAATGTGAAGTTACAGACCTCAAAATTGAGCAAGGTGAGATCCAAATGAAAGGTGTGCACCTTCTTTACCAACTTCAGGTGATCTCAGGCAATGTTAAAATTGAAGTTGCTACGACGAGGCCTCGAAAGTGGTTAACCTAGTCTCCTTTTGGACTTTAAATTTGGCAAAACCAGTACAATTTTCAAAACCAAAACCACCACTGCAAAACTAGCCTAATACAGAGCTTGCAGCTGTTTGCTTTTGTCCAAAACCCTTCCATTCTGTTCATTGGGCCAATATTGATCAATCGTGATTGATCTTTGATTGAATCTAACAAAAAAAACCTAGCAAAACCCTATAAATAACCCCTTAAAATTAGTGCCGATAAGGAGGGAAAATAGGAGAGAAAAAGAAGAGAGAAATATTGAGAAAATACACTAGTTGTGAGGGTTTATGAGCCTAACATAAGGGTTGATTTAGTTTTGAAATGGCACTAAGTTTGTGGAAGCAAAACTTTACAAAGAAGAGCAAAGAAAGAAGTAGTTGTTCTAGGATTTCAAAGGTATATTTTTTAACCTAAAAGTGGAGTCCATATGGCTTACTTGAGGATATTTTGGTTGTCATTTGGTCTGTATTTTATGTTTTGTAAATAGGATGATGCTTAAAGAGTAAGGGCTATGTTTTTTTTTGTGATTTTAATTCTATTGTTTAATGTTTGTTTTTAGGGTGTGTTTGATGTTTTTAAAGTGATAAAGGCTTTCTAGTTAGGTTAGTTTTGATAAAACAATGTTTGCTTGTTTGTTTTGTTTGATTAATGCATTGTGAAGCAATATTGTTGATCAGGTTTACAAGGCTTATTCGTGACAATATGTTTAGGAATCTAATTTTGAATCCAAATAGCATAGATATATAGGTTGAATAAGATTTGGCAATTTTAGAAATTGAAACTTTTATGCAAGTTATTGATAATTTGATGTTATTTGTTAGTTCTTTGGATTCAATTATGCTTGGTATTGGTAATATGGTTTATAAGGACCAAAAGCAGTGTGTTTAGACGTATGGAAGGCTAAATCTGGGTTTTGACAATAGTTCTTCAATTTCTGAAAATTCTCCAAATTCTAGGTTCATGTTCTTCGCATAAACTTTACTTTAGCCTCTTGTTTTGGAGCTGTTTTAGGTTAATTATTGGCACAAAGATGTTACATTGTCGTCTTTAGCAAATAATCCAGGGTTAAAACACATCAATAACATGTATTCATACATTTAGATTCTAGGATTCTTTCAATTGCTCAAACACATTTTGATCAAATTATGGTTTTTAAGTGTTAATTGAAGAAAATGGATGCTTGGTTTTTTATCTATGCATGATTACGAACAAAATCTTGCCCTTGATTACATTGTTCCTACCTAATTATTGACCCATGTTTTAATAATTTTTTAAAAAATAAAAAAAATAAGGGTTTACATGTGGCGATAACATAGGGCATCAGGGCTAAGATTAAGGAAGCAATGTGTAAAGGACATAATTATTGAATCATATATAATTACTGTAATATAAAATACCATATATATATGATTTGATTCGTGCTGGTTATGGAAAATAATCACTGTAATATAAGATACCATATATATAGGATTTGTTGGTGCTGGTTATAAAAGACAATCTCTGCAATAATTACTGCAATATTTTCTTAAATAACACATGTAGAGATTTTCTATATAAGTGAACCTTCAGCTATATGAAAAAGAGAGGAGAAAAATTTACAAAAAGGAGAGCACAGAACCCTAAACCCATCCTTTTTTCATCCAGCCGGCTACACACCCTCCTTTGAAAAAAAAGAGTTGCTGCCCAAGGAAGCTCTTCCTTCTCCTTTCAGCCGACCAGAGCTCCCCTGCATTTTTTTTCCCTGCCATCAACACAGACCCACAGACACCCGACCACGGCACCAACACTCCCTTCTCCCCGATTCCAGCCTTTTCCCTTTGGCCTTTCTTCTTCCCCTCAGCCGACCAAAAAGACCTACCCTCTGCATATAAGCCTCCCATCTCCTTTGTTTCCTGGATCTCCATTTTCATTTCCACAAGATAGCTCCTCAGCTGCACCCGTCTCCCCTCAGCATTTCCCTCTCTCAGCCGGTCCAACAAACCCACAGCCCCTCACCTGCCTCTCTTCCCCCGATCTTTTCTTTCGGCTCCTCCTCCTAGCAGCGATGTCCCCGCTAACCCGACAAACCCGGCAACCCATCTTCTCCTGAGCCGCCACAGCCCCTCAGCCATGATCTCCCTCTCCCCCTCATAGGCGCCGACCCATTTGGCCTTCACAGAAACCAGCGAAGCTCCCCCCATTTCAACAGATCTTCTTCTCCTTTGGTCTCCTTCACAGCAACCGACTAGCGACAAACCTGGCTCATCGCCTCCCACGGTGGCCAAAACACGGCAGACCACACAGAAGTCGTTGACCGAACAGCCACCCCCATCTCAAGAGTCGCTTCACCGGCCCCATACCTACCCCAATCGCCCGATCTGACATTGGCAGAAAGTAAAACAAACCGGGAGGAAAAGAGAACATAATGCTTTAAATAGATCTAAAAAATACCCAAATAAATCGACTGCCTGTGTTTTTCTTCTTTTGCTGGTGACGTTGAGCCAGATCCCACTGTTTCAAGTTCTTACGGCGGCGCGTGAACCCACGTGCCGCCAGTGGCAGTGGCGCGTGGAGGAGACGCGCCACTACTGTTTTGTGGTCCATAAACCTTCCCAGCAGTTTCCTGGATTTTTAGGGGCTATTATGTAATTATTTATTTGTGTGATGTATTTGTTTGTTTTTATTTTAAATTTGTGTTATTTGTAATTACATATAGATATAGATGTATAAAGAAAATAATAAAAAGTGATGTGTGTGTTATGTGTGTTTTTTTTATGTATGTTATTGAATTATAAAATAAAAAAGATAAAAAAATGAATTTAACGTTTTAATTTGTATATGATCAAGTATCTGAAGGACAAATAAAATTATGTTAGTATTTCCCGTGAAAATATAAGAACATGTTTCTATATATTTTATTCGGATTTAATAACTGATTTATTAAAGCCTTAAGAATTTGACTAATATATGATTTTTTTACTTTAATTGTGATTAAATGTAATGTTTGTGTTTTTTATAAAGAAAATATAAAAAATGTTTTTGTGTGTTGCATACGGCCAATACCCTAACATCTTTTTGAATTTCCTCTAAAAAAAAAACAAATATTTGAAGTTTTGAAAATGTGTTTTCGCATGAATTTCTTAAACACAAAAATTATTTTCTTGCATTTCTGGATTTTATAACATGTTTGTAAAACTCCAAAGGGTGTTGGCCAATATTCTAAAAAATATAAAAATCTTATTTTGGGTCGAATTTATCTATTATTCACCGCTAATGTTTGGATAAAAAAATCCTTAAAGGACGAATATCCAAAATATTATTGGGAATAATTTTTTATTATTCACTGTTAATATTTGGATAAAGAAACCCTGAGTGGTAAATATCCAAAATAATTTTTTAGGAATAATAAGTCATCACACATCTTTGAACGAAACCTCAATTATAATTGAGGACATTTCAACTTTTGACTCCACGGTTTACGAGTCGTGAAAGTATGAAACACTAAGACAAAAAGAGGCTTTTAAAGCGCTCTGAATTTTCTTAGATTTCTAAATCTTTATCCTCCCTACTTGCGATTTACGAGTCGCAAACTCTTGAAATACTAAGGGAAAAATAAGCTTTTAAAGCACATGAAATCTTTTTAGATTTCTATTTTAATAAACTTAATCTGAATCAAACACAGATTTCAAGATATCTGCATTGGTTCTCCTTGGTACTTTGTAGACATATCTAAGAGTGTGATCCACATTGACCAAGGGTTATTTCTTTTTAAACTTTCAGCCCAAATCCATTCATCATAGCAAAACATATCCTAGGAAAACACCAACACCATAGCAATTATAAGGCAAACCAAACACCAAGCAGCTTACCTTAGGTAGGGCGTACTAGAGGTGCTAATACCTTCCCTTTACGCAACCAGTCCCTTGCCTTAGAATCTCTGAAAGACCAGTTAAGGTTCCTAGTGACCATAATACTAGGTGGTGACTCCCTTATTCACAAAAACTAAGACCCCGAAATCAATCGAGGATCGCCGCGACGCCGCGCTCCCCTCGCGAGGGTGCGACATACATGAAAACTTGTCTGGTTTGTGATTTGTGTTTGTTCGGTTTTGGTTTGAATGTTTATCATGTTCTTGGTGTTTGATTTATATTTGTCAAAAAAAAAATTATGTTTTTATGTATTTTAGTTTTGATTTGTTTTTGGTTTAATTGTTTGTTTTGTTTTAGTTTTGAGTTAAACCATGGTTTTCGGTTTGGTTCAAGGTTGAACTAGTATTTTCAAGTCAACCTGATTGGTTTTGTTTGGGTCGGGTACTAAGGCTTTGTTTGGTTGGTTACTTTTTTTTGTTGAGGAATTGTTGGCCCAATGGGTTATTTGACAAACACATCTTTAAATCTATTTTGACAGTTTTGTTTTGAATAAAAATGGTGTTTTGCCATCCAAGCACCAAATCAATTCCTAACAATTTTTTAAAAAATTTCAAGGACTAATGTAAAATTATTTGTGGGTCCCTCACATATTTTTCCAACAATTGTATTTAATATTGAGGTTGTAGACTTACACTATAAGATGTTGACCTAGTATTAAAATACCGGTGTTTTTTCAAAATAAAAAAAATTATGACAAAGATTTCTCATTTCAAAAATATATTTTATTTGGCGTGCATTCAACCAAGTCTCTCAAAAGGGAAAAAAATCATATTTTGCTTAAAAAAAAATATATAAACATATTGTATGATTTAACATTTTTTATATATACAAAAAAATTCAAAAAATATCTTTGCATGTATTTTTGGATTTAATAACCAGTAGATTGAATCCATGAGAACTTGACCAATATTTCAATAGCCCCTAAAAATTTTAATTCATGAGAATTAATAGTTAACATTGTGGTATAAATGTTTGATCTACAAGTAGGCTGATATTTAAACAGTAGAAGTTGACTTGAAAATTTCCAAAATTATTTTGGGTATTCACCAGTTTTAATTAGAAGTATTTTTCATCACAACATACAATTTGTGAAAAACTCTTTTGTCTTTCAGGATAAGTGAATCCTGTCAGGACACCTACATGAATTCTTTCCATAAAAATTTATTTGGGCATGCGTGCTTATAATGAGTTTGAAATATCAGATTTATTTATATGAATAAATCTTTATTTTAAGTCATAAATAGACCATTGATTAGAAACTCATCAATAATTTTTAAGTCATATCTAGACCAATTAATACAATTTACCTCAAAGTGTGTTAAAAGTACTAATATATTTCCTAATCACAAACTTTTTTATCCTAAAATTTCATATAAAAATAATTCACTCAAGTTTCCTAATAATCTTTAACTAAACAATTATCTTGCCACTAGAAAATACACCAGCGACGCCTACGTATTCTATTTTTGCAATGTATAAAAAAAAGAAAGAAAAAAAACTTTTGTTTCGACCCAAAGCGTTGTATGGGTTTAACTAATATATATCTACATCAACAGAAGTTGTAACTCAAACAATAAAAGGAGCTTAATTGTGTACTCAATTCTGTGGGCCAGGACTAGAATAAGGATTTCAAAATCTCATTATACTTCACAGTGATTTAAACAACTTTACGATAGAAGGCAATGGCGGACTATTTGATTCAAATGTTAAGGAGAGAGACAAAAGTGAAAAGAAAAGAGATCCCACAAAACCGAAAGCAGATCACGTATTGAAACAAAACTAAGCAAGTATATATTGCCGACAAGAGTCCTTAAATAGGTGTTCAATGTTCGTACAAAATCGTTTTCAAACTCAAAATGTCAATAATCAAGAATAATGTCAGTACTGGAAGCTCATTGTGGCAACCCCAGCATGGCATTGCTTCCGCGAATGAGCTGCAAGGATGGAGAACAGTTGCATCAAGGCTTGCTTTTGATAGTCAATTGAGAAAGATGGAGGAAAATCAATGCGCAAATGAAGATGGTTGCTACAGGAAATCTCTATTCAGTACTGACATATCTGTGAGAAATCCGGCAGCTAAAATGAAACAATACCCTTTTGATAGACAGCAGGAACAGCTTGGTAATTCCAAGTGGTACAGCTACAAGACACTTCCCCCCGCTGAACTGCTGCCAAGAAATGAAGTCATGGGAGGTTACATCTTCGTGTGCAACAACGAGACTATGCAAGAGGACCTCCGGCGCCAGCTCTTCGGTAACCTCGCACAATCTTTCTGTTTAACAGAACTCCTCCTTCGATCTTTACTTTATAGTATGCAACTACTGCAAACATGTTTTTGAAGCTATGGCGAGTCGGATGGTCTTAAGAAATGAATATAACGATGAACTTCCAATCCATTCTGCAGGGCTTCCGCACAAGTACAGGGACTCTGTCAGGGCCATAACACCAGGCTTACCCCTTTTCCTTTATAACTACACATGCCATCAGCTGCATGGAGTGTTCCAGGTAAGCCTCGACACAACGACAAATCCTTCACCCATATAGTCTTGCAAAAGATCTTACAGCTGCAATGTCTTTTTTCCCTTTCGGTGCATATGTATCTCTTCAATTATGAAGGCTGTGAGTTTCGGCGGGTCAAACATAGAACCAACTGCTTGGGAAGACAAGAAGTGTAAAGGGGAATCAAGATTTCCAGCTCAGGTAAAATTGTAGGAGTTGCAATGAGTGCTCTGAACAATCTACGCTGAAAGGGTTTATTCATTTCAGGTTAGAATTGGATTCAAGAAGAAATGCAAGCCATTGGAAGAGGATGCTTTCAGACCAATTTTATACCACTACGATGGCCCCAAGTTCCGATTACAACTCTCTGTGCCAGAGGTATCTCTCTTTGTACCTGTTTGGAATTGCTTGGAATTGTAGTAATAATTATAGTTTAAAATAATTTTTATTTAAAAATATTTTAAAATAATATTTTTTTAATTTTTTAAAATTATTTTTAAAATCAATACATCATTTCTAAACAAACTATTTTAACATGCTTACATTGCTGAGACTTTCTATGTTGGATCTGCTGCAGGCGCTTGCATTGCTAGACTTGTTCAATCAGAAGGAGCTTTAACATGCTTACTTGAATATCAAGATTCAAGCAAGCCAGTTCATATCAATTGTTTGGATAACTGCTGCCCCAGCTGGATTTATGTCAATGTTATTCAAGAAATTTCGACTAATTTGTAATTTCGAAGACACATTTTATTTTGTAACCACAAAAAGTCTTCCATTTCATGCAAATACACGATGATCATGAAAAATTGGCATTTGTTTTTTTTATTGCGATTAATGTTGGTATTCGAACGAGTTTGCGCACACCTCGACTAATCTCACGGGTCTTGAAGTTAACGACCATATAAGCTTTCAGTAGCTCTAAGATTTATGGGACTCAAATTGGTGATCTTTAGGAATTACTATTTTTGTTTTTTTAATTTATTTTTTAATATTAAATTTTTTTGATAATTATATTTTTTTATTTTTTTATTTTTTTCCGTTACGTCATATATTGGTTTCAACCTTTTAAATTAAATTAAATTTTTTGAAAATGGAGTTTAATATTTTTTTAATTTTTTTTTTGTAAAATTATTTTAATTTCATTCCTTAGTCACAGTTTAACAAGTTACACAAAGATTTCATGCCAATGGGAATGATACTCACTCGGGTTCGAATACAACATTTTATGTATTTCCCTCATTTAGATTGAGCATTGTAAAATAAGAAACTGTGTACTTCTCAATAAATAGAATAAAAAAGAAAGCTGGGCCGCAAAAGAAAGCTGGGCTTAAAATGACCCATTTTTCAAAAGTCCAGCCCACTTTCAACCACAGTCATAATATTTTACACGATCCATTAATGATTTTATTTTTAAAAATATATTAAAATAATAATATTTAATATTTTCTTATTTTTAAAATAGAACATTAAAATAGTAAAAAATATTTTAAAAAATATTAATTTGAATTTTTTTAAAAAATTCAAAAAAAAAAAAAAACGTTGCAATAACCTATTATTTTCAATGATTTTTTTTAAAAAAGAAAAATAAAACTTGGGTGGACAGTATTAACCCTGAAATAAAACCGGGTCGACCTCCGATTGCTTTCAACGGCTTCCTTAACAATAAAAACAAATCAAATCACGTGATAAACCTAACGGTCTTCTCTCCTTTTGTTTTCCGACCTTGGCTTACCGTACTGCTGCTCTCAACAGTTCTCTCTCTCGGATTAGTAGTTAGATAATTGCTATGGGTTTCCATATAAACCCATCCTCCCTTTTACTACCTTTTTACTTTTGTTTCTTTCACACTTCCCACCTCTGCAAGGAAAAACTCGTTTTAGAGGGAAACAAATATAAAAAAGAAAGGTCTTCCTATTTTTTAGAGAAGAGGAAGAGGAAAGATCGCCCATGAACTATGATCATCGCCTTTGTTTCTGAAAGGAGCGGTAGTGTTTGAAAGTTGATCCAATGGACACTGCAGCGAGTCAATCATCGTCATCGTCATCGTCAATTATGTTTTATGATTTTCTTGATAAAATGCGAAATCCTGCTGCTCTCAATCTAGTCAAATCCATTAAAAGGTTTTTTTTTTAATTTTCATATTCAGTTGAATTAAATTGCTAGTGTTTATTGTTGTTTATTGATATGTGAATTTTATCGTTGTAAAATAAAATTTGCAAAAATTATTTTGAATAGAATCGAAATTAATTTTTGATTAGTTATTGTTGGTTAGTTTTTGTATTTTAACCGAATTGGGTTTTGGTTGTGTTCTATTGTTAATTGTAGAGGAAAAATCATTTAGCAGTTTATGGTGAATTTAGTGTTTTTTTAATTAAAAAAATCTTTTAATTCTTTTATGTTTTTCTATATCTTGTGCTGTATCTGGTTGCTGCAAATTTGAATTAAAAGGCAGCGGATTTTTTTATAATGTGATTTTCTTCTTGAAAGATTTTTCAATTTTTTTAAAAGGTTGCGTGCAGTTAATATTTTTGGTAAGGAATTTGTTATTTGTAAGTGCTCGAGATGTTATAAGTTTTAATGAAGAAAAATAAATATGTTTCAGCTTCATTGTATCATTCCAATTTTCGTCTGCGAACCCTGAAAATGATAGCAAAAGGGTACAGGAGTTTTTCTCAACAATGGAAGCAGCTATCATGGAACATCCATTATGGGCTGGTGCCACTGATGATGAATTTGATTGCTCAATGGAGGTAGTTATTGAATTATTTCTCTTAGAATTCCTACGCATATGTTATATCATATACTCCTGTCATTAGGATGTATCAGTTTCCAAAGTATTGGAATGCTGTCCATAATTATTTTACTTTTAGCGTTTGTGTCTTCTGTCAATCTTTATAGCTTTGTGTTGCTCTCAACATGATATGTTAACATATTGTTTCATTTTGATTTCAAATTGCACGCAACTTTTTTCGCTTCTTTGTCATCGCTTTCTTATAACACAGGGACTGGAGAAATACATCATGACGAAATTGTTCTCCCGAACATTTGCTATTTCTCCCGAGGATGTGAAGATTGACCAAGAGATCTCTGAGAAGATACACTTGTTGCAATCCTTTTTACGGCCTGAGCATTTGGATATTCCTCCGTTTCTTCAGAATGAAGCTTCATGGCTGGTATGTGTGCTAGCCTATTTTCACACTTAGGAAATGTTATTGCATTTATATCAATGCAAAACTGCTTGATTTAGTTCCATTAACTGTCTTTAATCTGATGCCTATAGTACAGTTTGATGTCATCAACTAAGAAGCATGTTGACTGATGATACATCTGTGGCCATGCTACAATTATCATTTTATTGATCATTTTATATTCTTCTTCCTCAGCCTGCATGTCACTACTCTTGATCTGAACTTTGCATTTTACTAGCTTCCATATAAAAACATAAATTCAATTCATTTTCTCCGAAGTCCACATTCAACTTGCCACTTTGCCTAAAGCACCGTTAAGGATAATTTACTAGTATTGGATGATATTTCTACACTTCCATGTCTCATTTCATCGCCAGGGGGTCTTCTTTGTGCAAAATGTTATATCTTCAGTCTCACAGAAAATCTCCTTTGGATAACTTGCTACATTTAATGATATTGTTTCTTTTATATAATATTGTTGCATTTGGTAAAGAGCAAACAAATTATGCTGAGGAATGAATAACTATACATTGCCTTGGTTAGTGGGAGAGATTAAAGAGTTTGTTGGCATTTCATTAGATCTCACTGTATGCCTTCAAGTTAAAATGGAATGGTTGATTAGGCAATTTGATGATTGAGCATAACAACTCTAAATCTTTGTTTTTATCTAGTAGAAATTATTGAGAGAAAAAAGAGAGAATACAAAATGAAGGAGCAGTACCATTAGAACATATAGTGTGGAAGTGATCTTATGAAAGTGATATTGAAATAGAGAACTGGATATGTAACTTCTATGACAAGTCAAGTAGTTTTTGTTGGGTAATTGCTGCTGTAATAGAATTTTTTTCCTAACAAGTCCAGGTTGAATGTATTGTTTTGAGAGTTTCTCTCCATCTTGGAAGTTTCAAAATTGTTAATTATTATGAGTGCAAAGTCCACAATTGATTTGTTAATGTAAATGTATTGTTTTGTACCTCTAATGTTGATCCCTATCCTTTTTCTCCTTGTTCCATCAATGGTGATACATACTCCTCTTAAATCATTACAATTTTATTCCTTCTTTCCCCAGCTTGCAGAAAAGGAATTGCAGAAGATCAATGCTTTCAGAGCTCCTCGTGAGAAGCTTCACTGTATTATGAGCTGCTGCAGGATCATCAACAATTTGCTGCTCAATGCATCAATGTCAGAAAATCATGTACTGGGAGGGGCTGATGACTTTCTTCCTGTTCTTATATATGTCACAATCAAGGCAAGATCTCCTTGGTAATAAGCAACTCTTCCTACCATTGTTTGCCTATTTTGGACTATTGTTTCTGTAGTTTGATGCATCAATAGAAAATTGGATGACTAAAATCATACCACGTTTATTGTTTGATTGTCATTCTATTTTTTTCCATGTCTTAACTGTCTATCTTGTGACATTTGCACATGCTTCTATACCTTATGATTTCACATAAAGATGCATGCTTTGATATCTTTTCTTGCCTACGTTGATGCACATGATAAGTAGTATACTTAACAATGCACTTTGTGTTGAATTCTGCTTAATCTGGTCTGTTTATGTGGTCTTGATTAACTTTTTTTCATAAAATATAAAAGCTTTTTAAATTACCTTTATTGTGGTGGGGACACTAGACCCACACCACATATTACACGAGTATATAGACGGAGACAACATAGGATAGCCTAGCCTATCACTCTTTGGTTGAGAGATTGAGTCCATTTGGACCTATTTCATTGTTTATTTTATTTATTTGAGTTATTTATGTTAAACAGTTTTAGTTGTGAAAATGTTATGAAATTGTGATTTTGCAGAATTTAGTTATATTTTGTAGTTTATATTTTATGATGTAAACACATGTATACTAATGTCTAATGATAATAAAAATGATTTGCTTATATACTAGCATCTATATATGAGTTTAACACATAAAACCACGAATAATTTCTGATTAATAATCGTCTTTCATACACTAGCATTGGCATGTGTTCAAATTCTTCTACACTAGCCAAAAAAGAAATGTGGCATTGATTTAAATACATGTATATCAAAGATACTTTATCTTAATGAGTCGCTTATATACTGACATCAGTGAGCTTAACAGATAAAGCCATGAATAATTTCTGATTCATAATCATCTTTAGTACTCTTGTGTTTGCATGGGTTCAAATTCTTCAACACTAGCCATAAAAGCAATGTGGCGTTTGTCTATTCCAAGATTGTTTTGTAGTTATAAAACAGAATGATGTAAAGGAATTTTTTCAAAGTATCAACCTGGAGTTTGAAGCATGGTTTGAAGCAGCAGCCTGTATTTTCAGATGTCAAATGTCCTTCAAAGGCCCTAGCTTCTATATAGGTAGTTATGTCAAATAGGCCCTTTTCTATCAGGATAAACTATTATTAGAAAGTGATTAGTCGAAATATTTTCTATTTACTTCCTGAAATGCAATGAAGCATTTTGAATCGTGTTTCTCAATTAGCCTTCTGTTACAACATTAGTACTTAAGCATCCTGTTACATTTTTTTTCTGCCAGCTTTTGATGTGCTTAGTTAAGATAGGGGTTTATTTAGAAGTTAGGTAAATCCAGGTGGGAAAATATCTGTGAAAGTACAGAAACTTATTTAGTCATCTAAGGAGCTGGTGGTGATTTGTGTAAATTATCCCGTTAGTGTCCCACTACTGTGGTGCCCAAGATTTTGGAATTAACTAGATTCAATAAGTGTTGAATGGTATTTATAACGAATTCTTGAAGTGCTGTGTCATTGAGCATGAAACACTATTAATCCTTTTTGCTGGTTGATTTTGAAAGAGCTTCAAATATATAATTGGTTTGCAACTGGTGTTATCTCATTAAGAGTAGGCATTGTCATTCTTATTTGTGTGAGGCCTTGAGAGTTTTGAGGTGATCGTGCACATATAAACCAAGTATATAGTGAATATTAAGGGTTCTCTCTGATCTGTTTGTGCACTTTTCTGCATGTGAATCCCTATATCTTCATTTCTCCTCTCTTTCTTTCTTTTGCATTTCATTTATCAAATTATTGGATTTGGTTGACTGTACACTTCTGTGGCAAGGATGCTCAAATGGTAATATATGCCAGTTTCTTGTTATCTATGTTCTTTCCGGTTACTAAGTTCTTCCTTTTGTCATCAGTTTTGTCTTTGTTCGTGCATGCTGGAGGAAGATTTGTTTTAGGTTATATTTTACTTGCATTATCTTGCAGATTATAGGACTAATTGGTTCTTTCAACAGGCCAATCCTCCTCAGTTGCATTCAAACCTCAAATACATCCAATTGTACAGGAGGCAAGAAAAAATGGTATCTGAACCAGCTTATTATTTCACGAATCTTGTCTCAGCCAAGTCCTTTATTGGCCAGTTAGATGCCAAATCTCTTTCTATGGATGAAATTGAATTTGAAGAGAGCATGCAAGCAGCTAAGTTGGACAGCAAGGTATCACAAGTAGAAGCTTCACAGGCACAGACAGATCCTATTTTTTCTACAAGAATGCATGGCATGAAAAAAAATATAGATGGTAAGATTGAAAACTGCCAAATTGTTGCTTTCGTGTGTAGATTTTTTAGTCTATGCTATTTTCTGATGGTCAAACAGTTATTGCATAGGTTTTGACTTGTAAATTATATACTAACCAGTTTCATATTTTCATGCAATGAAGTCTTTTTTATTTGGGGTTAAGGGACTAATGCCACCTTCCATCTGATTTGATCTAATTCATCTTTTATTGCATCAGGCAGATCAAATTATCCATATATGGAAGCTGAGCCTGGTGAACTGACTGTTGAAGATGTGGAAAGATTGCTGAGTCTGTACAAAGATGTGGTTACAAAGTACTCTAGCCTCTGCAGGGCTGTTAGGCATCCCTCTGCAACCAGAACAGAACCATCCCTTCCTGTTCCTAAAGGGAGAGATGACATTTTATTGCAACTTGAGGGACAAGCACAAATGATCCGAGAGGAGAAGGCAGAGGTACATAAAGTGAAATCTTTTCCAGTTAAAAGTAATGTGCTTTCAATATCCTTAATTTCCATTTGCTTACATGAACTTTTTTATGTTTGATATTTCTTTTTTCTTTTGATTTTTTTTTAAACGATGCATAAATGCCTTAATCACATCAAATAACAAGTCTGTAAAAGCGGAAAAAATTCTTGGAACATGATAATCTTTTCTTTCTCTCATTTTCTTTTAGTAATCTTTGTATAACAGAATACAAAAGATTGAGGAACTACTTTTGTCAACAGGAGGAGAAGAATAAGATACTCAAGACATCAGATTTACAGGAAATATATAAACCCTAGGGTACACTAAATGTCATAGTCTAGGTCCTACACTGACACCATCAGTTCCAGCCCCATCCCTGTAACTGCATGTACATTTTTTGGATAGCGAAGTTCTTTTAGATGCCTCCTTCTCCATAAAATTTGCGCCCTCAGTTTTATTAGTGGTATTAGTTGACACATCTGCACACAAATATTTTCAGGAATCTCATCAGAATTGTTAATCCCAGCACACCTCGTAAACTGCCAAACACTGCAGGTATCACAAGCTAACTCTCCCCATCATCATCCTTAGCCCCACACATGCAATCCACTATCCAGTTCTTTCTCCATTCAGAAATGGTTAGGTGCATGTTTTGATGGAGATGTCCCTTTAATTCTGACTGATCTACTTTGTCCGACCAGAAACTTAAGAGTAATGGAATCTTCAAGAGAGCCAAAGTCTAGAAATTCGTTTGCTTCAAACCTCTTAAATATGGCACATACTTATTGAAAAGTTCTCTTTGCTTCAGTTTTTAGGTCAGCAATAGTGGCATTTGAAGGTAGGACAATTAACTCCAGTGGTATATAGCAGGGTCTCCTTTTGGCTCCTCTGAAAACTCCAGATGGCACAGAAGGCAAATAGCAAAAGGGTTAGCCTTCATCTGTTTATCAGGTCCATTGCCCTTCATAAATTGTTTTCAGTCAAGAAGCATGGTAGCTGAGTCAGTCATGCCTTCCCTTGTCACTATAGGTCTACAGTTTACCATGGTTCCAGGGTGGAGCAAATAAAAATTTCAGATCACCTATTATTTGTTCTTTAGACGGTTGTTTCGAGTCAAATCCATTTCCGTAGTGTATGAAACTCAGTGGCTCAAGCCTGTTACATTTGAGAGATGACAATTGAGTAATGCATTTAGCAAATTTTGAGTGAAAGATTACTAGAACAGTTTAGTGTTTCCATCAACTACATGAATTCAATATCAGAGGAATTAGGATTGCCTGAACCACCATGCCACAAGCAGCCAACTTCCTATCAAGTGTTTAAGGCAGTAATCAAGAAGCTCTGGAGATGCTGTTTTGCACGACACCTTTAAGAGCATGCCTTGTAACCCAATTGGTCTTGCCAGATGTTGCAGCTAGTACTTTGATCATTGCTTGTTGTACACATTCCACATCATCCCTTGCCTACGCACACAATATTCGTAGTAGGTTTTAAGTTCTTGAGAGTTGCCTTCGATGTTAATGGATTGTTGCCTTCATGGATCTGACTAGACAAAAAAAGGAGAACATGTCCTTTAGAGTAACAATTATGAGTCTGACAATGATCGGTAAAATGAAATTAGAGCTTGTAGCCTAGTTCATGGTCCTTGGCTTGGAATACAAGGGCAAGTTTTCTACTGCTTTCTTGTAAGCATCTGATGTTATTACTTAACTTCCACATCCAAATTCATAACCCAAATCACCATACCATGAATGACCTGTGGTGATTGTATTGAGCAATCATCACTCCATCCCATATTTTCTTGACAAATCCATGACGGACACCTTCCTGTACATCAACAGAATTTAAAATACAGTCAGATGCTTCTAATTATAACCAGGAGTGGAAAATCTCATCTTATATTTGTTTTTCCTGCCACCACTAGAGAAGTCAAGCACTTTTTATAACCAGCTGCCTTGTTTATTTTTTAAACCTAGACGACTCCTTTCCTGATTGTTCTGACTAATCATGTATGTGCTAACAGGTCAGTGATACAACGAAAGGATGCTGAGGCTTTGAGTGCTAAGAAAGTTGATGGTTTTCAATTTAATCCTATGTAAAGCATCAAGCATGATCGACTTTTGGCAGAAGTATGTTTTGCACTTTCAATTCGTTTCATATCGGTAATATTTCCATTTCCAGAAATGGACCTTTGATAACAATCTACTTAAGATAATGCAACTTGCAAAGGCTCATCATTCTACTCAGTTCTGACCATCAAGCCTAGGAAAGTTGAATCAAATCTATTTACTGACATGTTCCTTTACATATCAAATGCAACAGTTCTATATCAAATTATTGCCAACACTGGCCCTTTAGCTGGCAGCTAGATTTGCATGGATGGTAGGGGAGTTTTTGTAAGTTCAATTGCATCCTTTTTCTTAAAAAAATAAAATAAAAAAAATAGGCATGTTAGTGATCTATATGCTAGGGATGATGAGTTATTGCAGCATGATTCTATGAGGAGATGTTTTTCCAACCCTCTCCCCTAGTGAAGCTTCTGGTTTGGAGCAAGAATTTACAGAGGCAGATGTATTTCAGTTTTATCTGATTTGGCCAGTTACAAAGCTCCAGGTCGGATGGATTTCAGACATGTTTCTTTAAGATGAATCCTGGGAGGTAGTTGGGGATTGTGTTCGTAAGATACCCTTATATATTACACAATTTATCAATTATATTCTTTTGTTTGTTTCTATTTCTTAACATACTACTCTGTCGATTATTTCATTAAAATGGAAGTATACACTTATACAGTCAAAGAACGCAAAGCAAAGTTTTAATAAATATTAAAATGATAAGAATTTAAATTGCATAATAAGTTAATGGGCTATAATAAACCCTTTTATCTTAGAAGTAGCTATATATATTCAATTCAAAGAGAGACCTTTTGGAAACGTGGTGGCTATTGTATTTTTAAAAAAATTAATTTTTTTTAGTATGTTTGGGATTGTTTTGATGCGCTGATCTTAAAAATAATTTTAAAAAAATAAAAAATATATGTATTATTTTGATGCATTTCAGTATAAAAAGCATTGTGAAAAACAACCGCAACCATATTTTTAAACAAGTCATTAAATGCAAATAATGTTGGATTATAGATATTGTATCATTAATCAACACAGGTATGCAACTGTTAATTATATTTCTCATAAAGTATGTTTGTTTAATTATATTCTAGAATTGTAGATAGCCCCGTATCCATCCTCCTAGAATCAGTACAGGTCTTCAGAGTTTTTAAACCCAAAAACTGAGTTGCAACTGATTGATCCAAAATTGATGTCATAAAATTGATTACTTCAAGAAGAAAATAAGAACAAAATACAATATGCAAAAATAAATAACCCTCGAGCCCAAGTCTCACAGTCTGAAATACAACAAGCACATTTGGCTAAGATCTGACCATGGAAGAAAGGATCAAGGACACAGACAGAAGAAAAACCTAAAATGCACCGAACTAAATTTCAACATAAATCTCTCGCCAGAACCACATTGGACATCATCTCATTCTGCCTATGCCTCCAATGGCTGCATAAACAGCAAAACACTTAATAACCACCAAGCCGGATAAACTAGTGTTCTGAAACTCAAGCCTGGTCCAAAGCTCAGGTTATAAGTCGAACGGAAAGAATTACGCTTAGATGGCATCCATACAGCCCCTGAATGAAAACCAACTTCGGAAAACTGAAAGGGATTTTTCTCTGTGCTCAGAATTCGTAGCCTCTGACACCCTCAACGTACTAGGTTTGCTTTAGTTGAAAGAATGCCATACAAGAATGCCTACAACTTAAAATATCTTTTGCATTGACATAGTTGATGATTTACTCCATAACTTCTCTCCCAAAAGAGTGAACCCACCAGAAAAAAACTGCACATACTCAGTTCACCATGTAAGATCACAATGCTCGATGGTAGGCATTATAAACTTGAACGATAAAACTAAGCCAACTCATCAGAAGTGTAATGCATACATGAGGACAGGTGGCCAGTTGTGTTGCTTCTCGAAATAAAAATAATCGGTGCACCAAGTGATTTTCTAGACAGAATCAACTAAAGGGCGTTTCAAATCAGAATCTTCAATGTAGTAAATCAGAGGAAATATTGAGGTAAAACCACAAATTATAATTATATTATAATAAAGAAACTAAGAGGTGAGGTGAAATTATTGTGCAAGCGTGTAATGAGCACTCTCCCCTAGATCACTTCTGATTGAAACAGTGCTTGTTTTAAAAAAAATTCATTTTGATTCCCAAAGGTTTTTTTCCTTGATTGAGTCCTTATATTGCAAAATTAGAAGACAATTGCTTCATATTTATTGACCAAAGAAAAATTGAAAGAAGGACCAAGGGTGGAAAAAGCGTGGTGAGTTAAAAAATGGCACAAAAAAATTAATGTAGTCCTCCAATTTTCCAAATGACACATTTTCGGTCCCTTAAGTTTTTTCAAATTCAATTTTGGTACAAATCATTATTTTTATTATTGCTCGGTTTCTAGTTTATAAAGGAAAAAGGAGTCATTAAATTCCAACAATAAAGAAAAAAAAAATTCAGTTAACATTAATTTCAACTATCAAATTGATTAGATCTAAACTTCAGATTTTTTTGAATTTGAGTTGATTTTGGATTTTTAAACTGATTTTTGGATCTTTTAAAGCCACAAATAAGTTAATCAAGGTCTATATAATGCGTTATAGATGTTTTGGATCAAAAATAAATTGAAAATCAAAGTTTTAAGTGCATTAATTTTCATTAATTTTCTAGAGACACCCTGGTTACTGGAAACTTGTCATCCATCCTTTTAATTAAAAAAAAAATTAAAAGACCATAACTCTTATTAATAGGCGAGGTGCCCAAGTCCAGCACAAGTCCAGGCGCATGTTTTTTTTCTCACATTTCACCCCTTTTTTATTTTTTGTTATTTAATATAGTTTTTTTGTTATTGTTTAGCATATTATTATCTCAATATTTTTTAAAAAATTATTCAATATACAATAGATTTTATATATATATATATATATATATATATATATATATATATATATATTATATATATATATATTCGGTGCTAGAAAAAGCTTTTACTCCAACCGGCGGGCGTAGAGCATGCCAATGGTGTATTATATGCTAAGCAATGTCCAAGAATAACCCCATTTACCACCATGTCTCACTCAGTTGGACTTCGTCAGTATCAGCATTGGGCCTTTATTTCCTTGAAACAGCTCCAAGTGCTTCTAAGACAGACAGCAACCGTTAAAAATTTGTCACCTTTAACATAAGAAACTTTGCCTCTATTTGTTAAAAGCCAAGATCAAACTTCTTGTACCTCTCAAAAACACCTGTACTTTTCCAAGCATTCAACTCTAGATACAAGAAAATTTTTTTAAAACAAATAGTATTAGGATATAATTGTATTTCGACCGTGATTGTTCTCATAATTGACCATTAAAGGCGAAACACAATTTAACACAACGTTTTACATGGTTCAACAAATTATCTAAATCAACAAAATAACCATTATCAATGGAGATAGAGAAGAGGTACAATTTTACATCAATGGTGAAGGAGAACCATTAATTTAGCTCTAGATACAAAAAAAAATTAAAAAATAATAATTTGGAACCCAATTGAGATTTTTCTTCTCTCCGGGGGGTTCAATTGACATAAGGGTTATATTTGTGGGGGCAAGTATAGCCCTTATCCTATTTATAAAAGAAAAGAAATGAAAAGAAAAGAAAAGAAAAGAAATATATAGCTACTTATCCTATTTATAAAATAAAAGAAAAGAAAAGAAATATAGAGCTCCACCCGGGAAGGTCTCGAGTAGGGTGGGAGGCCATGTGTGGTGTGCCTATTGCTACAACCTCATGTGGACATGGAAAATGAAAAGGGAAAATTATATTCAATTGCTGAGTCATTAAGTGCTTTGTTGCTGGATAATTAATATAAGTTGTTTTTTAAAATATTTTGTTTTAAAATATATTAAAATAATTTATTTTTTATTTTTAAAATTTATTTTTGGCATATGTAAACCATTTAAAAACATTTTTTTTAGAAAAAATAGTTAGCTCAAAAGTACAATTTAAAAGCTATGTCAAATTAGGAGTGATTATTTTTGGTTTGGTTCGGTTTTTATCAAAAAAAATAACCAAACCGAAATTTATTTAAACCGACCGGCTTCGGTTCGGTTTGTTTTTTGGGCAAAAACCGATTCAAACCGGTTTGGCTCGGTTTTCTCACTTTTGGCTCGGTTTTTTCGGTTTGGCTCAGTTTTTTTCTGGTTTTTTATCGGTTTCGGTTCAGTTCGGTTTTTTCAGTTTTTTGCTTATAAAACCAAAACCGAACCAAACCGGCCGGTTTTTTCAAAAATTTAATCGGTTATTTTTTTTCCGGTTTTCTCGGTTTAATCAGTTTTCTGATTTTTTTGCTGACCCCTATGTCAAATACCACTCAGTGTCAAATCATTCATATTAATTCTCTACAGCAACATCACTTTTAAAACATTTTCCTCTCCAGCAGAAACGCTGCTGTTAGGAGAATTCCAAATTTTCACACTGTACATTTTCCATAATCTATTGTATGAGGATGGGTTCGGTATATAAATTATATTTGCAGACTTCAGAGGCTGCTGACTGTGCAAGAAACCAGCAAAGACTGTTTTCAGCAGCCTAATAGCATCTGCAGCATTGTCCAAGGCATATATTTTGAAAAACAAAATCAGTGATGTAAATAACATATATGATCGGCCAAACAAGGATATAATAGTATTAGAACCGCGAGTGTTCTCATAATTGCCCGTTGAAGACTTTTTACATGGTTCAACAAATTATCTAAATCCATAGAGTAACCAATATCATTAGAGATAGAAAAGAGGTACAAATTTACATCAATGGAGAAGGAGAAACATTAACTCTACTCAACTCTTACTTTTCTCACACTCATTGCTGCCCTAGACAGCACCTCTCTCTCTTTATCTCCTCTCGTTCTTCTTCTTTTTCTTCTGGTCATATTTGGCTCATTCATATTGGCTTAATTTATAGCCATAAAATGACTAACAATTGAGGTTCCGGCTCAATTTCTCACTAAGTTAATGGCCACTACCCTAGTATGGTAGTAGGTATGTGGAGACTTTTATCTCCACCACATTTGTCTCCAAGTTGGACATTGTTAGGTTGTGGAGACAAAATTCTCCACATACCCACCACACTAACATAATGAGAACCGAAAAAGGAGCTGGTGCTTGCTACCATTTGTTGTCAAATACTCTCTATAAATAGCCAAGATTTTATTGTTGGCTATTCATACATCTACATCTGTTGTATTCATTTGTCTTCATCTGGATATTTCTATCACCAAAGTCCACCAAACACACCTCTTCTCACACCAAAAGATCACTCAACTTATCACACCTTTTCTAATAAAGGATCACTCAATCACATGACTTGTCACACCATTTCTAAAAAGCATTTTACACTTGTCTTTGACACAATACTCTAGCCTTAACATTGACTTTGGAGAGATCTTTTTTAGGCTCACACCATGACCCTCACACCTCACCGAGGTGTCTTCACCCGTTGTTGTGGAGCAATTGCACCTTCTTTTTGGGATGCCTTGAAGTGGCTCCGAGAATTTCTACCACCATATGCACTATGAGAGAGATCATTACCATTGATCACATATAAAAAGAGAGTTACAATATACTCCTCGCAATCCTCCCTCTCGATTTCTATGTTTAGAGCTTTTATGCTTTTCGTTGTGGTGCTTGCACCCTAAGAGATCACTACCACCTCACTCAAGATGCTTAGAACTCAAACCAATGTTTCTTTGCCTTTCATCACAGGCAGTCGTAACCCCTCAATTAGGTGCATATGCAATAGCTCTTCTTTTCATTCTTGCATGTATTAGAAAGATCTTTGTTATTGTCTTCAACAAGAGCACAAGAGACTTCTTATTGTACAACCTTAACACAATTTGTGCTCTGAGCTTTATCTAGGAACACATTCTTTCATTGCACTTGTCTCATTTCAGTACCTCATTGGATTTTACAGGTACTCGTGAATAATCTCCATATGCCCCCGTGCAATTTCTGTTCACCAGAATTCCTTATTCCTTATTTATGTTTGATAGAAGCTCCTCCTGTCACAACTCCTCTTCGAGTCAAAATAAGGTGTCAATCTTTATCCTTTTGTTGTATTTCTTTTCCTCCATTTAGGACCTCCTTAGTTCTACCCTTAAGCAATCATAGTCACCGAATATAACATTTTTAAAGAAATCACTTTTTCATTAGATCTTTGAACATGTGAAACCCAACTATTCCCTTGCCATCAACTTATATACGAAAATAGTATTATGTGAATACTTCCACTAAGCAAGTTTCTATAAAATATTGAAAGGGTCACAATGGTCCTATTTAAAACTCAAATCTTCTTAGATAGAACTTTTTAGGCCCGTATCTAATTCATCATATTGACTTTCCATATATTTCCCCTTGCTAGCTATGTTGAGGTTTTCCTTTACAAGTGATCTAAACATCTTGGTTATCTACCGTTGATTTCTCAACATTTAGCGACACTATCAGTGCAATAGATTTGTCAAGATTGGTCTTACAATCATCATCACTCTACACCATGATCTTCCACGTTTTATAAGACTAATTTTGCCTTCCTTCAAGAGTGTTGAATTCCCTACAACAATCCTACACATGTATTGGGCTACCACGTGCAACTTCTTCATTAACATCGACCACCAAGATAACCTACGCACACCCTTTCTACTCGAGCAATCAATCTCATTATATCACCACCATCATTTTCATTCTTAATCTCGACAATCGGACTATACCATTGCATTCAAAACTAACAACTAAGCTAGAAACAAGTTTGAAAGCATCCTGATCGCATTTTAAACAACTACAATTTGTTCAAAACAAATATAGCATATAGCTTGATTAGATAGCCTAGTTTTAATAACAAATCTGGTTGCACTTAGGATCAATCGATCACATTGGATCCTAACCTCGGCTTGCAACTTGTTGATGTGCCAGCAGACTAGATGTTGGTATAATGTTGACATGGCACTCTGGTTCAGGTTAGAAGTCTGGGTCAGTTCACTGGTATTAAGGTTAGGTAAATTATTGCTGGTGAAGAAGGCGCATGGCTGCAAAAAGTTTGTCCCCCTTTTATAACTGTCTTATATTAGTTTTTTGCGTTGTTTTCACCAATGTATTCCTTTCGGCCTTTTCTTTACGGCAGTATATCCAAAACACATTTCAAACCACTTTCATTTATAGGTAAAATCAAAACACCTATCTTCACCCATGCTTGGATGCCCACTTGTTAGGACCGCAAATGTTTTGATAATTGTCAATTGGAGGCGAAACACAATTTTTAACATGATTAGAAAAATCACCTTACATTCACAAAGCAACAAATATCATTAAAGATAAAGAAGAGGTACAAATTTACATCAATAAAGAAAGAGGAACATTAACTTAACTCAACTCTCACTTTTCACATACTCATTGTTGCCCTTGGCAAAAACTACACTAGAAAGCCCCCCCTCCCTCTCTTTCTCTCATTTAGTTCTTCTTCTACTCATATTTTGCTCATTCATATTGGCTCTATTTATTACCAAAGAATGACTAAATTTTGATGGTGGTTCCAAATCAATCTCTCTCTAAGTTAATGGCCATTATCCTAGTGTGGTAGATATGTGAGGACTTGTCTCCACTTCTTAAAAATCACATTTGTCTCCAAATAAGAGATTGTTAGGTAGTGGAGATAAAAATCCTCACATTCCAAACATACAAACGTAATAGGCATCGAAAGAGAACGAGTGAGCTAATGCTTGCTACTCTCTATAAATAAAAAGGAAGAAGAGGCAACATGTAAAAGCAAGAAGAGAACTTTTCTCACACTCATTGTTGCCCTTGGCAACGACCGCACAAGTGGAAGATTGTTAGGTGAGCTAATGTTTTGCTCATTCATATTGGCTCAGGTTGAATCAAAGAGAGAACTTTTCTCACACTCATTGTTGCCCTTGGCAACAGCTACTCAAGACAACCCTTCTATCTCTTTCTCTCCTCCTGTTCTTCTTTTTCTGCTCATATTTTGCTCATTCATAGTTTGCTCTATTTATAGCTAAAGAATGACTAACAATTGATAGTGGTACCAACTTGATTTCTCACTAAGTTAATGGCTATTATCCTAGTGTGGTAGGTATGTAGGGACTTTTGTCTTCACTACTTAATAATTTCATTTGTCTTCAAATGGGAGATTGTTAGGTAATGGAAACAAAAATCCTCACATATCTACCACACTAACATAATGGGCACCAACGCTCTCATTTGTTATCCAATACTCTATAAATAAAGAGGAACAAATGGCAGCATGTAGAAGAAAGAAGAGAACTTTTTTCGCACTCATTGCTGCCCTTGGCAATAGCTACACAAGCAGGAGATTATTAGGTAATGAAGACAAAAATCCCCACATACCTATCATACTAACATAATAAGCACCGAAAGAGGAGTGAGCTGGTGCTCACTACCATTTGTTGTCCAATACTCTTTATAAATAGAGAGGAAGAAGAGGCAGCATGTAGAGGCAAGAAGATAACTTTTCTCACTCATTGCTGCCCTTGGCAACCCCTCTCTCTCTCTATCCTCTTATTCTTCTTCTACTGCTCATATTTTGCTCATTCATATTGGCTCTATTTAAAGCCAAAGAATGACTAAAATTTGATAATGGTTCCAACTCAATCTCTCACTAAGTTAATAGCCATTATCCTAGTGTGGTAGGTATGTGGAGACTTTTATCTCCACTACCTAACAATCCCAATCTCATTTGTTTTCAAGTGAGAGATTGTTAAGTAGTGGAGACAAAAATCTCCACATTAACATAATGGGCACAAAAAAAGAAGAGAGGAGTTGCTCACTACCATTTGTTGTCCAATACTCTATACATAGAAAGGACGAAGAGGTAGCATGTAGAAGCAAGAAGAGAGCTTGAAGAGCTAGAGGGGGAGAGAGAAAGTAAGCTGCCAAAGGGCAGCAGCAGTGGCTTCCAATGCAGCACTGCTAAGAGAAAAAAGTGAGATTGGGAGATAAGTAGAGTGGATGAATCTTTCTCCTTATTCTCTCCCTAAAATTGACTTCTGTATGGATGTAGGTAATTTACCGAACCATGTTAAACATTGTGTTCTGTCTCCAACAAGCAATTATCATAATACCCATGGTCCTAACGAGAAGTTCTTCAAATTTACAAAAGTAAGACAACTTAATAAGCCATGGGGCTAGGGCCGAATGAACATGGAGTCAGAAGTGCAAGGAAAAGAACTGCAATTACCTGGTGAGCTTTTGGTCACTTTCCATGGTAGTATACCTGGCATTGCAAACAGGGTTTAATGTTTCAGAGTTTAAGTCATGGATAATCCAATGCATGCTTTAATGTGTGTCAAAACATTTGTCGATTAAGATGGCATAGGTTGCACAATTTTGATGGTTGCAAAAGCACTGTACTATATGCTAGGGGTCCTATATTATCCAAGAATGCAAGCACAAGGCAACCAAATGTTGACTCAAATATTAACTCATTGAACTGAAGGAACAAGTTTTAGAAGGTTGGTGGTAACAAGTAGCATTTTAGAAGTTAATGACTCGTTCAGAAAAATCAACAGAGCGGATGCAAACAAATAGAGTCCTTAAAAATAGGTTGTTCAGTTGCAAGCAAATGTGAACGTAGCCTTCTGATAAGGGAAGCAATATTAGAAAGGTTGCAGTAAATGTAAGAGAGGTGACGCACCTTGATAGTCCTATCTCCATGACCAACGAAAAGCTTTCCTTGCCAGCATAATAAAGCTGTTACCACAGAACCTCCTGGGATTGATCCAATGGGTCTAGTATCCACCTGAAATTCATCTCCAGACAACTCCTATAAAAGACAGAGTTTGTCAAGCTGAACGAAATGACGAAAGTCTAAATGCCAAAATGCATTACATTAAAAAATCTTAATCAAAGAAGTTAGCTTGTCAAATTCTATTCCATGAGTTGATGATAATCAATGAAGATACAGTATCAATTTACAATGTACCTGTATGTTGACAATTTTGTCCCAACCTCCGGTGAATAGCCATTTTCCCTCCATGACACAAGCCAAAATCGCACCACTGTGGCATTGTGTCGATTTCTTAAACACGTCATCCCTCCATGCCTGAATGAAGCGATGAATTAAACACAGTGAAAAACAAGCAACACCAGCAAATGCACAGGGAATCTTTTCCTAAAAAGGAGAGCTAAAAGCAATCCCAATCAGCCTCAACAGTTGATAGAACAAATTATTTTTTGTGGAACGAGGAGGGTGGGTTGGGGGTGGGATCTGTGCATGTGGAAGATATGACATGTTCATTCATCATTCATGTAGCAAGTCTTCAAACACAACCTATTTTAATTTGAATGCGGGTGTGTGATTTTATTTCTTCTCTTTAGCCTCAAATTTTGTTTAGTATCTAAAATTGCAGTATGGAGATAAACAAATATATATAAAAAAATTGAGCACATAAAACCTTTATCTGTCCATTTTCATGGGCTGCAACAAGAATATTCTGGTTTGCAGTGAGAGACAAGACAGAGGTTGCAGTTCCTGGCAAGTCATTTCCCAACACTGTCAAAGGACTATGATCAGTTAGACTCCACAGACGGATGGTTCCATCCCAACTCCCACTATAAAGAATCCCATCACATGCTGCTAGCGTGGAAACTACTGATTTATGACCATCCATAATGCATGACAGGGTGCCATCCTGATGAAATCAGGAAAGGAACAAAAATTTTAAGGTCTTGTACATCCATGTAGCATATAAAATGTAGTAGATGGTAAATGCAAGCTTTACCTGCAATGACCAAGCCTTAACTGACCTATCTCCACTACCAGTATAGAGATATCCATTCCCTGCA
Source organism: Populus simonii (assembly GCA_007827005.2). Lineage (NCBI taxonomy): Eukaryota > Viridiplantae > Streptophyta > Magnoliopsida > Malpighiales > Salicaceae > Populus > Populus simonii. The sequence continues at coordinate 13,901,826 of CM017482.2, forward strand.
GTGGTCAAGGCATGAATTCCACTATAACGCCAATCTTTTTGCTCATACCATGTCTTCAATGGTTCTTTCCCCATAGGAACACTGATGCTCCAGAGAAATATGCCACCTCCACCATCCCCACTAATGCATAATGGTAGTTCTTCATCAACATAAATTACAGCCATGACTTTATGCTCATGGCCCTTAAATGTGTGCATACGAGAGAAGTCCTGCACGGAACATTTTCAGCCAACAAGCTCACTGATGAAGAGATTGAAAAAAAGAATAACCTGAACACATGTCGCCTTTATAGCACATACCTGCAAGGACCAGACCTGGACTGTTTTATCAAATGAGGAGCTAAACAGAAATCCTCCTGCAAGAGAAAGAGTACAGTCAGAAGAAAGAGGGTATGTTGATCAATCATATTCTCGTCTTTCCATCACTCTCTAGGGTAGTAGAATTTTTCATCCACTTTGAAACTAAAGTCAAAATAAGGATAAACGGTATTATGAAACTTAAGACCATATTGCAATTTAAGGTTCAAATCATGCTTATGAAACTTCATACAACCCAATATAAGGGTATCTTCCTTGGTCAGAATCTCAGTATCATTAATATGACAACAGAGCACATGCCTCAAAGGCTCCCGAGTCCCAACTAGTGTCATCTAACAAAAGCTGAGTGGTGATCTAGAAAATGAAGCAAGCTTTCAGCTTGGATTTTCCACCGTTCAAAACCAATATATTGACAGAAAAAATCCTGCTGCAACATAACCAGCAAAGAAGAGTCTTATATTAATTACTGCAGGTTTTGTCACCACATGTTGGAAAGTCACAGCATGGCATGGACTGCAGGAGCTATTTCCTTGACTTTGATCTCTGAAATGATGATAAAGTCACCGGATAGCCTGATTGGGAACTGATGCTTGAAAATTCGAATGAGCAACTATAAGATGCTGACTCCCAAGTTTAACAAGTTCTTTTCAGTGGAAGTAACTAAATGAATAACATAATTTTGCAATCTAAAAGCATCAAGTAAAATTTCATACCTCCAATGGCAAATCCTGTAACACAATCAAGATGGCCCTGCATTTCTTTGAACTTGACCTTCCCCTCCACGAGAGCCTCAGCGATATCTTTATCATTTCTCACGTCCTCGCTTTGATCTTGATTTTCTCCACTGTTTTTTTCTGCTAACTCGGATTTTTTAAGAGTTGATTTTTTTAGGGGCACCCAACATAGTTCTCCAAGAACTTGCAAATGCTCCTTATTCTCCTCATGGATAGCCTCACCCAATCTGGGAACAGAAGTATCATGCTGATGTCTAATAAATAAGTCCCTAATACACTTCCACATATCAATAGCATGTGGACGATTCCCTGGATCAAAACTCAAAGACCTGCATAGCATCTGGTGCATTGGTTTCAATTCTTCACCGGTTTTACTTTCCAACAAAGAGCTGACTTTCTCCATCAAACCAGTGTAAAGACCCGAACAGTCCAAATTATTGTCTTCACTTCTTTTTGAAATGATAGAATCTACATGATCACCTAGCTCCTCAAAGAATTCTTTCCCGATAAGCATTCTAAGGACAGTACAAGCTAATGTCCAAACATCAGAGCCAAGGCCAATTGGATATCTATTGCTACCACATTCTACCTCCATACCCTCTCTCTTCAATATCCCAAACAAAACCTCTGGGCTCACATAAACCTCCTTTTTCAAAATCTCACCGACCAATCTACCCAATTTTTTAACACTTAAACTTCTCCCACCAGAACCAAGTTCCATAACCCCATCTTGAACTGCCCTTCCCATCACCAAAACCTCACTCAAACTTAGACTCACATGTCCAAAACCATCCAATTCAAAGCAAGAAACACCTAAACTTCCCACAATTAGCCCTTCCAAATGCAATCCAATCACTGCTTCATACATTTCCATTCCAATCATTGCAAAACTAGACAAACCATCTTTGCTCAAACCATTCTCAAAATCACCCAACATATCCAAAACATTCCCATTAAGTCTCTCACACACAAAATACAAAACCCCATCTTCCAAATCACACCACAAACCACAACCCTTACAGATTCTTCCCTGTTTAGAACAAATCCTCAAAATAAAACCCAATTCATCTCTCTTCTCCTCCTTCATCCCATTCAACAAATTCATAACCTTTGCAACATAACTCAACTTAAAAACACATCCTTTCACTTTACCACTCAACAAACCCCCATCATTGCCAACCTTAAAAAGCCTCACCTTCACCTTTTTATTCCCCTCCTTTAACAACCCATACCCTCTCTCTTTATCCTCAACAAAAACATCATCTCTGTCAAGAACCCAGTTCTTCCATGAAGTATAAAACTCATCAGACCATGAAGGAGGCACAAAGAAGTCAAAGTCTTGAGCAAGGACTGGTTTGTCAATTTGGGATTTGTTGTTGGGTTTCTGGGGATTATGATCTTGTAGCTGCTGAACCAGCCTAAGGAGATCAATGTTTTTAGGAAGAGAAGAAGGGCCTTGCTGTGATGGGTACTTGACAAGTTGTGTACATGCAGGACAGCGAATGGTTAGAGGGTATTTCTGTGGGATATTTTTAAGGCATGACTCGCAGGTTGTATGCCCACATGCGAGTACTCTTGGAATAGTGTACTCGCCGTCGTAGGTTGATAGACACACCGGACATTCTGGTAATTCCGGTGATTCCATTGACAGTTGATTTCCTTCATCAATTCATCTCCTGTTTGCGACTACAAGATACCTCGTGTTGGTTGACGATCTACGACGTCGTTCGAGAACTATTTTAGTCGTAGTCTAGTCGTTTGATCCTATCCATTAAAAACAAAAACAAAAAATAAGATACTTGTTTTGCCGCAATTAAAATAAGTTTATGATAAGTATTTTATTATTTTATTATTTAACTTTGATAGTGAAAAGTTATTCAATTTTGAAGATACATATCAACTTCTAGTAAGTCCAAAAAAAAACAAAACTTGAAAAGTATAATTTTGAGATAAAATATTATTTATCTCATTTAAAATATAAAAATATCCTTAAAATAAAACTTCTCATTTGGTTGCTATCTAATAAGTTTATTAATATAAAATTAGTTTGGTTTATTTGATATTTAGCAATAACAATTTATTTTTTAAGGTTGATATTGTCATATTTATATTACTATAAAATTATAAATGAAGTAATTAATTAAAAAAATAGTTGAGGATGGAGTTATTATTATCCTTTTATGGTGATGTTAATCATCATGAAAATATTAGAATTCAGTTTTAAAAAAAGAATAATATGAGAAATTTATTATTTTGTTTGGATTATGATAAATATGGATAGATATTATATTAGGTTAGGTGGCTAAACAACTGCTTGTAAAAAAGAAAATAAAGCAACATAGTTCAAAATTAGAAATATTTGATAAGAAATGAATAATACTTTTAGGAAAAATAAAAACCAATAAAAGGATTAGATTACAAATAAATATGAAAATATTAGGATATCAAATAATTATTTTGCTAAAATTATAGGATTCAACTAAAAATAATTTACTCTTATTTACCATTATAGTAAGAGATGACTTTGAACCTATAACTCAATGCAATATTAAAATTGTTTAAAGTGATGTTTGAGATTATAGTAGTAATAATTTTTAAAAATATTTTTGGTTACTTTTTTCATAATCAACTCTATTTTTAGCATAATCTCTTAAAGTTCTCTTGATGATCTCAATATAAGGCAATATTGAAATCACAAAAGCTTTGACTGAAAAAGTTAATTTGTTCGCTCAATCCAATAAGAAAATCAAGATGGATTCAATGAAACAATGCAATCAAGTATAACGATCTAATGCTATGAAAGAGGGGGGTACATCAAACATGGAATTCAGTTACAGGAACTCCTTAATAAGAACTCCATATTTGAATTGAACTCTACCTAACATAGCCAATATGGAGGAGTTTATACTAGATGATAAGGATGATGAAGAAAGGAGGGAAGAGGATTACCTAATAATTAAATTATCATCAGAGGAGAAGAAATGTATACATGAACCTTGGCATCAAACCCTAATAGTAAAAGTCATGAGTCACAAGATAGGACATACTTTCTTGTTGAAATGACTTCAAATTTTATGGAAGATCCAAGGCGAACTTGGTTTAGTTGACCTGGGGAACGATTTCTTTATGGCCAAATTTTGTAACCAAGTGAAAATAGACTTTGCCTTGTTTAGAAGCCCTTGGATGATAGCGGATCATTATCTTATGGTGCGATAATGGCACCTGAATTTTGGTCCTTATAAAGCAACCATTGAGAAGGTAGCAATTTGGGTTCGTATGCCAGAATAGGCAGTGGAATATTATGACACTATAGTTTTATTAAAGATTGAGAACTATATTAGTAAAACCTTGTAGGTGGACAAAACCACTTCTATTTGGACTAGGGGAAACTATGCTCGTATATGTGTAGAGATAGACCTCACAAAACCTGTGTTGGCAGAGTTCAAAGTAAGGAGAAGGATTATGCGAATAGCTTATGAAGGTCTTCATTTAATTTGTTTGTTATATGGCCATAAAAAAGATAGTTGTCCTCATGCAATGCATCAGGAGGAAGTACATAAGGATAAATAAGAAGTAATGCATGGAGTTGATGGTACTAATGGGGGAAACAAGGATAAGGAAGGGTTGTTTAGGGCAGATTTAGTTGATTCATTTGGACAATGAATGATGGTGAAGAAGAAGAGGAGAAGAACTAGTAAAAAATATGGACTCAATAAGGGAAAAGCTGCACCAATCACTAAGGTTAGATCGCAAACAAATGTATTGGCAAATAATACATGGGAAGAATTAAAGGTGACAAATAAGGCAGAAGGATCTAGGTTTAGTGTCTTATAGAAAACTAATTTGGATACCGTAGACTTGAGGAGAAGAGAAATTGATTTAACAGGATTTCTTATAATTAGTAGAGCTGAGAATATTGATAAGAGACAGTTTGTTTCTAGAAGTATAGAATGAGGCAAACAAAAGAAGATCTTAATGGGTCACTGGGTCAAAAAGTTTAGTAAGGACATGGGCATTGATAGGCTTCAAACTTAAGAGAAGTGCAAAGCTACGGAAAATATGGATAGAGGCTCTAAAAAAGGTGGCATTCATAACTTGAGTAAGTAGGCTATGTCTTTAGCCCATATTAATAACTCGACTAAAGATATAGAACCTGGGTAAGAGTTTGCTAGAAGCTTTTTTTTCATGTAGGACTCTAGGCGACTAATAGCGTGAGGGAGAAATGGGATGGTATGACTATAAAATAGTGTTCTCATGGACATCACTCATCAAGACCACTAAATATTAAGAGAAAGAAGCGGGGGAATGGTGAGATTGTATCCAGCGATGTCATGATGGAATCAAATTTGATTACGAATTATAATAAGACATTAGATGAGGATACAAATATATCATAGAAAAATACAAGGCTATGTGTCTAGTAGTTTCACCATGATGCTGATGAATTTGGTTTCTATCTTTAATGATTCGTTTTTAATGAAGACTTGCTTTTGGAATTGTAAGGGGAAGTAATTGGTTTTGCTCCTTGATTTAAAACTTCAGAAAATCCAATGGGTTTAATGTATTGGCTATAGCAAAACTAAGAATTAATGGGAGACGAGCAGATACTATAGTTGAAAAGTTCAAGTTCGAAACCTATTTTAGAGTTAAGGCTCAATGTAGGTTGGATGGTTTATGGTTTCTATGGAATAAATCTAAAGTGGACTTGTAAATTTTGAGATCATTTAAACATCTTATTCATATGCTCTTTGATGAAAGAGGACCAAAACCATAACTTTATAGCATGTTAATCCGAGTGAACAAATTAAGTAGAATTGTTTTGCTAAAATAAAAGATTTAGTTCGGTCGATCTCATTACCATGGATAGTAGTTGGAGATTTTAATGAAGTTATCTCGGCTTTAAAGAAGAGAGATGGCTTTATAGTTAAGTGAGTTCTTGATTGTAGGTTGATTGATTTGGGTAGTGCACGATCACTTCAAAGGGGCAGGAGAGTAGTGGTTGAAGTAAAGTATTTGAAAGGCTTAATAAAGGTTTCAATAATTAGAATTTCAGACTTAATATTCCAAAGTTGTGTATGCGGGTGTTTTAAAGGAGAAAATTGGGTCATCATCCTCTTCTTATTGATTTCAACACTGACAAATACATAAATGGCTAGCAAATTTGACCTTTCAGGTTTGAGGTGGCCTAGGCTACACATGATAACTTTGTAGAGTTGGTCAGGAGTAGTTGGGTTAAAGAGGCAGACTTGATGTCCTCTCTTAAGGATATGACTAATAAGCTAAAAGAGTGGAATTTTAGGGTATTTAACAATATTTTCCAATGAAAAAAGAAAATTCTATGAATGGGGGTTATAACAGGTTTTTTATTCGATTGAAGGAAGACTTGCAAAAGGAATATAATGAAATTCTTACTCAAAAAGAGGTGTTGTAGGGTCAAAAGTCCAGGTGTCAGTGGGTGGCTTATAGGGATAGAAATACAACGTATTTCTATCCCAAGACAATCATTAAAAATAAAAGAATAAAATCAAAGGGTTAAAAGACTCTAACAATCAATGAGTGTGGGATGAAAATAGCCTGAAAAGAATGATAGTGGATTTCTATCAAAAGTTGTTTTCTAGGGATAAAGGTGCAGAGCTTGAGACTAAGTTCTATTCGGTATATCCTGTGTTAGATGACATCAAAAAAATGATTTTAATAGAATCAATGAGAGATGATGAGATTAGGCAAGCTTTTTTTGATATAAAACCATTAAAAGCTCCTGGTCCAGATTTTTATCAACCTTACTTCTACCAAATTCAATGGTCAGTGGTGGGAGAAGAAGTTTGTACGTTTATTAGGGATGTTTTTTAGAATCATAGAGAAGTTAAGGATGTGAGTTATTCGTTCTTGGTGTTAATTCTGAAGGTATCGAAACTGGAATTCGTACATCAATTTAGACCCATTGGTTGGTGTAATGTCAATTATAAGATCTTGATGAAAATATTGGTGAATTGTCCGAAGAACTTCATGTTTGACTTGATTATAAAATATCAGAGTAGTTTTATACCAGACAGACAGATTGTAGATAATATAGTGGTGGCATAAGAGGTCAACTTGAAGAGGAAAAGAGGAATGAAGGCTATCAAGGTTGATTTAAAGAAAGCATACGACATGTTAAAATAGGGTTTTATTAGAGATTTTGTTGGAAGGAATTACAATAAGTTTGGAGGATATTATTATGAAGTGCATTGAATCTATCTCCTTAAATGTATTATAAAATGGAAACCCCTAAGAAAAGTTTCTTCTATCTTAGGGAATTCGGTAAGGTAACTCTCTTTCACCTTTTGTTCTATATCTTGGAAGATTATTTCAATTAACTCACTATGAGGTGGATAGAAGAACTAGGAAGCCTTTCAAGTTTAGTCGAGAAAGTCCTAGTATTTCTCATTTATGCTTCGCGGATGATATGCTACTATTTGTAGAGGCGAGTGAGCTTCAGATGCAGAAGGTGTTGAATTACTTAAATTGGTTTTGTGATGCTTCAGGCCAAGAGGCTAGTGTTCGCAAAACTAAGATTTATTTTTCTAAAAGGGTTTCAAACTCTTTAGTTAATACATTAAGTTACTTAAATAAATTTGCAATGAAGGATCATGGGAAGTACCTTGGGGTTCCTTTGTTGCATCAGAAAATAACTAAAAGAACCTACAATTACATTATTGAAAACTTGCATAAAAATTAGCTATATAGAAGGCTAAAAGTTTATCTCTTGCAGGTAGAATTATGTTATGCCAGATTAATGCTAACTGCGGTCCTTGTATACCTGATGCGGACGACTTTCTTACCTAAAGCTATTTACAATGAAATAGAAAAAACTTTATCATGAGTTCATTTGGGTGGATAATGAAGGTCGAGGTAATAAGCATTTGGTTAATTGATAGACCTTATGTCATTCGAAAGCTCATAATGAATTAGGTTTACACAATATGCATTACTTGAATAAAGCATTTATAATAAAGCTTGGTTGAGAGGTTCTTAATGATAGGGACAGTTTGTGGGCTACTGTGTTTAGGAGTAATAATACTAGAGCAGGTGGTGATAATACTCAAGTGCAGGCCAAGAGAACAAATTTTTCTTTATGGAAAACAATCTGGAAGGTATGGCTATAGGTTACTCAAGGCATCTCTTGGGCAATAGGGAATGGAAAAAAAGTGAGATTCTGGTTGGATGTGTGGTTAAATAGGTATGGACCTTTAGTAGATCATATTATTTAGGCCATTCCAAAGGAGATGCGAAATTGGACAATGACAGACATGCATGGTTACTATGGATCGACAATAGAGATGGGATGCTTTTACCAACCTTATTCTGTTGTAACTAGTGATGGTATTGGCTAACTATCTACCACTAACAATGGAGATAGACAAAGACCAAATGTTTTGGCATCATTTTTCAAATGGATTGTTGATAGTTAAGTCAGCTTACACTACTCAAAATGATAAGTGGAACCAATAACATCACTTACATTAAAATTAGAAATTAGTGCAAGAGTGGCAAGGACCTGAAAGGATTAGGACATTCCTATGGTTAGTGGTTCATAAGAGACTCCTAACAAATGATAATAAGGTAACTCGACATATGGCCATAAATCATAGTTGTCACTGTTATCCATCTGTTGTGGAGACATTATTGCATGTATTAAGAGATTACGGAGTGGATAATGAGACTTGGCTTCATTTAGAGAGGACACATAATCGACCTTCATTCTTTGGAGCTAATATGTTATTTTGGTTGATGAACAACCTGTCAAGCAATGAAGTTACATGCGAAGGCTGGAGTTGGGCAATGGTGTTTGGGGTGACATTGTGGACATAATAAAAGGTAAGAGATAAACATATTTTTATCGATATAATAGAGGTGGAAACTAGCCTAATAGGTGCAATAAGGAGCCTGGTTAGGGAGATTGAAACAACACAGGATAGGAGATTGAATCGTGATAATGTTCTGATTGTAATGGTAAGATGGACTCATCCTTCTTCAGATTGGTTACAATTAAATGTTAATTGTTGCAACAAGAGGAATCCTGGAGGTACAGGAGTGGGTGGTTTAATTCAGGACTGTAATTTCAGTGGATAAAGATCATCATCTTTAAAGTATTAATTGCCCCCATTATATTTGTTGCAGGCTTAAAACAGTATCACATCAGAATATAACAAAACCTTAAACTTATAAACAACAACTTCTATGAGTTTATTAAGAAATTCTATTTCGTTTTTTATAAACATGAACAAAAACTTTGTAGAGGAGAGAAGAAGATTGTTTCTTATTTATTTTTGTCAACATCACCCTAGTATTTATAAATAAAATAACATCATTTCAAACCAATATGTATGTAAAGTTTAGAGGCACACTTCTTCAGATCAATATGTTTGTAGAGTTTAGAGCCACACCTCTTCAGATCAATATATCTATAAAGTTTAAAAGGCTTTCCTTCCAACATTCAAATCTATTGATTTGGTGTCCCTCTCATTATAAGGTATAACAAAACCTTATCTTTCTAATGTTGGATAAGTTCTCTTTAATTACCTAATATATAAGCTTTATTTTAACAACAATAAACAACAATCCTCCACTTAACTTGTAATATTAGGTGGTACCATGTTTCATACATATAAAAAAGGTATTTTTAGACTTAAACCTCTTTTTAGTGTAAGCATTTCAAAACTTTAAAGAAATCATAATGGCTAAAAAGCTTAAATCGGGATTTTATTTAATAGAATTAGAAATACTATACACGTGATCTAATTAATCTAAAATAGAAGTTCACCATTATTTTAGCACTATTATGGTCGTGTGCTACTTCTTGAATTCATGAACATTTACAAAGTTTTCCAAACTTTTATTGAAGCAGCACCGCTCCATATGTTCATATAGGTGAAATTTCCTTCTTACATTAAGATTTCATTAAGAGTGTTAGAGTGTTAATCACTCATCCTTCCATTTATTTGGAATACTAATTTTGTAGATCTCAATTTCATACACAAATTAGTATACATCACTCTCCCTAATAATTTGTTATTACCTATGAAACTCCTAACTAGTAAAGGTACTAGTAAAAGTTGGGTTCCTATTGTTAGTAAGTTTAATTAAATGTCTTTAATCTCATGCTAGTAGAAATGTTTCTAACTAAATCACTTGAGAGGCCCTTTAGTAAAAAGATTTGCTAGATTATTACAAGATCTGACATATATAATGGTAATTATCCCGTCAAAATTAATTGTATTACATATTCATATCTCAAGTTGATATATTTAGATTTTTCATTGTAAAGTTTACTAGATGCCTTAAACATGGTTGCTTGACTTTCACAATGTAAAGAGATAAATGACATCAATTATGGTCAAAACATAATATCAAATAACATATTTCTTAACCATTTTGTCTCCTTACCTGTAGCTGCTAGAGCTACAAACCCGGATTCCATTGTAGAATGGGTTATACATATTTGTTTCTTTAAAGCTCAAGAAACAACACCACCTCCTAAAATAAATATTCATCCAAAGGTTGGCTTATTATCACTTGTACTAGTTATCCAACTAGTATCAATATAACCTTCAAGTACAATTGGAAAATTATTATAAAATAATCCAAAATTCGTAGTCTTTTTCAAGTAATCAAGTGCTCTTATAATTGCTTTCCAACGATCCTTACTAGGATTACTTGTATATCTAGACAATTTACATATCATGAAAGCAATATCTGGTCTAGTACAATGCATAACATACATTAAACTACCAATTGCACTAGCATATTCAATTTGAGCAATTAATTTACCAATATTTTTTATCAACTTAAAGAAACATCATAAGAAGTATTTGCTTCTTTGATATTCAAATGATTAAATTTATTTAAGATTTTATCAATATAATGAGATTGGCAGAGAATAAAACCTTCCACTATGTTTTCTTACTTTGATACCTAAAATTATATCTACCTCATTTAAGTCTTTTATTTGAAATTTTGAGGTTAAATATTTATTTGTACCATTAACACCATTTATATTAGTACTAATAATAATAATTATGTCATCCATATAAAGATATTATCACACCAAAATCATTTGTACATTTAGAATAAATACATTTACCAGCTCTATTATGTTTAAACAATATTCTAAAATTATAGAATCAAATTTCTCATGTCATTGCTTAGATGATTGTTTCAATTTATATAGAGATTTAATCAATTTACAGACTTTATATTCATTTCCTAGCAGAGCAAAATCCCTGGTTGTTCCATATAGACCTCCTCATCTAATTCACAATTGAGGAACATTGTCTTAACATCTATTTGAGGTTCATATAAATTATAGATTGGTGATCAAACCAAAAGTATTCTTATAAATGTTATATGAGCCACTAGAGCATATGTATCAAAATAGTCTATTCCTTCCTTTTATCTAAAGCCTTTGACTACTAACCTTACTTTAAAAGTTTGAGTTGATCCATCACTATTATATTTTCTTTTGAAAACTCATTTACATCTTGCCTTGGAACCTAGATGCAAATTAACAATAGTCCAAGTATTGTTATATAATAATGAGTCAATCTCATCATTTACTGCCTTTTTCTAAAAACCAACATCTCAAGACATCATTGCCTTTTTATATGTTTTAAAGTCATCTTAAACTATTAATAAGATTGGTAACTTATTAAACACATTAGTATTATTGCCTTGAATCAGTTTGAAATTTATTTTTAATAAACTCAGTATCTCTGGATTCCATAATTACATTAGAACTTGAATCTAATATTCTATATGCTTTTGAATTTTCAGCAGCCAACAAAATTCCCTTTTAAAGTTCTAGGTCCTAATTTTATCATTTTAGGATTTGGAACTCTATAATAGGTAAGACAACCCCAATCTTTAAGATAATTGAAGTTTATTTTTCTTTTCTTCCATAATTCATATGGAGAAGCTTTTAATTTTGTAGAAAATTTTTTATCATGTATATGACAAGCAGTGAGTAAAGTTTCTCTCCACAAACTAGTAGGTAATTTAACATTCACTAACATAGAGTTAAGCATATTAACAACTGTTTTATTCTTTGTTTCTACCAAGTCATTTTGTTAGGTGTATATGGTGAACTATTTTGATGTATGATTTCATTTTGTTTTTCACAAAATAAAGAAAATCCTATGGAAAACAAATACTCACCACCTCTATCACTCCTTAGAATTAATTTTTCTTCCCCTTTTAGTTTTCAACTTCTAATTTATAATTCTTAAAAAGCTTGATCTTTATGTTTCTTTAAATAAACATATATCAAAATATCTATTTCCTTCCCTGGTTAAGATGCCATTTAATTCACATATATCAAAAAATATAAGTTTTAATAAACTTATATTTCTTTTAACTTTAGGAAAAGCCTTTTTAGTCATCTTTACTTGAATGCAGATTTTACATGTTCTTTTATCTTTAATTTTATAAGAAATTAAATTATGCTTAGCTATATATTTTAATGATAAAAAACTAACATGTGACAAACGATCATGCCATAAAGATAAATATAACTCAATCATATAAATTAAAAAATTAATTTTATTATTAATACTGAGTTCAAACATTTCATCACATGAGTAGCCCTTCCCCATAAATAGTCCATTTTTGGATATAATGATCTTATCAAACTCTAAAACAACCTTAAAACCCTTCTTACAAAGCAAATTTACATACACAAGATTTTCCTTATATTTGGTACATGTAAGACATTAATCAACAATAATTTCTTTCAAAAAGTGAAATTTAGTTCAACACTTCATTTTCCCATCCTTTTGCAGCATTATAATTTCTCATTAGAACTTTTTGTCCATCTTCTACAACTTTATAATTTTTTAAATGGTTTTTATTTGTTGTATGCATGGATGGTTGAACCAGAATCATACCACCAGTTAATGGATATGATACTTACAGCCATATAAAGTTCAGTAATCATTCCAATATGTAGCTTTGAAAGCATTGCAACCAACTTAGTTTCATGTTCAACCATATTTGTAATATTTAAATTCTGGACATTGTTAGGATCTTTTTGTTTTTATTTCTTTTGAAACTTGCAATCACGTTTGTAGTGCCCTTTATTGTCATAATTATAACAAGTTTTATCTTTCTTTGAATTGCTTGGGTTGCCTGAATTTTTGAAGTTATTTGTTGCCTCAAAAAATTTCATCTTCTTTCCAGCATTCTTTTTTTGAACATTTAGATTTCCTTCAACATAATTCACTTTTGTTGAAGATTCTGTAGTAGATTTCTTTACATGAATTCTGGTTTCCTCTTCAATTTGTAAGTATTTTAGAATATGTTCATGAAAAAAATTCTTCTATGGTATATAATAACTTCTTCCTATAATCATTATAACTAAGAGAAAATTTTGTAATTATTACTCCTACTTGTAATGCTTCATGAACATTCACTTTCAAGTCTTTAAGTTTAAAAATCAGAACTTATAACTCATAGACTTGATCCATAATAGAAACATTATCAATCAATGAAAATTCAAAATATTTCATAATAAAAAATTTGTTCACATCTTGTTTTCCCATGTTGTATATGTACTCTAGTGACTTTCAGATTTTCTTTGGAGACTTTATGGATGTGAAAAGATCATATTGACAATCTGGCATATTATTGAGGATGTGGCCTTTACACAATAATTCATCTTTATCTTGTTTTTTACTCTCTGCCCTCAACTGATCATTGTCTTCAGATGTAGATGTATGAATTTCAAGCAGATTGGGATCAAGGATATAAGAGATCTTTAAAACAATAAATATGAACATCATCTTGTCTTTCCAACGTACAAAATTTATTCCATCAAAATAATTCAACTTTGCAAACTCTTGATTCACTGTAGTCTTGGATTCCATTACAAAATTAATACCTTAAAATTGACTTTTCATAAATTGGTTAGCGGACTACAATCAAATAAAAAACTCTTTTTCTAGAGATGATTGAATTGTTGATGATCCATTAGAAGGTTTTTATTTGATTTTATATTAATAACTTCATTGGTTTTGCAGTTACTCATTTAATTTAGTTAGGTTTCAAACTTCAATTTTAATAAAATAAATATTTTTTATTCGAAAATATATTAAAATAATATTTTTTTATTTTTTAAAATTAATTTTAACATAAAAAAATGATGAAAAATCATAAAAAAATTAATTTAAAAAAAAATCAAAAACATTCTAAAGCACTTTGAACACAAAAACAAACACATTAAAAAGTAAACAAACCAAAACGACACCGTTGATGGCTTGAGGAGATCGCATTTTTCTAGTCGAGGACTCGAGGCACAGACTCTCTTGAAACTTGAAAGAGGATCGAGACATAAAGTAAACGCAGATAGCGTAGATCGGTGTGGTTAGGGTTTCTTTTCTAAAGGTAAGGCTTCGGGTTCTCCTGATCTATTATTAAACTTTTTGGATCTACTACTAATTGTAGATTAGTCTATACACAATCTTGTTTCTAATCTCATCTAATGATTTTTTTGTGTGTGTGATAATTATGAATGCAAAGAGCATGGCGTCAGGAGCAGGAAGCTCAATGCTATATTCCTTTCTTCTATTCACAGTAATTCTTTCACTTCAAGAGATGTATCGCTCTAAATTGGCTTCCACCGAGTTATTTACCATCCTTGGTGGATTCATCAGCTCTCTCTTGTTTCTTGTCCTCCTCACTGTGAGTTTTTTTACTATATTTTTATCATGATCCGTTTGGGTGTTGTGAATTTATTTATTTTTTATTACTGTTTTGCAGTTAATTGGGAATTTTCAGGAAACATGTGGCATGAAGACTGGGTGGGGTGCTGGTGAGTGCCCCTTGTCTGTCTCTATGATTTCGCTTGCTTTCTTCTTTTATTTATCTCCCTCTTTCCAGAAAGAGGAGCTGAGGAGGGGCTTGGGTGAATGGATATAATACTTTTTATATATATAGCGTTTGCTTGGGTAAAGATATTTCCGAGCTGATATTCCTAAGCTGCCTATCACAAGTTTTACTCTTTCAAATCTGTGGATCAGTTCATACATGATATCAGCTGATTTGTCATTGGTACATATCACTGTTGTTGATAACTTGCATTTTTTCCCCTTTTATTTTGGCTGACTCCGTGTGGATCCTAACCTGTTCCTTTCAATATATATCTAATGACTAAGAGTTGATGAAGTTAATCTATCGATTAATAGCACATAGTCCGTCTCATTTTTGGCTTGGTTTGAGGTAAGGAAGAAGGCACGAGGCTGTTGATCTGAGCCTCAATAAATTATATGTACATGATTCTGATTGTGCAGTTCTCTTCTCAGTAGCATGCTACTCGCCTCCATAAGGCGCAGTGAGGTTGATGTTGCCATATAGGGATCAGTATCCATGTCATCGATAGCCTTATTATTTTGTCCCTTTTCTTTTCAATCACCTTTGCTGTTTAAAAAGGTCATGAATATTTCTACCGCTAATGTTTTCGGTTTTCTTTTGTAGTCATCTTAGCAGAAGCTGTTGCTCTAATTGCTGCCGGCACTGTGCATCGCGTTTGCATCACTACATGGTAAGGTTAAGATGTAAATATAATTTTGCTTTTCACTATATGTTTTTTCACAATACATGCTTGAGAGAAAAATACTCAAAATCTATCAGCCATTATTTTGTTTAACCACCCATTGGACTACCATTGTGTTAGGCATCAATTGCGCCATGAAGTATCCTATATAAGGATTTGGTGAAACAAAGCAAGCTTGCTAGTTTAAAGTGCCTGTGCATTTATCATTGAGTATTGTTGATGAGAAAATTGTGTGAAACTTTCTTGTGTGCTGATTTACAAGTAGGCTTGTAACAGAGTTGGCATAATTAGTTGAACCACAGTGAACTGCAATTTTTTCTTCTTTCAAGTTGTTTTTCAGATAAAGGACTGGAAAATTTGATCATGCAAGGCATGCAACTATTGGCATAACCTGAACTGGCCTGGTAGTGTATCTTGTGGGCATGAATAACCTTTCAAGGAAATTTGAGGGTGTTTATCTTTTGGATTGAGAGCATCCAGTAATGTCATAAGTTTGTTCCACACAATATAGGAACATAGACTAGAAACATCAATGAAGTCATTGCAAAGAAAGCAAAGTCATCACTATATTGAAAGAAGCAAGAGGCAGTAATGATTAGATGAACCATATTGAAAGAAGTGAAGAGACAATAATGATTATATGAACCAGTCATATTAATGACTAGAAATGGTTTTAATTCAGATGCATTGAAAGTTAATATGTTCTTGATTCCTAAATGCAATGATGATATATGGTTTGGAATTCATGAATATGTAATTTCATCTGTAGGATTTAAGGTAGGTTATGTGCCATAAAACATGAATTGCAAGGCTGAATGGGTTGAATTCTAAATAACTACAGCAGATCTGGTAAGAATTATGCTCGTGCTGAGTGATGAAAATATAAAATTAATTGTGGATTACATTTAATCAATATGCTTAATGGCAAACTAACATTAAATGTCTTGCAAATGTGTGCTAATGGCTGTACTCAACTTGTATTTGATGCAGTTTCTTGTTCTCTGCTGGTCTACTGTATGAGGTCAACAAGCTTTCTGGGCTGACACTTTCTAAAAGTGATTCCAAAACAAGAAGGTACTGAGGGCATGTCACAGTTTAGTAACGTATTGATATGTTGTTCCGAAGCTCTCTTATTTTGTCAGCTCAAGTCTTTGTGAGATGTATCAGGATTTCATCAACTTTTCAAACTATGAATAGGTCACCTGTAGGGTGCCAACGTATGTGATGGAACATCTCTCTGTGGTTTCTTCGAGGGAAAAGATAGTAGAATTTTGTTCTGAGATTTTCATTCCTGCTCCTTCCCCTCATGTTTGTTTTTTTGTAAAAAAAAAGTTTTCCTTTTCTGTTCTCACTGATAATCAAACTGCCCATTAGCAGAGTTCTAGCTTAAGTTCTCGACTGGAAAAATCATTAAAGGAGCTCATTATGTTTGCGTCTGCGTGTTTACGAAATTCAGATATGAACTCGTCTTGGCTGGATGGCTAGTTGTTTGGATTTAGAGTCAGGACCGTATAGGTCAAACTAGCTAACTTCCCGGCGCTATATTGCGGGTGTCTTGGCTGGATGGGTAGTTGTTTGGATTTATAGTCATGACCTTGTAGGTCAAACTAGCTAACTTTATTTGATTGTTAATGTATTTTCTAGCACCATGAAAAATTGAATATAAAATAAATAAAAATTTATATGCTTCAATAAATGTAAAAAACTTTATTTTATCTAGATATATCATTATAATTGTTATTATTCTTAAAATGGTGTTGATTGAAAGAGCTCGTGGAGTCATTTGGTTATATTATAGTTTTTAAGATTTCGTTTGTTTTTGCATTTTAAAAGTATTTTTAAAAAAATTAATTTTTTTTTATTTTTTTTATTTTAGATTAATAATATTTGGATATTTTAGATTATTTTGATGTTTTAATTTTAAAAATAATTTTTTTAAAATAAAAAAATTATTATTTTAATATATCTTTAAATAAAAAATATTTTAAAAAATAATTAAAATCACACTTTTAAAAAGTCCATAAGTCCATAAGAGTTTTCATATATATTAAAATAGAAGTTAGTTGTGTTTTGCTTTTCTTTTTTCCTTCAACATAAACACAAAGTTGCTACCTTCATCCATTTAGTGCTAAAATGTAACTAAGGCACGGGAACTTCATTTTTTTTTTTATATATTATTCTCAAAGTAGATTCTTCTCATATATAATTACTTCCAAATAATATTACGTAATCAATTATAATAGTTAAAGGCTTAAAGCACCTCACACTTGAGCAATGTGGGACAAATACTCCTTTTGTTTTTTTAAAGAACATAAACATACGTGTCATGAATGTTAGAAACAATATATTGTGCGTGCACCAACTTTATTTTACTGTATTGTATACCTCTACAATTTCTTGGTTTATAATGTATTAGGCTTGTTTGTTTAATGAAAAGTAATTTAAAAAAAAATACTTTTTAAATTTTTCTATATTTGTTTGTCATTAAAAAAGTTGATAAACAAAAAACACTTTTTAGTCAAAGAAAAATTTAATTTGGTTTCTAGAAAAGTGTTTTTCTTTTATTTTGGATGAAAAACACTTTACAGAAATTATGAAAATTTTAAAATATAATGTTATTTTTTGATTATATCAAATTTGGTCCCCAAAGTTTTGATTCATATATATTTTGCTTTGAATCTTTTTTTTTTCAATTTCATCCCTTAGAATTTGATTTAAGTTGATTTTTATATCAACTTTGATTCTCATTTTTATGATTGTTATTTGCTTTTCTCTTATCATTTTCTTAATTGAATTTTTTATCTATCAGATTTGGTTTTCACTCTTTTTTATCGTTATTTATTTTATTTGAAATAATTTATAAAATTGTAAATTTTCCTTAATTTCATCATCTTTAAACTTTTTTATTTGTTAGTTTGATCTTTATTATTTTGATTGTTATTTATTTTATTTGAGATAATTTATAAAATTATAAATTTTCCTTAATTTCATCATCTTTAAACTTTTTTATTTGATATTTTATTCTCATTCAACTTTTTAATTTGTAAGATTTGTTCCTTATTATTTTAATAAATTTTAAAAAAATATTAACAATTTATTTTCCAGCTCATTTTTCATGACATACCCAAACACTAAAAAATATTTTCCAACTTATTTTCCATGATACTACCAAACATGAAAAAATAATTCACTTTTCAAGAATTTATTTTTCAAGGAAAGCACTTTCCAAAAGAAAACTACTTTCCAGCAAATAAACGAGGCCTTAGTTAATAGTGTGTTTACAAGTGTGTGTTAGGGTTATGATTATCCTTTTTTCCCAAATCAATTAAGGAAGCATCAATAATGAAGTAATAATAAATTTTCTGATCATGAAAAAATAATTAGAAGTTTTTTTCCTTTTTGATTGAACTATCTAATCAATTGGTTACATATAAAGATAAGACTACATTATTTACAATAGGACTTATAATGAGTCGTTTTGATGTTATTAAGCTCAGACTCATCTGATTTTACCAAGGCTCAAGCTTGGCTCATGAACATTATAGAAGATGAACCAAAATGAACAAGTCATCAAATATGGGTGATGTGGTAGAGATTTTGTGAAAAACACATTTAGATCCTCCATCTTTAAAAATAATACGAATTATAGAATTTCGGTCCCTTTAAATTTTAAAAACTCACTTTTGAAACAAAAAATATTTGTATTATTTTTTAGACCCTAGTAAAAAAAAGAAGAGATAGAGGGCTTACTTTTTTCTTGGTGTCCACGGGTTCTATGTGATGGGAGAGGTTTGATTGTAGTATTTTAGAGCTTCAATATTGTCTGGAAAAAAAAATCTAAGTTGAGGAAGATAAATCTAACTTGATTGGTGTTATAACCCATTCCTGGGTTATTCCCTAAATTCATCTTCTTTCATTCCAAAATAAAAAAAATAAAATAAGGACTGATATTTTGATAAAAACAAGCTGGAAGGATTTCATATGTAGAAAAAATCAAGCAACAATTTTGAATGGAATCGAAAGTCAATTGTACATCATTTTACCAAAAATTGAAGAGACAATGCAAATTTATGGTTAAATTCCATGATTATTGGACAAATCCACATAAAAATTAAGTCCAAGGACATAATTAGATTTTTAAAGCCAATTTGACTTAATCATGGGCCAAATTAAAGTTTAATTATGTTTAATAAATAATTTAGGTCCAATTGAAGGATTTAATTAGGTGCAAGGACTTAATTATATTTTAAATGGGTCAAATTAATTTAATTAGGGGCTCAATTGGTGAAAAATTAAGTTTGAAAGTCTAATTTGGGTTTAATTAAGAAGATTGGAATTTTAGGAGACCAAATTTAATTTTTACAAAGTCAATTGGTTTAAATTAGGGGTAAAATTGTAAGAAAATCAAAGTTTTGGAGTCAATTAAGGGTTAAATTGAAGAAATTTGCAGCCAATGATCATTTTGAAAAAGAGGCTGAACTCTGGGGATCCAATTGGCTGAAATCAGGGGTGAAATTAAAGAGATTTGAAGGTTTAATGGCCAATTAGAGGTTAAATTGAAAAAATCCGAAACCAAGGACCAAAATGAAAAAGACACTGAAATTTAGGACTTAAATTGAAGTTTATCAGGGGTAAAATTGAACAAAATTGAAAATTTGAAGTCAATCAGCGATGTAATTGAGAAAATAATAAATCGAAGGACTAAAATGAACTTTACCAGAATGACGCCGTTTTAGGGTTGACTATTCATCTTTTTCTTCAGCTTTTCACCGAAAAACTACTCGAGTGGCCTCTTTTTCAAGGCGTTCAATGCTTCATCTCTCCATCAAATTGAACAAAAACTTATATGTAAACGATGACCTGACATCTGACTACACTCTAGTGTGGTCCGTTCTAGCCGATTGATACCATGGTGGCTGTGGCACCACCCCAAAGTGACCAACCCGACTAGCCCTTTCCTATAATAAATCTGACAGTCTATGATAGTCATTTTGAACCGACGATTGGGATTCTTCAAGGTCGAAGTAAGGGCCAAGATTTGGCACCATATGAGACAAAGTGTCCCTTTTCTACTTCCTATAAATAAAGATGGATTTCATGGCATGAGAGAGGAGAAATTAGAAGCCAAAGTTTGAAAAAAAATTAGCCTTTTCCCCTGTTTTCATATTTTTTCCCCCTGCCACCTCTTCTTCTACCTCGCCTTCCCTGCTAGCGCCGCCACCAACCACGCTCCAGTCTTCCCTGCAAAACCAGGAACGACTCTAGCAATCGTTTGCCTCTAAGAAGCGTCTCCTCTTCCTCCTGTTTCGCCCTCCCCGATCTGGTCATTGCATGATTTTTCATGCAATGACCAAATAATTGCATGGTTACTAGGTCGGGCCAGCAACCATGCAGGCCTGGGCTGGGTCCAGCCCGACCCAAAAAAAGGAGTCTGGACCCAACCTAGAAGGCTGACTAGGCTGGGTCCAGCCCGACCAAAATAAAGAGGGTCAGGTCTGTTGGGCCACCAGTCGGCCCAACCAGACTCAGACTAAGTTCAGCCCAGCTCAAATATTTAATAATAATAATAATATATTATGAAAAGAAAATTTTAATTTTTTTTTAAAAGTCCTTAAAAAAAGTTGTGGTTTTCTTGCATGTTTTTCTATCAATTTTGTATAATATCGACTTGTTTATTTACATTGTAAGATACAAATTCGGTATTAAAATACCTAGTTTTCTCCGAAATGTTTCTAAAATGTTTTTCAAAAAAATTCAAAAAAATCTCAAAAAATTTGAAATTAATTTCCTCTTTCAAAAAAGAAAAAAACAAAAACAAAAAAAGATTTTGTTTTCATGCATACGGTCAAATCCTAAAAGTTTTACAAAACATATTTTCATAAAAAACAAAAATCACATATTTCTCATGTTTTGAAATGTAAAATGGAAATCATAACCAATTTATGATTATCCAGTAGAGTTTAACCAAAATATCAAAAAACCCTTCACAAATCATTCTGTTCATTTTACATTAAGGTTTAGATATAGACTTTAATATTTGAGGGTGTAAAACTTCACAGTACAGTATACCCTCAACTATTAAAGATACAAAGAAATAATTACGTTGCTAAAATTTAGCTCTTAGAATCGTTAGGATTCAACCCAATAAGGTAGAGACATCTTCATGAAGAGAGATCTGCCTTGGACCTTAGAAAAAGACCAATGAATAAAAACTTGACCTAAAAAAACAATCAAACAACAATGTAACTTACGTTAGGTAGGGTGCACTGAGGGTGATGTGTCTTCCCCTTACACAATCAGTCCCTTACCCGGACTCTCGCTGACCGTTAAGTTTCCTAGTAACCTTAATACTAGGTGGCAACTCCTAAATCTAAATCATAATTTTATGATTAAATCCAAAACCCTTTTTCTGCCAACATTTAGGTTGATGGATTGGTTTGCAAGTGTTTCAATGGTGTTAATGAGGTTTATTTTGGGTTGAAATGGCTTAAAACTTAAGTTTTTAGGGCGAAAAAACATTACCCTGTTTTTTTGGCAACCACAATGGTGGCCGGAATGCTGTCTCGTAGATGACACGATGCTTGCTTTGACAGGCAATATGGCATTTGCACATTTTTTTAAAAATTTCATTCACCTCTTAAAAAAAGTAATACCAAGCCCACATACATGCCAGGGCTTAATGGCCCATCCACATGCCTGGGCTTTTCGTTGTAATGGCCTAGGCATGCTGGGCCATAGGCTCTTGTGATTGGGTTCTTTTTTGCCCCCATATATATATATATATATATATATATATATATATATATTGGTTAAATATAAATTTAAGAGAAAAAAATTATTGAACTTGGTCGAGTCTGTGACCCGAATCATAAGTTTGATGAGTTAAACCACAACTCTTAAGATATTGTTTTTCTTTTAATTTTGCTTTTTCATAATTGATACCTTTTTTTAATATCTTCTTTTTTAAAATAATTTTTAAATTTATGTTTAAATTAATATATCTTTGAATTTGTTTTTCTTATTTAACTTTTTTTGGATAGAGATTTGTTTTTAATTATTTTGTGTGCATTTAGTTTTTGAAAAGATTATTCTGATTCATGTATATTTTTTTAATCTTTAGTATAGGTGGAATTTATTTTGAAAAATAAAAATATTTACTTTTAGATAATAATTGTAATATGTGCAGCCTTACATAATATTTTTTTTTATTTTATTCAATCAATTTAATATGTATGTCTATTTATATTATCATTTGATTTAATGAAAAACATTATTTTAATAAACAAACTCAACAAATACAACCAAGTAAATATCTCATATTGCGTGATTAAATATCTTGATCTACACCTGTTTCTCGGTTTTTAGTTATAGTTAATGATTTTTTATTTATTTATTAATATACATAGTTCTTGATTTATTTAATTATATGTATGCATAATTTTTTTTATTTGTACTTAGAATTTTTTTATTTATAAAAAGACATAAAAAAAGCCTGTATATACAATTGTTTTTTATAAGAGAAAAAAATATTTGACCTTTGACCGAATGTGGTTCAAATAGCAAATGAAAAATCTAAAATACGAAGCTCTAGCTTGACTTGTTTATAAATTTTTTTGGCTTAAACTTTGACATACAATGCCATCATCATAAAAAGTATTAGAAAGATAATATGTTTCATGGATTTTAAAATAAAATATATTTATATTTTTAACTCCTTCATATAACACAAATATAGATTTCTTACTAAATATTATTTTCATAATTTTTTTTTTGATTACATATTAAATTTGTTTATTTTATGAAATCTTATTAAGCTGGTTTATGCTTTCAAATTTTCACAAGCTTAAAAAGATCCTATTGGCAAGCTTTTAGATAAGTTTACTTAAATCTAATTAACGAGCCTAATTAAGCCAACTTATAAGCTTTAGGGTAGCGCATGTGGGGCTGTTCAGTTGTCAGGAAAGAACCCTATGTAAGTCCTTTAACCTTCTATAATGCTGATATTGTGGTGATGAGAGAATATTTTCTTGAGATGACATTTTTCAACTTCAAAACTAAAAGCATTGATGTGTTGTGATTAGAGAAGGGCTTACTTCATGGATGCTTCCCTTTTTGATTCACTTTTATTGCCGAGAAAGGAGCACAATTGGACACAAAATTGGAATTGCCATGCCCTTAAAAACAATTGCCCCAATCCACCATTCTCTAGGTGGTATAATTCGGATCAGAAATGTCAATATCATGATGGAGTCTTGGGCCATTTGATTGAAAATTGCAAAAAAGATGGTATCTGCCACGTAGTCACTCAACCATCATCACCTTAACTAGTAGCTTGCAAAATGCTGATAAAGCATAGATGAATAAGCATTGCATTATGCTTCAATATGTTTTTCATGTGTATGGGGATTGCATCATATACTTTCAATGAATTGTGCTTTGTTATTTGTCTTATGATTGTCTTAAAATAAAAAAAAGTCTTTCAAAAGGTATTTTATCAAAATAAAAAAATATTTTGATCAAACTATGAAATTTAGAGTAATCAATCTGGAAAGATTAAAAGTGTTTGATTGCACAAATGATATTTGTTAAAATAACATAACAAATAATATAGGGTGACCAAATTATTTTGAGATCACATACAAAATTAAACAACATATCATCTAGCTAAGCTTTAACAATATATATAATGACATGGAGTGGGTGTAATAGTTATTTTTTATTTTATTTTATTTTAGTGCATGTAGTTTTAGTTTTTCTATTTAAATATCTACGATTTATTAATTGAGTGTAGATTTTCAACGTTCAGAAATATCCGTAGTGTAAGTAATTCAATTAAACAACATTTAATTATTCAAAGTTAAGAAATGTCTATTTCATGTCATATATTTGACTGTTAAATAATATTTTTTTTTAAAATCATTAAAAAAAAATTAATTATTCAAATTAAAAAAATTAGAGTAAAAGGAAATTTGTACAAAAAAAAGGTATGAACCATAAGTAATAAATTAAAAAAAAAGGAAAAAACTTGTAGGTTGCTGTTGTGGAGGAAAGACACCACCGGCAGCAGCTTGTAGATGGCTGGTCAGCTGTGCTGCACCACTAGTGGTGAGGGAGAAGTCGGCAGCAGCAGCAGAATCCATTTAGGAAAAGCAGAGAGAAGGCCGGCTGCAAAGGAAAGGAAGGAGAAAAGAGTTCTGACGGCAGAAGGCTCTGATACCAAGTTGAGAATAATTAGGAGGCTTAACCTATTGGTTAGCTAACCCTTTCTATATATATGTATAGGGCAATATACAATAGTAATGGTGAGGTTACCACACAAGAATATAACTACAATATTCCTATATACAATATTTTCTATATAGGTATATTCTATAATAATGCTCAATTTGTAATTTGTAATTCGTTGAACCATGTCAAGGTATTAAGCCACGAGCAAGGAGAAAAAATAGAAAGATATAGACATGTATGATATTTAATGACATTCACATGGTTGAAAAAATAAAATAAAATACAAGAACATTGATTAGAGTATTAAAGACAGAACCAATGTTTTGTATAATAATTTTTTATTGATTTTTTTATGAAGGATAATTTTAGGTTTCTTTACACAAAAAATTCTTTATTTTCTTTTGTAAAATTTCAAATGAAGGAGAATATATATTAATATCAAGCTAACAAGCACAAAGATAGATTTTTTAAAGATAAAATTCTTATCACTCTTTAAAGCCTTGACGATAACATGCTTTGTTTTTTACTATTGGATGCAAATTCTCATATTCAATTTTTTTTATGTAATAAGATTGAAAATTATGTAAGGATTTTTAATTTGAGAAAAGAAATATATGATTTGTTTTTTACCCTTGTATAAAAATATCTTATTATATCAAATGAAAAGGTATATAAGATTAGAATACGATGTCAAGGTTATTAGTGTCATACTAGATTTGTAGCCGGCGCTAAGATATAGGCTGAACTAAAAAAAATTTAAAGTAAAAAAAAATCTTAGGCATCGTAAGTGTGTTTTAATGAAGTAAACAAAATTTGTGACTCTGATTATAGACATATCTTGATCAAATAATGTGGTATTATTTAATAAGATAATTAAAAAATAGACAAAGATAATAAATCGATCGAATTAAATAAAATAAAAAAAAGAGATTATAATAATATGCACACAAAACAAAACTTGCCAAAAAAACAGACAAAGTATAATTCTTAGTCAACTCAATGTGAAAGGATGAAATTGAAAAAAAAGCTAGAGTTAACCCGAGTTAGCATGTCAAACATGCAACTATGATCATGAGGCTGTGATAACCCAGTAAAATGCCAATCAAAAGAATATTATAAAGCTTGATTTTCAACAAACCCTATGTAGAAGGGTAAAAAAAACAATTTAACAAAAAAACAAAAACAAACCATGCAGACCCGTTTAAGCTCACTAAACCCTGCTACATGGATCATGCAAATGAGATAACCCAATAGAAGGAAAAATGGAGAATATTATGAAGCTCAATTACAATATCGACCTAATCTTGAAAAATAAAACTAAAAAATGATTAAATTAAAAAAAGAATCGCAAGATTGAGAATTCAGATTAACTGAGTTGAAATTTTTTTTTGGTTTAATCCATATGAGAGATGTGAATATCATATGATGGAGTCCTAGGCTATTTGATTGAAAATTGCAAGAATGGTGGTATCTACCACGTAGTCACTCGACCATCATAACCTTGACCAGCAACTTGCAAAATGCTGATAATGTATAGATGAATAAGCATTGCATTTTGCTTCAATATGATTTTCATGTGTACTGGGACTATGGGGACTGCATCACATACTTTCAATGAATTGTGCTTTGTTATTTGTCTTATGATTGTCTTGAAATAAAGAGATGTGTCTTTCAAAAGGTATATTGGCAAAATAAAAAAAAATATTTTGATCAAACTCTAACATGTAAAATTTAGATTAATCAATCATGAAAAATTAAAAGTATTTTGATTGCAGAAATAACTCGATGTTCATTAAACAATATAGGGTTACCAAATAATTTTTAGCTCACATACAAAATTAAAGCACACATCATAGAACTAAGCTTTAGCAGTATGTATAATGACATGGAGTGGGTTTAATAGTTATTTTTTTATTTTATTTTATTTTAGTGTATATAGTTTTAGTTTTTCTATTTAAATATCTACAAGGATTTATTTATCAAGTGCCTCTAATTTTCAAAGTTAAGAAATGTCCATAGTGTAAGTATATTCAATTAAACAACAATTTAATTTTTCAAAGTTAAGAAATGTCCGTTTCACGTCATATTTGGCCAAGTTAAATAATATTTATAAAAAATCATTTTAAAAAAATTTTAATTATTCAAATTAAAAAAATAAGAGGAAAAGGAAATTTGTACAAAAAAAAAAAACGTATGAACCATAAGTAATAAAATAAAAAAAAAAGGAAAAAACTTGTAGGGTTGCTATATGATTTATACTTTTTTTGCTCTTTTTGATACATAAGATTGAAGATTTATTGAGAAATCAGTACATGTATAAAATTAAATTGTAAGAGTAATCCAGCGATCTTGTATATAAAATTAAAATAATAAAACTTTATTCATCTGTTTAAACAAAATTACAAGATGGGACTCCTCCATCTAAAAACGAGCCTATGAATGAAGAAACCAAAAGAAGTTCAGATGGAAGTCCTCATCTTCAACATCCAGATGCGCTCATTATCCCAGAAATTATGGGCTTAACGTTAGAGCATTGGGATTTTGCAGGGCCTCCTGGTCCTCTATATGCAAGGTTAATGTTAGCAAGCTTCACCTTCTGACATGGGAAGCCACTACTGCAAGCAATCCGAACAACAACCGGAGTTGCAGAAGTTCCCCTTATGCTCTTAAAACTAACATCACTGATCTTCACTTTTGATGGAGCCTGCAAAAGAAAAAAAAAAGAACATTAAGACCCCAAAAGACTTCTAGTAATCTCCCTGGCTTGAAGGAACACAAAAAAATTAATATGCATGTGTATGCAATCTTCAGAATTGCATTATTGCTCTAGCATGATGTAAAAAAGATTTTGATAAATGGTGGAGTGTTTGAGCCACGAATTGGGTAAAATATTGTCACAGTAATTTAATATTGTGAAAATATTTTTATGGTAACAGAAAAAGCAATACCTTTAGACTGCATTGGTTCCATGGGCAATACCCTTGATCTATGATGACAGGGTTTTGGACATTGTTCATGACAATATCCTCAAAATGCATGTTAGATGCGACACCACCGTATAAAGCTGGCCAAGATTTTATTCTAACGCCATTTGTAGTATCTGAGATGGTGCAATTCTTGACAAATATTCCAGAAACAGGTTTCTCATCGGGGTATTTCCCTAAACTTCCAACACTGATGCCATGGCCAGGTCCACATGTTACTCCTGTGATATGTAATTCTTCGGTGCCATCTCCCACGGAGATACAATCATCGCCTGTGCTAATTTTTGAATCGATAATGTAGATCCCAGTAGATCGGCCGATGTGGATTCCATCGGTGTTTACACTCTCACCAGGTGCTCTCACGGTAAAATGCTGGAAGGTGAGGTTTTTGCACCCCAAGACGTTAACATGAAAGTTCTTGCTATCTAGAGTAGTTATATCTCGGACTAATGCATTGGTGATGAAATCGAACCTTAAATTCTGATACATATTTGAAGCAAACAAAAAGCAAATGATTAAAGAAACTTTGTTAGTGCCATAACATATAATTAATAAACTCTCACTAAATTTGTGACCCAAGAGAAGGAAATTAGGCTTCATAATGGTGAGTAGATTACCATTGGGAGGCCTTTACAATTTTTATCTTTGTGACATGTACTTTTGCTCCAGGCAACCTTTCCCTGCCCATCAAAAGTGCCCCTTCCCGACAATGTAAATTGATCTACGTATCTGAAATTAACCCAATCACCTCCTGAGAGCTTATTTGGGTCAACCGGTGCCTTCAGTATGCCATCAACTTGGAGCTTGATCGCAGCCTTGCAAGGACCTGCTAGAGTTACTTTCCGTAACCAGTATGTTCCACTTGGAATAAGAACTTTACTGGGCTTTGTTGAAGCACAAGCAGATTTCCAAGCATTGGTTAAAGCCTAAAAAGGGAAAGAAAAGGGCAATATTTAGAGAGGATCACTAGGTCTCAAATTCGGGTGTTACGCTGAAAATCTAAGGAAACATAAATAAGTTTTGACTCGACTATTATATATTCTGCTATTTAAAAATCATATGCATGCATGCGAGAAAGTATTTAAGATACCTCCGTGATATCTTTACCGGCACCATATTTAGTCACATCGAAGACACCATTTGACTGGGCTTGAGCAGTTGATGCTAACAATAAGAATAGTGAGAATGATATTATTGCCGATGAGACAACTTCCAAGCCCATGTTTTTGTTAGCTATGTTGCTTTCTCTCTTCACTACTCTAGGAAAACGGACACATTTCTTAACCTTCCATGTTGATCCTTTATAGGGCAAGGGAGGACCTCAACACCACTCGTAAATTTATCAAGCAGTTGATGAATCTTGTCCATGGTTGTGCAAGGATGTAGCTTTGCCATTCAATTTCTTTACTATTATTAGCTTCTCTTGCAGTATAGCCTATCAAAATATTATAAGAAAAATCTATATCTATAACCCTGTCCATAGAAGCCTGAATTTCATGGAAAGATTTGTTTAATTGAATAAAAATTCCTCTAGTTTTGAAGATTTTGTTATTGAAGATGCTAATTCCATTTTATTTTATTTTTTCCCTTGATATAGTATATAACAAAACTTTAAATAACATCAAACTTTCTAAATTATGTCTAATCTATGAAAAAAAAAACTAGAATCAACTCAACGGGACAGGGGAAGACGTAATGGGTGGAGGAATATGTACTCTTCCTCAACTTAGTGTGGTGGTCAGAATTTCAAAGGTAACAACAGCGGTTTCTAGCAGTAACAACGTGGGCATTGACAGCAGGATCGACTAGATTGGCAGCGGAGTAGAACATGTAATGCTGGTCAGTTGCAGCGACATATTAAGTGTCAGCTTTGTAATATATTTGGGCATTCACACAGCAATGCTCCCGCCTTGTGCACCTTGGTAATCACACCTCGGCTAACCTCTTTCGCTTCCACAACAAATTCTATCACTTGGTTTTCTGACACCGACGCAAATCAGCATGTTACTCTAGATATTGCCGGTATGACACATGCAAAACCTTATCTCGGTAATGATCAATTACATGTTGGTGATGGTAAGGGACTTGTCATATCTAATACAACTCATAATATCTTACATACCCCTAAACGAGTTTTTATGTTGTCTAATGTCTTACATGTTCTAAAATTTTTTAAAAGAAACTCTTATCTATTCAACAATTTTGCCATGAAAACTACATCTTTTTTGAATTTCACTCTTCTGTTTTCTATGTTAAGGATGTTGTTACCCAATTTTTGACCCACCTATTTGATAAAATTTTTGAAAAATCCAAAAATAGCGAAAAACAACAAAAATCCAAAAAAAATACATTTTTAAATATATTTGCATCGTTTTTAGCATTTTTAGCATCGTCTCAAAAGAATTTAAATTTTCAAAGATCTTTGGAACGCGTTCGACTTTTAACGCGTTATTTTTAAAATCATTGATTTTCCTCATTGAGTCGATGTTGATAGTGCTCGTTTTAAAAAAATACAAAAAAAAATAATTCAAAATTTACAAAAAAGAAGAAGTTGAGGGACCAAGTTTGAGACCTAGTAACATTTTTTGCCTATAAATAGGAGTTTTAAACACACACAAAAGGGGGGCAATTTTACATAATTGAGGGGAATCACAAAAACCCTAAACACAAAAAAAACCCTAAAAACCATACCCCTTTCTTATCCCTAACCGAAGCTGCCGCTCAAGTCCCCTCTGCCAAAAGGAAACTGGCTGCCCCACTGGCCATCTAACCTTTTAATATTCTCCAGCCCCTTCAGCTCCTCCCGCTAACCCGCAGCACCAGCATCTCCCCTCTATCATCGTTTTCTCCCATCGTCTCTAGTAGCCCCATACATCGTCCCATCTCCCTCTCATCAACACAAAACCAGCGCCTCTCAAGCCTCCCCTCTCGCCAGCCAAAGCTTTTCCTCCCTCTCAACCACTACATCTCTCTCAGCCTCCCAGCACACCACAGACGCGTTCGCCTGAACTGGCTCCCTGAACCAGCCGCCAGCTCGCCAAGACCGAAAGGAGGGCAAGGCCGTCCCCCTCACTCTCTCGTCTTGCTGTTCGTTTCAACGTTTTCTTCTCCATCGCCGACTGAATCAGGCCTCCCTTACACTCAGCCACCAAGAGCACCACCTTCCAGCTCGAAGCCAGCCTCATCTGCTTCCATCGTGACCCACCACCGACAGATTAGCCCGCCTTCTTCCTGTAGCAGCAAGCCCAACCTCCGCGGCAACAAACGGGAGTGAAGATCATCAACGTCGCTGTCGCACCCTCGCGGTGGAGCGCGGTGTCGTGGCGACCCTCGATTGGTTTCAGGTTATTTTTGTTTTGTGTAAAGGGAGTTGCCACCTAGTATTTTGAACCCTAACTGGTCTTTCAGAGATTATAAGGCAAGGGACTGGTTGCATAAAGGGAAGGTATTAGCACCCCTAGTACGCCCTACCTAAGGTAAGTTGCTTGGTGTTTGGTTTGCTTTATATTTGCTATGGTGTTGGTGTTTTTTAATCCCATCAGTTTTTCTAGGTTTAATTCAAACTAAATTTATTAAGATAGAAATCCAAGGAGATTCCATGTGCTTTAAAAAACTCATTTTTCCCTTAGTATTTCAAGAGTTTGCGACTCGTAAATCACAAGGAGGGACAAAAAATTTAGAAATCCAGGGCACTTTAAAAGCCTATTTTTGCCTTAGTGTTTTATACTCTCACGGCTCGTAAACCGTGGAGTACAAAAAAAATTGAAATGTCCTCGATTATAATCAAGGCTTCTTTCAAGGATGTGTGATGACTTATTATCCCTAAAAAAATATTTTGGATATTTACCACTTAGGGTTTCTTTATCCAAATATTAACAGTGAATAATAACAAGTGATTCCCATTAAATATTTTGGATATTCATCCATTTGGGATTTCTTTATCCAAACATTAACGGTGAATAATAGATGAATTTCCCCCAAAATAAGATTTTTTTTTATTTTTTTGGAATATTGGCCAATACCCTTTGGAGTTTTACAAACATGTTGTAAAATCCAGAAATGCAAGAAAATAATTTTTGTTGTGTTTAAGATATCCATGCGAAAACACCTTTTCAAAACTTCCAATATTTTTTGTATAAAAAAGAGCGTTCAAAACATGTTAGGGTATTGGCCGTATGCAACATACAAGAAATTTTTTTTTTAATTGAAACACAAGCATCACAATTACACAAAAATCGCAATAAAAGCTAACCAGCCATCACATATATTCTAAGATTTATAATAAGCTTAAAGCAAACTAAAAAAAATTCAAACCAACTCACCCTACGCAGACAACAAGGAAAAAATAAAACTGGGAGCAATCACTAAGAAAAACAAAACAATGGTTGGCTGATTTCTTATCCAGCAGGTGTAAGGAAAACAAAAGGAAAGTCCCTAAATGAAGACAAACCCTTTTTACATGGACAACAGCTAAACTCATACATTATGGAAGAAATGGACAAGCGCTGGTTTTGTCTAAACAGAAATCAATTATTCAGAGGAAAAAAGTTTTACAACCGAATAACCAACGAATGCCTAGTATAAAAAAATTACAAAGGAGGAGAGATTGGGGCTTATACCTGCAGATCCTGTTTGCAGCAAATTATAACCAAAGACCGAAAGACAGCTCACGTGTACCTCCTTAGCTACTGGTAAATGACAGACAAAGCAAAGACGCTGAAGCTGTGCTGATGAATTGAACGTTGTTCCTTCTACTTCTCTTGCTTTTACTAGTTTCCCTGTTGCCTGCCTCTCCTTTCTCCTCTCGTTTTTTTTTTTTTTTTTTGTGATGAAAGGATCAAAGAAAGAACCCCTATGTTCCCCTGTTCTCTGCGGTTTTTTTAAAACTCCTGCCTCGTGTTTTTTCTTCTTTCTTTTGCTGTTTTTTTCTGCTCCTCTTCCCTCGGTTTTCTCTTCTTTTTATGCTTTTTTTTGTTAGGTCATTAGCAGAGCTTATAAATAGTCTAAATATATCTCTATTTAGGAAAGATTCAATGCATTAATTCTAGGATGCAAATCCCTACTGATTTGCAGTAAAAAAAACGCAAAATGGAAACTTAAATATTTTGATTCTGATGTCTGATTTCTTTCCAGTTTTTTAGAGGATGGTGTGGCTTCTTTCTTTCCTTCCATAAGGCCAGCTGCTCCCTTTGAAATAAGGAAATAAAAATATGGTTGCAGCTCCAAAAATCAGGCTGATGATAAAGGAAAATAGCAGGAATTTGCAGAGAAAAAAGAAGAAAGAAATCAGATGGGTAAGGGTGTATGCTGCAAAGTCTTATTTTCCTTATTCAGTGTGGTAAAAATCCTGTCATTTATGATGATCCAGCCCCCCTATCCAGCTTTGAATATCCTTCTTAAAAAAAAAATCCTTCGAATCAGGCCCGCGAACTTGAGCAAAAATCCTTCTTGCGACAGGAATCCCTACTTTCACACTAAATATTGAAACGGGAATATCTTGAGCTTGTGATATCGAAATCAAGCAATTCAAAAGCCCAAATTTATCTACGTGTCCTTGACTACAACTTTGATGAAGGATTCAAATTGAGATAAAATCATTTTAAAGAATAGAATCTGACAGTAATCTGGTTGATCAAAAAGGGTCTCCTGATCTAATTCAGAAACTGACAATGCCAAGAATCCCGATATGATTGAAAGTATGACCTAAGAACAAATCATCATAATTTATGATGGAAATAGAGTTTTTTTTAGTGCAAAACTCGGGTCAGGATCCTTCGCGGTAGGACTCACTGCTTTCACACTAGATATTCAAACGAGAATATCTTGAGCTTCTGATATCGAAATCAAGCGATTCAAATCCCAAATTCATCTAAACTTGTAGAGCTACAACTTTGATGAAGGAGTCGAATTAAGATAAAATCTTTTTAAAGAACAGAATCTGGTAGTAATCTAGTCGGTCAGAAAGGTTCTTGATCTGACAATGCCGAGCATCCAAATCTGACTGAAAGTCTGCCCTAAGATCAGTGATCCCTAGGACCCAATAAAGGTATATGTCATTTTTCAACATGTCATGAGTGACAGAACATAGCTAGGATGGTCAGATATCGTACGAAACCAAGTCAGAATCAGAGCCTAATTTGGAACAAAAAATTGCGACAGCAGCATAATCAGTTTTTTTTTAGTGCAAATTTGAGGGATTTATCCAACCTTAAAAACAAGATAATGAAGGAACGAATTTAGCATTATGAAGCCCCTAGTTAGTCTAAGAAACCTGATGATTTTGGCAGCAAAGGGGAAGGATAAAGTGAGTAGAAAATAGCTCAGACAGGGTTTCGAAAAAAAATAATTTCTTTCTCTACTTTTGTCAATCTTCCAGCAAACATGAGTTAAACTCCTACACTCAGTTCAAAAGAAGTATACAATGTCTCCATCACGTGGGGTCCAAAAATGAGTAACAACAGTCGCCGCCACCTCTACAACTGCCAGACCTGCCACCCGAAGCAGAGGAGAAGAAGACAAAACCCATAACATACTGACCCGCCATGAAGTTGATCCGAAGAAGGAGAAGCCTGTGAACCGATTTGGACTAAAAAGAAAGAAAAATTAACATACTTCCCATCATTCCTTTTCATTTCTTGAGTCTGATCATGTTTCTGCCACAACCAACTCTAACCCACAGTTGGCCCCTATCTCCCACCTTCTTACCTTAACATACTTCCCATCACACAACCCACCTTAAACAACAACACTCCCCATACACACCTCGATCTCCTTACCACCATTTGCAACTATGTCTCTTGATCATTTTACAGGTTTAGGTTCTACTGCTCCGAACATCACAACATATAATTCTCCTCTTTCTGTTGCACCCCTAGCTTTCCTGTCAGGCCTTGTCTCTCCTTCACGGGTCCCTACACAGTCATCACTGATCTTAGATCTCTGTATTGATCTTTCCATCTACTCCATTCCACAGCAGCATACGTCCATTAGGTCTTTTGACTCTCCTGCTCCAGTGGTTTCCCGACAGCACCACATGGTGCTGCATCCCTTACAGCACAAGTCTGTCAACTTGAGCTCAGTTTTTGCATCTCCACTACCTCCCAACTCATTGGTAACATATTCCTCTGCTTATGAACCTTTGACTTTCAAATAAGCTAAGCATTTTCTATGCTGACATTCTGCTATGAGATTTGAAATTATAGCTTTACATGCCAATGGTACTTAGTCCTTGGTTCCGTATGTGTTTTCTATAAATGTTGTTAGTTACCGTTGGGTTTATAAAATCAAGCGTCGAGCTGATAGCACTGTTGAACGCTACAAGACATGCTTGGTTGCACGAGGATTCACTTAACAGGAAGGTATCAACTACTTAGAAACCTTCAATCTTGTTGTTAAACCGACCACTGTTCGCCTAGTCTTCGCCATTGCCGTATCTAACCGTTGACAGATTCGAAAACTTGATGTTCATAGTGATTTTCTCAATGGTTCACTTCAGGAGGTTGTTTATATGTACCAGCCCACGGGGTTTGTCGACCCTGTCCTGCCAACTCATGTGTGTTGCCTTCACAAGTCTCTTTATAGTTTAAAACAAGCCCCGTGGGCTTGGTACAAATGACTGAGTGACTTTCTTCTTTTAGTTGGCTTCCGAGCTTCCAAGGTTGATACTTCCTTATTCATTCTGAATGTGAATCATGATATATGTTATTTGCTTGTCTATGTGGATGCCATTCTTCTCATTGGTAGTGTCGCACGTGGTGCGGCGTCGCGGCGAATATTCCACTTCAAATGTAAAATGTATATATCTATCTGGCAAATATGGGGAGACAAGAAATTCTTGTCGTTTATCGGTGGAAAATGGAATGGGAGTCGCCACCTAGTATTTTGGTCACTAGGAACCCTAACTGGTCTCAGAGATCGGGTACGGGGACTGGTTGCGTAAAGGGAAGGTATTAGCACCCCAAATACGCCTTACCTAAGGTAAGCTGCATTGTTTGATTGTCTGATAAAAAAAACTAAGGTGTTATCCTATTTCAATTGTTGGTCTATTTATGGCTCAAGAAAAGTCCTCCTCAATAAGGAGGTCCTTATCTTATCGGGTAAAATCGTAACCGTTCTAACGTCCATATAAAAACTATATTTTTAATATCAAGAATACGTTTTACGTATAAATTCGTAATTCCCAATACTTAAAGGAAAACAAAAAGATTTTTTAGAATTTTTGAAATATTGGCCTAGTTCTCGTGGTTCTAACAAACTTGTTGTTAAAGCCAAAGTGCATGCTAATACATATATATATTTTTTTAAAATTTCTTTTGTTGTATGAAAATATGATGTGATGATTTTATTTTTTTTTAATTTTGGAGAGACTAGGCCGTATGCATTAAAACAAAAACATCTTTTATATATATATATATATATATAGATGTCTTGACGAAAACCGGGTATTTTAATACTGGATTTGTATCTTTACGGTATAAAAATACAAACCAATATTAAGCCATTTTGATAAAAATATGCAGGAAAATCAACGATATTTTTTTAAGGATTTTTTCAGAATTTTTGAAAGCAAAACATTTTTTTTTTAATTTTTTTTGGATGTTTGACGAAAACCGGGTATTTTAATACTGGATTTGTATCTTTACGGTATAAAAATACAAACCAATATTAAGCCATTTTGACAAAAATATGCAGGAAAATCTACAATATTTTTCAAGGATTTCTCAATTTTTTTTTGATAGATATCCATATATAAATAATATAAAAAACATTATAATAAATAATATATAATATTAGGTGGGCCGGGCTGGGCCGGCCCAACTAATTGGGCCGAACTCAGCCCAAAAAGGGTTGGCCCGTCTCGGCCCAACAAAGTCTCCTATTTTCGTTTGGGCCAGACCTGGCCCAGACAGCAGGGATGGGCCAGAATCAGTCTGGCCCAAAAACACATGGTTGGGCCAGAACTAGTCTAGCCCAGAGAAAAAAAAACCAACAATGCTGGGCCAGAATCATCCTGGCCCAGCAACATAACTGACGGTGGGGGGGGGGGAATTATTTTCCCTCCCCACTTCCTGCATGCAGAATGCTATTCATTCTGCATGCAGGAGATAAAAAGCTGCAAAAACGCAAACAATGAAGGGGAAGAAGAGTTACCTGGCGTGGAGGAGATGGGGTGTTGCTGGTCTGGCTGCTTCGCTGGCGGTGCTGCGGTGGAGGCCGGTGGCGGTGTCGTGGCTCACGGACGGCGACTCCCAGCAGCGGTGCTACTGTTTCAAGCGGCGGAGAGAGAGGTTACTGCTCCTCCCCTCTCCTCTGTTGCCTTTCCTCTTTTTTTGTTCTTCAGTGGTTTCCCTTTTCCCTTTATCCTCTTGGTTTGTTTTTTAATTTCCTACCCCGTTTCAAGCTTTTCCTTCCTCTCCCTATGTTTCGGTTCCTCTCTTTCTATTCTCTCTGTCCTTCCCTTTCGGTTCGTTTTTTCCTCTCTTCGGTTTGTTCTCTCCTCTTTTCTGTTTCTTCTCACCTCTAACCCTCACAATCCCTCTTTTTTATCTCTCACAGTCTCTCCCATGTTTATGGTTCCCCCCCCCCCCCCGTTTTCTTTCTTTTTCGGTCCCTTTCCTTTTTGTTCCCTTCTTTCTCTTCTCTCCGTTCCCTGTTTTCTCTCTTCGTCCTTTGTTATTTCTCTGCCTCCTCCCTCCTTCTCCTCCCTTTTCTGCGTGCTGGCGTTCAGTCTCCATTTATAGGGGGAAAAGGGAGCGGGGCCTCATTATGGCTGCATGGGGAGCGGGGCAGCGCCGGTTGGCTGGCTAGTGGGTGCGACTGGCAAGGCGCGGCTCCCTCGACCTTTCATCATGAGACCGCATGGGGGGGCGGCTTTGGCAGGCATGTGGCGTGTCGGGTTCAACGAGGAAAGAAGAAAAAATTGCCTCCCCCTGCTGCACGTCCAGGGGAAGGAGAAAGGGGAACAGTGTCGTTCAAAACGACACTGTTCTACACTTCTTCTTCTTCTTGTTTTTTTTTTAACATGAAACGGCGCCGTTTTATAAAACACGCGCCGTTTCATTTAAAGGTGGCGCCAGCATCTTTTTTTCAAATTAGTCCTTAATTTATCCTTTGTTCTTTTAAGTCCTCACAATGTAGTTTCGATTTTAAGAATTAATTCAATTGCATCCCTGCAAATTTCGGTATCCGCCCCTATAGTTGGCCGCGTTTTCCACTTTGATCCTTGGCCTCTGATTTATGCAATTTGACCCTCAATTGATCAATAAACTTTCAATTTCTTCAATTTGGCCCCTAATTGTGTTAATTACAGCCCCTATATTTATGCGCCTTTTCCAATTTGGTCCTTGGTTTTGGATTTTCTTAATTAAGTCCCTAATTGGCCATTAAACTTCAATATTTATGCAATTAAGCCCCTGATTTGACCAAACCAACTCTTAAAAATTATAATTTGACCCCAGAACTTTAATTTCTTCCAATTAAAGCTCAAATTGACTTAAAAATCAATTTTTCTTGCAATCAAACCCTCTATAAATTCAATTAAACCTTCAATAAAATCCAATTAAGTCCATAAACATCCAATTTTGGACTTTTCTCTTCAAATTAAATTTTCTTTTCCCACAAGGCTCTCATCATTCAAGTATATACTGTAAAAAATTTCAATCCTTGTATTTTTGAACCTCCTTAATCATTTTTTCTGATCCTTTTCTGAGCGCTCCATCCTCCTATTATTTTTCTAATTTCTTCTGGCTATATATTTATATATTTATTTTTATTTTTGTGTGGGGACCCAAAAATGGGTTACAACAGATGCCCCCTCTTTATAATACTTACGGAGCAGGGTTTTTGCGTAGTAAGTTTTATAAAGATAAACAAAACTGAACTTCCAAAACTTTGTCATCTTGAGATCCCAATCTGGCGATCCTCTGACTTCTAACTTTGATTAGACTAACTTGGAATTCCATCTGAGATCCCTTCTGGCGATCTCTTTTAACCAAAATTTTTTATATTTGTAGCTTGGCCCACCTGAAATCCCATCTGGCGATTTCCTTTAGCCAGAGCTAATATCTATGTTGCGGTTGGGTTAACCTGAGATCCCTTTTGGCGACCTCCTTTTACCAAAACTAAAATCCTATAATTATAGCTCAATCAACCTGGAATCCCATCTGGCGATTCCCTTTTACCAAAGCTGAAATATGAGATCCCTTCTGGCGACCTGCTTTAACCAAAACCGAAATATGAGATCCCTTCTGGCGACCTCCTTTAACCAAAACCAAAAAACTATAATTGTAGCTCACTCAACTTGGAATCCCATCTGGCGATTCCCTTTAACCAAAATAAAGTATGAGGTCCCTTCTGGCGACCTCCTCAATATCGAAATACGAGATCCCTTCTGGCGATCTCCTTTAACGAACAACCTATAATTATAGCTCAATCAACTTGGAATCCCATCTGGCGATTCCCTTTAACCAAAATGAAATATGAGGTCCCTTCTGGTGACCTCCTTTGACCAATATCGAAATACGAGATCCCTTCTGGCGATCTCCTTTAACAAAAAATCTTGGAATCCCATCTGGCGATTCCTTTTAACCAAAGCTGAAATATGAGGTCCCTTCTGGCGACCTCCTTTGACCAATATCAAAATACGAGACCCCTTCTAGCGATCTCAATCAACTTGGAATCCCATCTGGCGATTCCTTTTAACCAAAGCTGAAATATGAGGTCCCTTCTGGCGACCTCCTTTGATAAATATCAAAATACGAGATCCCTTCTGGTGATCTTCTTTAACCAATCAAAAAATCTATTTTGTAAATCGGTCAACCTGGAATCCCATCTGGCGATTCCCTTTTACCGAAGCTGATATCGATGTCGTTCTTCATGATGAATTTTTTTTTTTAGGTTCTTCTCGTTATTCCAGAATCAAAACCGTGATTCTTTGCTATCATCAACTCAATGATTCTTTCTTCGTCCACAATTTTGTTGGATTACATTAAGGATTCCTCCTGTAACGATTCAAAAATAATGCAATGATTTATGATTAGATGCCATGCATGCATTCGTACCTGGTTTTGAAACATAGGCCCCATCATCTTCTTCTAGTTCATGAAACTCTCTCTTCACATGAGCTTGCTTTTGAAGTCGTATGCTGGATTCATTTCTCGTGTTGCCTCTTTTTACCTATCATATCTTGGAGAAGAAGTCTTCGACTTTTTACAAGTAGCCTTTTTTTTCTCAGAATGTATGACTTTTCATTGCCTCTTTGTCCTGCTTTTGTCAAATGCTTTGTCTTTTTCAAATCTACGGG
This sequence comes from Populus simonii, assembly GCA_007827005.2. NCBI lineage: Eukaryota > Viridiplantae > Streptophyta > Magnoliopsida > Malpighiales > Salicaceae > Populus > Populus simonii. Next base: position 13,941,974 of record CM017482.2, read on the forward strand.
CTCTCATCTCGTTTTGAAAACATGTAAAACTTTTCATGAAATATCTTTTATTGCCCCCAGTATGGAGTGTGACCCTAGTCCGGGTTTTTAAAAAGAAGAAATTCATTCTGGCTCAAAACAGGACCGCTAACGATGAATTTTTCTTATTTCAAAATGCACATTGTTAGGATTGATAAACTCTATTTTTATCTTGAAATAAATTTACAGGTGATTTATCAATTCATTATGCTATCCAGAGGTAAGGTTGTACTTCAGCGGTACCTTTTCTTAAATTTCATCTTTGATCGATTTATGATACTTTCTTTGGAACCACTCAACCTTGTTTAAAAAGTGCATAATCTCATCATTTATTTTTTAAAAAAGGTAGGCTTAAAGACAAACACAAAATTTGGCTGACATCATGAGCCTTGATTGTCAACTAGAGAAAATAAAAGCAAATAAAAGCAATGACAAAAGCATGCTAAGGCATTTTGAAAACTACGGGAACTTCTTGGGTCACCCCGTTCTGAAACTTCTCACCCTAGGCCAACTTGCGCACAAAGGTCTTGGCGGAGACTTCTTCTAGTATGTGGACAATCAACCGTGGCAGTGCTTTATCTTCCCCCCAACGTGTGTTTCCTTGTCATCTTTTTTGATCTCACCTTCTTCATTATTGACGATTCTTAACCAAAGTTTTCCAACCCTTTACCCACTATTACTTGCATCATGACTAGGCAATGGTTTTGAATTGATGTTGGGTGTGTCTTCAAATGACACCCATCCTATCTTGATGAGCTCCAACAACTTTTTCTTGAAAGCGTAGCACGTTTCAAGACCATGCCCGGCGATACTAGCATGGTACTCGCAAGTCAACTCGGGCTTGTACCAGATGGGGAATGGTGGTTGTAGTGGTAATGTGGGGATAGGAGCTATTTGTCGAATGCTCAGTAGTTTGGCATACATGTCCTTCAAAGGCATGGGTAATGGCGGTAGTTGTTTTGAAATATATCTTGTGTTTGGTCTTTGATGGTTGTTTTGGTTGTTTGACTGGTTATTTGCTCGATTAAGGGAAAAAGGTTTGTTAAAGTTTATGTGGGCCACATGAGAGGTAGGTATTTGTGGGTTATATGAATATGTTATCTTACTATTGGACCCACCTTCAAAGTTGTTAACGGGACCTTCCATTTTTCTTCCAATAAAACCCTTTGTCTCCAATGGCTCAATTATGTGTCCAGCTTTAATCCCTTGCTCTATTCTTTCCGCTATACGTACAACATCATAGAAATGCTGAGCTGAGCTACCCATTAAATGCTCATAATATGGTGCCTTGAAGGTATTGGCAAACAAAGTCACCATCTTTGTTTCTATTAAAGGAGGTTGGACATGCATTGCCTCATCCCTCCACCTTTGCGCATATGCCCTTACTGACTCTTGGCTTCTTTTCTCCATTGACATTAGACTTGTTCGATCTGGAGCGATTTCTAGGTTAAACTTGTACTGCTTAAGGAACGCCTCCACCAAATCTCTCCAGCTCCTGATCCTAACACTGTCTAACCTCATGTACCAGCTCAAAGCAGATCCTGCGAGGCTATCTTGAAAGAAATAGATAAGCAATTTATCATTACGGATTACCTCTGCCATTTTGTTGCAGTAAGATCGAAGATGAGTGTTTAGGCATTCCAAACCGGTGTATTTAATGAAATATGGTATCCTAAAATCCTTGGGCACCACAATGTTTGGTACCAGACATACTTCGGCTGCTCGCATAGGGTCAAACCAGTCATTACCCTCAACTGCCCTTAATCTTTCTTCCAAAGCAAATAGCTTGTCCTGGTCCATCAAACTGGGAGACCTATTATCCGGGGTTCTCTCCGTTGTTAAGTCAACAGTGATTGGAGGATGAGTTGGCTGGATAGGGGTGATAGGCACAAAAGTTGCTCATCGGCCGAGTTTGCCCCATGGTTTTGAGAAGCTTGAGGGATGTGAGCTATTGGCGCTCCTTCAGGTGGTTGTACTGATGTTCCCTCCCCATTCTTAGCTCTTAGTAGTTGCTCGAGTAGGTCAGTCAGCCGAGCGACTTTGTTTTTTACAGATTCCAACTCGGTTTGATAATGTGACTCTAAGTGAGCTCTTTCTTCGTTCTCCATCCTTGATCTGGACCGGGTGTGGTGGACTTTGGATGTGGGACCTATGTTTCACGATCTGGCGTGCATATGATAATTTAAAAACAAAATGAGTGATGAAAATATGATGCACATGTGATGTGTATTTTTATATATATATATATATATATATATATATATATATATATATATATATATATATATATTTTAGAGCTGATTCATGACTTTCGTAATCCTTTTGCCAAGTTCTTATCATAACAACTTACTAAAATAAAAAATGATTTCATCTCAAAAACCTGTATTGATTATTAATCTTGATGCAAATGAATGTGAGATACATATCCTAAGGACAAGCTCTATTTATTAAGTGAGAATGGGTAGGTTTTCTATCTGGTCTTGAAGGGGTCTCATATCTGCCCAGTGACGTTCTTCGTAAAGACAGTATGGGGGCGTTGCAAGGAATAGTTAAGGTACGTATACCCACCATTACCAAGCAGGCACTCAGATATGAGTTGGGTGTTTCACGCATCTGAAGCCTGACCAATAGTCATAGGGCAAATCGCTAATCCCCCACCTAACTTAAAGCTTGTGTGTGCTTCTCAAAATCAAAGTATGTGATGCATGAGACAATTATATATAATGCATGAACAATATGTGTGAAAAAAATATAAAGTATATAAGCAGATAACAAAAAGGACATGCATATTAACAACAAACACACGAAAACACAAACAAATCAGACAAAAACAAAGCTTAGTCCACAAGGTCCCCAGTGGAGTCGCCATTCTGTCGCACGTGGTGCGGCGTCGCGGCAAATATTCCACTTCAAATGTAAAATGTATATATCTATCTGGCAAATATGGGGAGACAAGAAATTCTTGTCGTTTATCAGTGGAAAATGGAATGGGAGTCGCCACCTAGTATTTTGGTCACTAGGAACCCTAACTGGTCTCAGAGATCGGGTAAGGGGACTGGTTGCGTAAAGGGAAGGTATTAGCACCCCAAATACGCCTTACCTAAGGTAAGCTGCATTGTTTGATTGTCTGATAAAAAAAACTAAGGTGTTATCCTATTTCAATTGTTGGTCTATTTACGGCTCAAGAAAAGTCCTCCTCAATAAGGAGGTCCTTATCTTATCGGGTAAAATCGTAACCGTTCTAACGTCCATATAAAAACTATATTTTTAATATCAAGAATACGTTTTACGTATAAATTCATAATTCCCAATACTTAAAGGAAAACAAAAAGATTTTTTAGAATTTTTGAAATATTGGCCTAGTTCTCGTGGTTCTAACAAACTTGTTGTTAAAGCCAAAGTGCATGCTAATACATATATATATTTTTTTAAAATTTCTTTTGTTGTATGAAAATATGATGTGATGGTTTTTTTTTTTAAAAATTTTGGAGAGACTAGGCCGTATGCATTAAAACAAAAACATCTTTTATATATATATATATATATATTTTGATGTCTTGACGAAAACCGGGTATTTTAATACTGGATTTGTATCTTTACGGTATAAAAATACAAACCAATATTAAGTCATTTTGATAAAAATATGCAGGAAAATCAGCGATATTTTTTAAGGATTTTTTCAGAATTTTTGAAAGCAAAACATTTTTTATTTTTTTAAAATTTTTTGGATGTTTGACGAAAACCAGGTATTTTAATACTGGATTTGTATCTTTACGGTATAAAAATACAAACCAATATTAAGCCATTTTGACAAAAATATGCAGGAAAATCAACAATATTTTTCAAGGATTTCTCAAAATTTTTTTTTGATAGATATCCATATATAAATAATATAAAAAACATTATAATAAATAATATATAATATTAGGTGGGCCGGGCTGGGCCGGCCCAACTAACTGGGCCGGACTCAACCCATAAAGGGTTGGCCCGATCTCGGCCCAGAATGGATTGGGCCGATCTCGGCCCAACAAAGTCTCCTATTTTCGTTTGGGCCGGACCTGGCCCAGACAGCAGGGATGGGCCAGAATCAGTCTGGCCCAAAAACACATGGCTGGGCCAGAACCAGTCTGGCCCAGAGAAAAAAAAACCAACAATGCTGGGCCAGAATCATCCTGGCCCAGCAACATAACTGACGGTGGGGGGGGGGAATTATTTCCCTCCCCACTTCCTGCATGCAGAATGCTATTCATTCTGCATGCAGGAGATAAAAAGCTGCAAAAACGCAAACAATGAAGGGGAAGAAGAGTTACCTGGCGTGGAGGAGATGGGGTGTTGCTGGTCTGGCTGCTTCGCTGGCGGTGCTGCGGTGGAGGCCGGTGGCGGTGTCGTGGCTCACGGACGGTGACTCCCAGCAGCGGTGCTACTGTTTCAAGCGGCGGAGAGAGAGGTTACTGCTCCTCCCCTCTCCTCTGTTGCCTTTCCTCTTCTTTCGTTCTTCAGTGGTTTCCCTTTTCCCTTTATCCTCTTGGTTTGTTTTTTAATTTCCTACCCCGTTTCAAGCTTTTCCTTCCTCTCCCTATGTTTCGGTTCCTCTCTTTCTATTCTCTCTGTCCTTCCCTTTCGGTTCGTTTTTTCCTCTCTTCGGTTTGTTCTCTCCTCTTTTCTGTTTCTTCTCACCTCTAACCCTCACAATCCCTCTTTTTTATCTCTCACAGTCTCTCCCATGTTTATGGTTCCCCCCCCCCCGTTTTCTTTCTTTTTCGGTCCCTTTCCTTTTTGTTCCCTTCTTTCTCTTCTCTCTGTTCCCTGTTTTCTCTCTTCGTCCTTTGTTATTTCTCTGCCTCCTCCCTCCTTCTCCTCCCTTTTCTGCGTGCTGGCGTTCAGTCTCCATTTATAGGGGGAAAAGGGAGCGGGGCCTCATTATGGCTGCATGGGGAGCGGGGCAGCGCCGGTCGGTGGCTAGTGGGTGCGACTGGCAAGGCGCGGCTCCCTCGACCTTTCATCATGAGACCGCATGGGGGGGCGGCTTTGGCAGGCATGTGGCGTGTCGGGTTCAACGAGGAAAGAAGAAAAAATTGCCTCCCCCTGCTGCACGTCCAGGGGAAGGAGAAAGGGGAACAGTGTCGTTCAAAACGACACTGTTCTACACTTCTTCTTCTTCTTGTTTTTTTTTTAACATAAAACGGCGCCGTTTTATAAAACACGCGCCGTTTCATTTAAAGGTGGCGCCAGCATCTTTTTTTCAAATTAGTCCTTAATTTATCCTTTGTTCTTTTAAGTCCTCACAATGTAATTTCGATTTTAAGAATTAATTCAATTGCATCCCTGCAAATTTCGGTATCCGCCCCTATAGTTGGCCGCATTTTCCACTTTGATCCTTGGCCTCTGATTTATGCAATTTGACCCTCAATTGATCAATAAACTTTCAATTTCTTCAATTTGGCCCCTAATTGTGTTAATTACAGCCCCTATATTTATGCGCCTTTTCCAATTTGGTCCTTGGTTTTGGATTTTCTTAATTAAGTCCCTAATTGGCCATTAAACTTCAATATTTATGCAATTAAGCCCCTGATTTGACCAAACCAACTCTTAAAAATTATAATTTGACCCCAGAACTTTAATTTCTTCCAATTAAAGCTCAAATTGACTTAAAAATCAATTTTTCTTGCAATCAAACCCTCTATAAATTCAATTAAACCTTCAATAAAATCCAATTAAGTCCATAAACATCCAATTTTGGACTTTTCTCTTCAAATTAAATTTTCTTTTCCCACAAGGCTCTCATCATTCAAGTATATACTGTAAAAAATTTCAATCCTTGTATTTTTGAACCTCCTTAATCATTTTTTCTGATCCTTTTCTGAGCGCTCCATCCTCCTATTATTTTTCTAATTTCTTCTGGCTATATATTTATATATTTATTTTTATTTTTGTGTGGGGACCCAAAAATGGGTTACAACAGGTAGTAACTCTACTTTGATTCAACGGCTTATTATCCTACCGAGTTCAAAATTCAAGCTCCGATATCTAGGTAATGCTCACTATTTCTTGGGATTGAGGTCACTCCCACCAGTATGAGTCTCATGCTTAGTCAACACAAATATGCTCTTGATATCCTGAGTTGTGCTGGTATGTCATCGTGCAAGCCTGTTGATACAATGACTTCTGCCTCCAAGAGTGGCTTATAGACTAGTGAGCCATTCTCGAACCCCACTCGTTTTTGACAAATTATTGGTGCTCTTTAGTGTCTCACATTTATTAGACCTGATATATGCTATGCTGTCAATGAGGTCTGTCAGTTTATGCATGCTCCTATTGAGAGTCATTGGGTTGCTGTCAAATGTATACTATGCTACTTGAAAGGTACGTCTTCCTTTGATCTTCACCTTACTTGTGGCTCTTCGTTATCACTTCATGGTTTTACTGACGCTGATTGGGCGGGGAGCATCGATGATTGGAAGTCTATGGGTGGCTATATTGTCTTTGTCGGCAATACTCCCATTTCATGGAAATCTAGCAAGCAATGCACTGTTGCTCGCTCCTTGACTGAAGTAGAATATAAGGCATTAATTGATGGTACTGTTAAGGTGCTTTGGTTTTGTTATCTTCTAATAGATTTATTTTTTTCTCCCAGTTCTGTTACCACCATTTGTTGTGACAATGTGGGTGCTACGTATCTGTCTACTAATCCTATCTTTCAAGCACGTACAAAACATGTTGAGGTTGATTATAACATTGTTCATGATAGAGTGGCTAAAAAGAACATACATATTCGCTTTATATCCTCCGAAGATCAATTAGTTGATGTTCTTACTAAGTCGCTTCCCCACACTGCTTTTGCTTATTTGAGGTCCAAGCTTCATGTGGTCAACCCACCTTCAGCTTGAGGGGGTGTATTATGAGATGTGTTGTAATATAGGAAATATTGTACTTTCTTTGTATATATTTATCACGCATAATGCGCTATATAGTAACCATTATATATTACCCTAGTCATATATATAGAAGAGATGACTCCTGATTATGTAAGCTCTTTAATCAATAATAAGTTGTGATTCAACTATATATATAAAATTAAATTGTAAAAGTAATCCAGCGATCTTGTATTTGAAATTAAAATAATAAAACTTTATTCATCTGTTTAAACAAAATTACAAGATGGGACTCCTCCATCTAAAAACGAGCCTATGAATGAAGAAACCAAAAGAAGTTCAGATGGAAGTCCTCATCTTCAACATCCAGATGCGCTCATTATCCCAGAAATTATGGGCTTAACGTTAGAGCATTGGGATTTTGCAGGGCCTCCTGGTCCTCTATATGCAATGTTAATGTTAGCAAGCTTCACCTTCTGACATGGGAAGCCACTACTGCAAGCAATCCGAACAACAACCGGAGTTGCAGAAGTTCCCCTTATGCTCTTAAAACTAACATCACTGATCTTCACTTTTGATGGAGCCTGCAAAAGAAAAAAAAAAGAACATTAAGACCCCAAAAGACTTCTAGTAATCTCCCTGGCTGGAAGGAACGTAAAAAAATTAATATGCATGTGTATGCAATCTTCAGAATTGCATTATTGCTCTAGCATGATGTAAGAAAGATTTTGATAAATGGTGGAGTGTTTGAGCCACGAATTGGGTAAAATATTGTCACAGTAATTTAATATTGTGAAAATATTTTTATGGTAACAGAAAAAGCAATACCTTTAGACTGCATTGGTTCCATGGGCAATACCCTTGATCTATGATGACAGGGTTTTGGACATTGTTCATGACAATATCCTCAAAATGCATGTTAGATGCGACACCACCGTATAAAGCTGGCCAAGATTTTATTCTAACGCCATTTGTAGTATCTGAGATGGTGCAATTCTTGACAAATATTCCAGAAACAGGTTTCTCATCGGGGTATTTCCCTAAACTTCCAACACTGATGCCATGGCCAGGTCCACATGTTACTCCTGTGATATGTAATTCTTCGGTGCCATCTCCCACGGAGATACAATCATCGCCTGTGCTAATTTTTGAATCGATAATGTAGATCCCAGTAGATCGGCCGATGTGGATTCCATCGGTGTTTACACTCTCACCAGGTGCTCTCACGGTAAAATGCTGGAAGGTGAGGTTTTTGCACCCCAAGACGTTAACATGAAAGTTCTTGCTATCTAGAGTAGTTATATCTCGGACTAATGCATTGGTGATGTAATCGAACCTTAAATTCTGATACATATTTGAAGCAAACAAAAAGCAAATGATTAAAGAAACTTTGTTAGTGCCATAACATATAATTAAAAAACTCTCACTAAATTTGTGACCCAAGAGAAGGAAATTAGGCTTCATAATTGTGAGGAGATTACCATTGGGAGGACTTTACAATTTTTATCTTTGTGACATGTACTTTTGCTCCAGGCAACCTTTCCCTGCCCATCAAAAGTGCCCCTTCCCGACAATGTAAATTGATCTACGTATCTGAAATTAACCCAATCACCTCCTGAGAGCTTATTTGGGTCAACCGGTGCCTTCAGTATGCCATCAACTTGGAGCTTGATCGCAGCCTTGCAAGGACCTGCTAGAGTTACTTTCCGTAACCAGTATGTTCCACTTGGAATAAGAACTTTACTGGGCTTTGTTGAAGCACAAGCAGATTTCCAAGCATTGGTTAAAGCCTAAAAAGGGAAAGAAAAGGGCAATATTTAGAGAGGATCACTTGGTCTCAAATTCGGGTGTTACGCTGAAAATCTAAGGAAACATAAATAAGTTTTGACTCGAATATTATATATTCTGCTATTTAAAAATCATATGCATGCAGCGAGAAAATATTTAAGATACCTCCGTGATATCTTTACCGGCACCATATTTAGTCGCATCGAAGACACCATTTGACTGGGCTTGAGTAGTTGATGCTAACAATAAGAATAGTGAGAATGATATTATTGCCGATGAGACAACTTCCAAGCCCATCTTTTTGTTAGCTATGTTGCTTTCTTTCTTCACTACTCTAGGAAAACGGACACGTTTCTTAACCTTCCATGTTGATCCTTTATAGGGCAAGGGAGGACTTCAACACCACTCGTAAATTTATCATGCAGTTGATGAATCTTGTCCATGGTTGTGCAAGGATGTAGCTTTGCCATTCAATTTCTTTACTATTATTCAATTTCTTTACTATTATTAGCTTCTCTTGCAATACAGCATATCAAAATATTATAAGAAATATATATATAACCCTGAAGGAAGAGATACTATCAGACTGAAGGAGGCAGCAGAGACGGTGGTAGTGGCAATGGCAGTGGACAAGACTGTCTTGGGCTGTGGCGAACGGAGAACTAACATGCAAATAATCATTGGGGTGCCATCACCAACATGTAGTATAATATGGGATATGTCAAGACCGTTACCGTCTCCAACATGCAAATAATCATTACCAAGATAGGGTATAGAATCGGTCAGAGTTGCAAGATCAGGTGTGACGTGTTGATTCGCATCGGTGTCGAGGAACCATGTAACAATAGAAACATTTCCAACAGCAAAGTGAGCAAAGGGCTACTGGGTACTGCTGCAAAACTTGGAACAATGGGGAGTTGTGTGACTAAAATTGGAGTATAATTGGTAGCGGACATGCTGCTATCCAGACCACTGACTAACCCCTGACTTGCACCTGGTCTGTTGCCAATTGCTTGGCCTCCAGTCTGTAGTAGATTGGCCCCTGTTCTGGTGAGTGTGGCGGTTACTGTTGGGACGCCAATTACCTTGAGAGCGACCCCTATTGCGGCTGAAGTTTGAGCTGTGATGAGACATAGCAAGATGAGTAGAGGGCTATGGTGTTGGCAGCAGTGTTGGCTATTGCGGCAGAGAACAAGACAACAGAGAGGGAGCGATATCCATGGAATGAAAGGAGTTCTTGTGTAGAAATTCATGGGTAAGAAGGTGGTTGTGAAGATCAACATATGACAATGGTTCTGTCTTGTTTATGAGACTCATTACCAAGTCTTTGAACTCACCATGAAGGCCACGAAACACATAGAGATTGAAGTCTTCAAGAGACATGGGGTGACCAGCAGCAGCCAATTCGTTAAATAACGATTTGGCTTGCTGCATGTATATACTAACCGATGAGTCTCCTTGCTGAAGGTCTTGAAAAGAGCCATGGAGTTGCATGATGTGAGAATTAGACGGAGATGCAAGTGCTTTCTCAAGAGTGCGCCAAACACAATACGAGGTAGAACAATCTACCACGAGATGCAACACATCCACGAAGAGAGAGGAGAGTAATGCACTCAAAATAAGTTGATCCTGTTGCTTCCAACGAAGAAAAGAAGGGCTGATTGTAGAGGAAGAACCAACAGAACTGTCAGAAACATGAGATGAAGGACACCACACTGAGCCGTCAACGAAGTGAAAAACACCTTGACCAAGGAGATAGGGCTTCATCTGTATTCGTCAATAGAGATAATTTGTATTCGTAAGTTTCAACGAAACAACTTGGTGAGTGTTTGATAATGGAACGATAACTGGAGTGTGTGTTCCCATAAGGTGCAAAGGAACAACAGAAACTTGTGAGGAGGAATCATAGACATGCTCTGCAAGTAGAGGTTGCTGTTGTGGGGGAAAGACACCATCAACAACAGCTTGTAGATGGCTGGCCGGCTGTGCTGCACCACTGGTGGTGAGGGAGAAGTCGACGGCAGCAGTAGAATCCATATAGGAAAAGTAGAGAGAAGGCCGGTTGTAAAGGGGAAGAAGGAGAAAAGAGTTCTGATGGTAGAAGGCTCTGATACCAAGTTGATAATAATTAGGAGGCTTAACCTATTGGTTAGCTAACCCTTTCTATATATATATCTAGGGCAATATACAATAGTAATGGTGAGGTTACCACACAATAATATGACTACAATATTCCTATATGCAATATTTTCTATATATGTACACTCTATAATAATGCTCAATTTGTAATTCGTTGAACCATGTCAAGGTATTAAGCCACGAGTGAGGAGAAAAAAAGAAAGATATAGACATGTATGATATTTAATGACATTCACATGGTTGAAAAAAAAAATACCAGAACATTGGTTAGAGTATTAAAGACAGAACCAGTGTTTTGTATATAATTTTGTATTGATTTTTTTATGAAGGATAATTTTAGGTTTCTTTACACAAAAAATTCTTTATTTTCTTTTGTAAAATTTCAAATGAAGGAGAATATATATTAATATCAAGCTAACAAGCACATAGATAGATTTTTTAAAGATAAAATTCTTATCACTCTTTAAAGCTTTGACGATAACATGCTTTGTTTTTTACTATTGGATGCAAATTCTCATATTCATATTTTTTTATGTAATAAGATTGAAAATTATGGAAGGATTTTTAATTTGAGGAAAGAAATATATGATTTGTTTTTTACCCTTGTATAAAAATATCTTATTATGTCAAATGAAAAGGTATATAAGATTAGATTACTATGTCAAGGTTATTAGTGTTATACTAGATTTGTAGCCGGTGCTGAGATATAGGCTGAGGTAAAAAAAAAATAAAGTAAAAAAAATGTCTTAGGCATCGTAAGTGTGTCTTAATGAAGTAAAATAAAATTTGTGATTCTGATCATAGACATATCTTGATCAAATAATGTGGAATTATTTAATAAGATGATTAAAAAATAGACAAACATAATAAATCAATCGAATTAAATAAAATAAAAAAGAGATCATAATAATATGCACACAAAACGAAACTTGCTAAAAAAAGACAAAGTATAATTCTTAGTCAATTCAACATAAAAAGATGAAATTAAAAAAAAAAGCTAGAGTTAACCCGAGTTAGCATGTCAAACATGCAACCATGATCATGAGGCTGTGATAACCTAGTAAAATGCCAATCAAAAGAATATTATAAAGCTTAATTTTCAACAAACCCCATGTAGAAGGGTAAAAAAAACCAATTAGCAAAAAAAAAAAAAAAAAAACATGCAGACCCATTTAAGCTCACTAAACCCCGTTACTTGGATCATGCAAATGAGATAACCCAATAGAAGGCAAAGTGGAGAACATTATAAAGCTCAATTACAATATCAACCTAAACTTGAAAAATAAAACTAAAAAATAATTAAATTAAAAAAAGAATCACAGGATTGAGATTTCAGATTAACTGAGTTGAAAACAAATTTTGGTTTTGTCCATATGAGAGATGTGAATATCATATGATAGAGTCCTAGGCTATTTGATTGAGAATTGCAAGAATGGTGGTATCTACCACGTAGTCACTCGACCATCATCACCTTGACCAGCAGCTTGCAAAATGCTGATAAGGTATAGATGAATAAGCATTGCATTTTGCTTCAATATGTTTTTCCTGTGTATGGGACTGGATCACATACTTTCAATGAATTATGCTTTGTTGTTTGTTTTATGATTGTCTTGAAATAAAGAGACGTGTCATTCAAAAGGTATATTAGCAAAATAAAAAAAATATTTTGATCAAACTTTAACATGTGAAATTTAGATTAATCAATCATGAAAAATTAAAATTATTTTGATTGCAAAAATGACTTGATGTTCGTTAAACAATATAGAATTACCAAATAATTTTAAGCCCACATACGAAATTAAACCACACATCATATAACTAAGCTTTAGCAGTATGTTTAATGACATGGAGTGAGTTTAATAGTTATTTTTTTTAATTTTATTTTAGTGTATATAGTTTTAGTTTTTGTATTTAAATATCTAGAAGGATTTATTAATTGAGTGCCTCTAATTTTCAAATTTAAGAAATGTCCATAGTGTAAGTATATTCAATTATACAACAACTTAATTTTTCAAAGTTAAGAAATGTCCATTTCACGGTCATATTTGGCCAAGTTAAATAATATTTATAAAAAATTATTTAAAAAAAATCAATTATTCAAATTAAAAAAATAAGAGCAAAAGGAAATTTGTACAAAAAATAAAAAACGTGTGAACCATAAGTAATAAATTAAAAAAAATAAAGGAAAAAACTTGTAGGGTTGCTATATGATTTATACTTTTTTTGCTCTTTTTGACACATAAGATTGAAGATTTATTGAGAAATCAGTACATATATAAAATTAAATTGTAAGAGTAATCCAGCGATCTTGTATAGAAAATTAAAATAATAAAACTTTATTCATCTGTTTAAACAAAATTACAAGATGGGACTCCTCCATCTAAAAACGAGCCTATGAATGAAGAAACAAAAAGAAGTTCAGATGGAAGTCTCATCTTCAACATCCAGATGCGCTCATTATCCCAGAAATTATGGGCTTAACGTTAGAGCATTGGGATTTTGCAGGGCCTCCTGGTCCTCTATATGCAAGGTTAATGTTAGCAAGCTTCACCTTCTGACATGGGAAGCCACTACTGCAAGCAATCCGAACAACAACCGGAGTTGCAGAAGTTCCCCTTATGCTCTTAAAACTAACATCACTGATCTTCACTTTTGATGGAGCCTGCAAAAGAAAAAAAAAAGAACATTAAGACCCCAAAAGACTTCTAGTAATCTCCCTGGCTGGAAGGAACGTAAAAAAATTAATATGCATGTGTATGCAATCTTCAGAATTGCATTATTGCTCTAGCATGATGTAAGAAAGATTTTGATAAATGGTGGAGTGTTTGAGCCACGAATTGGGTAAAATATTGTCACAGTAATTTAATATTGTGAAAATATTTTTATGGTAACAGAAAAAGCAATACCTTTAGACTGCATTGGTTCCATGGGCAATACCCTTGATCTATGATGACAGGGTTTTGGACATTGTTCATGACAATATCCTCAAAATGCATGTTAGATGCGACACCACCGTATAAAGCTGGCCAAGATTTTATTCTAACGCCATTTGTAGTATCTGAGATGGTGCAATTCTTGACAAATATTCCAGAAACAGGTTTCTCATCGGGGTATTTCCCTAAACTTCCAACACTGATGCCATGGCCAGGTCCACATGTTACTCCTGTGATATGTAATTCTTCGGTGCCATCTCCCACGGAGATACAATCATCGCCTGTGCTAATTTTTGAATCGATAATGTAGATCCCAGTAGATCGGCCGATGTGGATTCCATCGGTGTTTACACTCTCACCAGGTGCTCTCACGGTAAAATGCTGGAAGGTGAGGTTTTTGCACCCCAAGACGTTAACATGAAAGTTCTTGCTATCTAGAGTAGTTATATCTCGGACTAATGCATTGGTGATGAAATCGAACCTTAAATTCTGATACATATTTGAAGCAAACAAAAAGCAAATGATTAAAGAAACTTTGTTAGTGCCATAACATATAATTAATAAACTCTCACTAAATTTGTGACCCAAGAGAAGGAAATTAGGCTTCATAATGGTGAGTAGATTACCATTGGGAGGCCTTTACAATTTTTATCTTTGTGACATGTACTTTTGCTCCAGGCAACCTTTCCCTGCCCATCAAAAGTGCCCCTTCCCGACAATGTAAATTGATCTACGTATCTGAAATTAACCCAATCACCTCCTGAGAGCTTATTTGGGTCAACCGGTGCCTTCAGTATGCCATCAACTTGGAGCTTGATCGCAGCCTTGCAAGGACCTGCTAGAGTTACTTTCCGTAACCAGTATGTTCCACTTGGAATAAGAACTTTACTGGGCTTTGTTGAAGCACAAGCAGATTTCCAAGCATTGGTTAAAGCCTAAAAAGGGAAAGAAAAGGGCAATATTTAGAGAGGATCACTAGGTCTCAAATTCGGGTGTTACGCTGAAAATCTAAGGAAACATAAATAAGTTTTGACTCGACTATTATATATTCTGCTATTTAAAAATCATATGCATGCATGCGAGAAAATATTTAAGATACCTCCGTGATATCTTTACCGGCACCATATTTAGTCACATCGAAGACACCATTTGACTGGGCTTGAGCAGTTGATGCTAACAATAAGAATAGTGAGAATGATATTATTGCCGATGAGACAACTTCCAAGCCCATCTTTTTGTTAGCTATGTTGCTTTCTCTCTTCACTACTCTAGGAAAACGGACACATTTCTTAACCTTCCATGTTGATCCTTTATAGGGCAAGGGAGGACCTCAACACCACTCGTAAATTTATCAAGCAGTTGATGAATCTTGTCCATGGTTGTGCAAGGATGTAGCTTTGCCATTCAATTTCTTTACTATTATTAGCTTCTCTTGCAGTATAGCATATCAAAATATTATAAGAAAAATCTATATATATAACCCTGTCCATAGAAGCCTGAATTTCATGGAAAGATTTGTTTAATTGAATAAAAATTCCTCTAGTTTTGAAGATTTTGTTATTGAAGATGCTAATTCCATTTTATTTTACTTTTTCCCTTGATATAGTATATAACAAAACTTTAAATAACATCAAACTTTCTAAATTATCTCTAATCTATGAAAAAAAACTAGAATCAACTCAACGGGACAGGGGAAGACGTAATGGGTGGAGGAATATGTGCTCCTCCTCAATTTAGTGTTGTGGTCAGAATTTCAGAGGTAACGACAGCGGTTTCTAGCAGTAACAACGTGGGCATTGACAGCAGGATCGACTAGATTGGCAGCGGAGTAGAACATGTAATGCTGGTCAGTTGCAGCGACATATTAAGTGTCAGCTTTGTAATATATTTGGGCATTCCATTCAGCAATGCGCCCAACTTGCGCACCTTGGTAATCACGTAGTAACGCTTCCACAACAAATTCTATCACTTGGTTTCCTGACACCGACGCAAATCAGCATGTTATTCCAGATATTGCCGGTATGATACATGCAAAACTTTATCTCGGTAATAATCAATTGCATATTGGTGATGATAAGGGACTTGTCATAACTAATACAACCCATAATATCTAACATACCCCTAAACAAGTTTTTATGTTGTCTAATGTCTTGCATGTTCCAAAAATTAAAAAAAGAGACTATTATCTATTCAACAATTTTGCCATGAAAACTATGTCTTTTTTGAATTTCACTCTTCTGTTTTCTATGTTAAGGATGTTGTTACCCAAATTTTGACCCACCTATTTGATAAAATTTTTGAAAAATCCAAAAATAGCGAAAAACAACAAAAATCCAAAAAAATACATTTTTTAAATATATTTGCATCTTTTTTAGTATTTTTAGCATCGTCTCAAAAGAATTTAAATTTTCAAAGATCTTTGGAACGCGTTCGACTTTTAACGTGTTATTTTTAAAATCATTGATTTTCCTCATTGGGTCGATGTTGATATTGCTCGTTTTTAAAAAATACAAAAAACAAAAAAAAATCAAAATTACAAAAAAGAAGAAGTTGAGGGACCAAGTTTGAGACCCACAATCAGTCCCTTACCCGCGAATCTCTGACAAGACTAGTACATCCGGTTTCCTAGTAGCCTTCAATAAATTACTAGGTGGCGACTCCAACGAATCAAATCAATCAAGCAAACAACGAAAAATCGCCAGCCAACGCCGCGCGGATTTGGTCACGTGCGACAGCTAATATTCCAAAAAATATAAAAATCTTATTTTGGGGAAAATTCATCTATTATTCACCGCTAATGTTTGGATAAAGAAATCCTTAAAGGACGAATATCCAAAATATTATTAGGAATAACTTGTTATTATTCGCTATTAATGTTTGGATAAAGAAACCCTAAGTGGTTAATATCCAAAATATTTTTCTAGAAATAATAAGTCATCGCACATCCTTGAAAGAAGCCTCGATTATAATTGAGGACATTTTAATTTTTGACTCCACGGTTTATGAGCCGTAAAAGTATGAAACACTAAGGCAAAAGGAGGTTTTTAAAGCGCTCTGAATTTCCTTAGATTTCTAATTTTTTGTCTTTCCTCCTTGCGATTTACGAGTCGTAAAACTCTTGAAATACTAAGGGAAAAATGAGCTTTTAAAGCACATGAAATCTCCTTGGATTTCTATCTTAATAAATTTAGTCTGAATCAAACACAGATTTCAAGAAATCTGCATTGGTTCCCCTTGACACTTTGTAGACATATGTAAAGGTATGATCTATATTGGCCAAGGATTCTTGCTTTTAGACTTTGAACCCAAATCCATTCATCATAGCAAACCTATCATAGGAAAACTAATTAAGAGAACACCAACACCATAGCAATTATAAAGCAAACCAAACACCAAGCAGCTTACCTTAGGTAGGGCGTACTAGGGGTGCTAATACCTTCCCTTTACGCAACCAGTCCCTTGCCTTAGAATCTCTGAAAGACCAGTCAGGTTTCCTAGTGACCATAATACTAGGTGGCGACTCCTTTATTCACAATAAAACAAAAAGACCCCGAAATCAATCGAGGATCGCCACGACGCCGCGCTCCACCGCGAGGGTGCGACAGGATGGCGACTCCACTGGGAACCCTTGTACTAAGCTCGATAATTGTTTTTTTTATGATGCTGTGTGTTGTTTTTTTATACTATGAATGATAATTTGTTTAAAAGCTTTAGCATGCATCTTTACATTCTGTCATACATGATGTAGTCATTCATCACTTTATTATTATTTTCTTTTTAGAGAGCACATATTAAATTTTAAGTTAAATGGGGGACTAACAGCTTGCCTTATGACTTGAGTCAGTGTTTAAGTTTGTGTAAACCCCAACTCTTTGCTGAGTGTTTAGACTGATATTGATTGGCACACGTGCCATCCCACTATCTGCTGAACCCCCATATTGCCTTTACGAGGGTGATCACTAGGACAACAAGAGACCCTCTTTAGAGACCAAGTAGTAAACCTACCCAATGTCTTACATAAAGGAAATAGAACCTATCCTTAGGATGTATGCTCCATAATATCTTTTTGCATCCAAACAAGCATAAGCTCAAAGCATCTTGGATCTCAAGACTTTCATTCAAAAGCTAGCAAAGGGAGAGATGTTTCAGAATTGGAAGACCCAAGAAGCTCCATTGGTGTTCAAAATTTAATCAACAACGCTTGTTTGATCATGATATTGCATTGTTTGCCTTTTTCACCTTTTTAAATCGAGGTTCCAAATGTCAATTGGATTTTATCTTTGTTTTTTTTAGCCAAACTTTTTCTTTTTAATGTGATCATGGATTTTCAAAAGTTCATCTTGATGTTTTTACACATCACTTTCCCTTTTCAAAACTGATCTTTCATAACAACACCTGTACTTTACACTTAGAATGAATGGCCGAACTTTAAAGAATATATATTAGTTGTAGAAGAAGAATAATGAGAGGAAAATAACATTAGGGGATTCACAAAAATTAATAAGAACAACATGAACAAGCTTGGAAACCTGCTAAAGAGGAATTTGAAACCATAGATGTGGGCGATGAAAAAATCAAGAGAGAGTTGAAGATAGGGACTTTGATCACCCCTAAAGAAAGAGAAGAGTTGATTGCCCTACTCCAAGATTATGTAGATTTTTTTTTCCTGGTCCTACAAGGATATGCCTGGTTTGTATAGGGTACTACTAGTAGAAGGATGCAAATCGGTTAAGCAAAGGTTAAGAAGGACCAATCTGAATGTCTTGATCAAGGTAAAGACATAAATTAAAAAGCAGTTGAATGTTGGTTTTCTAGAAATAGTCAAGTATCTGCAATGTGTGTACAACATAGTGGTAGTACCTGAAAAGGAAGATAAAATCAGAGTTTGTGTGGACTTTAGGGACTTAAATCGGACTAGCCCTAAAGACAATTTTTTTTCTATCACACATAGATATGTTAGTTGACAATGCAACTCGTAGCCCCATATATTCCT
This sequence comes from Populus simonii, assembly GCA_007827005.2. Classification (NCBI taxonomy): domain Eukaryota; kingdom Viridiplantae; phylum Streptophyta; class Magnoliopsida; order Malpighiales; family Salicaceae; genus Populus; species Populus simonii. The sequence continues at coordinate 13,960,717 of CM017482.2, forward strand.
TTATGGACGGGTTTTTCGGGCTACAATAAGATAAAAATGGCGCAAGGGGATAAGGAGAAGAAACCTTTGTAACACGGAACCTTTTGCTACAAACTCATGCCATTTGGGTTAAAGAACGTTGGGGGCACCTACCAAAGGTTCATGTTGACTCTATTTCACGACATGATGCACAAAGAGATTGAAGTATACGTGGATGACATGATTGCTAAATCTAGAGAGGGAGAGAATTATGTCCAAATATTAAAGGAATTATTTGAAAGATTAAGGAAGTACAAGTTGAGGCTTAACCATGCAAGGTGTTCATTCGGGGTGAAATTTATGAAAGTTGTTGGGATTTATAATGAGTGACAAAGGGATAGAAATGGACCCCAGTTAAGAGATTGAAGTATACGTGGATGACATGATTGCTAAATCTAGAGAGGGAGAGAATTATGTCCAAATATTAAAGGAATTATTTGAAAGATTAAGGAAGTACAAGTTGAGGCTTAACCATGCAAGGTGTTCATTCGGGGTGAAATTTATGAAAGTTGTTGGGATTTATAATGAGTGACAAAGGGATAGAAATGGACCCCAGTTAAGTAAAGGCTATTCAATCTATGCTAACTCCCAAGACTGAGAAGGATGTAAGAAGGTTCTTGGGAAGGTTGAATTACATTACTCAGTTTATATCCCAATTAACCACAACTTGTGACTCAATCTTCAATTGATTAAGAAAGAAGAATCTCGGAATTTGGAATAAGAATGTGAAGAAGCTTTCGAGAAAATCAAGTAATACGTATTGAATCCACCCCTATCTATCAAGCCGAATTGCAAAATGGAAAGTTCTACTAGCCGAGTACGATATAGTATATATGACAAGGAAAGCCATGAAAGGGAGTTTATTGTCGATCACCTTGCCAACCATGCTATGGAAGATATTGAGTCATTAAAATTTGACTTTCCTGATGAAGATGTGCTTTCAGTTGAGGAAAGAAAATTAGATTGGTGGACTATGTACTTTGATGGTGCTGTAAACATATGTGGTAACAAAGCTGATGCATTGATAATCTCTCCTAATAAAAAACTATATTCGGTTAAGTTACAATGCAACATAGGAGTATGAAGTTTGCATTCTCGTTTTAGAGGTGACATTGGAGCTGAATATTAGAAAGATAGATATGTATGGAGGCTCTATTTTGATTATTTGCTAAGTGAAAGGAAATTGGCAAACCAAGGACGAGAAGTTGAGACCTTACCAAGAATACCTGTTGTCGCACGTGTGCGGCGTCGCGACGATCGTCCACCCTCACTCAATTGTGTGTATCTGGAAAATACGGAGAGACAAGGAGTTCTTGTCTTTTTATGAGTGGAAAAAATAGAATGGGAGTCGCCACCTAGTATTCTGGTCACTAGGAACTCTAACTGGTCTCAGAGATCGGGTACGGAGACTGGTTGGGTAAAGGGAAGGTATTAGCACCCCAAGTACGCCCTACCTAAGGTAAGCTGCATTGTTTTATTTGTCTGATCAAAATCTAAGGTTTAGTCGCGTTTTCTAATTGTTAGTCCTGTTTGTCTAAAATTCAAGAAAAGCCCTCATAAAAAAAAAGAGGTTCTTATCTTAATTGTTAGTTCTATCGTCAAATAAAAAAACTTTCTTTTTAATATCGGGAGTACGTTTTACGTATAAATTCGTAATCTCGGATATTAAAAGAAAACAAAATAATTTTTTTGGATTTTTTGAAATATTGGCCATGTTCTCGTGACTTTAATAAACTGGTTATTAAAGTCAAAATGCATGCTAAAACAATTTTTTTTTTGAAGTTTTGTTTGTTGTATGAAAATACAATATGAGTTTTTATTTATTTATTTTTAGAGACTTGGTCGTATGCATGAAAAAGAAACATGTTTTTTTTTTTAATGTTTTGACGAAAACCGGGTATTTTAATACCGAATTTGTATCTTTATGATATAAAAATACAGACCAATATTAATCAAAACATTTTAGGAAAATAAGCGGGAAAATCACAAATTTTCAACAATGATTTATTGAATATATTTTTTGACGGGCCCGGCCCAAAAAAAAGAAATTTGGGCCTATCAGCTACAAGGCTGGACTCAGCCCAGCCGCGTGGGCTGGGCTGATGTTCCAACTCGAAAGAACAAAGAGTTGGTTGCTGGTTACTGTGCCGAGCACAGTAACCAGCAAATTATAATTAGGTGGTTACTATGCTCTACACAGTAACCACCTAATTATATTTCATTTGCTGCAGAACGTGAATTGCTCACGTTCTGCATGCAAATGAAGCTGAACCAAAAAATGACAGCAGAGGGGGAAGAAGGTTACCTGGAATGAGGGAGCGTGGTTGTTGTCTCCGGTGGCTTGCGGCAGCAGCGGCGGGGAACCCCTGTGATTCTTCTTCCAACGTGGTGTCTGTGCAGTGCGGAGCTGCTGCGCCGGTCGATCTCTTCTTCCTTCCTTCTTTTCTTTTCTTTCGTTTCGTTCACTCTTTCTCTCTTTTCAGTTTCTGTTTTCTTTTCTTCTTCTTCCCTCTCCGTTCTGTCTCCTCTGTTCTATTCCCCTTCTCTGTTTTTTTTCATTTTTCCCTCCTCTCTCTGGTCTCTTCTCTCTTCTTCTTCTCTCCCTTATTCTCCTCTGTTTTTTTTCTTTAACTCTACCTCTCTGTTCTGTTCAGTTTTCTTGTTCTCTCTCCTTCTCTGTTTTGTTTCGGTTTCTCCTCTGTTGCTGCTGGTGGCAGCTATTGTTGGCGGCTGAATGGCGGTGATGTTGTGGCGGTGGAGAGGAATGGTGGAGGCGCTTATGGAGGTGCAACAGTGGTTCTTCTTCTCCTCTGCTTCGCTACTTCTTCTTCCTTTGTTTCTGTTTTTTCAGTGTTTCTTCTTCTATTTCTCACGGTGCAGGGGCTGTTACCAATGACGGGGAGGACGATGGCAGCTTGTTGTTGGCGGCGCTGCTTCCAACGACGAAGAGAGAGAGGCCGGAGAACGGCTTGGATGGTGGTCGACCTTTCTTCTTCTTCTCTGCGTTTTTTTTCTTGTGCTCTGTTCTCCTCTGTTTCTGTTTTTCAGTGTTTCCTCTTCTCCCCGTTTCTGTCTGCTTTCCTCTCTGTCACTGCGCTTCTCTCTTTCTCTAAAATTTTGCCCCCCCATTATTCTTCTTTTCCCCTGTATTTATAGGCAGCCGGGGGAGAGGTTCACCATACCCTGTCCAAGTTCAGGGCATGGTGGCGTGGGATGGCTCCTGTGCAGCCGCTATAGGGTATGGGTTGTATTAATAGTGGCAGGGTAAAGGGGATGGCTTGTGTCCTGGTTTTGTGGGCATGTGGGAGGAGAGAGAAGGAGAGGGTGAGCGGTAAAAAGATTTCAAAAACCTTCTTCTCCTCTGTCTCTGCATTTGCAGGGGAGAAGAAGCTGCACTGTGCCGTTCAAAACGGCACCGTGCAGTTTTTTTTTTTTTTAAGAAAAGGAAAAAAATTGGGAGTGACTCAAAAATGGGTTATGACACCTGTCTAAATTGGCGAGAGAATTTGAGGAAATAAAGTTCACACATCTAAGAAGGGAAGGAAACCATTTTGCTAATGCTTTGGTCACGCTAGCTTCTATGACTAGAATAGACTTTGGGCACAAGGTACAGCTGGTACACATCAATAGTAGAAATAATCCAGGTCATTCTTGCTCAGTTGAGAGAGAAATAGATGGAAACCCTTGGTACTATGATATTAAGAATTTCATTCAAAAACCAGACATATCCCATGGGGGCATCCAAAATCGATAAGAAGACTTTGATGAGGTTGGCAATGGATTTCTATCTTGATGAGGAAACTTTGTATAAAAAATCATTTGGCGAAACTTTGTTAAAATGTTTAGGCAAACAGTGGTGAAGAAATTTATGGAAAGAGATTTAATCTGTTGATATGGTCCACTAGAAAAGATTAATAATGCCCAAAACTTCAATAACAAGATGATAATAGAATTCTGTGCTAAATGGAAAATCAAGCATTCCAATTCCTCGCTATATAGGCCAAAGATGAATGGTGTTGTAGAAGCTGCTAACGAAAATGTCAAGAAGATTGTTTAGAAGATGATAGTCACCTACAAGGAATGGCATGGGATGTTGTCATTCGCCCTTCACGCGTACCGCACTACAATCCAAACCTCAATAGGAGCCACCCCATATATGTTGGTGTATGGAATAGAGGTGGTGATGCCTTTAGAAGTTGAAATCCCCTAATTAAGAGTATTGGTAGACTTTGAGTTTAGAAGAGGTGGAATGGGTAAAAGTTAGATATGAATAGTTGAATCTGATCAATAAAAAGAGGATAGCTGCAATCTATCATCATCATGGATGACCAAATCATATGATAAGAAGGTCCGACCTCGAGGATTCCATGAAGGAGATCTTGTACTGAAGAAAATATAGCCTTTACCAAGAGAAGATCAGAGTAAATGGATGCCAAACAATAAGGGCCCTTACATGGTAAAAAAGTGTTCTCGGGAAGAACTTTATTGTTATCTAGGATGGATAGAGAAGATCTAGTTAGACCTGTGAATTCTGACTCTATAAAGAAATACTATGCTTCCCGATCCATGAAATAAAGTTCGGCCGTGACTTCTCTTTATAAAGAACCTTTTCTTCATAAAGCGTATGATCTTATAGCATTCAAAATCTTTACTTAAAAGAACTGTTTTACACATGACTAAGAAGATGACTCCATCAATTCTCAAATGGAAGGGATCCAAACCAAATCTAAACCTCATAGGTATTGCACACCACACTAGGGGGCAAAAAGTGCAGATAGGGGTCTATAGTGAACCAAAGCCCAAAGGGTTATCATCATAGAACATCTGAAACACCTTTTATGAGAGTTGCTTAAAAAACAAAATATGATGATTGCATTGAAAGTTTTAGTTTTCATGAACAAAACTAAATTTTTTGAGTTTTCCTTTTAAAAATAATTTCTCAAAAAAATGGAAAAAGGCAATTAAAACATCGGTAAAAGTATAATACAAAGCAATGTTTAATGGAGCAAGAAAGGGCCCCATAAGGAACTGGAGATCTCTTCATCAAGCATGAAAAGGATAGGAAATATAGTGTGTGGAGCATATTTCAGTTCAAGAGGATAAGTCGAACAAACAAATGGAAACAGGAGCTCGAAGAAGTCCACAACGGAAAGAGGGGACCTATGTTTCCAAAAATAGGTAACAAAAACATGCATGATATATTGTCATAACACTAACCTGGCAGGAAAAGGTGTGATGAAAGCCAAAATAGTTTCCAAGTTTTTGGGAACTGCTTAGGTACAAAATCTCAAGTCAACGGAACTACGGAAAAGGATAGGAATTGTGAACCAACACTATTTCACTCCTTGAGGTAAGATGATTTCTTTTAAAGTTCAAAACAGGCAGGTCACCCGATATTGAGACCATTTTTTGAAGAAAAAAAACATGAGTTTTTCTAAAAAAATTTAAATAGGAAGGTCATCCGATTTTGAGACCATTCCTTAGAAAAAGCATGGAGTTTTTCTAAAAATAAAAAAATAAAATAAAACTGGCAAGTCTCTAGATATTGAGACCCCTTTCTAAAATCCTTTTCTCTTACATCTGGGTAGGTCACCCATCATAATGAGACCATCATTTTCCACTTGGGTAGGTCACCTGTCACAATGAGATCATTTTTTCTAGGTAGGTCACCCATTAGAATGAGACCATTCTCCATCTTTTTTGTACCTGGGTAGGTCACCCATTATAATAAGGCCATTCTTCCCCCTGGGTAGGTCACCCATAAGAATGAGACCACTCTTCCCCTTTTTCACTTGGGTAGGTCACCCATCACAATAAGACCATTTTTTCTGGGTTGGTCACACATTAGAATGAGATCATTCTCCATCTTTTTTTACCTGGGTAGGTCACCCATTATAATGAGGCCATTCTCCCCCCTGGGTAGGTCACCCATAAGAATGAGACCACTCTTCCCCTTTTCCACTTGGGTAGGTCACCCATCACAATGAGACCATTTTTTCTGGGTAGGTCACCCATTAGAATGAGACAATTCTCCATCTTTTTTTACCTGGGTAGGTCACCCATTATAATGAGGCCATTCTTCCCCTGGGTAGGTCACCCATAAGAATGAGACCACTCTTCCCTTCTCTCCACTTGGGTAGGTCACCCATCACAATGAGACCATCTTGCATTTGGGTAGGTCACCCGTCAAAATGAGACCATCTTGCATTTGGGTAGGTTACCCGTTATAATGAGACCATCTTTCATTTTGGGTAGGTCACTCGTCATAATAAAACCACATACACATTTTTGTATTGTTTCGGATTAAAGGAAATTGCCAGATGGGATCTCAGTTAACCCAACCACACATAGAGTTTAGCTTTGGTTAAAAAGAATCGCCAGATGGGATTTCAGGTTAACCGAGCTACACACCGACTTTGCTTAGGATTAAAAAAGATCGCCAGATGGGATCTCAGGTTAACCCAACCACACACAGAGTTTAGCTTTGATTAAAGGGAATTGCTAGATGCTAACCACACACACAGTTTAGCTTTGGTTAAAGGGAATCACCAGATGGGATTTCATGGATGACCAAGTTACACACTGACTTTGCTTCGGGTTAAGGGAGATCGCTAGATGGGATCTTAGGTTAACCCAATCAAAAGGATAGGTAGCCCGTGAAAATAGACCAATTTTCTACAAAAAAAAAGAGAAAAAAGAAAAGAAGTAAAGTCTTTGGATAGGTAGATCACTTAGCAAGCCAAGAAGACCTTTTGTTTCTTTACAAGCTTACTATGCATAAATCCCTTAAATTTTGCACTAAAAAAACTGATTCTGCTGCTATTGCAATTTTTTGTTCCAAATTAGGCTATGATTCTGACTTGGTTTCGTACGATATCTGACCATCCTAGCTATATTCTGTCACTCATGACATGTTGAAAAATTGACCTACACCTTTATTGGGTCCTAGGAACCACTGATTTTAGGGCAGGCTCTCAGTCAGATTTGGATGCTCGGCATTGTCAAATCAAGAACCTTTTTGACCAGCCAGATTGCTGCCAGATTCTGTTCTTTAAAATGATTTTATCTCAATTCAACTCCTTCATCAAAGTTGTAGTCCTAGACGTGTAGATAAATTTAGGCTTTTGAATTGCTTGATTTCGATACCAGAAGCTCAAGATATTCCCGTTTGAATATCATGTGTGAAAGTAGGGATTCCTGTCGCGAGAAGGATCACGACCCGATTTTTGCACTGAAAACTCTATTTCCGTCACAAATTGTGATGATTTGTTCTTAGGTCATACTCTTTGTCATATCAGGATTCTCGGCATTGTCAGTTTCTAAATTAGATCAGGAGACCCTTTTTGATCAACCAGATTACTGCCAGATTCTATTCTTTAAAACGATTTTATTTCCCTTCGACTCCTTCATCAAAGTTGTAGTCGTAGACACGTAGATAAATTTGGGCTTTTGAATCTCTTGATTTCGATATCAGAAGCTCAAGATATTCCTGTTTGAATATCTAGTGTGAAAGTAGGGATTCCTGCAGCAAAAAGGATTTTTTTTGGCCCAAGTTCGCGGGACTGATTCGAAAGATTTTTTTTTGGACCAAGGACTGAATCGAAAAGTGCTAAAATGAGGGATTGATTTGAAGAAGGATATTGAAAGCTGGAGAGGGGAGCTGGATCATCATAAATGACATGATTTTTACCACAACGAATAAGGAAAACAAGACTTTGCAGTTGCACCCTCCATCTGATTTCTTTCCTTTTTTCTCCTGCTGTTTTTCCTTTACCATCACGCCTGATTTTTTGAGCTGAAGACCATGTTTTTGTTGCCTCATTTCAAAGGGAGTAGCTGGCCCTATGGAAGGAAAGAAAAGAGCCACACCCTCCTCTAAAACTGGAAAGAAATCAGACGTAAAGCAAATCAGTAGGGATTTGCACAAAATCAGAATATTGCAGTTTTCTTTTTGCGTTTTTTTACTGCAAATCAGTAGGGATTTGCGTCCTGGGATTAATGCATTGAATCCTTCCTAAATAGAGACACATTTAGACTATATATAAGCCCTTCTAATGACCTAACGGGGGCAAAAAAAAGGAGAGCAAAAAAATAAGAGAAAAACGGAGAGAAAAAAAAACACAGCAAAAGAAAGAGAAGGAAAACGCAAGAGAGGCAGGCGACGGGGAAACCAGTCATTTACCAGCACATAGCTGAAAGATTTCGTCCGCGTCAGCATCTCTATTTTCGTACGTCATTTACCAGCATTCAAGGAGGCACGCGTGAGCTGTGTCTTTCGGCCTTGGGTTTTATTTTCTGCAAACAGGAGCTGCAGTTTTTTTTGAAGGAAAACACAAGAGAGCCAGGCGACAGGGGAAACCAGTTATTTACCAGCACATAGCTGAAAAATTTCATCCAATTCAGCATCTCTATTTTTGTTTGTCATTTTCCAGTAGCTAAGGAGGCATACGTGAGCTGTCTTTCAGTCTTTGGTTTTTATTTTCTGCAAACAGGAGCTGCAGGTATAAGCCCCAATCTCTCCTCCTTTGTTATTTTTATACTAGGCATTCAGTTGTAAAGCTGTTTCTTCCCTCTGAATAATCAGTTTCTGTTTAGAAAAACCAACGCTTGCCTATTATTTCTTTCATGATTTTTGAGTTCAACTGCTGTCCACGTAAAAAGGGTTTGTCTTTCATGTTTAGGAACTTTTACATATAGGGACTTTCCTTTTGTTTTCCTTACACCCCCTGGAGAAGAAGACAACCAGCCTTTGTTTTTTTTGTGATTGCTCCTAGTTTTATTTTGTTCTTGCTGTCTGCGCATTGAGTTGGCATTGATTTTTTTTTTATTGCTTTAAGCTTATTATTAATCTTAGAATATATATGACGGTTGTTTAGCTTCAATTGCGATTTTTCTTTTGTGTTTAATTGTGATGCTTGTGTTTCGATAATTTTTTTTTCTTGTGTGTTGCATACGGCCATTACTCTAACATGTTTTGAACGTTTTTTTTTTTATATAAAAAAATATATTGGAAGTTTTGAAAAATGTGTTTTCGCATGGATTTCTTAAACACAACAAAAATTATTTTCTTGCATTTCTGGATTTTACAACATGTTTGTAAAACTCCAAAGGGTATTGGCTAATGTTGCTACCCAATTTTTGACCCATGTTTTGATAAATTTTAAGAAAAATTCAAAAATAGCGAAAAACATTGAAAATCCAAAAAAATACATTTTTAATACATTTGCATCGTTTTTACATTTTTAGCATCGTCTCAAAAGAATTTAAATTTTCAAAGATATTTGGAACGCGTTCAACTTTTAACGTATTATTTTTAATAATTGATTTTCCTTATTGAGTCGATGTTGATATTGCTCGTTTTCAAAAAAATACAAAAAAAATATAAGAAAAATCAAAATTTACAAAAAAGAAGAAGTTGAGGGACCAATTTTGAGGCCCAAGCAACATTTTGCCTATAAATAGTAGCCTTCAACACACACAAAAAGGGGGGGGGGGGCAATTTTGCAATAAAGAGAGGCAACACAAAAAAGAAAGAAACCCGTAAAAAAAAAACTTTGAACTCTTTCTTCTCCCTCATCCGGAGCCGCCGCCCCCCCTTCCTCGTTTTCAATTTTTCTCCCTTATTCTCGCCAGCCAAGAGCAAGACTCCCTCAGCCAAAACACTACCCCATCTCCCTCTCATCAACACAAAACCAACCTCCACACTGTTCCCCCATTTTCTTCTCTTTTTTCCAGCCGACAGGAGGCCTCAGGCTTTTGATTTTCTTCTCCCCCACAGCAGCCGGCAACAAACCCAGCTTCTCCATAACCGAGAGCAGCCCCACGGCGACTCCTTTCTTCCTCGACCGCCTACCAACAGCAACGGAGAAGCAGCACCCACGAAGCCATCAGCACCGTCCACACCGTCAGCCACAGCTGCGCCGCCCACAGATTCACCGGCCACCGACAGCTGCAGACCGGACAAAACCCAAGGGCCAGCATCCCTATGGTCACACTGCCGGCCGTTTGAAACAGGGAACAAAGGGGAAACGAAGAGAAACTGAGCTTGCTAAGAGAGAAGCAGATCTGCAAAACATGAAGAAAACCAAAAAACTAAAATCGACTGTGTTGTGCGTTTTCTGTTATTGCAGGTAGTGGTGTTCCTCACAGCCGGCAGGGAAGGGAAGAGAAGAAGGAGACGATCCCGATCCACCAGCTTGCTGGTCTTCGCCGGCGGTGGCGCATGGACCCACGCGCCGCCGCTGTTCAGACGGAACCAAGGCTGTGCAGCACTGTTCCCGAGGATTTCTTTGTGTTTTTGTTGCAACTTTCAGATGATGTGTATATTTAGATATTATTGTATTTGATTTATTTTGAATTTTTGTTATTTGTTTTACATGTAAAAATTGTGTATGTAAAAAACAAAAAAGGAAAAGGAAAGGAAAAAAAAAAGAAAATATAGTGAAAGTGTATGGGTGTGTTTGTATTTGTTTTATGGATGTTTTATTTTTATTTATGATAAAATTGCAAAGATTAAAGAAGAATTTAATATTTTGATTGGATCACGGTTAAGAATTATTAACTTATACGTAAGTTGTATTTCTAATATCCGATGAAAAGACAATTATTAAAACTTCTTTAACACATCAAAGTCACGAAGCAGCTTACCTCAAGTACGGTGCGTTAGGGGTGCTAATAACTTCCCTAACCACAATCAGTCCCTTACTCGCGAATCTCTGACAAGACCAGTACATCCGGTTTCCTAGTAGCCTTCAATAAATTACTAGGTGGCGACTCCAACGAATCAAATCAATCAAGCAAACAACGAAAAATCGCCAGCCAACGCCGTGCGGATTTGGTCACGTGCGACAGCTAATATTCCAAAAAATATAAAAATCTTATTTTGGGGAAAATTCATCTATTATTCACCGCTAATGTTTGGATAAAGAAATCCTTAAAGGACGAATATCCAAAATATTATTAGAAATAACTTGTTATTATTCGCTATTAATGTTTGGATAAAGAAACCCTAAGTGGTTAATATCCAAAATATTTTTCTAGAAATAATAAGTCATCGCACATCCTTGAAAGAAGCCTCGATTATAATTGAGGACATTTTAATTTTTGACTCCACGGTTTACGAGCCGTAAAAGTATGAAACACTAAGGCAAAATGAGGTTTTTAAAGCGCTCTGAATTTCCTTAGATTTCTAATTTTTTGTCTTTCCTCCTTGCGATTTACGAGTCGTAAAACTCTTGAAATACTAAGGGAAAAATGAGCTTTTAAAGCACATGGAATCTCCTTGGATTTCTATCTTAATAAATTTAGTCTGAATCAAACACAGATTTCAAGAAATCTGCATTGGTTCCCCTTGACACTTTGTAGACATATGTAAATGTATGATCTATATTGGCCAAGGATTCTTGCTTTTAGACTTTGAACCCAAATCCATTCATCATAGCAAACCTATCATAGGAAAACTAATTAAGAGAACACCAACACCATAGCAATTATAAAGCAAACCAAACACCAAGCAGCTTACCTTAGGTAGGACGTACTAGGGGTGCTAATACCTTCCCCTTACGAAGCCAGTCCCTTGCCTTAGAATCTCTGAAAGAACAGTCAGGTTTCCTAGTGACCATAATACTAGGTGACGATTCCCTTATTCATAATAAAACAAAAACACCCTGAAATCAATCGAGGATTGTCGCGACGCCGCGCTCCACCGCGAGGGTTCGACAATTTTGATTGCAAAAATGACTCGATGTTCGTTAAACAATATAGAATTTCCAAATAATTTTAAGCCCACATACGAAATTAAACCACACATCATAGAATTAAGCTTTAGCGGCATGTTTAATGACATGGAGTGAGTTTAATAGTTATTTTTTTTTTAATTTTATTTTAGTGTATATAGTTTTAGTTTTTGTATTTAAATATCTAGAAGGATTTATTAATTGAGTGCCTCTAATTTTCAAAGTTAAGAAATGTCCATAGTGTAAGTATATTCAATTATACAACAATTTAATTTTTCAAAGTTAAGAAATGTCCATTTCATGGTCATAATATTTATAAAAAATCATTTTAAAAAAATTAATTATTCAAATTAAAAAAATAAGAGCAAAAGGAAATTTGTACAAAAGTTTTTTTTTTGTATGAACCATAAGTAATAAATTAAAAAAAATAAAGGAAAAAACTTGTAGGGTTGCTATATGATTTATACTTTTTTTGCTCTTTTTGACACATAAGATTGAAGATTTATTGAGAAATCAGTACATATATAAAATTAAATTGTAAGAGTGATCCAGCGATCTTGTATAGAAAATTAAAATAATAAAACTTTATTCATCTGTTTAAACAAAATTACAAGATGGGACTCCTCCATCTAAAAACGAGCCTATGAATGAAGAAACCAAAAGAAGTTCAGATGGAAGTCCTCATCTTCAACATCCAGATGCGCTCATTATCCCAGAAATTATGGGCTTGACGTTAGAGCATTGGGATTTTGCAGGGCCTCCTGGTCCTCTATATGCAAGGTTAATGTTAGCAAGCTTCACCTTCTGACATGGGAAGCCACTACTGCAAGCAATCCGAACAACAACCGGAGTTGCAGAAGTTCCCCTTATGCTCTTAAAACTAACATCACTGATCTTCACTTTTGATGGAGCCTGCCAAAGAAAAAAAAAAAGAACATTAAGACCCCAAAAGACTTCTAGTAATCTCCCTGGCTGGAAGGAACATAAAAAAATTAATATGCATGTGTAAGCAATCTTCAGAATTGCATTATTGATCTAGCATGATGTAAAAAAGATTTTGATAAATGGTGGAGTGTTTGAGCCACGAATTGGGTAAAATATTGTCACAGTAATTTAATATTGTGAAAATATTCTTATGGTAACAGAAAAAGCAATACCTTTAGACTGCATTGGTTCCATGGGCAATACCCTTGATCTATGATGACAGGGTTTTGGACATTGTTCATGACAATATCCTCAAAATGCATGTTAGATGCGACACCACCGTATAAAGCTGGCCAAGATTTTATTCTAACGCCATTTGTAGTATCTGAGATGGTGCAATTCTTGACAAATATTCCAGAAACAGGTTTCTCATCGGGGTATTTCCCTAAACTTCCAACACTGATGCCATGGCCAGGTCCACATGTTACTCCTGTGATATGTAATTCTTCGGTGCCATCTCCCACGGAGATACAATCATCGCCTGTGCTAATTTTTGAATCGATAATGTAGATCCCAGTAGATCGGCCGATGTGGATTCCATCGGTGTTTACACTCTCACCAGGTGCTCTCACGGTAAAATGCTGGAAGGTGAGGTTTTTGCACCCCAAGACGTTAACATGAAAGTTCTTGCTATCTAGAGTAGTTATATCTCGGACTAATGCATTGGTGATGAAATCGAACCTTAAATTCTGATACATATTTGAAGCAAACAAAAAGCAAATGATTAAAGAAACTTTGTTAGTGCCATAACATATAATTAAAAAACTCTCACTAAATTTGTGACCCAAGAGAAGGAAATTAGGCTTCATAATGGTGAGTAGATTACCATTGGGAGGCCTTTACAATTTTTATCTTTGTGACACGTACTTTTGCTCCAGGCAACCTTTCCCTGCCCATCAAAGGTGCCCCTTCCCGACAATGTAAATTGATCTACGTATCTGAAATTAACCCAATGACCTCCTGAGAGCTTATTTGGGTCAACCGGTGCCTTCAATATGCCATCAACTTGGAGCTTGATCGCAGCCTTGCAAGGACCTGCTAGAGTTACTTTCCGTAACCAGTATGTTCCACTTGGAATAAGAACTTTACTGGGCTTTGTTGAAGCACAAGCAGATTTCCAAGCATTGGTTAAAGCCTAAAAAGGGAAAGAAAAGGGAAATATTTAGAGAGGATCACTAGGTCTCAAATTCGGGTGTTACGCTGAAAATCTAAGGAAACATAAATAAGTTGTGACTCGAATATTATATATTCTGCTATTTAAAAATCATATGCATGCATGCGAGAAAGTATTTAAGATACCTCCGTGATATCTTTACCGGCACCATATTTAGTCACATCGAAGACACCATTTGACTGGGCTTGAGCAGTTGATGCTAACAATAAGAATAGTGAGAATGATATTATTGCCGATGAGACAACTTCCAAGCCCATCTTTTTGTTAGCTATGTTGCTTTCTTTCTTCACTACTCTAGGAAAACGGACACATTTCTTAACCTTCCATGTTGATCCTTTATAGGGCAAGGGAGGACTTCAGCACCACTCGTAAATTTATCAAGCAGTTGATGAATCTTGTCCATGGTTGTGCAAGGATGTAGCTTTGCCATTCAATTTCTTTACTATTATTACCTTCTCTTGCAGTATAGCATATCAAAATATTATAAGAAAAATCTTTAAATATAACCCTGTCCATAGAAGCCTGAATTTCATGGAAAGATTTGTTTAATTGAATAAAAAAATAATGAAAAAAATCTCCCCTAAAAAAAAATCGATATTAATTCAAGTTAACTTTTTGAACCCTTGACCTGTCAAATCAAAATCACCCCATCGGGAAAAACAACAAAGCCTAATTCAAAACTAATAACTTGGTGAAGAATGGAAATGAAAAAAAAAATTCAATTTTACAAAATAACGTAAAAAAATAGTAATATAAAGAATGAGGATCAAATTTAAAATATAAAAAAATTGAGAGGATAACTAACAGTTTTGGATTGAATGATAAAATTAAAAAAAAATCAATTTAACAAAAGTATCCAAAACAAAAAACATAGCAATCACAAGAGTAAGGATCAAATTTAAAAAAATTAATGAGAAAACAACTTATAATTTTGAATTGAAGGGTGAAATTATATTTTTTTTACACAACTCAAAAGAAAAGGAACAAACAAAAGAATAAAAATCAAATTTGAAATGACAATAAAATGAGAGGACATTTGTTGCTACCCAATTTTTTACTTCAGTTTTCAAAATTTAAAATAAAAAATATACTTTCTTCGCGTTGTTTTTAACATGCTCATTAAGTCGATGTTAATGTTGTATTTTTTTCAAAAGTCGAAAAACACAAAATAAATCAAAAAAGAAAATAGAAAAAATGCATTTATATTTTAGTGATCTAATTATAATGGTGGAAATGAGAGAACTGATTTTCAAATTGAAAAGCCTCTCATCAAGCAACCTAAGTTTTAATCAAATGATCCACAATCGATTTTCTTAATCCAAAGGTCTGTATTTCCTTGCTTTGCCTCTCATTTGATTTAAATCTCTACCACTAGATTTCAAGAATTAATATCTACCACTCATTTTATATAAATCCCAAATCATGAACAACTACAATTAAACAAGCAACTAGGCACATAAATTTCTTCCAATTAGGCATACAAAATTCAGTTATTCCTTAACATGTATAAAAAGTTTAACAAAACTCAATAACAATGTTATCAACATCTATGGTTTTGCGTTCTTATTATTATAGTCATACATGTATTATATCACATAAATATTATCGTATTTACATTAATTTTTCGATGTATCCTTCCTTTGCATTAGAAGTCAAATACATTGATAGCAACATTCATCATTAGGTTTGTTGTTACCTATTTTTGGGTTCCCACAAAAAAAAAGAGAAAATACAAAAAATAAAATATATATAAAAAAATATTCGAAAGAAATCCAAAAAAATAGGAGCGAGAAAAGAATGCTAGAATGCCAAAAAAAGGCCAAAATTGGTTGAGGAGGTTTAAAAATGCAAAAGGTTGAAATTTGACAGTATATTTTTGATCGGTGAGAGCCCTATTGAAAAGAAAAATTCAATTTGAGGAAGAAAAGTCCAAAATCAGATGTTTATGGACTCAATTAAATCTTAACTAAAGTTTAATTAAATTTATGTTGTGTTTGATTACAAGAAAAATTGATTTTTAAGTCAATTTCGGCTTTTATTGGAAGAAATTAAAATTCCGGGGTCTAATTATAATTTTGAAGAGTTAATTTGGTCAAATCAGGGGTTTAATTACATAATTATTAAAGTTTGATGACCAATTAGAGACTTAAGTGAAACAATCCAAAACCAAGGACCAAACCGGAAAATGCGCTAAAATCAAGGGATCTAATTACAATTGTTCCAGGGGCTTGATTACAAAATTGCATAAACATTCAAGGACCAAATCAGAAATATCATTTAAAGTTGAAAAACGGTGCCGTTTTATTCAACACTTTCCACTGTCTTCATTAGAAGACGTTACGTGAGCTGGTCGAGAAAAGTTTGCAGCGACGAAGGCGTGATTTGCTTTAATCAAGGGGGCATGTTTCACTGCTACCATGATGCACGCCGATCGTTACTCTGTCCCTGCAACAACAACAGGAAAACGCATGCATCATTTGGCTATAAAAGCCAGAGGATGTACTGCACTGAAGGAGGAGGAGAGAAAAGGAATGAGAGAGGAGAAGAAGAGAAAACAGGAGGGGGACAAAAAGGAAAAGAGAGAACAAAGGGAGAAGGAGAAAATAGAGGTTGGGAAATCTTTTGAAAATAACGAAAGAAACAGAGAGATGGGGAAAGAAAGTTGCAGAGGAAGAAGGAAAAAGGAGAGCCACTGTTGGTCTTCCTCTCCACCGCTGCCACAACGCCACCATTAAGAAGGGAGTATTGATCAACAGAAAAAAAGAAAACAGAGGCTCACACGTCTGCACAGAGAGGAGAAGAGCCACCGTCGCCCCCTACAACAACTCTACCGGCCAGCAACCTCTACCGCACCGCCTGAAAGCCACCAGCAGCTCCACCCCCACTAGAGACCAAAAGGAGAAGAACCAAACAGAAGCAGATGAGGAAGGCAAAAAAAAAAAAAAAAACAGAGGCTGGTGTCTCTGCACGGGGAAGAAGAAAAAAAAGTTGCAGCAAACACTACCCGCCACCATCATAACCATTGTGAACCATCGTCGGCTTCCTCTCCACCGCCACCAGCATCACTGTGAGCATTAGCACGTTAGCCTTCCTCCCCTTACCCTTTTCCTTCTTCTTCTTCTTCTTCATTGCACCGTCTCCACTGTTCTACATGAACAATGGAGAGTGCTCCACTGTTCACTGGGCCGGACAAGTCTGGCCCAACCTAAAATGAGTGGCCGAGTCCGACCCATTAAAAAAATAAAAATATTTGAATGTTTGTGATTTTTCCACGTATAATTTTATTGAATTTTGCTTAATATTGGCTTGTATTTTTATACCGTAAAGATACAAATCCAATATTAAAATACCCGGTTTTCGTCAAAACATTAGAAAAAAAATATATTTTGTTTTCATGCATATGACCAAGTCTCTCAAAAATAAATAAAAAAATCATCATATTCTATTTTCCTACAACAAAGAAAATTTCAAAAAATATTTATTAGTATGCATTTTGGCTTTAATAAATAGTTTATTAAAGCCACGAGAACTAGGCCAATATTTCAAAAGTTCCAAAAAAATTATTTTTTTTCCTTTTAATATCTGGGGTTACAACCTTATACATAAGACATATTCCAGATATTAAATTCTTTTGTTGATATCAGAATAGTTAGGTTTTACCCAATAAGATAAGGATCTCTTTACCGATGAGAACATTTCTTAAACCATAAACGGACCAACAACTAAAAAGCATGACAAGACCTTAGATTTTATTAGATAATAAAACAATGCAGCTTACCTTAGGTAGGCCGTATTTGGGGTGCTAATACCTTTCCTTTACGCAACCAGTCGTCGTACCCGATTTCTGAGACCAGTTACGGTTCCTAGTGACGAAAATACTATGTGGCGATTCCCATTCTAATTTTTCATTGATAAGAGACAAGAATTCCTTGTCTCCCCACATTTGCCACATAAGATAGAATTTGAGGGTGAATGTTTTCGCAGCGACACGGCACACATGTGACAAGGTTTAATAATTCTCAAATTTCCCAAATTTCAACAACATAAATGCTTAAGTCAATATATGTAACAAAATGAAACTCCTTTAAAATCATTTCCTTAATAAATAACATTAATCTATCACAATATCACTTAACTACATACAACTCTACTTCATGCAATGTAACAACTCATTGGTCGACCATTGCGCCTTTAAGGATCCCATGGTTTTCTTCGGCATTTCTTCCTAAATTAATACCCAACTCAACTTAATCTAACCTAAGTGATCAACTTATAGTCAATTTACATTTCCCCAAAATTTCACTCTAAACTGTAGCATCAATCTCATGATGTCAACCTCAATTGTTATCTTTTCATATGAAATTGCTAGGTCAGGTTTAGAATTTCTAACCGAAGATAATTCAGTCTTCGAACCCTAACTTGTCAAAATCTTCCATGTTTTCCCCCCTTTTCCTCTTTTCTCTTAACATTCTCTCTCTAACTCAATCTTTTCTCTATTTGGTTTTTTTCAATTCCATTAGTGTGTCGCACCCTCGAGTCGGAGCGCGTCGTCGCGGCGACTCTCGATTATATTTTGGTTTTTTTATTTATTGAATAGGGAGTCATCAGCTATTATTTGGTCACTAGGAACCCTAACTGGTCTTTCAGAGATTCTAAGGCAGGGGACTGGTTGCGTAAATGGAAGGTATTAACACCCCTAGTACACCCTACCTAAGGTAAGCTGCTTGGTGTTTGGTGTTACTACCTAATTTTTGACCCATGTTTTGATAAATTTTTAGAAAAATCCAAAAATAGCAAAAAATAACGAAAATCCAAAAAAATACTTTTATATATATATATTTGCATCGTTTTTAGCATTTTTAGCATCGTCTCAAAAGAATTTAAAATTTCAAAGGTTTTTGGAATGTGTTTAACTTTTAACGCGTTATTTTTAAAATCACTGATTTTCCTCATTCAAGTCGATGATAAGAAAAATAAAAAAATAATAAAAATCAAATTTAAAAAAAAGAAAGAAGTTGAGGGACCAAGTTTGAAAACCTAGCAATATTTCTACCTATAAATACTAGTCTCTACAACACACATAGTGGGGGGGGCAATTTTGAACATTTGGGGAGGCAACACAAAAAACCCTAAACCTAAACCTATCCCTAACCAAACGGCAGCGTTCCTCACTTAGCAAAACAAAAAAGTAGCCGCCCCCCAACTGGTTTTTGATTTTTTTTTCTTCCTTGGCCGCTCCCCTCCCGGTCATCTTCATCTTCCCCGCACAAGCCTTCCTTTCCCCTTCTCAACACAAGCCACCGCTCACGCCCCTCACCCAAAAGCAAACCAGAATCGGCCGCTCCCCCATTTCTAGACCTTCCCTCTCCCAGCCTCTCGTCTCTCAACCTTCCCCCCACAGAGAACCAGCAGGCCATCTCACCCTCAGCTCCATTCTCACAGCCAGTTGCCCCCCACTTGGCCAAACAAAAGATCGGCCACCCTCTCTCTCAACCACCGTGAACAGACCACCCTCTCACTCTCCTCTCAGCCGGTCTTCGCTATCAGCAGCAACATCCCCCACGGACCCAGATCGGTTCGCCGCTCCTTCCTCTTTTACTTTTTCAGCCACTCCCATCTTTGCTAAACAGAAACCCAGCTCTCGCCGGCCAACCTTTTACTACAGTTAAGACACACGACGCCCACAGACCCATCACAGTTCCCGCGCCCAGAAACCGTCTTTAGCGCTATTCCTGCAGATTCTAGAAGATTTCGGATTTTTTAGGCTTTATTTTGTAATTTTGTGGAAATGTATTTCATTTATTTTGAATTTTTGTTATTTTGGAACATTGGTTGTATGTGTAAAAATATAGTAAAAGTAAATGTGTGATTGTATTTTTATTTAATGAATGTTTTTATGATGAAATTGCAAAGAATAAAGAAGAATTTAATATTTTGATTTGTTCACGGTCAAGAATTATGAACTTACACGTAAGTCGTATTTCTAATATCCGATGAAAAAAACAAAATTTTTAAAACTTCTTTAACACATCAAAGCCACGAAGCAGCTTACCTCAGGTAGGGTGCGTTAGGGGTGCTAATACCTTCCCTAATCACAACCAGTCCCTTACCCGTGAATCTCTGCCAAGACCAGTACACCCGGGTTTCCTAGTAGCCCTCAATTAAATATTAGGTGGCGACCCCCAACGAACCAATCAATCCAGCAAACCAAATGAAAGATCGCCAGCCGACGTCGCGTGGGTGACGTGCAACAGAATGGCGACTCCACTGGGGAAGGTACTGTTTCTGACAATATTGGACTAAGCTTTACATATTTGATGTGTTTATGTTTTTGCATTTTTGTCTTTTTTTTTATTTTTGTTTTATCCATGCATTTTGTAGAATTGTCTCATGCATCACATGTATTTATTTTTGAAAGCACACACAAGCTTTTAGGTTAGGTGGGGAATTAACGATCTGCCTTATGACTATTGGTCAGGGTTCAGATGTGTGAAACACCCAACTCATATCTGAGTGCCTGTTTGGTAATAGTAGGTATACATACCTTAACCATTTCTCGCAACGCCCCTATACTGTCTTTACAAAGATCGTCACTGGACAGATATGAGACCCTTTTGAGACCAGATAGAAAACCTACCCATGTTCACATAATGAATAAAACTTGTCCTTAAGTTGTATATGCTATCCTTATTTGCTTTAGGGCAAACCCTTCTTGAAGCATCTTGAACTAAAGACTTGTGGGTGACACAATGGCCGTCACTCAAAAAATTTTCATTGTAGAGTTTGGCAAGAATTACGATTCTTGTTTCATCTTACAAGAATTACGACCATATGTCACCCCTCGAAGGGCGAGTTCATCATATAGATTACAT
This sequence comes from Populus simonii, assembly GCA_007827005.2. Lineage (NCBI taxonomy): Eukaryota > Viridiplantae > Streptophyta > Magnoliopsida > Malpighiales > Salicaceae > Populus > Populus simonii. Next base: position 13,981,500 of record CM017482.2, read on the forward strand.
GCTCATACATTTGTCATGCATGCACCGGGATGAAAAGTTGGTTCCCTCACTCGAGGTCTACTATACTGGACTGAAAAAAGATGGAAAATGAAGAAAGAGGTTAGCGAGAGACCGATTGTCAAAAGGAAATTGAGAGCATCAAATGTGAAGTAGCTATACTCGATTTGCTTGAACAAGTGTTGAACTTCAAGAGTAGAAAGGGAATGTCTGCACAGCCTCTTGTGGAAGCACTGTCAATCCATGTCCCACACAAGGAAAAATAATGAACTCGTTTTCTCAGCACTCCACCAGTAGAGGCCGTAAACACTGAAATGACACCACCTCTCCTTCATTTCAGTCATGAATGGCAGCAACACCTTCAGTAATCAACAAAAGACAATCTCCTTTTTGGTTCAGTCGCACTGTTAATTGTTCACCGACTCCCTATCTTTCAATGGCACCCAATAGCTGTCAGCCTTTCACGCCGTGAGTAGAGGCCTTCTTTCTAGCCATATCTGCTGTGAACTCCATTCCAATCCAGCAACACAGGATGTTGGTATGAAAAACATGACTTTATTGAACTTCAACGTACTAGAGCTTTCTCGACTGAGATTTGTTTGTGGCTCTGCCAGTGAGGAATCCAAGAAGGAATGAAGTAGTTCCATAAACCAGTGACAGAATTAAAACGTAGAAGTAGAGAGAAGAGATATGACTAAATTGGAAAACATGAAGAAGACTAAAACTTCAATAGAGCAGAACTCCCTCTATTGGTGTTTGTTTGTTGCACCACCAGTGAGGAATCAAAGAGGAGACAAAGAGTTTCAGATTCATCACTCTTCCAGTAGAGACAAGGCATGATTCCACGTGTCAATGGCGGCGGCGGTGTTGTGCGCTACCAAGGTTACCTAGCTGTTGGGAGGTTCCAACAATCCTCAAACAACCATAACAACATTAAAGGATTGACATCATGCTGCTGTAAGGATTGCCAAAGGAATTGAACAAGCTATGAAGAGAGGAAAGATTAAAGGATCTACCATGAATTCCAGAACAATTATGAGAGTTGAATCAGAAGATGACTCTCAATTGAGAAACCTCAGTTATTTTGCCTAGTAAGGTCTTGTCATAACATCAATTGCTCAAATGTCTTTGCCAAGATTGACATCCATCTACCACTCAAGTTGGTTTACCAGCATCTGCTAGATTCTAGACTTGTTGCCTTGACTCCGTTAAATCACATGCAACCACTGTTTCCTAGGTGGTATAATCCAGACGAGATATGAATATCATTGTGGGTACCTCGACCATTTCAATTGAACAGTTGCAAGAATTTCAAGAATCGAGACCGGATGATGGTAAGCAAGAAGAGAGTTGAGTTTGTGAAAGATGATGTCATCAGCCATATTGTCACCAGAACATCCTCAGATTGACAAAAGATCAAAAATGCTTGGCAAAGCACAAATATTGCCAGAAAAGCGAATCTAAGAATGGTGCTAAATTGTCAATCATTTTGTTGTGGATTGTTGCCATTGTGCATTTTGTTTTGAGATCACATCTCATCCTTGAACGAAACATGTCTTTCCTTTGGCTTCATGTTGTTTTGAAATCAAGAGATGTTTCTTTCAAAGGGTATTTTGACAAAATATTTTGATCAAACTCCAACATGCAAAATTAAGGCTAGTCAATCCTAAAAGATTAAAAGTATTTTTATTGCAGAAATGACTCGATATTTGTTAAAATGGCAAGATAAACAATATGAGGTGACCAAACAAATTTTGAGCTCACACATGAAATTGAACAACCCACAATGTAGCTAAATTTTAGCAGTATGCATAATGTCATGTAGTGGACTTGGTAGTTATGGGCTCGTGAATCATGATTCTTACAAGTCCAAATTATTACATTGGATGAGGTCAAAATTTATCGGTTCTAACTGACCTTGCTTGAAATGAGAAAAGGCCATCTTTGTTCATCCCTTTGCTTTCTAAAGATATATATCCCTTGCAATCCCCATTTGAGCTTGATAAAATATTTCTTTTCAAAAGAAACCCTGACTAGGATCATACCCCACACTGGGGGCAAATAAGAGATTTTTGTTAGTAAAGATGAAGACAATGTTAGAATCAATAGATAAGGGGAAGGCTAAGAACAAAAGTCCAACGGTTGGGAAGAGTCTAAAAGAAAAAGTTATAGACTGGGGGCATGTAAGAAAACTTTGAGGAAGGTTATGAAAAAAGAGAGTGGAAATTGCCAACACTTAAAGGCAAGTCAAAGATTAAGGAAGGAGAACGCCTATCAAGTCTAGAAAGAGCAAAAAAGGTTTCAATTAAGAAAAGACACAGTCTACGCTAAAAGTCAATACTAGAAAAAATACCGAGTTACAAACATTGTCTTTTGGTATCAATGATAAAGCCTCTAATGAGTAGATTGATTATTCATTAAGGAAGAAGTTGGATTTGCTTTATGACTTAGGTTAAGAGAATTCTGATATTTTGAGGTTAACAAGGTTATATGTCACTTTCCCTACAAAGACAACAAGAGAAAGAGAATTGATGAATAGTTGATGTTGATCCTAAGTCTTTGAAAGCCTCAAACACCTTTTTGAGCTTGTGAATTTCCCTTTCTTTTATAGTCATGAACCATAGCCTGCATTACGTGCTTTTAAAAGCCCTTTTTGATCAAGTAAGTAATTTGAACCGATAAATGACACTATCAAAACTGGAAGAGCTTTTCTATAAAGGTCGTGACTTCATGAATCAAGTTACTGCTTATTATGCATGCTAATAAAATAAACACTAAGAAAAGCAACAACCTTTCTTGATAAAGCTTGAGCATCTTGTTTTTGAAATTCACAAAAAATGTCACCTCATCACAGACCATCAAAAAGATATACCCAAAATCAGAGTTTAAAGTGGACACAAAGAACCATGGGAAAGGCCATTTTAATCTTACAACAGGTCGATTTCTGTTTTCAAAATACAAGACAATCGAAGGACTACATTGAATGACGTGTGTTGAGTCTTTGACCAAAAAGCTTGATTTTTAAAAGATCTTTTCCAAAACTAATATCTCTCTGATTTCATTTCAACAATTAGACTTGAATATACATGACATTTGAAATATGAAATTTGATTCTAGAACAAGAAAGATTGTCGAACAAAGAAGAACATTGATTAAGTCTGTGGAATCCTTGACATGAAATGACATCAACTCTTCTCAACATTCTTTGAAAAGTTGAGACACCGTGGGGCAATACAGTGGACCCTGCAAAGGAAAAACAAGTTGTATTCATATCAGCTAGGGGGCAAAGAAAGATGATTAAATGAAAAATTAGTGAACGGAGGACAATGTGGTTCAAAGAAAGATAATCAATGAACGAACACATTCAAATCACACCAGGGGCAATATTGTTCAAAAACATTCCATGATCTAATGAATTCCAGGAGCAATTGAAAACAACACTGCACTTGAGGGACAACCTCGTATCTTCATCTTGGGGTTATCCTTTGAAACATGGCTATAACAGATTTTATTGCATAGTTGCATTTGAAGGAATGTTAGAAAGATGCACACCACCAAGATTGACTGTGGGACCATATGTTTTGAAGCTCAAAGGCGTACTTCACGGCATGAATATGGGTAATAAATTGGACATCATTGATGAGGCCAATACATTTCTTTTCGCAATCTGATTTAACAAGATAAGAGGAATCTATTGAGAAGAACACTTATCATACACCAAAGAGCTTTTTACTACAAGCTATGAGATGCATGTCTGGATGACTTGGTAGTTCCAAGAAGGCTAGTGATAACATATACTTGAAGAGTATTGTTTCAACTTGAGGCAAGTTCATGACTGAATGACAATCTTGATGGATGTTGGCACGATGCGCACAATCAATGAGAGAACAATTCTCAGGATAATCCAGAAGATGAATGATCGGTTAAGCTCATTCGTGATAAATCAAGCAACACCACACTTGGGGGCACAATCATGCTTAATAAACAATGAGAGCAATAATCATCGAGGACTGCCCGGATAGGCACGACTCTTACAGCTGAGTGGATGACTAGCACATGAATGGGCCAGTACATGGAAAGAGCAAAGAAGGCTTTTCGATAGCAAACAAAGGCACCCTATGACGATGGAACATCAAAGAGGGCGGGACCTATATTTCAAATCAGGTAAGGATGCATGCATGTCATCTAACCTCAAAGAATTACATACATATTTTTATTCGTTACAAGAAAATCCTCAAAGAAGTCCAGCAAGATTAAAAAAAAAATCATTGAGCTGATAATAACAGAGAATCATAGTTGTGACCTTTGCAACGGGAAGAAGATGAGATAAACCTTACTGTTAGGAAAATCTCAAAGAAATGAGAAGATCAACCTTGTCATCATGAGGAGTCTTCAGGTCAACCCTGCAATCAGGAAGCACCAAGTTTTCCAACCTTGTCATCAAGAAAAATCCAATTAATTTCAGTCATCAGGAAGGACAGATGTCAGTCCTGCAAAATCATAAAAAAAAAAAGAAGAAGAAAGCATCAAGTGAAAAGTTTGATCAAACCTTATCATCAAGAAGAAAAATGAGAAGAACCTTACCATTAGGAAATTCTCAAAACAAGAGAAGAAAGTTTAAACCCTGCCATCAGGAAGAACATACAAGATTTTGGTTCTGGTTAAAGAGGATCGCCAAATGGGATCTCAGGTTAGCCCAACCACACACAGATTTTGGTTTTGATTAAAAGGGATCGCCGGATGGGATCTCAGGTTAGCCCAATCACACAGATTTTGGTTCTGGTTAAAGGGGATCCCCGGATGGGATCTCATGTTAGCCCAACCACACTTAGGATTTTGGTTCCGGTTAAAAGGGATCGCTGGATGGGATTTCAGGTTAGCCCAACCACACTCAAGATTTTGGTTTTGGTTGAAGGGGATTGCTAGATGGGATCTCAGGTTAGCCCAACCACTCAGATTTTGGTTCTGGTTAAAGGGGATCGCTGGATGAGATCTCAGGTTAGCCCAACCACACACAAGATTTTGGTTCTGGTTAAAGGGGATTGCTGGATGGGATCTCAGGTTAGCCCAACCACACACAGGATTTTGGTTCTGGTTAAAGGGGATCGTCACATGGGATCTCAGGTTAGCCCAACCACATACAGAATATTGATTCTGGTTAAAAAGGATCGCCGGATGGGATCTCAGGTTAGCCCAACCACACAGATTTTGGTTATGGTTAAAGAGGATCGCCAGATGGGATCTCAGGTTAGCCCAGCCACATGCAGATTTTGGTTATGGTTGAAGGGGATCGCTGGATTGGATCTCAGGTTAGCCCAACCACATAGATATTGGTTCTGGTTAAAGAGGATCGCCGAATGGGATCTCAGGTTAGCCCAACCACACAGATTTTGGTTATGGTTAAAGGGGATCGCCAGATTGGATCTCAGGTTAGCCCAACCACATGCAGATTTTGGTTATGGTTGAAGGGGATCGCTGGATTGGATCTCAGGTTAGCCCAACCACATAGATATTGGTTCTGGTTAAAGAGGATCGCCGGATGGGATCTCAGGTTAGCCCAACCACGTAGATTTTGGTTTTGGTTCAAGGAGATCACAAGATGTGATCTCAGGTTAATGAAAAAAAAAAGAAGAGAGAAAGAAAGAAAGAAGAAAAAGAAAGGAGAAGGAAAAGAGAAAGAAACATTAAAAAAAAGGTCTTTAGATGAATGGATATTCAGCAAGCTAGGAAGACAAAAAGACAAGTTTTCTTTACAAAGCTTACTATGCAAAATAATGAGGAGTTTTGCTTCGTAAGCATTGTAAAGAGGGGGCATCTGTTGCTACCCAATTTTTGAACCATGTTTTGATAAATTTTCAGAAAAATCCAAAAATAGCGAAAAACAATGAAAATCCAAAAAATACTTTATATATATATATATATATATTTGCATCGTTTTTAGCATTTTTAGCATCGTCTCAAAATAATTTAATTTTCAAAGGTTTTTGGAACACGTTCGACTTTTAACGTGTTATTTTTAAAATCACCGATTTTCCTCATTCAAGTCGATGCTGGTAAAACAAATAAAAAAATAATAATAATCAAATTTACAAAAAAAGAAAGAAGTTGAGGGACCAAGTTTGAAAACCTAGCAATATTTCTACCTATAAATACTAGTCTCTACAACACACACAGTGGGGGGGGGGAATTTTGAACATTTGGGGAGGCAACACAAAAAACCCTAAACCTAAACCTATCCCTAACCAAACGACAGCATTCCTCACTTAGCAAAACAAAAAAGCAGCCGCCCCCCCCACTGGTTTTTGATTTTTTTTCTTCTTCCTTAGCCGCTCCTTTCCTGGTCATCTTTATCTTCCCCATACAAGCCTTCTTTTCCCCTTCTCAACACAAGCCACCGCTCACACCCCTCACCCAAAAGCAAACCAGAACCGGCTGCTCCCCCATTTCCAGACCTTCTCTCTCCCAGCCTCTCATCACTGGATTGATATGAGATCCTTTTGAGACCAGATAGAAAACCTACCCATGTTCACATAATGAATTAAACATGTCCTTAAGTTGTATGTGCCATCCTTATTTGCTTCAGGGCAAACCCTTCTTGAAGCATCTTGAACTTAAGATTTGTGGGTGACACAATGGCCATCACTCAGAAAATTTTCATTGTAGAGTTTGGGCAAGAATCACGATTCTTGTTTCATCATACAAGATTTACGACCATATGTCACCCCTCGAAGGGCGAGTTCATCATATAGATTACATGCTCATACATTTGTCATGAATGCACCGCGATGAAAAGTTGGTTCCCTCACTCGAGGTCTATTATACTGGATTGAAAAAGGATGGAAAATGAAGAAAGAGGTTGGCCAGAGACCGATTGTCAAAAGGAAATTAAGAGCATCAAATGTGAAGTAGCTATACTCGATTTGCTTGAACAAGTGTTGAACTTCAAGAGTGGAAAGGGAATGTCTGCACAACCTCTTGTGGAAGCCCTGTCAGTCTATGTCCCATACAATGAAAAACAAATGAACTCGTTTTCTCAGCACTCCACCAGTAGAGGCCATAAACACTGAAGTGGCACCACCTATCCTTCATTTTAGTCATGAACGGCAACAACGCCTTCAGTAATCAACAAAAGACAATCTCCTTTTTGGTTCAGTCGCACTGTTAATTGTTCACCGACTCCTCATCTTTCAATGGCACCCAATAGCTGTCAGCCTTTCACGCCATGAGTAGAGGCCTTATTTCTAGCCATATCTGCTGTGAACTCCATTCCAGTCTAGCAACACAGGATGTTAGTATAAAAAACATGACTTTACATTGAACTTCAACGTACCAGAGCTTTCTCGACTGAGATCTGTTTACGGCTTTGCCAGTTAGGAATCCAAGAAGGAATGAAGTAGTTCCATAAACCAGTGACAGAATTAAAACGCAGAAGTAGAGAGAAGGAACATGACTAAACTGCAAAACATGAAGAAGACTAAAACTTCAACAGAGCAGAACTCAAAAATTTAAAAATCTAGGACGCTTTAATAGCCTATTTTTGCCTTAGTGTTTATACTCTCACGGCTCGTAAACTACGGAGTAAAAATTGAAATGTCCTCGATTATAATCATGGCTTCTTTGAAAGATTTGTGATGACTTATTATTCTTAGAAAATTATTTTGGATAATTACCACTTAGGGTTTCTTTATCCAAATATTAACAGTGAATAATAAGTTATTCCCAATAATATTTTCAATATTCATCCCTTTGGATTTCTTTATCCAAACATTAATGGTGAATAATAGATGAATTCCCCAAAAAAAAGATTTTTTATTTTTTGGAATATTGGCCAATACCCTTTGGAGTTTTACAAACATGTTGTACAATACAGAAATGCAAGAAAATAATTTTTGTTATGTTTAAGAAATCCATGCAAAAACACAATTTCGAAACTTCCAATATTTTTTTGCATAAAAAAAGAGTGTTCAAAACATGTTACGGTATTGGCCGTATGCAACACACAAGAAAACATTTTTTGATATATATGTATATTTGTCACATTACGTCGAAAACCGGGTATTCTAAATACTAGATTGATATTTGTTTTACAACATAAAACAAAAATTCAGACCTTAAAATAAATATGCTAGAAAATCATAAATCTCTTTCTATTTCTTTTATTTTTTTAAAAGAAAAAAAAAAACAGTAGGTCAGGGCGGGTCACTTGCCCAAGCAAGTGACCCGGCTGGACACAAAAGGAGCGCAGTCATCTCAAAGAATGGAGAGCTACTGTTCAAGTGAATTAATTCACTTGGACAGTACAGACACAAAACAAAACAAATGCAAAGAGACCACGCTAACAGTGCATACAACAAAGAAAAACAAAGCATGCAAGAGGTGAAGAGAAACAGACCTGGAGATGAAGAAACTGCAGTGGCGTTGAAACCGTGATGGTTGCTCAGTCTGTGTTCGTCCTTCTCCTTCTGTTCTATATTTACGTCTGTTTCTTGCCTCTTTCTTTCCTCTGCGTCTTCGTCACTCTCTCTACTTATTCCTGCACTTTCTTCTCCCGTTTCTGCATATTTTATTTGCAGAAAAAAATGGAGCAAATACGCGTTTTTTCTGTCTTTCTTTTTCTGTTTTCTCTACTCTTTCTTTCTTTCTTTTCTCTGCCTCACAGTAACGCAAGAATGCAAGAAAGAAACTCCCTCTGTTTTCTACATTTTTTTAATTCCCTGCCTCTCTTGTGTTTTTCTTGTTTTTCTTTTGTTGTCCTCCCTCCCGCTAGGTTAGTCAAGGGTTTATGTAGCCTAAACACAACTCATATTTAGGAAAGATATATTACATTAACTCTAGGATGTAATCTCGGGTGAGCAGAAATAGGAAACCAGAATATTTGATTCTGATTATGTGATCAGCAGTGATTTCTTTCCAAGTTAGAGGATGGTGCGACTCCTTTCCTTCCTTCCATAGAGTCAACTGCTCCCTTTGAAATGAGGCAATAAAAACATGGTCTGCATCTCTCCATTCAAGCGAGTGAAACATAGAAACCAAATAGGAAATTGCATATAAAAAGGAAAGAAGAAAACGGGTTAGGTAAAAATGTGGTTTCTTCAATTTCTTCCTTCCGCAAAATTCCTTCTAATTTTTATCTTCAATCATCTTCCTTATTTTAGCACCTTTTCCATTTGGTACTTGGTCCAAAAAAGGGCTTCAAATTGGACTGCAATTGGTCTTCAAACTTTAAGCATCTTGCAATTATGTCCCTGCAAACTCGAGCAAAAAAAATCCTTCTTGCGGCAGGAATCCCTGCTTTCACACTAGATATCCAAACGGGAATATCTTGAGCTTCTGATATCAAAATCAAGCGATTCAAAAGCCCAAATTTATCTACGCGTCTAGACTACAACTTTAACGATGGAGTCGAAGTGAGATAAAATTGTTTTAAAGAACAGAATCTGGCAGTAATCTGGTTGATCAAAAAGGGTCTCTTGATGTAATTCAGAAATTGACAATGCCGAGAATCCTGATATGATTGAGAGTATGACCTAAGAACAAATCAACAAAATTTGTGATGGAAATAGAGTTTTTAGTGCAAAACTCGGGTCAGGATCTTGAGCTTCTGATATCGAAATCAAGTGATTCAAAAGCCCAAGTTCTATGCGTTCAGGACTACAACTTTTATGAAGGAGTCGAAGTGAGATAACATCATTTTAAAGAACAGAATCTGGGAGTAATCTAATTGGTCAAAAAGGTTCTTGATCTGACAATGCTGAGCATCCAAATTGACTGAGATTCTGCCCTAAAAATAGTGATCCCTAGGACCCAATAAAGGTGTAGGTCAATTTTTTAACATGTCATGAGTGATAGAATATAGCTAGGATGGTCAGATATCGTACGAAATCAAGTCAGAATCAAAGCCTAAGTTGGAACAAAAAATCGCGACAGTAGCAAAATCATTTTTTAGTGCAAATTCTGAGGGATTTATCCAACTTTAAAAACCAAATAAAAAAAGGAATGAATTTAGCATTATGAAGACTCCTAATCAGTCTAGGAAACCTGACGTTTTTGGTAACAAATGCAGAGGATAAAGAGAGTAGAAAACAACTCAAACAACGTTTGAAAAACATTTCTTTCTTCTCCGCTTTTGTCAATTTTCCAGCAAACATGAGCTACACTCCTGCACTTGGTTCAAAAGAGGTATACATCGTCTCTAGCACGTGAGGTCCAAAAATGAGTAACAACAGAGTGGATGTATTTTTATCTTTTGAAACACTCTCAAGCCTTTAGAGGTGCAAGAATATAAGAAAAATGAGAAGTGATCTCTTTTCCCAAAACAACACCTCGTCAGTTTTATAAAGCTAATAATCAAAACGGATTGACTATTTTGCGAAAGGGTCCAACATGTTCAACAAATCGGTCTTGTTGTTTCTCAAAATGATTGGATCATTTTAGCTACTGGAAAATTTGATATTTTTGCCAAAAACCTTTTCTTTTTCCATCTTATCACTTTGTTTCCCGATTTATTCTTTTCATTTTTTTTTCATACCATTAAACTATAATTCCAATGATTTTATAATTATAATTTTTATTTTATTTATCTTGAGGTTTACATAAAGAATTTGGTTCTAATTAAAGAGAATTGTCGTATTGAGATTTTAGGTTAACCGAGCTAAAAATAAAGATTTTCGATTTAGTTAAAAGGGATCGATAAATTGAGATCTAAAGGTTAGTCTAACAGAAGACAATGATTTTAGGTTCTGGTTAAAGGGAATCACCAAATAAGGATTTCAAGTTAATCGATTTGTGAAACCAAAGTTTTAGTTAAAGGATTTCACTGAGATACAAGATTTCAAGTCAACTGAGCTAGAGCAAAAGTTATCGAGATGACATTTCTTGAATTAAAAAAATGACTTATAGTTCTAGTTAAAGAGGATTGTTGCGAAGATAGTGTTTTAGGTCAACCGAACTAAAACTTTGAGAAGATTAAGTTTTTTATAACAATATGTTTGTCTTTACAAACTTACAATGAAAAGCACTAGATAAGTTCTTACTCTGTAAAAATTGTAAAGAGGGGGCTTCTGTTACTATCCAATTTTGACCCATTTTTCAAAATGTTTCAGGAAAAAAAACAAAAGATAGAAAAAGACAAAAAAAACCCTAAAAAATATGTTGACATAATTGCATCATTTTCAACGTCTTTCCAAATAATTTAAAATAAAAATATACTATCCATGCGTTTAGTTTTTAACGCGCTCGTTATATCAATATTATTGTTGCCTTTTTTTCACAAGTCAAAACACAAAATTAACATTGGGTTTCCAATTTTAAAATTGGAAACCCTTTCACCAGCAACCCAACTTTTAATCAAATGGTCCACAATTAATTTTGTTGATCCAATGACAATCATTGATTCTTCCACAACTAGAATTGCCTCATTAACCTCTCTACTATCAATATCAACACTAGAAGCCTCCACCTCCAGTACCACCACCAAATCCCTATAAAACCAAAACCAATGGTAGCTAGCACCATGTCCACTAAGTGAAACAAGTCCATGTTCCAGTCATTTATGACAGCTTTTTCACTATCGCTTTAGCTTTCCACTCGACATCGCTCTCTCCCTCTCTCGAAACCCATCTCCACTGACGTTGAGTCCCCCACAATCCAGCTCCGATCTGACCCCAAAATGACAACCTGATCATATAATTAGAACACAATACCAACAACCTACCTCTTTCATGGAAATGACAGGTGAAGGTGAAAACAAGTATAACAAGAAATCATTTGGGAACAAAATAAAATAAAATAAAATAAACTGCTTTGTGTGATTTTGTTCTTTTGTAGATAGTGGTGACACTCATCGCCAGCACAAGGATAAGAAGAGTAAAAAAGTTCCAGAACCACCATTTTTCTCGCTTCACAGGCGAAAACACGTGGGTTCACTCACCGCTAGTGGCGTGGAGAGTCAGACCAACGTGTTGCCATTGTTCCTCTACTCCCGGAAGCTTCCTACCGTCTTACAATTCTCTAGATTAATTTGTGAATTTTGAGAGGCCTATTTTGTAGATTCTAAATGTTTAATGTGTGTGTGTTTGAATTATTTTTAATTTTAGTGATTTGTAAAAATGTAATTGTAGGATGTGTGAGTAAAAACTATAATAAAAAAGAAGGATGTGTGTGTTTTGCATTTTCTTTCTATTACCTTTTTTATTTTGTGTTAAATAGACAAAAAAAGAGATAAAAGATGAAAAGATAAAAGTTTTTTTTTTAACCAACACTACCAGAAAATCAATAAATACAAACGGAAATACCGAGGGAATATTTGTGTTGGTAAATTGCCGATGGATTTTACTGATGGAAATATTCCCTCGGTATTTGCTGAGGGAATTACAGTGGGAAAAAATAATTAAAACAAAGCAAAAAAATGATAACATGTCATTTTTTCCAACGGAATTACCGACGAAATTAATTACACAGAGAATTATCGACGGAATATTCCGTCAGTATTTTACAGAGAGCTTTGGAACTATTCACTTTCCAATTGCACTGTTAATTACTATTCTTTACAGACAAAATCACCGACGGATTGAAAAGTCGTCGGTGTTATTTGGCGGTTTTCTAAAAAAAAAATTAAATTAAAATTTTAATTTAAATATTACAGACGGAATCACCAACGAATTTAAAAGTCATTGGTGATATTTGGCAGTTTCTGAAATTTTTTTATTAAATTCAAAATTTAAATTAAATATTACAAAGGAATCACTGATGAAATTATTAAAAATATTACAGAATCACCGACGGATTGAAAAGTCAATGGTGTTATTTGGCGGTTTTCTGAAAAATTTAAATTAAATTAAAAATTTAATTTAAATATTACAGACGGAATCACCGATGAATTGAAAAGTCATCGGTGATATTTGACAGTTTCTGAAAATTTTTGATTAAATTCAAAATTTAAATTAAATATTACAAAGGAATCACTGATGAAATTATTAAAAATATTAACATTTAATTATCCATCAGTAAACACCCGAATAAAAAGCCTAGAATCCCTAATTTCATAACAGACTCGTCAGACTCGTCTCATTTCTTCTTCTTCTTCTTCTCCTCATCTCTCCTCAACTCCTTCTCTTCTCCTCCATGCTCAGATATGTCTTCTTCTCCTTTCTTATTTTTTTCTTCTAAGTTTTTTTTTTAATTAGTATACTTTACGAATTTTTTTTTCTCTTCTTAGCTTCACTTGCAACTACATTAAGGTAAAAAAAATTTTCTTCTTTTTTCATGTTTTTTTCACTATATTTGTTTTTTATTTTATTTTTAATTGTTTTTGTTCTTAATAATTGTATGAATGTTGTTGTAGGATTTGTTTTCATATGAGATCAATTTTTAGTTGATTTATTTATAGGATTTTTCAATTTTTTTCATATGAATTTGTTTAGTTGAATTTATTTTTTCATGTTATTTATTTGTTGCAAATTTTTTTGAGTTGATTTTCTTCTTTTTTCCAAGCATTTTGAGTATTATATAGTGTTGATTAATATTAATTTAATTATTTTATAGTTTTGTAAATAATTACCGACAAAATTATATACGGTTTGTTTCCAAGGAAATTACTGATGGAATGATTTTTTTTTGCTAGCTTTTCCATTAGTAAATCCGTCGGTAATAATATTTTTTTATTACCAACGGACATACCAACGGAAAAAAAGTTACCGACGAAGACTTTCCGTTGGTGATTTCGTCGGTAATTGTTTTACCAACGGAATGGTAGTGCAAATACCGACGGAAAAATCCGTCGGTAAATCTAAAGATTTTGGTAGTGCATATGTTTTAATTGAATATGGTAAAAACATCCTTAAAATTATTTGAGCAATTTTTTGAAAAATGTAAAATATTTTTGTGTTTTCAAAAAGAATATATTTCATGGATTTAACAGCAAGTTCGTAAAATTTCAATAGATTTTGGCCTGTATTTTAAAAAATATTAAATATTTATTTTTAACAAAAAGAATATATTATTCACTTTTAATATAAGGATAAAAAACCTAAAAGGAATTAATATAAAAAATATTATTAGGGATAATAATTCTATATTATTCACTTTAATCTAAGAATCTCTAAAAGACCAGATATGATTCCTAATAACTATAATTATAGGTTGCGACTCCCTAAACCAACCAAAAAGCATTCTAGAACACCGCCCGAAAAGTGTCCCCGCAACATCATGCCCCCACGAGGAGGGCACAGCAACAACTTTGACAGATCAACACAAATACTAAGGAGATGAGACACAAAATAGGGAAAGGAGAATTTTTAATTTGAGAAAAGAAATATGTGATTTGTTTTTTTACCCTTGTATAAAAATATCTTACTATGTCAAATGAAAAGGTAAATAAGAATATATTACTATGTCAAGGTTATTAGTGTCATATTAGATTGGTAGCCCTAATGTTGTAAATCATTAATTTAAATTTTAAAAGCTTAATTTTTTTCAAATCTTAAAAGTTAGTCCTCAAACCTTTAATTGTTGTAAATCAATAAATTTAAATTTTTCTCAACATCCTTTTTTATAAGTAAACAAAACAATGCACCAAGTAATAAAACTAAAGCTTTATTATTGCAATGTCAAATAACCACTTTGTTTTTTTTTTTTGAAAATAGAAATTGAAGGACCAAAACATAAAATACTAAATGAAAAAAAGAAGAAGAAGAAGAAATCTCTATTAATTCAAAGAAGAGATTTAAGGTTTTTTGTACTTGTAATAAGGTAATCATCTACATAAAAATTTATTGGCCAAATAAAAAGATCATTAATTAATATTTAACTTAATTCAGCTATGATCATTTATTTTTGGAGATATGATATATTTGGCTTGTGAAATTGTTAATTTTTGTATTCTACTTTAAGTTTTCCCCTTTTGATATGAATTTATTTTTCTATTTTTTATAAAATACTTTTAAAATGCAAACTATTGTAGTTTTAGTCTTTCTATTTAAATATTTACAAGGATTTATTAATTGAGTGCCTTCAATTTTCAAAGTTCAAAACGTGTGTAGAGTAACAAATTCAATTAAACAACAATCAATTATTCAAAGTTAAGAAATATTCGTTTCAGGTCATATTTGACAAAGTTAATTAATATTTTTTTAAAAAATCATTAAACAAAAATTTAATTATTCTAATTAAAAAAAATAAGAGTACAAGGAAATTTGTCAAAAAAAAAAGGGCATGGACCATAAGTAATAAATAAAAAAAATAAAGGAAAAATCTTGTACGGTTGCTATATGATTTATACTCTTTTTGCTTCTTTTTTATACATAAGATTAAAGATTTATTGAAATTAAATTGTAAAAGAAACCAAGCGATCTTGTATTTAAAATTAAAATAATAAAATTTTATTCATCTATTTAATCAAAATTACAAGATGGACTTCTCCATCTAAAAACGAAACCAAAAGAATTTCAGATGGAAGTCCCTATCTTCAACATCCGGGTGCGCTCATTATCCCAGAAATTATGGGCTTAACGTTAGAACATTGGGATTTTGCAGGGCCGTCTGGTCCGCTGTATGCAAGTTTAATGTCAGCAAGCTCCACCTTCTCACATGGGAAGCCACTGCTGCAAGCAATCTGCACAACAACCGGAGTTGCGGAAGTTCCCCTTATATTCTTAAAACTAACACCACTGATCTTCACTTTTGATGGAGCCTGCAAAAGAAAAAAAGAAAGAACATTAAGACCCCAATAGACTTTTAGTAATCTCCCTAGCACTAAGGAACATAAAAAAATTAATATGCTTGTGTAGGCGTTCTTCAGAATTGCATTATGGATCTAGCATGATGCAACCAATTATGGAATGCAGTGCACAGCATGTTTGCTTCACAGTCAATACTATGAATTGCGTTGAAACATTTTTTTTCATAAGATGTAAAAAAGAATTTGATAAATTGTGGAGTGTTTGAGCCACGAATTGGGTAAAATATTGTCACAGTAATTTAGTACTGTGAAAATATCCTTACGGTAACAGAAAAAGCAATACCTTTAGACTGCATTGGTTCCATGGGCAATACACTTGATCTATGATGACAGGGTTCTGGACATTGTTCATGACAATATCCTCAAAATGCATGTTAGATGCGACACCACCGTATAAAGCTGGCCAAGATTTTATTCTAACGCCATTTGTGGTATCTGAGATGGTGCAATTCTTGACAAATATTCCAGAAACAGGTTTCTCATTGGGGTATTTCCCTAAACTTCCAACACTGATGCCATGGCCAGGTCCACATGTTACTCCTGTGATATGTAGTTCTTCGGTGCCATCTCCCACGGAGATACAATCATCGCCTGTGCCAATTTTTGAATCGATAATGTAGATCCCAGTAGATTGGCCGACATGGATTCCATCGGTGTTTACACTGTCACCAGGTGCACTCACGGTAAAATGCTGGAAGGTGAGGTTTTTGCACCCCAAGACGTTAACATGAAAGTTCTTGCTATCTCGACTAGTTATGTCTCGGACTAATGCATTGGTGATGAAATCGAACCTTAAATTCTGATCCATGTTAGAAGCAAACAAAAAGCAAATGATTAAAGAAACTTTGGTAGTGCCATAACATATAATTAAAAAATAAGGAAATTAGGCTTCATAATGGTGATTAGATTACCATTGGGAGGCTGTCACAATCTTTATCTTTCTGACATGTACTTTTGCTCCACGCAGCCTTTCCCTGCCCATCAAAAGTGCCGCTTCCCGACAATGTAAATTTATCAACGTGTCCGAAATTAACCCAATGACCTCCTGAGAACTGATTTGGGTCAACCGGTGCCTTCAACATGCCATCAACTTGGAGCTCAATCGCAGCCTTGCAAGGACCTGCTAGAGTCAATTTCCGTAACGAGTATGTCCCACTTGGAATAAGAACTTTGCTGGGGTTTGTTGAAGCACAAGCATCTTTCCAAGCATTGGTTAAAGCCTAAAAATGGAAAGAGAAGGGAAATATTTAGAGAGGATCAGTAGGTCTCAAATTCGGGTGTTATAAGGAAACATACATAAGTTCTGACTCGAATACTATACATTCAGCTATTTAAAAATCGAACGCATGCATGCGAGAAAATATACGAGATACCTCTGTGATATCTTTATCGGAACCATATTTAGTCACATCGAAGACACCTTTTGATTGGGCTTTAGCAGTTGATGCTAACAATAAAAATAGTGAGAATGATATTATTGCTGAGGAGACAACTTTCAGGCCCATCTTTTTGTCAGCTATGTTGCTTTCTTTCTTCAATACTCTAGGAAAACGAATGAATTTCTTAATCTTCCATGTCGATCCTTTATACGGCGAGAGGGGAATTCAACACCACTCGTAAATTTATCAAGCAGTTGATGAATTTTGTCCATGTTTGTGCAAGGTTGTAGCTTTGCCATTCAATGTCATTACTATTATTAGCTTCTCTTGCAATATAGCATATCAAAATGTTCTAAGAAAAATCTATATATATCGAGCCTAATTTCATGCAAAGATTTGTTTAATTTAATAAAAACTCTTCAATTTTTGAATATTAGCTTTCCGTTATTGGCATGTATACAATTAGAGTATGCAATACATACCTAATATGAGTCAAACCCTATTGAGATTTCTAGGATTTAGTTTCTCCAAAACCTTCTTGTTATTGTTTTTATTACAATCATTTTCCGGAGAGATGTGATTAAGAATAATGGATATTCTGGAGATCCAATTGTGTGTGTGTGTGTGTATCAATCACCATGTCCATAGAAGCCTGAATTTGATGCAAAGATTTGTTTAGTTTAATAAAAATTCCTTTATTGAAGATGTTGTTTCCATTTTATTTTATTTTTGCCTTTGATATAGTATATAATAAAACTTTAAATAACATCCTACTTTCTAAATTATCTCTCTAATCTATGAAAAAAACATTAACAAGATTCTAAATATGCACACAAAAAAACACTTGCTAAAAAAACAACAAAGTTCAATTATTTTTCAACTCAATGCGGAAAGATGAAATTGAAAAAAAAACTAGAATCAACTCTAGTTAGCATGTCAAACATACAACTATAATTATGAGACTGAGGTAACTCAGTAAAAAACAAATCAAAAGAATATCATGAAGCCTGATTCCCAACAAATCCCATACAAAATGGTAGAAAAAAGCAATTAAAAAGTAAGACAAAAAACAACATGCAGACCAGTTAAGCTCAACAAAACGCGCTACCTAGATCAAGCAAATGGAATAACCCAATTATAATATCAACTTAATCTTGAAAAATAAAACTAAAAAATGATTGAATTAAAAATAAAGACTTGAGGCAATCTCATGTCTTAGACAATGAAATTAGGTTAACCTGGTAGAAAGAAATAGAAGAATAAACAAAGCCTAACTTCTTCTTTTATAAAAAAAAATCAATTGTCGAATGATGAAATTGAAAAAAAAAATCAATAAAAAAACATTTACCCTAAAAAAAAAATCGATATCAACTCAAGTTAACTTTTCAAACCCTTGACCCGTCAAATCAAAATCACCGTATCGGGAAAAACACAGAACACAATTCAAAACTAACCACTTGATGAAGAATGAAAATGGAAAAAAAATTAATTTTACATAATAACCTAAAAAATAGCAATTTTGGATTGAATGATGAAATTAAAAAAACAAATCAATTTAATAAAAGCATCCAAAAAAAAAAAATAACAATCACAAAAATAGTGATTAAATTTGAAAAAATTAATGAGAAAACAACTTAAAATTTTGGATTGAAGGGTGAAATTAAAAAAAAATTACAAAACAACCTTGAAGAAAAAATAGCAAACAAAAAAATGAAAAACATATTTGGAATGACAATAAAATGAGAAGAAAATTGTTGCTCCCCAATGTTTTACCTTATTTTTCAAAATTCAAAATAAAAAATCTACTTTCAACGCATAGTTTTTAACGCACTCATTGAGTTGATGTTGATGTTGCATTTTTTTTCAAAAATCAAAAACACAAAATGAATAGAAAAAATAGAAAAAATGCATTCATATTTTAGTGATCTAATTGTAATTGTGGAATTGAGAAAATTGATTTCCAAATTGAAAACCCTCTCACCAAGCAACCCAAATTTTAATCAAATGGTCCACAATCAATTTTCTTAATCCAAGGGCCCATATTTCCTTGCTTTGCCTCTTATTTGATTTAAATCTCTACCACTAGATTTCAAGAATTTATATCTACTACTCATTTTATATAAATCTCACATCAAGGACAACTACAATTAAACAGGCAACTAAGCATATAAATTTCTTCCAATTAGACATACAAAATTCAGTTATTCCTTAACATGTTCTTCCAAGCACATATAAAAAGTTCTAACAAAACTCAATAACAATGCTATCAACATCTATAGTTTTGCATTTTTATGATCATAATCATACATATATTATATCACATCGCATTACATTAATTTTTCGATGTATACTTCCTTTGCATGAGACGTCAAATACATTCACAGTAACATTCAACTTTAGGTTCAATAATTCTCCTTAAATTTCCCAAATTTCAACAACATAAATGCTTAAGTCAAGATACATAACATAATACTTAACGAAACTCCTTTAAAATCATTTTCTTTATAAATATATACATTAATCTATCACAATATCACTTAACTACATACAATTCTACTTCATGCAATGTAACCACTCATTGGTCGACCATTGCGCCTTTAAGGATCCCATGGTTTTCTTCAGCATTTCTTCCTAAATTAATACCCAACTCAACTTAATCTAACCCAATTGATCAACTTATAGTCAATTTACATTTCCCTAAAATTTCACTCTAAACCTAAGCATCAATCTCATGATGTCAACCTCAAATGTTATCTTTTCACATCAAATTGCTAGGTTAGGTGTAGAACTCCTAACCAAAGATAATTGAGTCTTCGAACCCTAACTTTTCAAAATCCTCCATATTTTCCCATTTTTTCCTCTTTTGTCTTAACATTCTCTCTCTAACTCAATCTTTTCTCTCTTTGGTTTTTTTCAATTCCAAAAGTGGATGTGTTTTTATCTCTTAAAACACTCTCTAGCCTTTAGAGGTGCAAGAATAGATGAAAAATGAAAAGTGGTCTCCTTTCCCAAAACAACACCCTATCAGTTTTATAAAGCCAATAATCAAAACGGTTTAACTATTTTGAGAAATGGTCCGACAGGTTTAGCAAATAGGTCTAATTGTTTCTCAAAATAATTGGACTATTTTAGCTACCGGAAAATTTGACATTTTGGCCAAAAAACCTTTCTTTTTCCATCTTCTTAACACTTTTTTCCCAATTTATTCTTTTCATTTTTTTCATACCATTAAAGTATAATTCCAATGATTTAATTTTTAATTTTTATTTTTATTTTTATTTTATTTATCCTGGGGTTTACACAAAGAATTTAGGTTTTGGTTAAAGGGAATTACCAAATTAGGATTTCTAGTTAATCGATTTGTGAAACCAAAGTTCTAGTTAAAAGAAATCACTAAGATGCAAGATTTCAAGTCAACTGAGCTGAGAGCAAAAGTTGTTGAGAAGGCATTTCAAGTCCCTGCTGTTCCTTTACCTCTCATGGGAACTCACGCTACAATTATTGTTTCTTTAGCGAACACTCACCAAGTTGTTTCGCTAAAGCTTACGAACACAAATTATCTCTATTGGAGAATGCAGATGAAGCCATATCTCCTTGGTCAAGGTGTTTTTCACTTTGTTGACGGTTTCGTGCCGTGTCCTCCATCTCATATTTTTGACAACTCTGCTGGTTCTTCCTCCATCATCAGCCCTTCTTTTCTTCGTTGGAAGCAACAGGATCAACTTATTTTGAGTGCTTTGCTCTCCTCTCTCTCTATGGATGTGTTGCATCTCATGGTAGATTGTTCTACTTCGCATTGTGTTTGGCGCACTCTTGAGAAAGCGCTTGCCTCTCCGTCTAATTCTCGCATCATGCAACTCCATGGCTCCTTTCAAGACCTTCGGCAAGGTGACTCATCGGTTAGTCTATATATGCAGCAAGCCAAATCGTTATTTGACGAATTGGCTGCTGCTGGTCGCCCCATGTCTCTTGAAGATTTCAATCTTTATGTGTTTCGTGGCCTTCGTGGTGAGTTCAAAGACTTGGTAACGAGTCTCATAACCAAGGCAGAACCGCTATCCTATGCTGATCTTCACAACTACCTTCTTACCCATGAATTTCTGCACAAGAACTCTTTCCATTCCATGGCTGCCGCTCCTTCTCTGCTGTCTTCTTCTTCTCTACCGCAGCAGCCACCTCTGCTGCCAACACCACAGTTTTCTGCACACCATGCTATGTCTCATCACAGCCCTAACTTCAGCCGCAATAGGGGTCGCTCTAGAGGTAATTGGCGTCCCCACAGCAACCGTTCCACTCCCCAGAACAGGGGCCAATCTGCTGCAGATTGGCGACCAAACCACTGGCAGCAAACCAGGCGCAATTCCAGTGCTGGGCAGTGGTCTGGACAGTAGCATGTACGCTGCCAATTGTGCTCCAGTTTTGGGCACACAGCTCCCCATTGTTCCCAGTTTCGTAGCAGCTCTCCGCAGCCTTCTGCTCATCTTGCTGTTGGGAATATCTCTGCTGCGACTTGGTTCCCCAACACCGGCGCAAATCAACACGTCACACCTGATCTTGGAACTCTGACCGATTCTACACCCTATCTTGGTAATGATTATTTGCATGTTGGTGACGGTAAGGGCCTTGACATATCCCATATTGGACATACTAGATTACATTCCCCAAAACGCATGTTTACATTATCTAATGTTCTCTATGTGCCTCACATTACCAAACCGTTGTTATCTGTTCAAAAATTCTGTCGTGATAATCATGTTTATTTTGAATTTCACGCTTTTATGTTTTATGTGAAGGATCTCGTCACCAAGGAAGTTCTCCTTTCCGATAAGAGTCATGATGGCCTTTATGTCCTCTCCGAGTCTTCTGACACGTCAGTTCCTCAAGCTTTTTGGTCTCCTTGCATCTCTGCGACTGCCGACTTGTGGCATCGTCGTTTGGGTCATCCAACCCCTCGCATTTTCAATTTGTTAGTTTCCGGCAATAAAATCGTATGTACTTCTAGACGTTCTCTTACTCAGTGTCAAGCTTGTCCTTTAGGAAAGTCATCTCGTTTGTCATTACGACCTACGGGTCACAAAACTTCTGCCCCACTTGAATTAATTTTTAGTGATGTTTGGGGTCCTGCCCCTATGTTTTCTTCTGATGGCTTCCGCTATTTTGTTATTTTTGTCGATGCGCATACCAAATATATATGGTATTATCCGCTTGTTGCGAAATCTGATGTTTTTTCCACTTTTCAACGTTTTCAAACACTTGTTGAGCGTCAGTTTTCTCTTAAAATTAAATCTGTTCAAACTGATTGGGGCGGTGAATATCGTAAATTAAATAAAAATTTTCAGACCATTGGTATTCATCATCGGTTAATTTGTCCTCATACTCATGAACAAAATGGCACTGTTGAACATCGTCATCGACATATTGTCGAAACTGGCCTAACCCTTTTAGGCCAGTGTAGTGCCCCATTGCGATTTTGGAACTATGCTTTTGAATCATCGGTCTACCTTATTAATCGCATGCCTACTCTTGTTAACATCCTCACCGGTACCTTCCACCCCACCTACCTACCTTCCATCCTTGCACCCTCCTCCATCCTTTCAGCTTACTACTTACCAAACCAGCCCCAACCACAACCCAATTCTGCCCTCTGCCGCACCCCACCAGACTACCACTTTGCCCATTGATTCTGCCACCCCTTCATCACCATCCCACACTACCATACTGTCACCATATGCTTGTCTTTCCAATGATCATTGTGCAGGTACAGGTTCTCCATCACCGGATGTGCATGTTCTCAAGTCTGCTGCAACAGAGCAGCCCGGTTCTGCATCAGCTCATCCCAGTTCTGCAGCAGCCTCACCAGTGTCTGCAGTGCTGACCAGTCCCTCCACTGCTTCTCCAGCTGGTTTGCAGCTCTATGTAGACCTCTCCTCATATCCTCTTTAGCCTCTTCCAGGTACAGGTCACACTTCTCCATGCCCAGCTGCTCGTCAACATCCTATGGTTCTTCGTCCAAGACAGCCCAAGACAGCGTTGTCCACAGCCACTGCTGCAGCCTCTACTGTCTCCTTCAGCCGGGTAGTTTCTCCTCCCTCTCATGAGCCACTTGTTTTTAATGATGCTAACAAATATGAGGCGTGGCATAGTGCTATGCGTGAGGAAATCCAGGCCTTACGCGCAAATAGAACTTGGACCTTAGTGCCGTTTCATCCCTCCATGAATGTTGTTGGTAGTCGGTGGGTATACAAGATTAAACACAGATCCGATGGCAGCATCGAGAGGTATAAGGCGCGTCTGGTTGCTAGAGGTTTCACTCAACAAGAAGGTATTGATTACTCTGAAACCTTTAGTCCAGTCATCAAACAGGCGACCGTCAGATTAGTCTTCTCCATTGCAGTTTCATGTGGTTGGAAAATTCATCAGCTTGACATCCACAATGCCTTCCTCAATGGTGTTCTTGATGAGGAGGTCTACATGAAACAACCTTCAGGTTTTGTTGATTCTGCTCTCCCCTCTCAGATGTGCCGATTGCATAAATCTCTATATGGTTTAAAAAAGGCTCCGCGGGCTTGGTACACTTGTCTGAATGATTTCCTGTTATCTATTGGTTTTCGTGCCTCTAAGGTGGATACCTCATTATTTATCTTCTCTGTTGGTGCTGATATTTGTTATCTTCTGGTCTATGTTGATGATATTCTGCTTACGGGTAGTAACTCTCTTCTGCTCCAACGCCTCATTCAGCTACTGAGCTCAGAATTTAAGCTTCGCGACTTGGGTTCTGTTCATTACTTTTTGGGTATTGAGGTTCAGTCTACTAGTATGGGTCTTATGCTCCGCCAGCATAAATATATACTTGACATCCTCACTCGGGCTGGTATGTTATCTTGCAAACCTGTTGATACCCCTATCTCTACATCCAAAGCTACCATTCTGCCCGATCCATTGTTTTCTGATGCTACCCGCTTTCGTCAAATTATGGGTGCTCTTCAATATCTCACTTTCACGTGTCCAGATATTTGCTTTGCTGTTAACAGAGTCTGTCAGTTTATGCATGCTCCTACAGATTCTCATTGGGCTGCCATGAAACGCATCTTGCGTTATCTTCGGGGTACGGCATCACATGGCTTACATATCACTCGCAGTTCTTCTTTTGCCTTACATGGTTTTACAGATGCAGATTGGGCAGGCAGTGTTGAGGAAAGAAAATCTACGGGTGGTTACCTTGTGTTTTTTGGTCAGACGTCGATTTCGTGGAAATCCGATCCGGTAAGCAACGCACAGTTGCTCGCTCTTCTACTGAGGCTGAGTACAAAGCCTTAGCTGATGGCACTGCTGAGGTTATCTGGCTTCAGTATTTATTAACAGATCTCCAAATTCCATCCACTTCTACTCCTATTATCTGGTGTGACAACCTTGGTGCCACTTATTTGTCTGCGAATCCTGTTTTTCATGCTCGCACTAAACATGTTGAGGTCGATTATCATTTTGTCCGAGATAGAGTTGCAAAGAAGGAGATTCAGATCCGTTTTATTTCCTCCCAGGATCAACTTGCCGATGTCTTCACTAAGCCACTTCCTACTTCTTCGTTTACTGTTTTTCGTTTCAAGCTTGGGGTTGATCCTCCACCCTCAGCTTGAGGGGGTATATTATAGAATGTACTTATATAGGAAATATTGTAGACATACTCTTGTGTGGTAACCTCCACCATTACTATTGTATATTGCCCTACCTATATATATAGAAAGGGTTGGCTAACCATTAGGTTAAGCCTCCCAATTATTCTCAACTGTACGTAATGGTGACACTCACCACCATCACAAGGATAAGAAGAGTAAAAAACGTTCTAGAACCAACCTTTTTCTCTCTTCACGGGCGACAACACGTGGATTCACACACCACCATTCGCGTGGAGAGTGAGACCAATGCATTGCCATTGTTCCTCGACTCCCGAAAGCTTCCTAGCACTGTTCTTGGGTTTCCAACAGATTCTCTAGATTAATTTGTGAATTTTGGAAGGCTTGTTTTGTAGATTCTTGATGCAACCATATTATTCAATAGTTTCACCTACATTTAACTAGTGTTTGCCTATGTTTTATATATAAAATGCCTTGATATTCTTTGTTTTATGTTTTAAAGGCACTTTTGGATGAAAGATGCAAAAATGAGTAAATTGGAGATAATTGGCAGATTTGACCTTCTGTCGATGTTTTGTGCAGAGTGTGAGCTCTAGAGGTTGAAATGAAGTGATTCCAGTGGCATTAAAAAGCTAACATCCATACCTTTCTGGAAATCGTAGTCTTCAAAGTCAAATGTCGCAATCTGCCAGTGTTGACCTTCGGCCATTCCAACTTGAATATCTAGATCTACAGAAGCCCAATTGATGCAAAATCACTTTTTTGGATTCATGACTCAAAGGTCTATAAACGCTCCAAATTTCAGCCAAAAAAGATGTCATATGAGGGAGATATAAGTTTTGAAAGATGACATCTGAATTCTGCCAGCAAACAGGTTTCGTGAAGAAACGAGTCCAAATTACGTTCCGAAGCATCTAAACCAATATCCAAGTTTTTATTTAAGCAATTTAGCTCCTCTAAGTCAAAGCTTGAAGATTTCATGCAAGGTTATTTCTCCTTTTTTAGTAAAATAGTTATTGAAGTACTTAAATGTAAACAGTCTACTTAATGGAGGACTATTTTGTAAAATAGAGACCTAGGGTTTCCTAAGATATAAAAAGAATGAGAGAAGAGAAGGGGGGCAGCTAGCCAAGAAGAGAAAAACGCCCCCTTCCTCTAAGAAACCCTAAATTATGCATTCTTCCTTCTTTTTGATTAGTTGTTCAACAAACATGCAAGGCTAAATACTTTTTCTTGGTTGCAAGGACACGGAAACCTTCGAATTTCAAGAACTGTGAGATTTATTTTACCTTTTCTTTTCAGTTTATATGATGAATATGTTTGTTCTCCTATGCTTATTTTTCCTATGATTGTTTATTTTAATTGCTAAAGCAGACTCTAAGTTATTATTGTAGACAATCTATTGCTAAGTTTGATATAAAAACCGGAGTTGTGGTATATGAACTTGTGAAGCAACTGAGTTTAATAATTGTGGCAGATCTACATTATTAATCTTAGGGAGAACATTCAAACAAATCAAACATAAACTGCGGACAGTTATGTTTTCTTGATTAATCAACTTATCTAGTTCTTAAGGCTGCCATTAAATTAAATTACTAGTGCGGACACTGTGATTGTTTGATGTTTAGGGTTAGTTATACGGCGGATCCGTTAACTAACTAATGTTAAGAAGAGATAAATATTTAGAATATAAATTGATGTTTCGTTTCCATGATCAGTTCTGATTTCTGTAGGTGGATGTGTGCTTGTGACCAAGGTTTGTTCTCTTGATAATTTTCTGATTTTATTAAATTTCGTTTGATAGTTTTCTGTTTTCTTCTGCTTTAGCCTAGATAACGTCCAAACCCCCCCAAATTGCATATCATCTAGCATAAAAATCTGACTTGAATCTTCCTCGTGGGATCGACCCCTTGCTTGCTCTATACTATCTTGTGTGTTGTGCTTGAAGCTAGGGTAATTAATTTGTGCGACCGCGACATCGCAACAATTCTAAATGTTTAATGTGTGTGTGTTTGAATTATTTTTAATTTTGGTGATTTGTAAAAATATAATTGTAGGATGTGTGAGTAAAAACTATAATAAAAATGAAGGATATGTGTGTGTTGCATTTTCTTTCTATTACCTTTCTATTTTGTGTTAAATAGACAAAACAAAAGAGAAAAAAGATGAAAAGATATATATATATATATATATATATATATATATATATATATATATATATTATTTTTCTTAACCAAATGTTTTAATTGAATATGGTTAAAAATCCTTAAAATTATTTGAGCAATTTTTAAAGAAATGTAAAATATTTTTGCATTTTAAAAAAGAATATATTGCACGGATTTAACAACAAGTTTGTAAAATGCCAAAAGATTTTGGCCTGAATTTTAAAAAATATTAAAAATTTATTTTTCACAAGAAGAATATATTATTCACTTGTAATATAAGGATAAAAAACCTAAAAGGAGTTAATATAAAAAATATTATAAGGGATAATAATTTTATACCACTTACTTTAATATAAGAATCTCTAAAAGACTAGATAGGGTCCCTAGTAACCACGAGGAGGGTACGCCAACAACTTATAGAGATCAATGCAAATCCTGAGGAGATGAGAGACAAAATAGGAAAAGAAGAATAAAATATTATCGAGGAATGCAGTGTTTAGCCATCAAAGGAAGTTGCACGCACCCCTAGAGCGCTGCAACTTGCTTCACTTATTGCATGAGAATTGCATGTACCAACCAATCTTTACATGAACAATAACTTTACTCCTCTGTATTTGATTCACTACAAGATTTCATAGTTTTACCGATGCAAATATTTTGTCGATGTGTGATTAGAAGTTCGTTGGTGATTTATTTACCGACGTCTTCACCGACGGATTAAGTTTGTTGGCTTTCCCTTCGTCGATGATTCCCCATTCCATTGCTATATCAGTCGGAACAACAAAAAAACCATTTCCTGATGGTTTTGACAGACAGAATTTGTGCGCCAAAAAAAAAGTTTCCCGCTTGAAATATACCGACGGATTTTTATTCTGTCGATGATATTGTGATTGACCGACGACTATGTACCATCGGTAAATTTGTCGGTGAGTGTTTGAAATACCAACCGAATATATCCATTTGTAAATTCGTCGGTAAGTGTGGCAGCTACTGTCAAATGACGATGGATTAAGTCCGTCGGTAAAGCTGTCGGTAAGTGTTTGAAATCCTGATCGAATATATCTGTCTGTAAATGCATCGGTGAATGCTACTGTCATATGCCGACGGATTCATTCAGTCGGTAAAACCCTATGTAATAGTTTTTTAAAAAATATTTAGAATATATAATATAAAATTATATAAATTAATGGTAATAAAAACCAATTATGCAAATAAAATTTATATTAAACATCAAAAACAAAAAATCAAAGTTAAATAATATTCATTACAAACTGAATGTGTTTTTTAAAAAATATTAAATGAAGTTTTAAAGGTAAATAATGTTTATTACAAATTAATATAAAGGTGGAGCTAGAGGAGGCTGGTGGTTATACGACCAAAAAGGATTAGGCGCACATGTTCCACTCTTTGTTGCCATGTTCATGACCAGTTCGCGAAGCTGTTCATAAACCGCTTTTTGTTGTTCAAACTCCGCTCTTTGTTGTGCTTGAGATGCTTTGATTTGTTCAGACTCCACTCTTTGTTGTGCATGAGACGCTTTGAGTTGTGCGTACTCCGCTGATAGATGGTTGTATTTTTTGGTGAGCTGAGCCGTGTGTTGCTACAAGGCCACGAACTCCTTAGATTGGGAGCTCCCAACGGTTGAAACACTACGGGTCGACCGCAAGTTTTCGGCCGTAGTGTTGGAGACCCGTAAACCTGATTTTTATCGGGTCCACCTGATGATCCAACCTCCATCCACAAATCCGTATCGAATTCCGGATGGGTCAACATATCATCCCCATATCTCTCCCTCAACCGATTATTATAAGTCTCCTGAAAATAAAAAAAGTAATCATCATATTCAATTCAATAAACATAATAACTTACAAAATAAAATGGTTGAGCACGGTTATCAACGAACTGTTGCGCCCCCTTTTGGCAGTCTTGACTCCGCACGTGCGTCTACACAAACAGCTCCATTGGGCTCGGCTCACGTCCAAGAGACGTAGCCTATAATGAAAAAAGATTTATTAACAACAACTTAATTTAACGATATATTTCATTTAAATTAATCTTACCATATGTTTCGCATGTGCAGCAAACAGAACGGAGCCGCTAGTGTGCATTGTCACCGAGCCATGAATTGGCCGATTCAAGTTGCTAGCATCGAACTCTGAGCGTCGTGTGAACCGCTTAGACATCACGTGCTCAAGATAGTGCGGCCATATATCTTCCGGGAAGTATATCGGTTTGAAATCCCTCGAAACCGCAACATCGTTCCAGCCTTGGAAACCCCTATCTCTCGCGGTTTTTTTTGCCCTTTTTTGTGCTTCATACCAAAAATCACGCAACCTACTTCACGCAACCAAAAATTACATTTCAAAACATAAATTTTTGTCTAAAAAAATCTTGTGTTGTTTTTGATGTTACCTAGTTGCCGCATGATTTTCCCACACCCTCCTCGCAACAGTGTTATGCTTACTGTCCCAGCAAAATTTGTTCTCTGTATAAGTAATTAATTTCAAATAAAAATAATAATTTATTTACAATTATATTAATAATTTATTAGAAATAAGCTAGAAATTATAAATTAACACCAACCTCAAATCTGTCAAACCGTGCATTGATTTGAGGCATCCATTCAGGATGCTTGGATATCTGACTCCATTGAAACAATGGAATCTCCATCGACGATTTAAACGCCGATGATATTACTCGGGCGACTTCAATGTTTGTGAACCTGAAAATAAATGAGATAGATTCAATAGTGATTACTTCATAAATTATGTTGTAATTTTTTTTAAAAAAAAACTAAAACCTTAACAAACTTACATTGAAAGGTCGTCCTTCCACTGTGCCTCGTACTTGCGGGTAAATTGATTCCGCTGCGAAGGCACGCCGCCTCAAGCTGCGAAGGAGCGCTGGAAGAGGCAACATCGGTTGACGGCGCAGGTGGTGTAGGTGCCTCTTCTTGAGAGGCACCTAAGGAAATATCATCCTCGCTGCTAGACAAACTAGCTGCGACCATACGTGAGCGACCAACTCTGGTTTTCATTCTACGCATCTACACAATTTTATACAAATAATTATATAATTAAATTCAAATGTTAAAAAAAAATCGACAGCACGTCCCCTATACTGGATACTACCCAAATTCACAAACCTGCACATATTAACAATAGCCACAACCAATTGCTCAATGTATACTAATTATTCCAACATATTCAATTACTAATCATAAGGTAAATTCAACATTAAGAATTACAATTCAACAAATTATTCAATAATTTCGACCAGACCATAGTGCGGATCATATCAATAGCATTTGAATAAAAACACTCTATTCTGCTCGTTATGATATTGCAGTTCGACAACCTCTTCTAATCTATCATAGTAGTCAACTTGTAACTCACTACTAGTGGATCCCTTAACACAAACACCGCTGTTGTATGTCTTCCTTCCTTGCCCGTATTTTTCAGTATGGAAAACATATCCATTGACAAAATACTCGTTGTAGCACTAACATTTTCTTTCAGGCCCCAGGCTTAGTGAAGACAATGACTTAGGCGTACTCCTTCCCATTTGATAAACCTTGTATGTAATGTACATCAATAAACAGTAAATGAACGAGAATCTCGTAATGACATGCATATGTACAGTAATTTTGCAAGTTAGAATGAGTTTGTGATAGTGCTTACATGTGTTCTGAACCACATGGCAAATTGTTCATCTTGTAATTGAAAGATCTTGGGATTCGGTTAGCTGTGAGTTATTGGAGAGCAAATATTGTCGATGTTGCCTGCAAGTGATAATAAGTGTATGATATTACAATATATAATTAACAGTATATTACTCACAAAGTTTAATTAGTATTACACATATATAAACTTACTGAATAAAAGGTCTTACACATATATAAACTTATTGAATAATTAACAGTATATTGCTCATCACAGTTAAATATAACATAGTTGTGTGCTTGTTTGAACTCTATTTCTGACAAATATTTTCCTCTTACGGCATTTTTAGGTGTGGGTCTTCCAGTATTGAAGAATATTGACAAGTTCCCGCTGGAAGGCACTTCACCACCATCATCATGCCGTGGAATGCGATTGATTCTCGTTCTCAGATGAGGTTTGAAATAGTACGAGATAAATGTTGAGATCTCCTCAATAATATAGGCCTCACATATCGAAGCCTCAACATGCGCCTTGTTCTTAACCTTTTTTTTTATATTAAACAAGTACCTGCATTGAATTAATCAAGTATCTTCAATTAAGAAAAATATAGAAAATACTTTTATATATTAATTACATTGCAACTGTAATATCTAACCATTCGAATGGGTACATCCATCTATATTGGACCGGTACTCCAGCTTTTGCTTTGAATGGTAGATGTATAGGGAGATGCTCCATTGAGTCAAAAAATAATGGAGAGAATATCATCTCAAGTTTGCATAGTGCCTCAATGATATTCGTTTGAAGCCTCTCAATGTGATCAACATTCAACTTGCTGAAGCATATATCTCTAAAGAAATGACCGATCTCCGTAAGTGCATCCCATATTCCCTTTGGCAACAAATCACGAAAAGCTAATGGGATGAGTGTTTGCATAAACACGTGGCAGTCATGACTCTTCATTCCATACAATCTGCAGTCCTCTATATTAACCAGCCTTGATATGTTTGTTGCATGTCCATCCGGAAAACGCAGACTTTTAAGCCATTTGTAGACTAGCAGTTGTGCGTTTTTCTCTAACACGAAGCTTGCTCTTGGTTTTGCGACCCGTGACAACTCCATATTTTTACGGTTACAGTATAAAGCTATATCCAATCTAGCCTTGGTGTTGTCATTTGTCTTCCACTTTACATCCATGACGGTGTTGAAAATGTTCTCAAACACGTTCTTTTCGATGTGCATGATGTCAAGGTTATGGCTGAGCAAATTATTCCAATAAGGAAGCTCCCAAAAGATACTTCGCTTTACCCAATTATGGGTCAAACCAAAACCAAGAAACTTTTGCTTACCTGATTGAAGGCCAAACACAATGTCACCGTACTCTGATACAACATCATGCAATTCTTCACCAGAAAGACGCAGGGATGCAACATCTTTTTCAACTCTACCAACAAAGAAATTTTTTCTGTTCTTTCTATACCTGTGAATAAGTGGCAAGAAGCGATGGTGACAGTCAAAAAAAGAAGCTTTACCTCCATTTGCTAGCGTGAATGCCTTATTGTTTTCCATGTAGTATGGACATGTGAGTTTCCCATGCATTCTCCAATCAGAAAGCATTCCATAAGCTGGAAAATTATTGATAGTCCATATCAAAGCCGCCCTTATAAGGAAATTTTGTTTCCTCGATATATTGTAAGTCAGAGATCCGGACGACCACAACTACGTCAACTCGTCAATAACGGTCGAAGACAAACATCTATATTCCACCCCGGGCTGCTTAGACTGGGTATGATAGTAGATAAAAACATGAACTCCGGCCTCATACACATTCCCGGTGGCAAGTTATAAACTGTAAGTATGACTGGCCAACAAGAATAAGGAGCAGCAAATGACCCAAATGGGTTGAATCTGTCTGTACATAACCCAAGACGCACATTCCTTGATTCAGCTAAAAAGTGAGGATGCACACTGTTAAAGAGTTTCCACGCTTCGCCGTCAAAAGGATGCACCATCACTCCATCAACCGCATCATGTGCTTGGTGCCATGTCATCAAGCACCTTGTTCTTAACCTTTTTCTTGAGATTAAACAAGTACCTGCATTGAATTAATCAAGTATTTTCAATTAAGAAAAACATAGAAAATACTTTTACATATTAATTACATTGCAACTGTAATATCTAACCGTTCGAATGGGTACATCCATCTATATTGGACCGGTCCTCCAGCTTTTGCCTCGAATGGTAGATGTATAGGGAGATGCTCCATTGAGTCAAAAAATGATGGAGGGAATATCATCTCAAGTTTGCATAGTGCCTCGACCATATTCGTTTGAAGCCTCTCAATGTGATCAACATTCAACTTGCTGAAGCATATATCTCTAAAGAAATGACTGATTTCCGTAAGTGCATCCCATATTCCCTTTGGCAACAAATCACGAAAAGCTAATGGGATAAGTGTTTGCATAAACACGTGGCAGTCATGACTCTTCATTCCATACAATCTGCAGTCCTCTATATTAACCAGCCTTGATATGTTCAATGCATGTCCATCCGGAAAACGCAGACTCTTAAGCCATTTGTAGACTAGCAGTTGTGCGTTATTCTCTGACACGAAGCTTGCTCTTGGTTTTGTGACCCGTGACTCATCATAAACCAACTCCATAGTTTTACAGTTACAATATAAAGCTATATCCAATCTAGCCTTGATGTTGTCCTTTGTCTTTCCTTTTAAATCCATGACGGTGTTGAAAATGTTCTCAAACACGTTGTTTTCGATGTGCATGACGTCAAGGTTATGGCTGAGTAAATTGGTCTTCCAATAAGGAAGCTCCCAAAAGACACTTCGCTTTACCCAATTATGGGTCAAACCAAAACCAAAAAACTTTTGCTTACCTGATTGAAGGCCAAACACAATGTCACCGTACTCTGATACAACATCATATAATTCTTCACCAGAAAGACGCAGGGATGCAACATCTTTTTCAACTCTACCAACAAAGAAATCTTTTTTGTTCTTTCTATACCTGTGATTAAGTAGCAAGAAGCGACGGTGATAGTAAAAAAAAGAAGCTTTACCTCTGTTTGCTAGAGTGAATGCATTGTTGTTTTCCATGCAATATGGACATGCGAGTTTCCCATGCGTTCTCCAACCAGAAAGCATTCCATAAGCTGGAAAATCATTGATAGTGCACATCAAAGCCGCCCTCATAAGGAAATTTTGTTTCCTCAATATATCATAAGTCAGAGCTCCGGAGGACCACAACTGCGTCAACTCATCAATCAACGGTCGAAGACAAACATCTATATTCTGCCCCAGGCTGCTTGGACTGGGTATGACAGTAGATAAAAACATGAACTCCGGCCTCATACACATTCCCGGTGGCAAGTTATAAACTGTAAGTATGACTGGCCAACAAGAATAAGGAGCAGCAAATGACCCAAATGGGTTGAATCTGTCTGTACATAACCCAAGACGCACATTCCTTGATTCAGCTAAAAAGTGAGGATGCACACTGTTAAAGAGTTTCCACGCTTCGCCGTCAGAAGGATGCACCATCACTCCATCAACCGCATCATGTGCTTGGTGCCATGTCATGTGCTCAGCAGTCCTTGGTGACATGAATAACCTCTTCAGTCTAGGTGTGATCGGGAAGTATCTAAGTTTTTTATATGCCACTAGAGTCTTTCCCCTCCCAGTTCTAGGTTTGTAACGGGAATGCCCGCATGTCATGCACTCGGTCATCTCAGCATTTTCAAGGTAGTATAACATGCAGAAGTTAGAGCACATGTCAATTTTCTGATATCCTAAACCGAGGGGTTTTATCATGGACTTCGCAGCATAGAAGTTCTCTTTCAGCCTCTTCCCTTCAGGTAAAATGCTTCTCGCCCATTCAATAATCTTGTCATACCTGGCCTCACTCAACCGTGATCTGACTTGATGGTGAACACCTGTGTTACGACTGATAATTTATTGTGGTTCGTGCAGCAATCCCATAATGGTTCATCAGAATCTTTCAACAAATCAAAAAACCTAGCTGCATCTGCATTAGGTTCTTCTTCTACGATTGGACATTGACTGACATTACCTTGATTCATTCTCATTGCATCCATAACCATATTTTTGTAAGGATTAGTGTTGTCATTTGCCGCTTCATGCACGTTGATAGCACTAGAAGTAGACCCAACCACCGTTTCTCCCGTTCTCCTCTTACTAACAAATACTTCTCTATGTGCATACCAACACTAGTAATTCTCCATAAACCCTTTGTGTAGAAGATGCATCATTACAACATCTGGATGCAGATATTTTTTATTTTGACACTTCCTGCATGGACACCTAATACCGCCTCCAGTAAAATTTCTGGGAATAGATGTTGCGAAATTAATAAAACCCTGAACCCTGTTACAATAATCAATCCTCCGCAATCCTTGGGGTGAATCTCGATACATCCATGAACGATCATCCATGACTTATATCGAACCTCTATAAAATTATGATGACATCATGTATTAATTAACTAAGTTAGGTAAATAAACTTGCAAAAATATTGCTTTACCACTCCAACAAACCAATCACAACTTCTCATAAATATTAAATATTCATTATCATTTATCAACGTCCATACAAATTAATATATATAAATTTATGGAAATTACCACTCCGCAATACCATTGATAAAACTTTAAACGGACCCATTAAGCAAGCTATTAATTATTTCAAAACAACACATGTAATTCGGTAGTTCCAAAAAGTTTTAACAATTGATAAACAAATACAATCTTACAAATCTGAAACAAACCATAACAGGTATAGAATTATACATTCATATACTACAAGTTTGTTTGAGAAATAACAATAAAACATGTACATCTACTAACAAAATACATATACTAAAAAAATAATAAAATTGACATTTAATTAAATGTTAAAATTTAAAAAGATAGAATTACTTACAAAAATTGATAAAATCCGTCGGTAAATCAAAACACGGATGTTGTGACCACAAAACTTCAAGAATTATAACTTGTTGTGCTGAGATGAGGGAGATTTTTGTTTGGGGGGGGAGGGGGGCTGGTTGTTTGCAGATGGGGAGAGTTGGGATTAGGAAGAAGAAGGAGAAATAGGGGAGGAGAGGGTCGGCAGAGAGGACATATATGAATCGGTCATTTAGAATCCCTCGGTGATTCCGTTGGCATTTTAAAAGAAGAACTGGTCACGTCACTGTACGGGCTGTCGTTTTGAATCCGTTGGTGATTTCATCGGAAAAAATATCCCCGCCAAAACCTCCACGTCAGCAACCCGTGTTTTTTTTAATTTGGAAACTTTTCTGTCCATAATTCAGTTGGTAACTATCGATGGAAAGTGTTAGCCGGTAGTTACCGACTGCATTACGAACGGAAAAGTTTCCGTTGATAATTTCGACCTCAAATTACCGACAGAAATATTCCGTCGGTAAATCCGTTACTATTTAGTGAATTTCTGGTAGTGATTTAGCATAAAATCTGGTTCTTCAACCCCTAATTACTTCAAATTAGTAGAATTTAGTTTTATTCTGACAAACCAAGCACCAAAACTTTTCTTGGATATTATGAGGTCTCTGTGTCTAGGCAATCAAAATAAACGATTAAGCCAATTCCTAAAAATACCAAATCTAAAGGATAAAACTAAAAACAATCTTATCACTCCTTAAAGCCTTGACGATAACATGCTTTGTTTTTTACTATTGGATGCAAATTTTCATATTCAATTTTTTGATGTAATAAGATTGAAAATTATGGAAGGATTTTTAATTTGAGAAAAGAAATATGTGATTTGTTTTTTTACCCTTGTATAAAAATATCTTACAGTGTCAAATGAAAAGGTAAATAAGAATATATTACTATGTCAAGGTTATTGGTGTCATAGTAGATTGGTAGCCCTACAACCAAGTCCTTAATAGGGCTTGATTTTTTCAAAATCTTAATAGGCCTTGACGATAACAATCAATTATTCAAAGTTAAGAAATATTCGTTTCAGGTCATATTTGACAAAGTTAATTAATCTTTTTCTAAAAAATCATTAAACAAAAATTTAATTATTCTGATTAAAAAAATAAGAGTACAAGGAAATTTGTCCAAAAAAAAAGGGCATGGACCATAAGTAATAAATAAATAAAAATAAAGGAAAAATCTTGTAGGGTTGCTATATGATTTATACACTTTTTGCTTCTTTTTTTTATACATAAGATTGAAGATTTATTGAAATTAAATTGTAAAAGAAACCAAGCGATCTTGTATTTAAAATTAAAATAATAAAATTTTATTCATCTGTTTAATCAAAATTACAAGATGGACTTCTCCATCTAAAAACGAGCCTATGAATGACGAAACCAAAAGAATTTCAGATGGAAGTCCCTATCTTCAACATCCGGGTGCGCTCAATATCCCAGAAATTATGGGCTTAACGTTAGAACATTGGGATTTTGCAGGGCCGTCTGGTCCGCTATATGCAAGTTTAATGTCAGCAAGCTCCACCTTCTCACATGGGAAGCCACTGCTGCAAGCAATCTGCACAACAACCGGAGTTGCGGAAGTTCCCCTTATATTCTTAAAACTAACACCACTGATCTTCACTTTTGATGGAGCCTGCAAAAGAAAAAAAGAAAGAACATTAAGACCCCAATAGACTTTTAGTAATCTCCCTAGCACTAAGGAACATAAAAAAATTAATATGCTTGTGTAGGCGTTCTTCAGAATTGCATTATGGATCTAGCATGATGCAACCAATTATGGAATGCAGTGCACAACATGTTTGCTTCACAGTCAATACTATGAATTGCGTTGAAACATTTTTTTTCATAAGATGTAAAAAA
Source organism: Populus simonii (assembly GCA_007827005.2). Lineage (NCBI taxonomy): Eukaryota > Viridiplantae > Streptophyta > Magnoliopsida > Malpighiales > Salicaceae > Populus > Populus simonii. The sequence continues at coordinate 14,018,921 of CM017482.2, forward strand.
GAATTTGATAAATTGTGGAGTGTTTGAGCCACGAATTGGGTAAAATATTGTCACAGTAATTTAATACTGTGAAAATATCCTTATGGTAACAGAAAAGGCAATACCTTTAGACTGCATTGGTTCCATGGGCAATACACTTGATCTATGATGACAGGGTTCTGGACATTGTTCATGACAATATCCTCAAAATGCATGTTAGATGCGACACCACCGTATAAAGCTGGCCAAGATTTTATTCTAACGCCATTTGTGGTATCTGAGATGGTGCAATTCTCGACAAATATTCCAGAAACAGGTTTCTCATTGGGGTATTTCCCTAAACTTCCAACACTGATGCCATGGCCAGGTCCACATGTTACTCCTGTGATATGTAGTTCTTCGGTGCCATCTCCCACGGAGATACAATCATCGCCTGTGCCAATTTTTGAATCGATAATGTAGATCCCAGTAGATTGGCCGACATGGATTCCATCGGTGTTTACACTGTCACCAGGTGCACTCACGGTAAAATGCTGGAAGGTGAGGTTTTTGCACCCCAAGACGTTAACATGAAAGTTCTTGCTATCTCGACTAGTTATGTCTCGGACTAATGCATTGGTGATGAAATCGAACCTTAAATTCTGATCCATGTTAGAAGCAAACAAAAAGCAAATGATTAAAGAAACTTTGGTAGTGCCATAACATATAATTAAAAAATAAGGAAATTAGGCTTCATAATGGTGATTAGATTACCATTGGGAGGCTGTCACAATCTTTATCTTTCTGACATGTACTTTTGCTCCACGCAGCCTTTCCCTGCCCATCAAAAGTGCCGCTTCCCGACAATGTAAATTTATCAACGTGTCCGAAATTAACCCAATGACCTCCTGAGAACTGATTTGGGTCAACCGGTGCCTTCAACATGCCATCAACTTGGAGCTCAATCGCAGCCTTGCAAGGACCTGCTAGAGTCAATTTCCGTAACGAGTATGTCCCACTTGGAATAAGAACTTTGCTGGGGTTTGTTGAAGCACAAGCATCTTTCCAAGCATTGGTTAAAGCCTAAAAATGGAAAGAGAAGGGAAATATTTAGAGAGGATCAGTAGGTCTCAAATTCGGGTGTTATAAGGAAACATACATAAGTTCTGACTCGAATACTATACATTCAGCTATTTAAAAATCGAACGCATGCATGCGAGAAAATATACGAGATACCTCTGTGATATCTTTATCGGAACCATATTTAGTCACATCGAAGACACCTTTTGATTGGGCTTTAGCAGTTGATGCTAACAATAAAAATAGTGAGAATGATATTATTGCTGAGGAGACAACTTTCAGGCCCATCTTTTTGTCAGCTATGTTGCTTTCTTTCTTCAATACTCTAGGAAAACGAATGAATTTCTTAATCTTCCATGTCGATCCTTTATACGGCGAGAGGGGAATTCAACACCACTCGTAAATTTATCAAGCAGTTGATGAATTTTGTCCATGTTTGTGCAAGGTTGTAGCTTTGCCATTCAATGTCATTACTATTATTAGCTTCTCTTGCAATATAGCATATCAAAATGTTCTAAGAAAAATCTATATATATCGAGCCTAATTTCATGCAAAGATTTGTTTAATTTAATAAAAACTCTTCAATTTTTGAATATTAGCTTTCCGTTATTGGCATGTATACAATTAGAGTATGCAATACATACCTAATATGAGTCAAACCCTATTGAGATTTCTAGGATTTAGTTTCTCCAAAACCTTCTTGTTATTGTTTTTATTACAATCATTTTCCGGAGAGAAGTGATTAAGAATAATGGATATTCTGGAGATCCTATTGTGTGTGTGTGTGTGTGTGTGTGTGTCAATCACCATGTCCATAGAAGCCTGAATTTGATGCAAAGATTTGTTTAGTTTAATAAAAATTCCTTTATTTTTGAAGATTTTGTTATTGAAGATGCTGTTTCCATTTTATTTTATTTTTGCCTTTGATATAGTATATAATAAAACTTTAAATAACATCAGACTTTCTAAATTATCTCTCTAATCTATGAAAACAACATTAACAAGATTCTAAATTTGCACACAAAAAAACACTTGCTAAAAAAAACAACAAAGTTCAATTATTTTTCAACTCAAAGCGGAAAGATGAAATTGAAAAAAAAAACTAGAATCAACTCTAGTTAGCATGTCAAACATACAACCATAATTATGAGACTGAGGTAACTCGGTAAAAAACAAATCAAAAGAATATCATGAAGTCTGATTCCCAACAAATCCCATGCAAAATGGTAGGAAAAAGCAATTAAAAAGTAAGACAAAAAAAAACATGCAGACCTAGTTAAGCTCAACAAAACCCGCTACCTAGATCAAGCAAATGAAATAATCCAATTATAATATCAACTTAATCTTGAAAAATAAAACTAAAAAATGATTGAATTAAAAAAAAGTCTGGAGGCAATCTCATGGCTTAGACAATGAAAACAGGGTAACCTGGTAGAAAGAAATAGAAGAATAAACAAAGCCTTACTTCTTATTTTATAAAAAAAATCAATTGTCGAATGATGAAATTGAAAAAAAAAAAGAAAATCAATGAAAAAACATCTACCCTAAAAAAAATAATCGATATCAACTCAAGTTAACTTTTCAAACCCTTGACCCGTCAATCAAAATCACCGTATCGGGAAAAACACAAAACTCAATTCAAAACTAACCACTTGGTGAAGAATGAAAATGGAAAAAAAATTAATTTTACATAATAACCTAAAAAATAGCAATCCAAATAATGAGGAACCAAATTTAACATATATAAAAAAAATTGAGAGGATAACTAATAGTTTTGGATTGAATGATAAAATTAAAAAAACAAATCAATTTAGCAAAAAGATCCAAAACAAAAAAAAATAACAATCACAAGAATAGTGATTAAATTTGAAAAAATTAATGAGAAAACAACTTAAAATTTTGGATTGAAGGGTGAAATTAAAAAAAAATACAAAACAACTCAAAAGAAAAAATAGCGAAGAAAAGAATGAAAAACATATTTGAAATGATAATACAATGAGAAGAAAATTGTTGCTACCCAATGTTTTACCCCATTTTTCAAAATTTAAATTGAAAAATCTACTTTCAACGCGTAGTTTTTAACGCACTCATTGAGTCGATGTTGATGTTGCATTTTTTTTCAAAAGTCAAAAACACAAAATAAATAGAAAAAATGCATTTATATTTTAGTGATCTAATTGTAATTGTGGAAATGAGAGAATTGATTTCCAAATTAGAAACCCTCTCACAAAGCAACCCAAATTTTAATGAAATGGTCCACAATCGATTTTCTTAATCCAAGGGCCCATATTTCCTTGCTTTGCCTCTCATTTGATTTAAATCTCTACCACTGGATTTCAAGAATTTATATCTGCTACTCATTTTATATAAATCTCACATCAAGGACAACTACAATTAAACAAGCAACTAGGCATATAAATTTCTTCCAATTAGACATACAAAATTCAGTTATTCCTTAACGTGTTCTTCCAAACACATATAAAAAATTCCAACAAAACTCAATAACAATGCTATAAACATCTATAGTTTTGCATTTTTATGATCATAGTCATACATGTATTATATCACATAAACATTATCGTATTTACATTAATTTTTTAATGTATACTTCCTTTGCATGAGACGTCAAATACATTCACAGTAACATTCAACTTTAGGTTCAATAATTCTCCTTAAATTTCCCAAATTTCAACAACATAAATGCTTAAGTCAATATACGTAACATAATACTTAACGAAACTCCTTTAAAATCATTTTCTTTATAAATATATACATTAATCTATCACAATATCACTTAACTACATACAATTCTACTTCATGCAATGTAACCACTCATTGGTCAACCATTGCGCCTTTAAGGATCCCATGGTTTTCTTCAACATTTCTTCCTAAATTAATACCCAACTCAACTTAATCTAACCCAATTGATCAACTTATAGTCAATTTACATTTCCCTAAAATTTCACTCTAAACCCAAGCATCAATCTCATGATGTCAACCTCAATTGTTATCTTTTCACATCAAGTTGCTAGGTCAGGTGTAGAACTCCTAACCAAAGATAATTGAGTCTTCGAACCCTAACTTTTCAAAATCTTCCATATTTTCCCCTTTTTTCCTCTTTTCTCTTAACATTCTCTCTCTAACTCAATCTTTTCTCTCTTTGGTTTTTTCAATTCCAAGAGTGGATGTCTTTTTATCTCTTAAAACACTCTCTAGCCTTTAGAGGTGCAAGAATAGAAGAAAAACGAAAAGTGGTCTCCTTTCCCAAAACAACACCTTGTCAGTTTTATAAAGCCAATAATCAAAACGGTTTGACTATTTTGAGAAATGGTCCGACAGGTTTAGCAAATAGGTCTAGTTGTTTCTCAAAATGATTGGACCATTAATTTTAGCTACTGGAAAATTTGACATTTTGGCCAAAAACCCTTTCTTTTCCCATCTTCTTAACACTTTTTTCCCAATTTATTATTTTCATTTTTTTTCATACCATTAAAGTATAATTCCAATGATTTTATTTTTATTTTTATTTTTATTTTATTTATCCCGGGGTTTACACAAAGAATTTTGTTCTGGTTAACGAGAATTGTCATATTGAGATTTTAGGTTAACGAAGCTATAAACAAAGATTTCTGTTCTAGTTAAAGGGGATCGACAAATTGAGATCTTAGGTTAGTCTAATAGAAGACAAAGATTTTAGGTTCTGGTTAAAGAGAATCACCAAATTAGGATTTCTATTTAATCAATTTGTGAAACCAAAGTTCTAGTTAAAAGAAATCACTAAGATGCAAGATTTCAAGTCAACTGAGCTGAGAGCAAAAGTTGTCGAGAAGGCATTCCTTGACAAAAACAGTTGAATTATAGTTCTGGTTGAAAAGATTGTTGCGAAGATAGAGTTTTAGGTCAACCGAATTAAAACTTTGAGAAGATTAAGTTTTGAAGAACAATCTGTTTGTCTTTACAAACTTACAATGAAAAGCACTTGATAAGTTTTTACTCTGTAAGAATTATAAAGAGACGGCATCTGTAAGAATTCTGTTACTCCTCTGTATTTGATTCACTACAAGATTTCATAGTTTTACCAATAGAAATATTCTGTCAATGTGTGATTAGAAGTTCGTCGGTGATTTATTTACTGACATCTTGACCGACGGATTGAGTTTGTCGGCTTTCCCTTCGTTAGTGATTCCCCATTCCGTCGCTATATTGGTCGGAAAAACAAAAAAACCATTTCCTGATGGTTTTACAGACAGAATTTGTCCGCCAAAAAAAAAGTTTCCCGTTTGAAATATACCGATGAATTTTTATTCCGTCGGTGATATCGTGATTGACCGAAGACTATGTACCGTCGGTAAATTTGTCGGTGAGTGTTTGAAATACCGACCAAATATATCCGTTTGTAAATTCGTCGGTAAGTGTGGCAGCTACTATCAAATGCTGACGGATTAAGTCCGTCGGTAAAGTTGTCGGTGAGTGTTTGAAATACCAACCGAATATATCCATCTGTAAATGCATCGGTGAATGCTGCTGTCATATGCCGACGGATTCATTCCGTTGGTAAAACCCTTGGTAATAATTTTTTCTAAATTTGTTTTTAAAAAATTATTTAGAATATATAATATAAAATTATATAAATTAATGGTAATAAAAACTAATTATGCAAATAAATTTTATATTAAACATCAAAAACAAAAAATCAAAGTTAAATAATATTCATTGCAAACTGAATGTGTTTAAAAAATAATATTAAATGAAGTTTTAAAGGTAAATAATGTTTATTACAAATTAATATAAAGGTGGAGCTGGAGGAGGAGGAGGAGGCTGGTGGTTATACGGCCAAAAAGGATTAGGCGCACATGTTCCACTTTGTGTTGCCATGTTCATGACCAGTTCGCGAAGCTGTTCATAAGTTGCTTTTTGTTGTTCAAACTCCGCTCTTTGTTGTGCTTGAGACGCTTTGATTTGTTCAGACTCCGCTCTTTGTTGTGCATGAGACGCTTTGAGTTGTGCGTACTCCACTGATAGATGGTCGTATTTTTCGGTAAGCTGAGCCGTGTGTTGCTGCAAGGCCACTAACTCCTTGATTGGGAGCTCCCAACGGTTGAAACACTACGAGTCGACCACAAGTTGTCGGCCGTAGTGTTAGACAGCCCGTAAACCCGATTTTTTTCAGGTCCACCTGACGATCCAACCTCCATCCACAAATCCGTATCGAATTCTGGATGGGTCAAAATATCGTCCTCGTATCTCTCCCTCAACCGATTATTATACGTCTCCTGAAAATAAAAAAGTAATCATCATATTCAATTCAATAAACATAATAACTTACAAAATAAAATGGTTGAACAAACATACCATGAAATGTTGAGCACGGTTATCAACGAACTGTTGCGCCCCCTTTTGGCAGTATTGACTCCGCACGTGCGTCTCCACAAACAACTCCATCGGGCTCGGCTCACGTCTAAGAGACGTAGCCTATAATGAAAAAAGATTTATTAACAACAACTTAATTTAACGATATATTTCATTTAAATTAATCTTACGATCCGTTTTGCATGTGCAGTAAACGGAACAGAGCCGCCAGTGTGCATTGTCACCGAGCCATGAATTGGTCGATTTCGGTTGCCAGCACCGGACTGTGAGCGTCGTGTGAACTGCTCAGATGTCACGTGCTCAAGATAGTGCGGCCATATATCTTCCGGGATGTATATCGGTTTGAAATCCCTCGAAATCGCAACATCGTTCCAGCCTTGGAAACCCCTATCTCTCGCGGGTTTTTTTGTCCTTTTTTGTGTTTCATACCAAAAATCACGCAACCTACTTCACGCAACCAAAAATTACATTTCAAAACATAAATTTTTGTCTAAAAAAAATCTTGTGTTGTTTTCGATGTTACCTAGTTGCCGCATGATTTTCCCACACCCTCCTCGCAACATTGTTATACTTACTGTCCTAGCAAAATTTGTTCTGTGTATAAATAATTAATTTCAAATAAAAATAATAATTTATTTACAATTATATTAGTAATTTATTAGAAATAAGCTGGAAATTATAAATTAACTCCAACCTCAAACCTGTCAAACCATGCATTGATTTGAGGCATCCATTCAGGATGCTTGGATATCTGACTCCATTGAAAGAATGGAATCTCCATCGACGATTTAAACGCCAATAATATTACTCGGGCGGCTTCAATGTTTGTGAACCTGAAAATAAATGAAATAAATTCAATAGTGATTACTTCATAAATTATGTTGTAATTTTAAAAAAGAAAAAACTAAAACCTTAACAAACTTACATTGAAAGGTCGTCCTTCCACTATGCCTCGTACTTGCGGGTAAATTGATTCCGCTACGAAAGCATGCCGCCTCTGCGCTGTGAAGTAGCGCTGGGAGAGGCAACATCGGTTGACGGCGTAGGTGGTGTAGGTGCCTCTTCTTGAGAGGCACCTAAGGAAATATCATCCTCGCTGCTAGACGAATTAGCTGCGACCATACGTGAGCAACCATCTTTGATTTTCATTCTACGCATCTCCATAATTTTATACAATAATTAAATAATTAAATTCAAATGTTTAAAAAAAAATCGACAGCACCTCCCCTATACTGGATACTACCCAAATCCACAAAACTGCGCATATTAACAATAGCCACAACCAATTGCCCAATCTATACTAATTATTCCAATATATTCAATTACTAATCCTAAGGTAAATTCAACATTAAGAATTACAATTCAACACATTATTCAATAATTATGCCAATACAACAATAAAATATATTCAATAAATTTTTAAAAAAATCTAGACTAACAATTAAAATTAATGGAAAAAATTAAATATAAATCATGCAATAATAGAGTAAAATTAACAATTATTCCAAAATATTCAATTACTAATACTAAGGTAAATTCAACGTTAACAATTACAATTCAAAAAATTATTCAATAATTATGCCAATACAACAAAACAATAAATTCAAAAAAAAAATCTAGACTAACAATCAAAATAAATGGAAAAAATTAAACACAAATCATGCAATAATAGAGTAAAATTAATAATTATTCCAACATATTCAATTACTAATTCTAAGGTAAATTCAACAATAACAATAAATATTCAACAAATTAACTAATAATAATTATGCCAAGACAACAATAAAAAATATTCAATAAATTAAAAAAAAAACTACAGACTTTAGGAATGAAATGTGCTTACTTTAATGATGTGTTGAATTCAATACTTTATTTATATTACAAAAAATACAACAAAACAAAAAACATAACAAAAAAAATAGCAAAAAAAAAAAACCCTTAAAGTAAAATGAAATAGAAGAAACACATACCTTTTAAACTGATGAAGATTCACAAGAAAACTTGCTAGAGATTGCAGGTGAAAGCTTTGAATAAAAAGAGAGGAAAAGAATCAAAATTTAAGGTGAAAAACTGAGGAGAAGAAAAAATGAACTGAAGGGGCGGTCGCTGGAACTTATATGGCAATTTTACTGACGGATATAAAATTAATTATTATTTTAATTTATTCCGTCGGTTAAGTGTCAAAAATCCATCAGTAATTTTTGAATTTCGCACCAAAATTTTTAATGACCCCCCATATTTTTCATGGTTCGTCGGTAATTCCGTCAGTAAGATGACGCAATCAGAGATGCATTTAATGCACAATCCTTTGGAATTCGCACAGTCCATCGGTAATTTTGTCGGTAAAATTGACCCGCTGACAACTTACCGACGGACATATATCCATCAGTATTGATGTCGGTGATTGTGGCATTTGAAGTAATTATTTTCAAACTCTCTGTGAAATGCCGACGGACTTATTCTGTCGGTATTGACGTCGGTGATTGTGGCATTTCAAGTAATTATTTTCAAACTACAAAATATATCATCCATTATCTATAATTATTTCAAGTAATTATTTCGTGATTGTGGCATTTCATGTAATAAATATTTCGTGTTACTAAATATATCATTCATAATCTAAATTACATGGAAAAAGGGTTTTACATGGGGCTTCATTTTGATTGTTAGTTAGAATTTTCTTTTTCTTCGTCATCAATTGAATTGTCATCACCTTCATCGCAATCTTCAATATGGATATTATCTTCTTCATCGACATTTGTTTGTCCGCTAGAGCTCAAAACAACATTCAACTCCTCTGCGTCAACATCAACAAGACTATTATTGAAAACACGAAAATTTGAATTTTCTTCCAATTCAATCGAAAGAGCAACTCGATATGGTTCAACCACTCACTAACTTGAAAGACTTCATCTCGCACACTTGTGTCTTCGTTCTCATCCTAAACAACCTCGACACGACCCCAGGGTTTCATTTCTAAAACAGACAACCAATCCACTCTTGATTGATCCTTTCTAAATGAAGGGGTGTATGTGTAATAAACTTGTTGACATTGCTTTGCGAAAACAAAGACATTGTTTATGTTGTGGAGTCTAGCTTTTAAGTTGATTTCGACCAGACCATAGTGCGGATCAACTCTGATTCCTCTGTCAGTCGTGTCATACCAAAGCATTTGAATAAAAACACTCTATTCTGCTGGTTATGATATTGCAGTTCGATGACCTCTTCTAATCTACCATAGTAGTCAACTTCTAACTCACTACTAGTGGATCCCTTAACACAAACACCGTTGTTGTATATCTTTCTTCCTTGCCCGTATTCTTCAATATGGAAAACATATCCATTGACAAAATACTCGTTGTAGCACTAACATTTTCTTTCAGGCCTCAGGCTTAGTGAAGACAATGACTTAGCAACACTTCTTCTCATTTGATAAACCTTGTATAAAATGTACATCAATGAACAGTAAACGAGAATCACGTAATGACATGCATACAATAATTTTGCAAGTGAGAATGAGTTTGTGATAGTGCTTACATGTGTTCTGAACCACGTGGCAAATTGTTCATCTTGTAATTGAAAGATCTGGGATTCGGTTAGCTGTGAGTTATTGGAGAGCAAATATTGTCGATGTTGCCTGCAAGTGATAATAAGTGTATGATATTACAATATATAATTAACAGTATATTACTAACAAAGTTTAATTAGTATTACACATATATAAACTTATTGAATAAAAGGTCTTACACATATATAAACTTACTGAATAATTAACAATATATTGCTCATCACAGTTAAATAGAACATAGTTGTGTGCTTGTTTGAACTCTATTTCCGACAAATATCTTCCTCTTACGACATTTTTAGGTGTGGGTCGTCCAGTATTGGAGAATATTGACAAGTTCCCACTAGAAGGCACTTCACCGCCATCATCATGTCGTGGAACACGATTGATTCTCGTTCTCAGATGAGGTTCGAAATAGTACGAGATAAATGTTAAGATCTCCTCAACAATATAGGCCTCACATATCGAAGCCTCAACATGCACCTTGTTCTTAACCTTTTTCTTGAGATTAAACAAGTACCTGCATTGAATTAATCAAGTATTTTCAATTAAGAAAAACATAGAAAATACTTTTACATATTAATTACATTGCAACTGTAATATCTAACCGTTCGAATGGGTACATCCATCTATATTGGACCGGTCCTCCAGCTTTTGCCTCGAATGGTAGATGTATAGGGAGATGCTCCATTGAGTCAAAAAATGATGGAGGGAATATCATCTCAAGTTTGCATAGTGCCTCGACCATATTCGTTTGAAGCCTCTCAATGTGATCAACATTCAACTTGCTGAAGCATATATCTCTAAAGAAATGACTGATTTCCGTAAGTGCATCCCATATTCCCTTTGGCAACAAATCACGAAAAGCTAATGGGATAACTGTTTGCATAAACACGTGGCAGTCATGACTCTTCATTCCATACAATCTGCAGTCCTCTATATTAACCAGCCTTGATATGTTCAATGCATGTCCATCCGGAAAACGCAGACTCTTAAGCCATTTGTAGACTAGCAGTTGTGCGTTATTCTCTGACACGAAGCTTGCTCTTGGTTTTGTGACCCGTGACTCATCATAAACCAACTCCATAGTTTTACAGTTACAATATAAAGCTATATCCAATCTAGCCTTGATGTTGTCCTTTGTCTTTCCTTTTACATCCATGACGGTGTTGAAAATGTTCTCAAACACGTTGTTTTCGATGTGCATGACGTCAAGGTTATGGCTGAGTAAATTGGTCTTCCAATAAGGAAGCTCCCAAAAGACACTTCGCTTTACCCAATTATGGGTCAAACCAAAACCAAAAAACTTTTGCTTACCTGATTGAAGGCCAAACACAATGTCACCGTACTCTGATACAACATCATATAATTCTTCACCAGAAAGACGCAGGGATGCAACATCTTTTTCAACTCTGCCAACAAAGAAATCTTTTTTGTTCTTTCTGTACCTGTGATTAAGTAGCAAGAAGCGACGGTGATAGTAAAAAAAAGAAGCTTTACCTCTGTTTGCTAGAGTGAATGCATTGTTGTTTTCCATGCAATATGGACATGCGAGTTTCCCATGCGTTCTCCAACCAGAAAGCATTCCATAAGCTGGAAAATCATTGATAGTGCACATCAAAGCCGCCCTCATAAGGAAATTTTGTTTCCTCAATATATCATAAGTCAGAGCTCCGGAGGACCACAACTGCGTCAACTCATCAATCAACGGTCGAAGACAAACATCTATATTCTGCCCCAGGCTGCTTGGACTGGGTATGACAGTAGATAAAAACATGAACTCCGGCCTCATACACATTCCCGGTGGCAAGTTATAAACTGTAAGTATGACTGGCCAACAAGAATAAGGAGCAGCAAATGACCCAAATGGGTTGAATCTGTCTGTACATAACCCAAGACGCACATTCCTTGATTCAGCTAAAAAGTGAGGATGCACACTGTTAAAGAGTTTCCACGCTTCGCCGTCAGAATGATGCACCATCACTCCATCAACCGCATCATGTGCTTGGTGCCATGTCATGTGCTCAGCAGTCCTTGGTGACATGAATAACCTCTTCAGTCTAGGTGTGATCGGGAAGTATCTAAGTTTTTTATATGCCACTAGAGTCTTTCCCCTCCCAGTTCTAGGTTTGTAACGGGAATGCCCGCATGTCATGCACTCGGTCATCTCAGCATTTTCAAGGTAGTATAACATGCAGAAGTTAGAGCACATGTCAATTTTCTGATATCCTAAACCGAGGGGTTTTATCATGGACTTCGCAGCATAGAAGTTCTCTTTCAGCCTCTTCCCTTCAGGTAAAATGCTTCTCGCCCATTCAATAATCTTGTCATACCTGGCCTCACTCAACCCGTGATCTGACTTGATGGTGAACACCTGTGTTACGACTGATAATTTATTGTGGTTCGTGCAGCAATCCCATAATGGTTCATCAGAATCTTTCAACAAATCAAAAAACCTAGCTGCATCTGCATTAGGTTCTTCTTCTACGATTGGACATTGACTGACATTACCTTGATTCATTCTCATTGCATCCATAACCATATTTTTGTAAGGATTAGTGTTGTCATTTGCCGCTTCATGCACGTTGATAGCACTAGAAGTAGACCCAACCACCGTTTCTCCCGTTCTCCTCTTACTAACAAATACTTCTCTATGTGCATACCAACACTAGTAATTCTCCATAAACCCTTTGTGTAGAAGATGCATCATTACAACATCTGGATGCAGATATTTTTTATTTTGACACTTCCTGCATGGACACCTAATACCGCCTCCAGTAAAATTTCTGGGAATAGATGTTGCGAAATTAATAAAACCCTGAACCCTGTTACAATAATCAATCCTCCGCAATCCTTGGGGTGAATCTCGATACATCCATGAACGATCATCCATGACTTATATCGAACCTCTATAAAATTATGATGACATCATGTATTAATTAACTAAGTTAGGTAAATAAACTTGCAAAAATATTGCTTTACCACTCCAACAAACCAATCACAACTTCTCATAAATATTAAATATTCATTATCATTTATCAACGTCCATACAAATTAATATATATAAATTTATGGAAATTACCACTCCGCAATACCATTGATAAAACTTTAAACGGACCCATTAAGCAAGCTATTAATTATTTCAAAACAACACATGTAATTCGGTAGTTCCAAAAAGTTTTAACAATTGATAAACAAATACAATCTTACAAATCTGAAACAAACCATAACAGGTATAGAATTATACATTCATATACTACAAGTGTGTTTGAGAAATAACAATAAAACATGTACATCTACTAACAAAATACATATACTAAAAAAATAATAAAATTGACATTTAATTAAATGTTAAAATTTAAAAAGATAGAATTACTTACAAAAATTGATAAAATCCGTCGGTAAATCAAAACACGGATGCTGTGACCACAAAACTTCAAGAATTATAACTTGTTGTGCTGAGATGAGGGAGATTTTTGTTTGGGGGGGAAGGGGGCTAGTTGTTTGCAGATGGGGAGAGTTGGGATTAGGAAGAAGAAGGAGAAATAGGGGAGGAGAGGGTTGGCAGAGAGGACATATATGAATCGGTCATTTAGAATCCCTCGGTGATTCCGTTGGCATTTTAAAAGAAGAACTGGTCACGTCACTGTACGGGCTGTCGTTTTGAATCCCTTGGTGATTTCATCGGAAAAAATATCCCCGCCAAAACCTCCACGTCAGCAACCCGTGTTTTTTTTAATTTGGAAACTTTTCTGTCCATAATTCAGTTGGTAACTATCGATGGAAAGTGTTAGCCGGTAGTTACCGACTGCATTACGAACGGAAAAGTTTCCGTTGATAATTTCGACCTCAAATTACCGACAGAAATATTCCGTCGGTAAATCCGTTACTATTTAGTGAATTTCTGGTAGTGATTTAGCATAAAATCTGGTTCTTCAACCCCTAATTACTTCAAATTAGTAGAATTTAGTTTTATTCTGACAAACCAAGCACCAAAACTTTTCTTGGATATTATGAGGTCTCTGTGTCTAGGCAATCAAAATAAACGATTAAGCCAATTCCTAAAAATACCAAATCTAAAGGATAAAACTAAAAACAATCTTATCACTCCTTAAAGCCTTGACGATAACATGCTTTGTTTTTTACTATTGGATGCAAATTTTCATATTCAATTTTTTGATGTAATAAGATTGAAAATTATGGAAGGATTTTTAATTTGAGAAAAGAAATATGTGATTTGTTTTTTTACCCTTGTATAAAAATATCTTACAGTGTCAAATGAAAAGGTAAATAAGAATATATTACTATGTCAAGGTTATTGGTGTCATAGTAGATTGGTAGCCCTACAACCAAGTCCTTAATAGGGCTTGATTTTTTCAAAATCTTAATAGGCCTTGACGATAACAATCAATTATTCAAAGTTAAGAAATATTCGTTTCAGGTCATATTTGACAAAGTTAATTAATCTTTTTCTAAAAAATCATTAAACAAAAATTTAATTATTCTGATTAAAAAAATAAGAGTACAAGGAAATTTGTCCAAAAAAAAAGGGCATGGACCATAAGTAATAAATAAATAAAAATAAAGGAAAAATCTTGTAGGGTTGCTATATGATTTATACACTTTTTGCTTCTTTTTTTTATACATAAGATTGAAGATTTATTGAAATTAAATTGTAAAAGAAACCAAGCGATCTTGTATTTAAAATTAAAATAATAAAATTTTATTCATCTGTTTAATCAAAATTACAAGATGGACTTCTCCATCTAAAAACGAGCCTATGAATGACGAAACCAAAAGAATTTCAGATGGAAGTCCCTATCTTCAACATCCGGGTGCGCTCAATATCCCAGAAATTATGGGCTTAACGTTAGAACATTGGGATTTTGCAGGGCCGTCTGGTCCGCTATATGCAAGTTTAATGTCAGCAAGCTCCACCTTCTCACATGGGAAGCCACTGCTGCAAGCAATCTGCACAACAACCGGAGTTGCGGAAGTTCCCCTTATATTCTTAAAACTAACACCACTGATCTTCACTTTTGATGGAGCCTGCAAAAGAAAAAAAGAAAGAACATTAAGACCCCAATAGACTTTTAGTAATCTCCCTAGCACTAAGGAACATAAAAAAATTAATATGCTTGTGTAGGCGTTCTTCAGAATTGCATTATGGATCTAGCATGATGCAACCAATTATGGAATGCAGTGCACAACATGTTTGCTTCACAGTCAATACTATGAATTGCGTTGAAACATTTTTTTTCATAAGATGTAAAAAAGAATTTGATAAATTGTGGAGTGTTTGAGCCACGAATTGGGTAAAATATTGTCACAGTAATTTAATACTGTGAAAATATCCTTATGGTAACAGAAAAGGCAATACCTTTAGACTGCATTGGTTCCATGGGCAATACACTTGATCTATGATGACAGGGTTCTGGACATTGTTCATGACAATATCCTCAAAATGCATGTTAGATGCGACACCACCGTATAAAGCTGGCCAAGATTTTATTCTAACGCCATTTGTGGTATCTGAGATGGTGCAATTCTTGACAAATATTCCAGAAACAGGTTTCTCATTGGGGTATTTCCCTAAACTTCCAACACTGATGCCATGGCCAGGTCCACATGTTACTCCTGTGATATGTAGTTCTTCGGTGCCATCTCCCACGGAGATACAATCATCGCCTGTGCCAATTTTTGAATCGATAATGTAGATCCCAGTAGATTGGCCGACATGGATTCCATCGGTGTTTACACTGTCACCAGGTGCACTCACGGTAAAATGCTGGAAGGTGAGGTTTTTGCACCCCAAGACGTTAACATGAAAGTTCTTGCTATCTCGACTAGTTATGTCTCGGACTAATGCATTGGTGATGAAATCGAACCTTAAATTCTGATCCATGTTAGAAGCAAACAAAAAGCAAATGATTAAAGAAACTTTGGTAGTGCCATAACATATAATTAAAAAATAAGGAAATTAGGCTTCATAATGGTGATTAGATTACCATTGGGAGGCTGTCACAATCTTTATCTTTCTGACATGTACTTTTGCTCCACGCAGCCTTTCCCTGCCCATCAAAAGTGCCGCTTCCCGACAATGTAAATTTATCAACGTGTCCGAAATTAACCCAATGACCTCCTGAGAACTGATTTGGGTCAACCGGTGCCTTCAACATGCCATCAACTTGGAGCTCAATCGCAGCCTTGCAAGGACCTGCTAGAGTCAATTTCCGTAACGAGTATGTCCCACTTGGAATAAGAACTTTGCTGGGGTTTGTTGAAGCACAAGCATCTTTCCAAGCATTGGTTAAAGCCTAAAAATGGAAAGAGAAGGGAAATATTTAGAGAGGATCAGTAGGTCTCAAATTCGGGTGTTATAAGGAAACATACATAAGTTCTGACTCGAATACTATACATTCAGCTATTTAAAAATCGAACGCATGCATGCGAGAAAATATACGAGATACCTCTGTGATATCTTTATCGGAACCATATTTAGTCACATCGAAGACACCTTTTGATTGGGCTTTAGCAGTTGATGCTAACAATAAAAATAGTGAGAATGATATTATTGCTGAGGAGACAACTTTCAGGCCCATCTTTTTGTCAGCTATGTTGCTTTCTTTCTTCAATACTCTAGGAAAACGAATGAATTTCTTAATCTTCCATGTCGATCCTTTATACGGCGAGAGGGGAATTCAACACCACTCGTAAATTTATCAAGCAGTTGATGAATTTTGTCCATGTTTGTGCAAGGTTGTAGCTTTGCCATTCAATGTCATTACTATTATTAGCTTCTCTTGCAATATAGCATATCAAAATGTTCTAAGAAAAATCTATATATATCGAGCCTAATTTCATGCAAAGATTTGTTTAATTTAATAAAAACTCTTCAATTTTTGAATATTAGCTTTCCGTTATTGGCATGTATACAATTAGAGTATGCAATACATACCTAATATGAGTCAAACCCTATTGAGATTTCTAGGATTTAGTTTCTCCAAAACCTTCTTGTTATTGTTTTTATTACAATCATTTTCCGGAGAGAAGTGATTAAGAATAATGGATATTCTGGAGATCCTATTGTGTGTGTGTGTGTGTGTGTGTGTGTGTGTCAATCACCATGTCCATAGAAGCCTGAATTTGATGCAAAGATTTGTTTAGTTTAATAAAAATTCCTTTATTTTTGAAGATTTTGTTATTGAAGATGCTGTTTCCATTTTATTTTATTTTTGCCTTTGATATAGTATATAATAAAACTTTAAATAACATCAGACTTTCTAAATTATCTCTCTAATCTATGAAAACAACATTAACAAGATTCTAAATTTGCACACAAAAAAACACTTGCTAAAAAAAACAACAAAGTTCAATTATTTTTCAACTCAAAGCGGAAAGATGAAATTGAAAAAAAAACTAGAATCAACTCTAGTTAGCATGTCAAACATACAACCATAATTATGAGACTGAGGTAACTCGGTAAAAAACAAATCAAAAGAATATCATGAAGCCTGATTCCCAACAAATCCCATGCAAAATGGTAGGAAAAAGCAATTAAAAAGTAAGACAAAAAAAAACATGCAGACCTAGTTAAGCTCAACAAAACCCGCTACCTAGATCAAGCAAATGAAATAATCCAATTATAATATCAACTTAATCTTGAAAAATAAAACTAAAAAATGATTGAATTAAAAAAAAGTCTGGAGGCAATCTCATGGCTTAGACAATGAAAACAGGGTAACCTGGTAGAAAGAAATAGAAGAATAAACAAAGCCTTACTTCTTATTTTATAAAAAAAATCAATTGTCGAATGATGAAATTGAAAAAAAAAAGAAAATCAATGAAAAAACATCTACCCTAAAAAAAATAATCGATATCAACTCAAGTTAACTTTTCAAACCCTTGACCCGTCAAATCAAAATCACCGTATCGGGAAAAACACAAAACTCAATTCAAAACTAACCACTTGGTGAAGAATGAAAATGGAAAAAAAATTAATTTTACATAATAACCTAAAAAATAGCAATCCAAATAATGAGGAACCAAATTTAACATATATAAAAAAAATTGAGAGGATAACTAATAGTTTTGGATTGAATGATAAAATTAAAAAAACAAATCAATTTAGCAAAAAGATCCAAAACAAAAAAAAATAACAATCACAAGAATAGTGATTAAATTTGAAAAAATTAATGAGAAAACAACTTAAAATTTTGGATTGAAGGGTGAAATTAAAAAAAAAATACAAAACAACTCAAAAGAAAAAATAGCGAAGAAAAGAATGAAAAACATATTTGAAATGATAATACAATGAGAAGAAAATTGTTGCTACCCAATGTTTTACCCCATTTTTCAAAATTTAAATTGAAAAATCTACTTTCAACGCGTAGTTTTTAACGCACTCATTGAGTCGATGTTGATGTTGCATTTTTTTTCAAAAGTCAAAAACACAAAATAAATAGAAAAAATGCATTTATATTTTAGTGATCTAATTGTAATTGTGGAAATGAGAGAATTGATTTCCAAATTAGAAACCCTCTCACGAAGCAACCCAAATTTTAATGAAATGGTCCACAATCGATTTTCTTAATCCAAGGGCCCATATTTCCTTGCTTTGCCTCTCATTTGATTTAAATCTCTACCACTGGATTTCAAGAATTTATATCTACTACTCATTTTATATAAATCTCACATCAAGGACAACTACAATCTCTTCCAACGTAATTCCAATCTTTTTAGGCACCAAAAGGATAGGCGCCACCCATTCACTGTCCATGATGAGGTAAATGACTCCTGCATCATGGAGTACAATTTGCAAAGCTTGTAAATCCAATGCTGAGTCATGCACATTTTGGAGAACACATATATGACTCTCCATCTCTTTTATCTTCGTAAAATCATAGCCACGGCTCAAAGCTACGCTTAATCCATCCTCACTATCAAAATCACAAACTTGCTGCATACACTTATCAACTTGGTCATAACATGTGATAGAATAAACATTGCTGTCAGGATATGTCATTGCATTATGAAAATTAAATTCAATTTTTTCATCTCCTACCTCCATAGACAAAGTATCCTTACCACAATCAATTTTTGTATTAGCAGTTTTCAAGAATGGTCTCCCAAACAATATAGGAGTGCTGTTTGATGAATCACAAGAATCATGTTCCATATCAAGAATATAAAAGTCGCATGGAATGACCAAACTGTCAATCTTGACTAGGACATCTTCTATCACACCAAGTGGGTAAACAAAACTACGATCCACAAGTTGTATTACAATGCTAGTTTTATTCAAAGGCTCAAGACTAAGAGAATCATAAACATGTTTAGGCATAACACTAATGGATGCACCTAAATCGCACAAGGCCCTTTTGAAACTAGCATTACCAATAACACATGGGATAGTAAACGCACCTGGGTCTTTTTGCTTCAAAGGCATATTCTTTTGAACAATAGCAGATACAACTTCACCCATACTTACCATTTCATGACCTTTTAGTTTGAAAGCTCTCTTGGTAGTACACAACTCCTTCAAGAATTTGGCATACTTGGGAATTTGCTTGATAACATCAAGCAAAGGAATGTTGAGTTCTACTTTCTTGAAAAGCTCTAAAATCTCTTTTTCTTTGTCCTCTTTCTTTGACCTAGAAGAACTCACAGGAAAGGGTGGAATTATTTTAAAACTGGAATTCATTGAATGAGGAGTTACCTTTGGAGTGTTGGTCAATATTTCAGTTTGTAGAGGAAGAGGATGTTCCTTCTTTGTACTCAATTCAGTTTCTATCTCTTCTTCTTCCTCCATCTCAATTTGTTTTGACCTTTTCTCTTCAAGTTCTTTCCCACTTCGTAGCATGATCACACTAACATTCTCTATTGGATTCAATGCTTGGGAGGGCAATTTTCCATTCATTTGTGCTTCCAATTTCCCCACACTTGAAGCTACTTGCCCCATTTGCTTCTCCAAGTTGTGAATACTTGACCTTGTTTCTTGTTGAAAAGACATGACATTTTGTTGCAAGGTCACAGTGTTAGAAGCCAAAGTTTTCATCATCTCACGAAGATCATCATTGGATGATGACCCCATAACATTAGAGTTTGTGAATGGAGGGGGCTGTCTTGCTTGATAATTCTGTTGGGATTGAAATCCATGGGGATGGAACTGTCGGCCTTGATTGCCTTGTTGAGGTGGGTTCCCATAGCATAAGTTGGGATGATCTCTCCATGCAGGATTGTACGTGTTGGAAAAGGGATCATATTTACGCTGGGACTGTCCATTGAATGCTCCATCAACTGCATTAGCTTGTTCAATGTAATCTTCTTGCATTGTTGGGCACATATCTGAAGCATGTCCTTGTAAGGAGCATATGCTACAAGCTTTCACCTGCTGTACATTGCCACAAGCCAAAGAACGCACAAGAGAAGTAAGATCATTAACTTTATTCTCAAGGTTAGAAATACTTACCTCATTTACTCGTTTATTTGCGAAGTCTCCACGAGTGCCAAACTGTTTCGAGTTGGCTGCCATGTTTGAGATCAATTGGCGTGCAGCCTCGGGTGTCTTATCTACCAATGCCCCTCCACTTGCAGCATCAATGATACTACGGTCAGTAGGCATCAATCCTTCATAGAAATATTGAATGAGCAGCTGATCGGGTATTTGATGATGAGGGCATTGAATGCACAGTTGCTCAAATCTTTCCCAATACTCGGAAAGTGTCTCTCCATGAGATTGTCGAATCCCACATATTTCTTTCCTTATGTTGGCAACTCGAGATGCTGGGAAATATTTTTCAAGGAAAATCTTCTTCATGGCATTCCAAGTTCCAATGGAACTTGGGAGAATAGAGAAAAACCATGCCTTTGCTGCCCCTTTTAAAGAGAAAGGGAAAGCTTTCAACTTAACCTGTTCTTCGTCAACTCCATTCGGTTTCATGCCAACGCAAACCATATGGAATTCCTTGAGATGAGTATGAGGATCTTCTCCTGCAAGACCATTGAAAGTTGGTAGCAAATGTATAAAACCAGATTCGAGCTCAAAGTTTACATTATTGTCGATGTTTATGCATAATGGTTGATTTTCCATGTTAGGAGCAGCAAGCTCCTTGAGTGTTTGTTGTCGTGCAACAGCCATGGTGTTAAGGCGAGCTTCCTTTCGTAACCTGCGTAAATTTTTTTCTATTTCGAGATCCAACTGCACTTGACTTTGATTAGTAGAACGGGTTACTGGCATAAATCATCAAGAAAACTCAAAAGAAACCAACCACACAAGAGATCGAAAACAATGCAAATTGTACGAAAATCCTACGGTAGAAAACAAAAACTGCCTAAAAACCCTAGAAAACAGTGGAATTTGGCCTCGATAGGGTGGGGCTAGTGGTATACCACTAGTCTTGTTTAGAACGTCGTTTCCCTTCAGTAAACAAAAGGCCGATACCTAATTCGACCAAAAAATATGTTTTGAACAGTACCGCTGCCGCAAGTGAACAGTACCGTCGCAAGCAAAAATTCTGTTTCTCTTTTTTTTTTTTTTTTTTGAATCACAGCAAATAAAAATAACAGTACAAGCACAAGAATCAACTAAAATTACCTCCCCGGCAACGGCGCCAAAATTTGTTGCGATGTCGCGGTCGCACAAATTAATTACCCTAGCTTCAAACACAACACACAAGATAGTATAGAGCAAGCAAGGGGTCGATCCCACGAGGAAGATTCAAGTTAGATTTTTATGCTAGATGATATGCAATTTGGGGGGGTTTGGAAGTTATGTAGGCTAAAGCAAAAGAAAACAGAAAACTATCAAACGAAATTTAATAAAATCAGAAAATTATCAAGAGAACAAACCTTGATCACAAGCACACATCCACCTACAGAAATCAGAACTGATCATGGAAACAAAACATCAATTTATATTCTGAATATTTATCTCTTCTTAACATTGGTTAGTTAACGGATCCGCCGTATAACTAACCCTAACCATCAAACAACCACAGTGTCCGCACTAGTAATTTAATTTAATGGCAGCCTTAAGAACTAGATAAGTTGATTAATCAAGAAAACATAACTGTCCGCAGTCTATGTTTGATTTGATTGAATGTTCTCCCTAAGATTAATAATGTAGATCCGCCACAATTAGTAAACTCAGTTGCTTCACAAGTTCATATACCACAACTCCGGTTTTGATATCAAACTTAGCAATAGATTGTCTACAATAATAACTTAGAGTCCGCTCTAGCAATTAAAATAAACAATCATAGGAAAAATAAGCATAGGAGAACAAACATATTCATCATATAAACTGAAAAGAAAAGGTAAAATAAATCTCACAGTTCTTGAAATCCGAAGGTTTCCGTGTCCTTGCAACCAAGAAAAAGTGTTTAGCCTTGCATGTTTGTTGAACAACTAATCAAAAAGAAGGAAGAATGCATGATTTAGGGTTTCTTAGAGGAAGGGGGCGTTTTTCTCTTCTTGGCTGGCTGCCCCCCTTCTCTTCTCTCATTCTTTTTATATCCTAGGAAACCCTAGGTCTCTATTTTACAAAATAGTCCTCCATTAAGTAGACTGTTTACATTTAAGTACTTCAATAACTATTTTCCTAAAAAAGGAGAAATAGCCTTGCATGAAATCTTCAAGCTTTGACTTAGAGGTGCTAAATTGCTGAAATAAAAACTTGGATATCGGTTTAGATGCTTCGGAACGTAATTTGGACTCGTTTCTTCACGAAACTTGTTTGCTGGCAGAATTCAGATGTCATCTTTGAAAAATCATATCTCCCTCATATGACATCGTGTATGGCTGAAATTTGGAGCGTTTATAGACCTTTGAGTCATGAATCCAACAAAATTGATGAGAAATGACCCCCACATGCCTCAGAATGATAAAAATTAATGACATTACTTACCTCATTGTCAGGAATGCATCTTCGAAATATTTGATCAGGACAATATTTGAATAAATAAAGGTCATCCCAATAAAAGTTCACTACATTCAAGAACTTTCTTTTATCTTGGGTACTCCAATGAGCTGACAATTGTCCTGAAACAAGAAAATTGACAATATTAGCAAACCAAGGCATTGTAGAGACAAAAAATAAAGATTCATCAGGAAAGTAGTCATCGATTGGTGTGATGTCAGATCCAGAATCTGTTGTCAATCTTGACAAATGATCTGCGACAACATTTTCGGTGCCTTTCTTGTCTTTGATTGTGATATCAAATTCTTAAAGTAACAAAATCCATCGCACCAATCTAGCCTTAAAATCTTTCTTAGAAAGAATATATTTCAATGCTGCATGATCACTAAAAACAACAACAGGTGAGCCAACAAGATAAGACCTGAATTTTTCACATGCAAATTGTAACACCCTCAAATTATAATATCATGAAATCTCCCAACATTTCTTTACCAATGTCAAGTATTAGGTAATATGTCTAAAATTATGGGGTTTTTTTTTTAAAAAAATTTTTTGGCAGAGTTTCCTCTATTTTTGTTGGTACCAAGTTATCGACAACACTTCTATTATATGTCAATACGACTTCCATCTTGATTCAATCATCCTGGATCACATTCCATTCATCAAACAATAACTCAATATTTATACTTATCAATATATGCAAGTCTCATACTATCAATTAGTAAATCAACATAAATGTACTACCAAAACAACTCAAAAGATAAACAAATTCATCATCAAACATAATAAATGCTAACTAACTACATATAAGCCTTTAAACTACATAAATACAACATTACATTAAGATTAAGTTTATAATAAATCTTATCTTATCATTTTGAAAATGATTTGGTCATACTAATAACTATACATATATATAATACATTCACTACATATTACACCTTCTACTTAATTTTTACAACACAAAAGGATTTACACTCAAAGTAAAGACATGATTATTGCATTCCAAATTAGTAATTCATAAACAGGAGTATTCCTACATCTAACGATCTGCATCACCTCGCGGTGTACCTGTTTCAACAATAACAATATTAAGTAACTTACTCACTATATTATTCTAATATTAATTAATTACTCTTAACCTTTGAAATTTAATACTTCTACTTCAATCTAACTTAATCCCTTAATTTACATAATCTTTTCCAAACAAATCCAGCTAACTCATCTTAATTACCAAATAAATCTAACACTTCCATATAATTACTCAGAAATTTGGTTTCCTTCCTCAGTCACCAATAGATGCAGTACTTCCATTCGAATTACCCATCATCCGGCTAACCTCTTTTGTTAGCCAATCAATCTGGTAATTCCATTCGAATTACCCAGCATCCGGCTAACCTCTTTTATTAGCCAATCAAACCGGTAATTCCATTCGAATTACCCTGCATCCGGCTAACCTCTTTTATTAGCCAATCAATCCGGTAATTCCATTTGAATTACCTAGCATCCGGCTAACCTCTTTTATTAGCCAATCAATCCGGTAATTCCATTTGAATTACCCAGCATCCGGCTAACCTCTTTTATTAGCCAAACAATCCTGTAATTCCATTTGAATTACCCCATATCCGGTTAACCTCTTTGTTAACCCACAAAACCGGTAATTTCACATAATTTACCGGTAATTCACATAATCATAATGCAATTTATTCATTTGCTCCATTCGTTTAATATCAATTAGATAAGCAACAGATTATTAGGGAAACTAAAAATTACACAATAAGGTGACGAATCACCTACCTTCTGTTCGGGATGACCCAGCTCCTCCTGTCTGATAACCAGCTCCAGACACAACTCCTGAATCAATAAAGTGTCATTATATCATTAGTCCATCAATATTTTTCTTACATGCCGAAACACAAAGCACGTAATATTTTTATTTGTAATTTTTTCTAATAAAAATTCATTCTCAAATATAACATCATTATTTTACATACCACCTCATATTTAAACTCAAGTTACTTCTTTGCTTACTCTATGTTCATAATTCCTCCATAATGCTATCTCTTCATTTAGTCTTTCTTACATTTCAATTATCATGATTAAACATGGTTTGTTTCTAAACATTAACATCAAAACTCATTCTCCCACTTTTTCCTTCATTTGGCCGAATGTGGTGCTTCTTTTTCCTCCCCTAAATTTTTCTTCATTTACTTGTTATTTCAACTTAGTTTCATTCTATTCCACTTCAATTTCATCATTTTTCCTTCCCTTCCTAATTCCCCCAAATTCACATAATAACCCTAAGTTCAACAATCTAGGATTTAAGGAAAATTAAGTTAAAATTCCATGAAATTACTTCCTAACTTCATCAAATAAGCTTAAGAAAACATCTAAATCAAACATTCAATCCAAACTTCTCATGCTTACCTATTGCTTTTCTTCCAATTTCTCTTCTCTTCCAAAGTTAGCTGAATTCCCCTTCTCAAATCCTCCTTCCTTCACTTGCTTTAGTGTTTTATAGATGGAACTTGCAAGCTTATAAAGGTATTTTCTCAATTTCCTTATTGTTTCTCCTTACTTTTCCTTCTTTCTCTCACGTTATGCTCTGTTTCTCTTTTCAACTTTTTGTTTCTGCCCATTCGGCAGTTAATAGAAGAGAAGGAGAGCTTATATGTTTTGTTTTCAATGGCAAATTACTATTATACCCTTAATGAATATTTTTTCCTCTTTGACGGTCTTTATTTTTTTTGCTAGCACTACTGAGCTCTATTCATCTTAAAATTTTAACCAGATTTTATTCAATATATTTTAAGGTTCCTCATAAAATTGCAGCTCAATCCAATGGTCGGATTGAAAATTACATCCAATAACGTAAAACTAGTCGAATTGTGATTTTTCGTCAAATTTTTGAATTTCTCTAAAAATTCTGAAATTTTAACCCAAGCTAAGGTATCATATTAGAAGTCTTCACGCAAAATTTCAGAATTTGTTGATTACCCAATCAAGAGTTACGAATTTTTTTGTTTTACATAAAACTAGTCAATTTATGATTTTTCGTCAAATTTTGGAATTTCTCTAAAATTCTGAAATTTTAACCCAAGCTAAGGTATCATATTAGAAGGCTCCATGCAAAATTTCAGAATTTTTAGATAACCCAATCAAGAGTTACGAAGTTTTTTTTTGTTTTACATAAAACTAGTCAATTTATGATTTTTCGCTCGGAGGTTTTACACAAATACTACTGCAAGGAATTCTTTTTCAGTGGTGGTGCAATTCATTTGGGCACTATTTAAAGTTTTACTTGCATAGTAAATCACATAAGGTTTCTTATCTCTTCTTTGTCCCAAGACAGCACCCACAGCATAATCACTAGCGTCACACATTATTTCAAAAGGTAATGACCAATCAGGAGGTTGAATGACAGGAGCAGAAATAAGCAAGTTTTTAAGTTTAACAAAGGCTTCTTTACAATGTTCAGTCCATTTAAAAATATTATCCTTTGTTAGAAGGTTACTCAAGGGCTTAGATATTACACTAAAATCTTTGATGAACATTCTATAAAAACCAGCATGTTCTAAGAATGATCTAACATCTTTAACAAATTTTGGTGTTAGCAAGTTAGCAATTAACTTGATTTTAGATTTATCAACCTCAATTCCTTTCGATGAAACAATGTGATGCAACCATATTATTCAATAGTTTCACCCACATTTAACTAGTGTTTTGCCTATGTTTTATAAATAAAATGCCTTGATATTCTTTGTTTTATGTTTTGAAGGCACTTTTGGATGAAAGATGCAAAAAGGAGTAAATTGGAGATAATTGGCACATTTGACCTTCAGTCGATGGTGCAGAGCGTGAGCTCTAGAGGTTCAAATGAAGTGATTCTAGTGGCATTAAAAAGGTAACATCCATACCTTTCTGGACATCTAAGGCAAGAAAATAAAATAAGGAAGAGCATGGAAATCGCAGCCTTCAAAGTCAAATCTCGCAATCTGCCAGTGTTGACCTTCGGCCATTCCAACTTGAATATCTGGAGCTACAGAAGTCCAATTGATGCAAACTCAATTGTTTTAGATTCAAGACTCAAATTTCTATAAACGCTTCAAATATAAGCAAAAAATGATGTCATATGAGGGAGATATGATTTTTCAAAGATGACATCTGAATTCTGGCAGCAAATAGGTTTCGTGAAGAAACAAGTCCAAATTACGTTCCAAAGCATCTAAACCGATATCCAAGTTTTTATTTCAGCAATTTAGCTCCTCTAAGTCAAAGCTTGAAGATTTCATGCAAGGCTATTTCTCCTTTTTTAGGAAAATAGTTATTGAAGTATTTAAATGTAAATAGTCTACTTAATGGAGGACTACTTTGTAAAATAGAGACCTAGGGTTTCCTAGGATATAAAAAGAATGAGAGAAGAGAAGGGGGGCAGCCAACAAAGAAGAGAAAAACGCCCCCTTCCTCTAAGAAACCCTAAATTATGCATTCTTCCTTCTTTTTGATTAGTTGTTCAACAAACATGCAAGGCTAAACACTTTTTCTTGGTTGCAAGGACATGGAAACCTTCGGATTTCAAGAACTGTGAGATTTATTTTACCTTTTCTTTTCAGTTTATATGATGAATATGTTTGTTCTCCTATGCTTATTTTTCCTATGATTGTTTATTTTAATTGCTAGAGCGGACTCTAAGTTATTATTGTAGACAATCTATTGCTAAGTTTGATATCAAAACCGGAGTTGTGGTATATGAACTTGTGAAGCAACTGAGTTTAATAATTGTGGCGGATCTACGTTATTAATCTTAGGGAGAACATTCAATCAAATCAAACATAGACTGCGGACAATTATGTTTTCTTGATTAATCAACTTATCTAGTTCTTAAGGCTGCCATTAAATTAAATTACTAGTGCGGACATTGTGGTTGTTTGATGGTTAGAGTTAGTTATACGGCGGATCCGTTAACTAACCAATGTTAAGAAGAGATAAATATTCAGAATATAAATTGATGTTTCGTTTCCATGATCAGTTCTGATTTCTGTAGGTGGATGTGTGCTTGTGATCAAGGTTTGTTCTCTTAATAATTTTCTGATTTTATTAAATTTCATTTGATAGTTTTCTGTTTTCTTTTGCTTTAGCCTAGATAACATCCAAACCCCCCCCCAAATTGCAAATCATCTAGCATAAAAATCTGACTTGAATCTTCCTCATGGGATCGACCCCTTGCTTGCTCTATACTATCTTGTGTGTTGTGTTTGAAGCTAGAGTAATTAATTTGTGTGACCGCGACTGTTGTTACCCAATTTTTGACCCACCTTTTTGATAAAATTTTCGGAAAATCCAAAAATAGCAAAAAACAATGAAAATCCAAAAAAAATACGTTTTTAATATATTTGCATCGTTTTTAGCATTTTCAACGTCGTCTAAAAAGAATTTAAGTTTTCAAAGGTTTTTTTGAACGCGTTCGACTTTTCACGCGTCATTTTTAAAATCATTGATTTTCCTCATTTAAGTCGACGTTGATATTGCTCGTTTTAAAAAAATACAAAAAAATAAGAAAAATCAAAATTTACAAAAAAAAGAGAGAGTTGAGGGACCAATTTTGAGGCCCAAGCAACATTTTGCCTATAAATAGCTGCCTTCAACACAAACCTAAGGGGGGGGGCAATTTTGACAACATCAGGAAAAAATACAAAAAATACCTAACCCTAAACCCATCTTTTTCTCTAGAGCGGCGCCCCCCCTTCAGAAGGAGCAAAAAAACCAGAGAGAGCAGGGGCGACCGCAAGCCTCCCTTCGCCTGTTTACAAAGGCCGGCCGCCCCTCCCCTTTGATTTTCTTCTTCCCCTAAGCAGCCGGCAACAACCCACAGCCCCCTCTCTTTCAAAACCAAACCGGAGCAGCCACTCCGTTCCCCCCAAGCCACAAATCTTCCCTCTCTCACCTGAAAAAACCAGTCAAACCCCGAACCCGTCGCTACCCACAGACCATACCCACATTCCTCTTGCCAAACGCCATTTCCTTTCCTTCTCTTCCCCAGATCGATTCTTCCCTCTCAACACAGAACAGCTTTTCCCTCATCAACAGCCACGAACCAGCTCCCCATCACTCTCTTCATCTGACCCGGATCCACCCAGACGCCGTCCCTCACCTGTCTCCGCCGACCCATCGGCCTCCTTCAACCAGCAGCGAGCCCCAACCGCCGCTGCTACCACCAGGAGAGGAGACCATCCTTTCCTCCGCCTCAACACTGCCAGCAACCTCTCCCATCTCCACCGCAGCTCCAGCAGCCGCAGGTGACAGCAGCCGCAGGTGACAGCAGCAAAGACAACTGAAGCCGACGATCAGACCAGCAGATTTCTTCTCCATCTCCGCCGGCCAGACCCGACAAAAGCCTAGCAGCCGGCGGCCCTCTTGGTCATACAGCCGACCACCTGAAACAGAAAAGGAGAAACAAAAGGAAAAGAACCGATCTGTAGAGAGGAGCAGATCCGAAACGGAGAAAAAGAGAAAGAGACGCAGATATGAAAACAAAGTAAAGAAAAACTAAAATCGACTGCCTGTTGCGTTTTTGGGTGCTTTGCAGGTCACACCGGCGAGGACAGGAAGAGGGGAGGAAGCTGTGGCTGACCCCTGCTTTTTCCGGCGTTTTGTGCGGCGGCGCGTGAACCCACGCGCCGCCAGTGGCGGTGGCGCGTGGAGGAGACGCGCCGCCACTGTTCCTGCTGTCCTTTGGCTTCACAGAACATGGTCCCAGCACTGCTATGGATTTTGAATGGCTGTTTTGTAATTTTAAAATTGTTTAATGTAATATTTGTGTATTTTTGTAATTTATATTTTGTAAACATGGAAGCAAAAAAGAAAAGAAAAGAAATATAGTGAAAGTGGATGTGTGTGTTTGTATTTTTCTTTATGTATGTTATTGAATCAAAAAAATGAATTTAATATTTTAATTTATAGGCACAAATATCTAAAGGACAGATAAAAATCATGTTGTATTTCCCATAAAAATGTAGAACATGTATCTACATATATTTTGGGAACTAATAACTGATTTATCAAAGCCTTAGAATTGGGCTAAAATTTTATTTTTAAAAACACATCAGGTCCACGAAGCAGCTTACCTCAGGTAGGGTGTGTTAGGGGTGCTAATACCTTCCCTAACCACAACCAGTCCCTTACCCATGAATCTCTGACAAAATCAGTACATCCGGTTTCCTAGTAGCCCGCAATTAATTACTAGGTGGCGACTCCCAACGATGTAATCAAAGCAAACGAGAAGACGAAAAAGTTGCCAGCCGATGCCGCGCGGATTTTTTGACGTGCGACAGAATGGCGACTCCACTGGGGAAGGTATTGTTTCTGACAATATTGGACTAAGCTTGTGTATTTGATGTGTTTATGTTTTTGCATTTTGTCTTGTTTTATTTTTGTTTTATTCATGCATTTTTGTAGAATTGTCTCATGCATCACATATTTTAATTTTTTAAAGCACACACAAGCTTCAGGTTAGGTTGGGGACTAGCAGCTTACCTTACGACTTTTAGTCAAGGTTTAAGTTTGTGTAAACCCTAACTCTTCGTTGAGTGCTTAGACTGGTAATAGTTGGACACGTGCCATCTTATTGCCTACAAGCCCCCATATTGCCTCCACGAGGGCAATCACTGGGACAACAAGAGACCCTTTTTTAGAGACCAAGTAGTAAACCTCCCTTTTGTCTCACTTAAAAAGATTAGAACCTGCCTTTAGGATGTATGCTCCGTATACATTATTTAGCATCAGGGCAAACTCTTCTTGAAGCATCTTGAACTCAAGACTTGTGGGTGACCCAATGGCCGTCACTCAGAAAATTATCATTGTAGAGTTTGGGCAAGAATCAAGATTCTTGTTTCATCATACAAGAGTTACGACCATATGTCACCCCTCGAAGGGCGAGTTCATCATATAGTTTACATGTTCATACATTTATCATGCATGTACCGGGAGGAAAAATAGGTTCCCCTATCCGAGGTTTACTGCACTGGATGGAAAAGGATGGATAATAAAGAAAGGGGTCAGAGAGGCACAGTGTCAAAATGAAGTTGAGAGCAGCAAAGGTGAAGCAGCCAGACTCAGATCTGCTTGAACAAGTGTTGAGCATCAAATTGAAGTCTGCACAGTCTTCTGTGGGAACACTGCTTGTCCACGTCTAATTGAAGCTGCACCTCTCATTTTCAGTCATGAACAACAACAACAATGCCTTCAGTCATCAACTAATGACAACCTTTGTTCTTGTTCAGTTGCATTGTTAATTGCTCATCGCCTCCACATCTTCCAATGGCACCAAATAACTGTTAGCCTTCTGTGCATGGTGCATTAGCCTTCTTTGAAGTTACCCCCATTGTGAGCCCAATTCCAGTGCAGCATCACATGATTAGACACTGAGCCTCTACGTGGCAGAGCTCTCTCTGTAGAGATTTGTTTGTGGATCTGCTAGTGGGGAATGCAAGAGGGGATGCAGTACTTTCATACGCTACAAAACTTTGTCTCATCAGTTTCAGCACCGAAACACTGTGATAGGTTGAAGAGCCAGACCTGGTCTGAAAAACATAAGCAGACATCAAACTTCTATGTGGCAGAGCTCTCTCTGTAGAGATTTGTTTGTGGATCTGCAAGTGAGGAATCCAAGAAGGGATGCAGTAGTTTCAGATCGTCTACAATTTTCTCCTACCAGTGTTGGAATTAAAACATAAAACTAGGGAGAAGAGACAGACGTGGGCTGAAAAACGGGAATAAGACTGAAACTTCAATGGAGCAGAACTCCTCTATAAGTGTCTGTTTGCTGCACTGTCAGTGAGGGATCGAAGAGGAGACAAAGGAGTTTTAGATTCATCAGGTTCTCTTCCAGTAAAGACAATGCGTGATTCCACACGTCGGCAGTGGCAATGTTGCAAGTTTCTAGGCGCCGCCAAGATTACCTAGCTGGTGGAAGTTTTCCAACAACCCTCAACCAACCACAACAACATTGGAAGAATAACATGATGTTGTGAAGATCATCGAAAGAATTGAGCGAGCTATGAAGAAGTGAAGGATTGAAGGTTTTGCCATGGATTCCAGAACTGTGAAGAGAGTTGAATCAGAAGATGACTCTCAATTGAGAAAGCTCAGTTATTTTGCCTAGTCAAGTCTCGCTCAAGCATCAACTACTCCAATGTCTTTGCCAAAGATAGACATTCCTTTGCCATGTGGGTTTATTTACCAGCATCTGCCAGATTCCAGACTTTTGCCTGACTCTGACAGATCCCATGCAACCACCGTTTTCTAGGTGGTATAATCCAGACAAGAGATGTGATGTCATGGTGGGGTCCTCAGCCATTTCAATTGAACAATTGCAAGAATCGAGTCCGGAAGTTGGTGAGCAAAAGACGAGAGGAATCTGTGAAGGAGCTTGTCATCGATCATTTTTGTCGCCAGAACATCCTCAGAATGACAGTGATTGGAATTGCTTGGCAAAACAGAGATATTGCCAAGAGGCTGATCTAAGAAGGGGTTAAACTGTCAATCATTTTGTTATGGATTTTGCCATCTTGCATTTTGTTTTGGGGTCACATCTCATCCTTGAACGAAACATGTCTTTCCTTTGTCTTCCTGTTGTTTTGGAAATCAAGAGATGCTTCTTTCAAAGGGTATTTTTACAAAATATTTTGATCAAGCTCCAACATGCGATTAAGATTAATCAATCCTGAAGATTAAAAGTGTTTTGATTACAGAAATGACTCGATACTTGTTGAAATGACATGAGGTGACCAAATAATTTTGAACTCATACCTTCTGAAACTGAACCACACATCATATAGCTAAGTTTTAGCAGGATGCATAATGACATGTAGTGGATTCGGTAGTTATGGACTCGTGAATCATGACTCTTACAAGTCCAAATCATTACACTGGATGAGGTCAAAATTTATCGGTTCTAACCGACCTTGCTTGAAACGAGAAAAGGCCATCTTTGTTATCCTTTCACATTTCTTGAAATATTATCCCTTGCAGTCCCATTTTGAGCCTGGTAAAATATTTTCTTTCAAAAAAACCCTGACTAGGATCACACCCCACACTGGGGAGATGAGAGATGTTTTGAAGACATTAATGGATAAAGGGAAGGCTTAGAAAAAAAGTCCAATGATTGAAAGAAGGTACAAGAAAACACATAGACTGGGGGCATATAAGAAAATTTTGAGGAAGGCTATGAGAAAAAAAAAAAAAAAAAAAAAAGATTGAAAAAAAAAAGGAAGTTGAAATTGCTTCACTTAACAAGTCAAAGATAAAGGAAGGAGAACGCCTATCAAGTCTATGAAGAGCAAAAGAAATTTCAATTAAGGAAAGGCACAACAAAAGTCAATAGCAGAAAAAAGACTAAGCTATAAACGTGACTTTTGGTATCCATTATAAAGCCTCTGATGTTATCAGATGATTGAGGTTGGTTATTCATCAAGGAAAGGTGGATTTGCATTATGACTTATGTTAAGAGAATTCTGATCTTTGAGATTAACAAGGTTATATGTCACTTTCTCCACAATGACAACAAGAAAGAGAGTTGATGAATAGTTGATGTTGATCCTAGGTCGTTGAAACCCTCAAACACCTTTTGAGCCTGTGAATTTCCCTTCTTTCATAAGCCATGAACCATAGCCTGTATTACGTGCTTTTAAAAGCCCTTTTTGATCAAGTGAGCAATTTGAACCGATAAATGGCGCTCTCAAAACTTGAAGAGCTTTTCCATAAGGGTCGTGACTTCATGAATTAAGCTATTGGTTATTATGCATGCTGATAAAATAAGTGCTAAGAAGAGAAACAATCTTTCTTGATAAAGCCCGACTTTTGACTTGAGCATCTTGTTTTTTTGAAATTCATAAAAAAGGGTCACCTCATCATAGACCATCAAAAGATACACCCAAAATCAGAGTCTAAAATGGATACAAAGAACCATGAAAAAAAAAAAACCATTTTAGTCTTACAACGGGTCAATTTCTGTTTTCAAAATACAAGACAGTCAAAAGATTACATTGAATAGCGTGTGTTGGATCTTTGACCAAACAAGCTTGATTTCCAAAAATACTTTTCAAAATTGACATCTCTCTGATTTCATTTCAACAATTAGACTTGAATAGACATGATCGTTGAAATATGAGATTTGATTCCAGAACAAGGAAGATTGTCCAACATAAAGAACATCGATTGAATTTGCAAAATCCTTGACAAGAATGACATCAACATTTCTCGACATTCCTTGAAAGTTGACCACCTGGGGGCAATACAGTGGACCTTGAGAAGGAAAACAAACAGTATTCAGATCAGTTGGGGGCAGAGAAAGAATCGAACGATGAGTTGGCGAAGTCCATCAAAGTCATTCCTGGCGATCACAAAAGCCATTTGGTTATAGACAGAAGAATGAGCATGTTCAGATCATATTGGGGGCAATGTTGTTCAAAGACAATCCATGATTTAGTGAACTTCAGCAGCAATTAATGGGCAACGCTGCACTTGAAGGATATTTTCATATCTTCATCTTGGTTTATCATCCCCAACATGGCTATGACTTTTGAACGATGTTATCACATAGTCGCATTTGAATGAATGTTGGAAGGATGCACCCACTAAGGCTGACTGTAGGGCCATTTGTTTTGAAGCCAAAGGCGCACTTCACCGCATGAATATGGGTGATGAACATCATTAATGATGCCAATGCATTTCTTTTCATGATCTGATTTGACAAGCTGAGAGGAATCCCTGGAGAAGAACATTGAGTTTACAACGATGAGTTTTTTATTGCAAGCTATGAGATGCATGTCCGGATGACTTGGCAGTTTCCAAGAAAGTTGATGATAACATATACTTGAAAGTATTGTTTCAACTAGAGGCAAGTTCATGATTGATTGACAATTTTAATGGGCGTTGGCATGCACAACCAATCAAAGGGCAATTCTGGAGAGAATCTAGGAGATGGATGAAGTGGGCTACATCACACATGGAAGCATGGTCAAGCTTGAGAAGCAGCAAGAGCAGTAATCATCATGGACGACCATGATAAGCACTGCACTTACATCTAAGTGGAAGGCTAGCACACGAATGAGCCAGTTCATTGAAAGAATAAAGAAAGCTTTGAATAACAAACAAAGGCACCCTGTGATGATGGAACATTGAAGAGGGGGGACCTATATTTCAAATTAGGTAAGGATGCATGCATGTCATCTAACATCGAAGCATTGCATATATTTTTGATTTGTTGCAGGAAAAATCCTCAATGTAGTCCAGCAAGATTGGGGACAAAGAAAGAATTGTTGATTTGAAGAACAACAAAGAATCATGGTTTTGACCCTGGAATGGGAGGAAGATGAGATAAACCCTAACATTAGGGAAATCTCAAAGAAATAAGAAGATCAACGAATAAGAGTCTTCAATTCAAACCCTATCATCTTGAAGAAGGAGTATATTTTTTGGTTAAAGGAGACTGCCAAAAGGAATCTCGGGTTAACCACAACATGAAGATTTTAGCTTAGGTTGAAGGGAGTCGCCAGGTGGGATTCCAGGTTGACCTAGCTACACATAGATTTTGGTTCCGGTTGAAGGGGATCGACGAAGGGATCTCAGTTCAGCTCAACCACAAAGATTTTGGCTCTGGTTAAAGGGGATCGGCGAAGGGATCTTAGTTTAGCCTAGCCACACACAGACTTTGGTTATGGTTAAAGGGGATCGGCGAAGGGATCTCAGTTTAACTACGACAGATTTTGGTTCTGGTTGAAGGGGATCGGCAAAGGGATCTCAGTTCAGCCTAACCACACAGATTTTGGTTCTAGTTAAAGGGGATCGGCGAAGGGATTTCAGTTTAGCTTAACCACACAGATTTTGGTTCTGGTTAGAGGGGATTGGCGAAAGGAATCTCAGTCTATCCTAACCGCACACAGGAGTTTTGGTTCTGGTTGAAGGGGATCGGCGAAGGGGTCTCAGTTCAGCCCAACCACACAGATTTTGGTTCTGGTTAGAGGGGATTGGCGAAAGGAATCTCAGTCTATCCTAACATAAGGAGTTTTGGTTCTGGTTGAGGGGATCGGCGAAGGGGTCTCAGTTCAGCCCAACCACACATTTTGGTTCTGGTTAGAGGGGATTGGCGAAAGGAATCTCAGTCTATCCTAACCATAAAGGAGTTTTGGTTCTGGTTAGAGGGGATTGGCGAAAGGAATCTCAGTCTATCCTAACCGCACACAGGAGTTTTGGTTGGTTGAAGGGGATCGGCGAAGGGGTCTCAGTTCAGCCCAACCACACAGATTTTGGTTCTGGTTAGAGGGGATTGGCGAAAGGAATCTCAGTCTATCCTAACCATACAGGAGTTTCGGTTCTGGTTAGAGGGGATTGGCGAAAGGAATCTCAGTCTATCCTAACCGCACACAGGAGTTTTGGTTCTGGTTGAAGGGGATCGGCAAAGGGATCTCAGTTCAGCCTAACCACAAAGGATTTTGGTCAAGTTAAAGGGGGGATCGGTGAATGGATCTTGGTTTAGCCTAACCACGCAGAATTTAGCTTTGGGTAAAGGAAATCGTTAGATGGGATTTCAGGTTGACCGAGCTATACACCGATTTTGGTTCTTGGTAGATCGCCAGATGGGATCTCAGGTAAACCCAATCAAAAGGGCAGGTCCCCCTTGAAAATAGACCAAAGTAAGTATATGTGGGTAGGTTGCCCGTGAAAATAGACCAGTGTAAGTGTGTGGGCAGGTCGCCCGTGAAATAGACCACTTTGAGTATGTGTGGGCAAGTCGCCCTTGAAATCATCCAAGGTAATGAGATTATTTTCGTTTTTGTTTTCTTTACAAAGCTTACTATGCGAAACATCGAGGAGTTTTGCTTCGTAAGCATTGTAAAGAGGGGGCATCTGTTGTTACCCAATTTTTGACCCACCTTTTGATAAAATTTTCGGAAAATCCAAAAATAGCAAAAAACAATGAAAATCCAAAAAAAAATACGTTTTTAATATATTTGCATCGTTTTTAGCATTTTCAACGTCGTCTAAAAAAAGAATTTAAGTTTTCAAAGGTTTTTTTGAACGCGTTCGACTTTTCACGCGTCATTTTTAAAATCATTGATTTTCCTCATTTAAGTCGACGTTGATATTGCTCGTTTTAAAAAAAATACAAAAAATAAGAAAAATCAAAATTTACAAAAAAAGAGAGAGTTGAGGGACCAATTTTGAGGCCCAAGCAACATTTTGCCTATAAATAGCTGCCTTCAACACAAACCTAAGGGGGGGGGGGGCAATTTTGACAACATCAGGAAAAAATACAAAAAATACCTAACCCTAAACCCATCTTTTTCTCTAGAGCGGCGCCCCCCCTTCAGAAGGAGCAAAAAACCAGAGAGAGCAGGGCGACCGCAAGCCTCCCTTCGCCTGTTACAAAGGCCGGCCGCCCCTCCCCTTTGATTTTCTTCTTCCCCTAAGCAGCCGGCAACAAAACCCACAGCCCCCTCTCTTTCAAAACCAAACCGGAGCAGCCACTCCGTTCCCCCAAGCCACAAATCTTCCCTCTCTCACCTGAAAAAACCAGTCAAACCCCGAACCCGTCGCTACCCACAGACCATACCCACATTCCTCTGCCAAACGCCATTTCCTTTCCTTCTCTTCCCCAGATCGATTCTTCCCTCTCAACACAGAACAGCTTTTCCCTCATCAACAGCCACGAACCAGCTCCCCATCACTCTCTCATCTGACCCGGATCCACCCAGACGCCGTCCCTCACTGTCTCCGCCGACCCATCGGCCTCCTTCAACCAGCAGCGAGCCCCAACCGCCGCTGCTACCACCAGGAGAGGAGACCATCCTTTCCTCCGCCTCAACACTGCCAGCAACCTCTCCATCTCCACCGCAGCTCCAGCAGCCGCAGGTGACAGCAGCAAAGACAACTGAAGCCGACGATCAGACCAGCAGATTTCTTCTCCATCTCCGCCGGCCAGACCCGACAAAAGCCTAGCAGCCGGCGGCCCTCTTGGTCATACAGCCGACCACCTGAAACAGAAAAGGAGAAACAAAAGGAAAAGAACCGATCTGTAGAGAGGAGCAGATCCGAAACGGAGAAAAAGAGAAGAGACGCAGATATGAAAACAAAGTAAAGAAAAACTAAAATCGACTGCCTGTTGCGTTTTTGGGTGCTTTGCAGGTCACACCGGCGAGGACAGGAAGAGGGGAGGAAGCTGTGGCTGACCCCTGCTTTTCCGGCGTTTTGTGCGGCGGCGCGTGAACCCACGCGCCGCCAGTGGCGGTGGCGCGTGGAGGAGACGCGCCGCCACTGTTCCTGCTGTCCTTTGGCTTCACAGAACATGGTCCCAGCACTGCTATGGATTTTGAATGGCTGTTTTGTAATTTTAAAATTGTTTAATGTAATATTTGTTATTTTTAATTTATATTTTGTAAACATGGAAGCAAAAAAGAAAGAAAAGAAATATAGTGAAAGTGGAGTGTGTGTTTGTATTTTTCTTTATGTATGTTATTGAATCAAAAAAATGAATTTAATATTTTAATTTATAGGCACAAATATCTAAAGGACAGATAAAAATCATGTTGTATTTCCCATAAAAATGTAGAACATGTATCTACATATATTTGGGAACTAATAACTGATTTATCAAAGCCTTAGAATTGGGCTAAAATTTTATTTTTAAAAACACATCAGGTCCACGAAGCAGCTTACCTCAGGTAGGGTGTGTTAGGGGTGCTAATACCTTCCCTAACCACAACCAGTCCTTACCCATGAATCTCTGACAAATCAGTACATCCGGTTTTCCTAGTAGCCCGCAATTAATTACTAGGTGGCGACTCCCAACGATGTA
Organism: Populus simonii; assembly: GCA_007827005.2. Classification (NCBI taxonomy): domain Eukaryota; kingdom Viridiplantae; phylum Streptophyta; class Magnoliopsida; order Malpighiales; family Salicaceae; genus Populus; species Populus simonii. The sequence goes on from CM017482.2 coordinate 14,057,666, forward strand.
ATCAAAGCAAACGAGAAGACGAAAAAGTTGCCAGCCGATGCCGCGCGGATTTTTTGACGTGCGACAGCGACATTGCAACAAATTTTGGCGCCGTTGCTGGGGAGGTAATTTTAGTTGATTCTTGTGCTTGTACTGTTATTTTTATTTGCTGTGATTCAAAAAAAAAAAGAGAAACAGAATTTTTGCTTGCGGCGGTACTGTTCACTTGCGGCAGCGATACTGTTCAAAACAGAATTTTTGGTGGAATTAGGTTTTGACCTTTTTTTCCTGAAGGGAAACGACGTTCTCAACAGGACTAGTGGGGTGCCACTAGCCCCACCCTATTGAGGCCAGATTTCGCTGTTTTCTAGTGTTTTTAGGCAGTTTTAGTTTTCTATCGTAGGATTTTCGTACAATTTGCATTGTTTTCGATCTCTTGTGTGGTTGGTTTCTTTTGAGTTTTCTTGATGATTTATGCCAGTAACCCGTTCTACTAATCAAATCAAGTGCAGTTGATCTCGAAATAGAAAACTTTACGCAGGTTACGAAAGGAAGCTCGCCTCAACACCATGGCTGCACGACAACAAACACTCAAGGAGCTTGCTGCTCCTAACGTGGAAAATCAGCCATTGTGCATAAACATCGACAATAATGTAAACTTTGAGCTCAAATCTGGTTTTATACATTTGCTACCAACATTTCAATGGTCTTGCAGGAGAAGATCCTCATACTCATCTCAAGGAATTCCATATGGTTTGCGTTGGCATGAAACCGAATGGAGTTGACGAAGAACAGGTTAAGTTGAAAGCTTTCCCTTTCTCTTTAAAAGGCAGCAAAGGCATGGCTTTTCTCTATTCCCAATTCATTGGAACTGGAATGCATGAAGAAGATTTCCTTGAGAAGTATTTCCCAGCTCTCGAGTTGCCAACATAAGGAAAGAAATATGTGGGATTCGACAATCTCATAGAGACACATTTTCTGAGTATTGGGAAAGATTTGAGCAACTGTGCATTCAATGCCCTCATCATCAAATACCCGATCAGCTGCTCATTCAATATTTCTATGAAGGATTGATGCCTACTGACCGTAGTATCATTGATGCTGCAAGTGGAGGGCATTGGTATAAGACACCCGAGGCTGCACGCCAATTGATCTCAAACATGGCAGCCAACTCGAAACAGTTTGGCACTCGTGGAGACTTCGCAAACAAACGAGTAAATGAGGTAAGTATTTCTAACTTTGAGAATAAAGTTAATGATCTTACTTCTCTTGTGCGTTCTTTGGCTTGTGGCAATGTACAGCAGGTGAAAGTTTGTAGCATATGCTCCTTACAAGGACATGCTTCAGATATGTGCCCAACAATGCAAGAAGATTACATTGAACAAGCTAATGCAATTGATGGAGCATTCAATGGACAACCTCAGCGTAAGTATGATCCTTTTCCCACACGTACAATCCTGGATGGAGAGATCATCCCAACTTACGTATGGGAACAGCCTCAACAAGGCAATCAAGGCCGACAGTTCCATCCCCATGGATTTCAGTCCCAACAGAATTATCAAGCAAGACAACCCCCTCCATTCACAAACTCCAATGTTATGGGGTCGTCATCCAATGATGATCTTCGTGAGATGATGAAAACTTTGGCTTCTAATGTGTTACCTTGCAACAAAATGTCATGTCTTTTCAACAGGAAACAAGGTCAAGTATTCACAACTTGGAGAAGCAAATGGGGCAAGTAGCTTCAAGTGTGGGGAAATTGGAAGCACAAATGAATGGAAAATTGCCCTCCCAAGCATTGAATCCAAAAGAGAATGTTAGTGCATCATGCTGCGAAGTGGGAAAGAACTTGAAGAGAAAAGGTCGAAACAAATTGAGATGGAGGAAGAAGAAGATAGAAACTGAATTGAGTACAAAAAGGAACATCCTTCTCCTCCACAAACTGAAAAAAGACCAACACTCCAAAGGTAACTCCTCAATCAATGACTTCCAGTTTTAAAACAATTCCACCCTTTCCTGTGAGTTCTTCTAGGTCAAAGAAAGAGACAAAGAAAAAGAGATTTTAGAGGTTTTCAAGAAAGTAGAACTCAACATTCCTTTGCTTGATGCTATCAAGCAAATTCCCAAGTATGCAAATTCTTGAAGGAGTTGTGTACTACCAAGAGAGCTTTCAAACTGAAAGGTCATGAAATGGTAAGTATGGGTGAAGTTGTATCTGCTGTTGTTCAAAAGAATGCCTTTGAAGCAAAAAGACCCAGGTGCGTTTACTATCCCATGTGTTATTGGTAATGCTAGTTTCAAAAGGGCCTTGTGCGATTTAGGTGCATCCATTAGTGTTATGCCCAAACATGTTTATGATTCTCTTAGTCTTGAGCCTTTGAATAAAACTAGCATTGTAATACAATTTGCGGATCGTAGTTTTGTTTACCCACTTGGTGTGATAGAAGATGTCCTAGTCAAGATTGATAGTTTGGTCATTCCATGCGACTTTTATATTCTTGATATGGAACATAATTCTTCTGATTCATCAAACAACACTCCTATATTGTTTGGGAGACCATTCTTGAGAACTGCCAATACAAAGATAGATTGTGGTAAGGATACTTTGTCTATGGAAGTAGGAGATGAAAAGATTGAATTTAATTTTCATGATGCAATGAAATATCCTTATAGCAATGTTTATTCTATCACATGCTATGACCAAGTTGATAAGTGTGTGCAGCAAGTTTTTGATTTTGATTGTGAGGATGAGATTAAGCGTAGCTTTGAGCTATGGCTATGATTTTACCGAGATAGAAGAGATGGAGAGGCACATTTGTGTTCCCCAAAACATGCACGAATCAGCATTGGCTTTGCAATCATTGCAAACTATTCCCCATGGTAATGTCTTTGTTGATTTAGTACTTTCACATAAAAAGCTTTTGCCATCTATTTTACAGGCACCCGAGTTAGAATTGAAACCTTTGCCCGATAATTTGAAGTATGTATTCATTTGCGACAACAATACACTTCCCGTTATTATAGCAACATGTTTGACAAATACGCAAGAGGAAAAACTTGTGAAATTGTTGTGTGATCACAAGACGGCCATTGGATGGACTTTAGCTGACATCAAGTCCCTCAATGTGTATGCATCACATACTATTGGAGGACAATGCGAAACCAACAAGGGAAATGCAAAGGAGGTTGAACCCGCCGATGATGGAGGTAGTGAAAGCTGAAATTTTGAAATTGTTAGATGCAGGAGTCATTTATCCCATCACAGACAGTAAATGGGTGGCGCCAATCCATGTGGTGGCTAAAAAGACCGGAATCACGTTGGTGAAAAACAAAAATGATGAGCTCATTCCTACTCGCATCTCGAGTGGATGGAGAATGTGTGTTGATTACAGAAAGCTAAATCTTGCTACACGCAAAGATCATTTTCCATTACCATTCATGGATCAAATGCTTGAACGCCTAGCAGGTAAGTCTTTTTATTGCTTTCTTGATGGATATAGTGGATACAATCAGATTGTTATTAATCCTGAGGATCAAGAAAAGACTACATTTACATGTCCATTTGGTACATATGCATATAGGAGAATGCCCTTTGGTCTCTGTGATGCACCTGCAACTTTTCAAAGATGCATGATGAGTATTTTTTCTGACTATGTTGAAAGAATAATTGAGGTTTTCATGGATGATTTCACGGTGTATGGTGATTCTTTTGATAAATGTCTAGAAAATTTATCTTTGATCTTGAAAAGGTGCATTGAAACTAACCTTGTCTTAAACTATGAAAAGTGTTATTTTATGGTAGAACAAGGAATAGTTCTTAGGCATGTTGTGTCTTCACGTGGATTAGAGGTTGATAAAGCCAAAATAGACGTTATTTCATCATTGCCTTACCCCTCATGCATGAGGGAAGTTCGTTCTTTTCTAGGCCATGCAGGTTTCTATCGACGCTTTATCAAAGATTTCTCGAAAATTACAGCACCCTTGTGCAGACTATTAGCCAAAGAAGTGGATTTTGTGTTTGATCAAGCATGTAAAGATGCCCATGATGAGCTTAAGAGGCGTGTCACATCTGCCCCTATCATCCAACCACCAAATTGGGATGAGCCTTTTGAGATAATGTGTGATGCAAGTGACTATGCGGTAGGGGTGTCTTGGGCAAAGAATAGGGAAGAATTTGCATGTTATCGCCTATGCTTCCGCATGTTGGACGGAGCACAATGCAATTACCATACAACTGAAAAGGAACTTTTTGCAGTGGTGTTTGCTCTTGAAAAATTCAGGTCATATCTACTTGGTACAAAAGTCATTGTTTTTACTGATCATGCAGCTTTAAGGTATCTTTTGAAGAAAAGGAGTCCAAACCAAGATGATTAGGTGGATCTTGCTTTTACAAGAATTTGATCTTGAGATCAAAGACAAAAAAGGTGCCGAAAACATGTGGCTGATCACTTGAGCCGACTGAGGACTGAGGATATACAATCGAAACAATACGAGAGACATTCCCCATGAGCAGTTGTATGTGTTACATTCCTCTACAAGACCATGGTATGCTGATTTGGTAAACTATTTAGTCACCAAAGAATTCCCTCCAGGTTTGTCTAATCCCAAAAAGAAGTTACGAGCTGATGCTAAATATTATTTTTGGGATACTCCTTACTGTGGAAATTTTGTGGATCAAGTAGTTAGGAGATGTGTACCACAAGATGAATTTCATTCCATTCTCACTTTTGTCATTCTCATTCTTGTGGTGGGCATTTTGGAGCAAAAAGAACGCCCACAAGGTACTTGAAAGTGGTTTTATTGGCCTTCTATTTTTAAGGATGCATATCATTTGCAAATCATGTGAAAAATGCCAAAAACAGGTAATATCACTCATAAGAATCAAATGCCTTTAACGAATATTCTTGTAAGTGAAATTTTTGATGTTTCGGGTATTGATTTTATGGGTCCATTTCCTTCTTCTTTTGGCAATCTTTATATCCTTCTTGTTGTTGATTATGTGTCCAAATGGATTGAGGCGAACGCCACACGAACTAACGATGCTAAGGTTATTTTAGATTTTGTCAGGACTCACATATTTGACAGGTTTGGAATCCCTAAAGCTATCATTAGTGATCGTGGCACTCATTTTTGCAATCGTTCAATGGAAGCATTATTACGCAAATATCATGTGACTCATCGAACTTCCATAGCATAACATCCTCAAACAAATGGCCAAGCTGAAATTTCAAGTCCATTTTGGAGAAGACACTGCAACCTAATCGGCGAGATTGGAGTCTACGACTTGGTGATGCACTTTGGGCTTATCGGACTGCTTACAAATCACCTATAGGAATGTCACCTTATAGGATGATTTATGGAAAAGCATGTCATCTACCGGTGGAGCTTGAACACAAATGTAACAACCCCGATTTCCCACGTCCTTTTTCGCGATACATTGGAAATTTTCAGGTAATATTTTTTTTATATATATATATATACCGGTTCCACCAAATTTCTACCAAAATTTCGGCAGTCTCCCCTATAATAGGAGGTCCCAAGTTATCAACAAAACCATATTACACTTTCAATTTTAATTCACATCCTGATCCAATCATCCTGGATCTCAACCCAACTCAACATCATCAACACAACACATGTTATTCAATAACATCATATAATGTAATTCAAGTTAAAGATTCGATTTCCAACTCTAAACATGCATGGTTAAATAGGTACTTAAAGTTACAAACATTAAATTAAAATCATACATTCAAATTTACAAATTAATATTACATTTCAAGTTTTAGGATATAAGACTCTTAATTTACAAATAATTACATGGTCAAAAGCAAAAGGTAACTAAACCAATATCATTCCAGACGCGACCTTGATGGACCTGAAAATAGAAATTAACATGTACACATAAATATAAAAAGGTAGTAACAAACAATAACAATGATAGGTAATAATCTTCATAGAATTTCTTTTGAGACATAAAATTAGGTATAAACCTCTTTTACAACATGGATTTTCAATCTATTACCAATATCCATCTAATATCCTTTCCCATTTGTTGAGAATAATTTCATCTTGAAAATCTCAACACAACTTAACGATTTTCGAACACCATCTCCTTATAAATCAATTCTCTCTTTATACCAAGACATTTCTCTCTTGATATCATTAGCTTATTTCATTCCTTTGGAATAACTAATTAATATTTTCCCTTTTATTTTCTAGAAAGTAATCGCCGACACTAATACATCTCATTAGTATCATTAGTCTTTTAATAGTGGGATAGACTAATCACTTACATTCACGTACCGATATTAACACAACCGATTAGTATCATTAACTATTCTTATCTGGAGTATCAAATCTTATTCATATTTGATTTACCATCAAAGTTACTGATGTCAAGAACTCTTGACACTATCAACCTCTTTACCTGGAGTAGCTAATCACAGTAGAAATGGTTGCCGATACCAATGTGACCCATTGATATCATTAACTATTCTCGACCCATAATAGTAAATAAACCTATCTTTTTCACTGAACCAGGAGTAACCATGCCGATGTTAGTAATCTTTACTAACATCATTAGTCACCCAATTGCTCGGGATCGACTAATCAATTTGAAAAATGCCAGCACCAATGAAACCTCATTGATACCATTAGCAATCCAAACCCGAATTGCAAATCAATGTCGTCTGAAATGCTAATACCAATGAAACCTCATTGATACCATTAGCTATCCAAACCCGGATAGCTAATCAATGTCACCCTAAATGCCGGTATCAATGAAACCTCATTGATACCATTAGCTATCCAAACTTGGATAGCTAATCAATGTCACCTTAAATGCCGGTACCAATGAAACCTCATTGATACCATTAGCTATCCAAACTCGGATAGCTAATCAATGTTACCTTAAATGTCGGTACCAATAAAACCTCATTGATACCATTAGCTATCCAAACCCGGATAGCTAATCAATGTCACTTGAAATTTCCATTCGTATCGATCCCCTTTTTTTTTTTTCTTTTCTTCTTCTTCTTTTTTTTTTCTTTTTTTTCTTTTAACATCATATGCATTATAACAACTGTTGCTAAGCATCATTCCCACACAAACTTAGTTATCGACACTACGACCATAATAACATAATTAATTCGATACATAACAACTCACGCAAGTCACTCCTATTTGTTCAAACATTATCCTAACCAATAGAGGTATACTGTTGCACATAAGGTACTCTTACTCATTTCAATATCATCGAAGCAATAAAACAATAAATTCTGAAATTTACCAATAAGTTTACTCAACTTAAAAAGACAAGGTGCGATACACCTGCTTCCTTCACATAAATTATTTAAACACAACGCATCATCAGTATACATATATAAATCGAGCATCAATAATTTAATCATAATATACCATTAATTTATCACCCTAAAGTCGGTACACTTCATTTTTGTTATTATACATGTAACTCGACAGTCAGTACAATAGCACCACTAACTCTATTCAAACCAGCTAGTCCACTATATTTTCCTCGACATAAACATTCACAATTACACAAGCACAAGTACATTTATAGAAAATACCATTTATTTAACTCTAACAAGTATTGTAAAAACAAAAGTTTGAGGTGTAAGACACCTACCTAATGCTTGAACTCGCGCAAAAGTCCCATGCTACTGAACAGATTCTGCAATCTCTCCTATATCATTAAAGATACATATCAAATGTGGCTCCACCATAATTGAAAATTCCATTCTAAAATTCATTTAAATTTAGAATCGCATGACACATGCATTCGCATATTTATTTATTTATTTCCTTTCTTTTCATGACTTGTTTTTCCAGACTGAATATCTTTAAACATGACCTAACAATCTTAATTTATTTTATTTTATTTTTGTCTACTCAATCCATCATGTACAGACTTAGTAACATCACATCCTTGCATTTATTCATACCATTGAAACTAATTCAGTTTCCTTATCAAACCAACTCTTGGCCGAATGACCTTATTTTTTATTTATTTATTTTCATGATGAGTTTTTCAATTCTTTTTCATAAGTCCACTTTACTTCATCTTAAGTAAATTTAACAACATATTTTCATCATAATTCCATGTACGCCTTAATTTAACCTTTTCCTCCCCTTTTATTATCCATTTGGACAGCGTTAAAATTCCACAAAATGAAATTTTCCTCACATTAATCTATTATTTCAAACATAACATAATTCATTTGGCATTCAACAAACCACAATCCCATAAAAATCCCCATAACATTAGGTCGAATAAACTCAAGTTCAAGATTTCCATTTTTGGTTGGATTCCATATTATGATGAGAATTTGGATCTTTTTAAAATTCTTCCAATTGACACTCTACCTAATTTTCTTTATACAAATATATGCATCCATACCTAATTTTCATAGAAAATGAATCAAAGTCTTATCTCCTTATTTCTTCTTCATTTGGCCGAATGCCTTCATTCATGGTGAGGGATGATTCCCTTTTTAATTATTCCAGATAAACCTTTACCAATTCATTTCATATCTATTCTAACCTCATTCAACTCAAATTCCATAGCAATTAAAACAATTAAGCTCATCCTCTCATTTATATGTCTAGGCCGAATCTTTGCATTAAATGGAGGATAAAGTTTTCTTCAAGTTTTCTTTCAATTACCACTAGACCCAATCCTTTTTAATGCCTAAAAACATATATCCATTAAATCAACAAACTCAATGTCCCTTCATCCAAATTTCAAAACTTCCCCAACACATTTTACAACACAATTAATCTATAACAACACTAATAACAAGAACACATTTTACCATTACATCTTACATAAACCCTACACCCACATAATTTTAATTTCATCAAAACATGTAATTAAATCAAGCTTCCTAAATGTTTTACTAAGACTAGCAATAGATTCAAATAGCAACAACTCATCCACCTTTGATTATTTCCTTGAACCCAACGGTCAGAATATATATCATTGTGTTGTATACAATATATCTCAAACTTAGAATAATCCAACGGTTGGATCTCCATAGATCTAAATAAAACCGAACTAACCTGAAAATGGATGAGCTACTGTTCAACATGAACAAAACCTTGCCAGAGAGTGCGTTTCCAATCTCCACCGTCCAGAATGAAGGCCACATCTAGGCGCACCATATATCCAAAACTAGGCACGATCCAACGGTGGAAGAGTGAGAAATCAGCCGGCGACCAAAACTGCCCTGCAGGTATATTTCCTTATGTTTTCCAGTACACTTCCGATGATGATTTCTGTTCAATGGATTATGGTCCTTCAAATCCCTCCTGTCCGTTAATAGAGGAGTGTGAGAAGAACAATATATCCAAAACTCAACATGATCCAACGGTGGATTCCAGAGATACGGCCACAAAAGCATTATTGGTTCATCCAAATCCTGCACCTCTCTGTAACCGAATTCTCTAGTCTCTCACCCCTTTTCGTTTTTCTTTCTTTTTTTGTTATTTAATCTGGTGGCCTTTTGCTGTTTTTAAAGGCACCTTTTTTTCCTAATTACATTTATGTTCCTTATTTATATATTATTTGTTTTTTTTTCATGTAAACCATCCGGTTTTTTCTGCTTAAATCGTTAGTCTTTACCAAACTCCCATTGGGATGATATCTTTCACCAACGTAGGAAAACATATTAATCGACTTCATGCAAAATTTCATCCCAATCCGACGATTGGATTGAGAGCTCTGCTTTCTAATGTAAAATTGGTCAGTTTATGACTTTTTGTCAACTATCCAAATTTTCTTGTTCAATCTTCACATAAAATAATATCAATTATCCTTCTAAACCTTTAAGGTCATTTTATTATTTTAGAATATATTCATTTTGTCATTTCTCTCATTATTTTATTCATCAAAACACGTTACCAGTTTCTGTCTTTATGAATTCTAAAACAAAATTCACTTTATAGAGGTCATCCCCTCCATTATATATCACTTTTAGTCTTACGTTTACATGGTAGGTTATACATCCACATATTTAAATCATAAATTTTCTAGGGTTTCACAACAAAGCTTTTTGGGCCATTAAAAAATGTAACATGGATTATGATGCTGCTGGGATTGCAAGAAAGTTGCAATTGCAAGAGTTGGAAGAGATTCGAAATGATGCTTACGAGAATGCAAGGATTTACAAAGAAAAGACTAAGAGTCTCCATGACCGAATGATTACAAGAAAAGAATTTAATGTTGGAGACAAAGTCCTTCTTTATCATTCGCGTTTGAAACTTTTTCCTGGAAAGTTAGTCTCTCGTTGGATTGGATCATTTGTTGTTTCTAATGTTTTTTCTTATGGTATAGTTGAAATTACAAGTTTAGAAACCAACAAAGTACTCAAGGTCAATGGGCATCGCTTGAAACCTTTCTATGAAGGTTGGATGACAGAACTCACCGCTTCTGTGGAGTTAGCTGAACCAATCTACGAAGAATGAACATGCAACATGTTGAGCCAATGACATAAAACAAAAGCGCTTACTGGGAGGCAACCCAGCACAAAAAAAAAACAACAGATTTGCTTTCTTTTTCACTTATCTTTTATTTTTTGCATTTTACTTTATTTTTTGTCATTATCCAATATTCCTTTTCTTTTATTTCAACATTGAGGACAATGTTGTGTTTTTAAGTGTGGGGGTATTGGGAGAATGTTGGTTTTCTAATTTTGGTTTTCTTTGTTATTTTTCAAAAAAAATAATAATTATGTTTGATTTTTTGAACTCCCATTGTTTTTAAGAATATGAGTATTATGTATGAGAATTAGTTGAGATAGATGAAGATATAAATCAAATGAATGAGTGTGCATGCAAGTTTTAAGGTTTAGTTGGTTTAGAGATTGACTTTGAGAATATGTCATGTTGACTTTATAGTGTTATACCAATGCAAGCTTTTGAGCCTTCAACATTATATTCTTTTATTGTGCCTTCTTTCAATTATATGTATCTTTAGAACTTGCTTCATATCTTGTTGAGATTACATTCATATTACATATATACATGAAGATGATAAAGGCATTAGGAATTTTAACCACTTGAGCCAAAAAGCCAACCTAAGCATATTATCCTTAGTGAGCTCCTTTTGAGCTTGTTTATCTTTTCTTTGCTTTATCCATGTATAAGCCTTAACTTTTTATATGTTTTCCTTTTCCCCTGGCCAAGGATTAGTAAAGCATATACTTATAATATCTCATGGAATTATGGTTGGAAATTATGTGAAAAGAAAGAAGAAGTGATGCTTGATGAAAAGATGGGCAAAGTTGCCAAAGGTAAAAAAAAAAAAAAGGAAAGAAAAAAAAAGAAAAAAGAAAAAGAAAAAGAAAAAGAAAAAGGAAAAAGTGTTCCTTTATGTTCTTAAGATTTTATATTGAAAAAGCTTGAAATCAAAAGAAGTTAAGCAGTGGTAATTAAAGATGGAAAATTTATGTGCTTTGATGGAATATCTTGTTTGAAATATCATTTTTCAGAATGCTCTGCTTTCTTTGGTTTGAACCTTTTCTTTTACTCTCTTTTACCTCACCTTAACCTTAGCCCCATTACAACCAGAAAATAAGACCTTTTGATTCATGCATTGTTTGTAATATGTTAGTAATGGAGATGAGATTGAAGAGCAAGCTTAAGGTAGAACATATTCATTGATTGAATTTGAGAGATTTAAACACATAAGCCTTAAACACGTGAGTGTTGGAGTGTATATCAATGAGAGGACCTATCACTTTGGCATGGCATAGATTTCATTTAAATCCCGATGATTAATTAAGTTTTGAAGTTTGCATGTAAATAAATTCATGAAAATTTATACTCTTTATCCTTCTTAATTATGTTCTTGTTTATAATGCATACATTCTTGGATATTGATGGGAGATTAGAAGATTAGTCATAGTGATTTCATTTAATTTAACTTCAATTTGGTTTTACCTATCCTTTCTCGAGGACGAGCAAGAGCTAAGTGTGGGGGTATTTGATGCAACTATATTATTCAATAGTTTCACCCACATTTAACTAGTGTTTTGCCTATATTTTATATATAAAATGCCTTGATATTCTTTGTTTTATGTTTTGAAGGCACTTTTGGATGAAAGATGCAAAAAGGAGTAAATTGGAGATAATTGGCAGATTTGACCTTCAGTCGATGTTTTGTGCAGAGCGTGAGCTCTAGAGGTTGAAATGAAGTGATTCTAATGGCATTAAAAAGGTAACATCCATACCTTTCTGGACATCTAAGGCAAGAAAATAAAATAAGGAAGAGCATGGAAATCGCAGCCTTCAAAGTCAAATCTTGCAACCTGCCAGTGTTGACCTTCGGCCATTCCAACTTGAATATCTGGAGCTACAGAAGTCCAATTGATGCAAACTCAATTGTTTTGGATTCATGACTCAAATTTATATAAACGCTGAAATATAAGCAAAAAACGATGTCATATGAGGGAGATATGATTTTTCAAAGATAACATCTGAATTCTGCCAGCAAACAGGTTTCGTGAAGAAACGAGTCCAAATTACGTTCCGAAGCATCTAAACCGATATCCAAGTTTTTATTTCAGCAATTTAGCTCCTCTAAGTCAAAGCTTGAATATTTCATGCAAGGCTATTTCTCCTTTTTTAGGAAAATAGTTATTGAAGTATTTAAATGTAAACACTCTACTTAATGGAGGACTATTTTGTAAAATAGAGACCTAGGGTTTCCTAGGATATAAAAAGAATGAGAGAAGAGAAGGGGGGCAGCCAGCTAAGAAGAGAAAAAAGCCCCTTTCCTCTAAGAAACCCTAAATTATGCATTCTTCCTTCTTTTTGATTAGTTGTTCAACAAACATGCAAGGCTAAACACTTTTTCTTGGTTGCAAGGACATGGAAACCTTCAGATTTCAAGAACTGTGAGATTTATTTTACCTTTTCTTTTCAGTTTATATGATGAATATGTTTGTTCTCCTATGCTTATTTTTCCTATGATTGTTTATTTTAATTGCTAAAGCGGACTCTAAGTTATTATTGTAGACAATCTATTGCTAAGTTTGATATCAAAACCGGAGTTGTGGTATATGAACTTGTGAAGCAACTGAGTTTAATAATTGTGGCAGATCTACGTTATTAATCTTAGGGAGAACATTCAATCAAATAAAACATAGACTGCAGACAGTTATGTTTTCTTGATTAATCAACTTATCTAGTTCTTCAGGCTGTCATTGAATTAAATTACTAGTGCGGATACTGTGGTTGTTTGATGGTTAGGGTTAGTTATACGGCGGATCCGTTAACTAACCAATGTTCAGAAGAGATAAATATTCAGAATATAAATTGATGTTTCGTTTCCATGATCAGTTCTGATTTCTGTAGGTGGATGTGTGCTTGTGACCAAAGTTTGTTCTCTTGATAATTTTCTGATTTTATTAAATTTCGTTTGATAGTTTTCTGTTTTCTTTTGCATTAGCCAAGATAACATCCAACCCCCCCCCCCCGAATTGCAAATCATCTAGCATAAAAATCTGACTTGAATCTTCCTCGTGGGATTGACCCCTTGCTTGCTTTATACTATCTTGTGTGTTGTGTTTGAAGCTAGGGTAATTAATTTGTGCGACCGCGACATCGCAACACAATGTGACCAAGTACAATGCCGTTTGTTACCATAAAGTGACATTTTTTTCCAATTCAGTACAAGATTCTTCTCTTCACACCTACTCAAAACCTTTTCTAAGTTAGCCAAACAATCATCAAATGAATCACCAAAAACAGAAAAATCATCCATAAAAATTTCAAGAAAATGTTCAACCATATCACTAAATATACTGAGCATGCATCTTTGAAACGTGGCTGGTGCATTACATAATCTAAAAGGCATACTTCCATATGCAAAAGTACCAAATAAACATGTGAAAGTAGTCTTCTCTTGATCTTCCAATGCAATTTCAATTTGGTTGTAACCTGAATAACCATCTAGGAAACAATAAAATTCATGACCTGCAACTCTTTCTAGGATTTGATCTATGAAAGGTTAAGGAAAATGGTCTTTTCTAATTATTGAATTAAGTTTCCTATAGTCAATGCACATGCGCCAACCAGAATAGTCCTAATTGGAATTAACTCATTTTTCTCATTTGTTATCACAGTGACTCCAGACTTCTTGGGTACAACTTGGGTTGGACTTACCCATTTGCTGTCAGAAATAGGATAAATGATTTCATTATCTAGAAGCTTAATGACTTCATTTTTCACTACTTCTTTCATATTAGGATTAAGCCTTAGTTGTATTTCTCTAGAGGGTTTAGCATTTTCCTCTAAATAAATCCTATGTGTGCAAATCAAAGGACTAATTCCTTTTATGTCAGCTATGGTCCATCCTAATGTATTTTTGTGCATTTTCAGAGTTTGTAATAACTTACCTTCTTGATGTGCATTAAGTTTTAAAGAGATTATTACCGTAAAAGTTTCATTTTCTCCCAAAAATGGGTATTTGAGATTGAATGGTAATGACTTTAAATCAGGTTTTGGTGGTTGAACAGTTGAAGGTATGGACTCAATTGATCGTGGTAGCAATTCCTCAATTTTTGATCTCTAGCTATTTGCCATTGATTCTTCTTGAAAATAAACCATTTGCAAATCATCAGATTCATCAATCTCAATTTCACTGGAAGTGGTTTGAAATTGATCATCAGTAAAGTCCACTTCCTGTAAATCATTATCATCTCCGAGTTGCTTGCAAATGTTGAAAATATTCATCTCCAATGTCATGTTTCCAAATGATAACTTCATCAGTCCATTCCTACAATTAACCAATGCATTAGAAGTTGCAAGAACTGACATCCTAAAATAACAGGAAATGAATTACATGCTTCAACAGGTTGTGTATCCAAGACAATAAAATCCATAGGGTAAATGAATTTATCGACTTGTACTAACACATCTTCAATTATTCCTCTAGGCACTTTTACAGATCTATCAGCAAGTAAAAGAGTTACAAAAGTTGGTTTTAACTCACCTAGATTGAGACTTGAAAAACTAAAAATGGAAGTAAATTCACACTAGCTCCAAGATCAAATAAAGCTCTTTTAATTTTATGTTCTCCAATAAAGCATGAAATTGTAGGACAACTAGGGTCTTTATATTTCAAAGCATTATTGTTCTGAAGAATGACATTTACTTGTTCAACTAAAAAGGCTTTCTTTTTCACATTCAGTTTTCTCTTCACAGTGGACAGATCTTTCAAAAATTTAACATAGAAAGGTACATGTTTAATAGCATCCAACAAAGGTATATTGATCCTTACCTGTTTGAATGTTTAATAGTTTCAGAGTTGTGATTGACTTTCCTTTGTTTGGTCATGGCATGAGGAAATGGAAGTGCTGGCGGGAAATCAGTCTTTTCTTTGCAATGTTCATATTCAACCCCTTTCTTACCCTCAAAGATTGACTCGTCATCTTTCTCACAAGGTTCAAGAATGGGTTTTTCAACAACCTTACCACTGCAAAGAGTGATGACTGATTTAGCTTGATCCATATGTTGGTTTCCAGAACTACTTGCATTTGCATTGTATTGCCCCTTTGGATTTTGTTGTGGTTGAGATGAAAACTTACCTTTCTCTTAAAAACTAAGAGCAAATGTTAATTTTGCAAGAGTATCTTTAAAATCTGTCATGCTTTGAGCAAGTTGAGTGTTGATTGTCTCTTGCTTTTCATGAATGCATGCAATGTTTCCTCAAGATTTCTTCTAGAAGGTGGAGCATAAAGAAGTGCATATCCATGAGAATTTTGGAAATTATGGTGTGCTTGAAACGGTGGCTGTGAAGTTTGTGCATTATTGTTATCACTCTTCCAATTGAAATTTGGGTGATTTCTCCAACTAGGGTTGTATGTTTGCGAGTATGGGTTATGATTGGGCCTTTAGAAACTGTTTAAAGCATGGGCTTGTTCATGGAGACATTCCTTAAAAGAAGGCAAAGTTGGACAATCATTGGTTGAATGTTCATTGGTTTCACATATTTGACACACAATGTCTTGAACAGATTTTAGTTGACTACTCTTTTTTAATTCTAGTGCCTCGACTTTTTCCAATTTTGCGCATTCTCAGTTAGCAAGTCTAGGTACTCCATTGCTTCATTAGGGTCTTTATTCTCAAAAGTTCCATTGCATATCAATTCAACCATTTGCCTATCTCTAGGAGTTAACCCTTCATAAAAATGTGAAACCAATCTCCATGTTTTAAAACCATGATGAGGGCAAGTATTAAGCAAGTCTCAATACCTATCCCAACATTGGTAAAATGTTTCTCCTGGTTTTTAGTGAAAGTGATGATTTGTCTTTTGAAAGAGTTTGTTCTGTGAGATGGAAAAAATTCTTTAAAAATTGTTGTTGCATTTCATCCCAAGCACGAATAGATCCTGATCTCAAATTTTGTAGCCATGTTTTAGCTTTATCTTTTAATGAAAAAGGAAAAAGCTTTAACCTAATGGTGTTCATGCAACAATTTGAGTCATTATAGGTGTTACAGAGCTCCTCAAATTCCCTTAAATGCAAGTATGGATTTTCTATATCTAAGCCATGAAAAGAAGGTAAAAGTTGAATAATGTCTGACTTAAAATTAAAATGAGATGCATCACGAGGAAAAACTATGCATGAGGGTGCACTTGTTCTTGTGGGATTCATGTGGTCTCTAAGTGTTCTCACACGATTATTCTCATTATTCTCATTATAAAGCGACTGATTATCTTCTTCGGCCATATTTTCTAAAAATGATAAGGATACCCTACAAAGTCTACCACTTAATGTACGTGACCAAACTCTCATGCATGTGTAGGAAGAGAATAAAAGGAAGAAAACGAAAAGAAAAAGAAAAAGAAAGAAAAGAAAAGAAAAGGAAAGACACAACAGTTAGATAAAATGAAAAATGAAAAGAAAAAATAAAATAAATACTATAATTTGTACAAGAATTTACCTCCCCGGCAACAGCGCCAAAAACTTGACAGGACCAAAAGATTGATGTCTTCTCCCAGGTGCAGGAGTGTCGAAGTAATAAATAACCCGACAAGACAGGGGTCGAACCACAAGGAGGTTAATTATATAAATTATAAATAACAACAACAGCAACAACAACAATAACAACAATAATAATAGCAGTAATAATAAAGAGAGTTTTGAGATGTGATATTGATATAAGGATTAAACAATGATAAAAACAATTGTCAAGGTTAGAGGATCCACTAATGATATTTCAAACAAGTATAGTATAAACTCTTATTATTCAATTGGAAACTACACACAAAGGAGGTTCCAATTGGATTATAAATTGTTAACATGATTACATTAGTTATCTTATTCGAATAATGCTAATACTTGTAAATATTGTCAGGCATTCATGATTATAACTTATGTTAACAACAAATCAAGTTCCTTTCATAGCACAAGTGTCAGTTATACCATACAGTTGGGTTATAAAAGTGCCAAGTATTTGTTGTACCAAGGGTTATACAACATAAATCTAGATTAACCATTTAACAAGCAAAGTATTAAAAGTGAACAAGATAACAAATATAAAACATGTTAGTATCAAACATTAAGGTCCATGTTGAGTTTATGTTATACTTATTCTTACACCATTAGTGTAACTTTTTCACCTTGACATAATAAACTTAGCTAAACATAATGAAAGAGAGAAACATAAATAAACAAGGAAAGGAAATGAAAAGCATAAGCAAGAGATTAATATAAGCAAAACTTAAGCATTACAAAATATAAAGAGAGAGCAAGAGCATGATCTTGATCTGAAAACCAAGATGCCTAAATACATGGCAAATGCCTCCTTTTATAGGCCAAAATTCAGAACTATTGATTTGTTGACTAATTGTTGAGTGGGTGGCCACATCTTGACCTGGTGACAATCTTTATCTTCTTGTCTGCCAAAAACATCATTGATAATGTCATAATTTGAACATACTTAAATCATGAAAGTTCTAAGAAATTATCTCAACTTTCCAGGACAAAAATTTGAGGTCATTTGGAATTCTAGAACTCGAGATATGGGCTGAACATTGAACAGTGTCTGGGCTGTAGGACAGATTCAGACTTCTCCGTTGTTGCTATAATTTGGACTTGAAAATGGTCTTTTTAAATCTTGGACTCCCATGAAAGTTTTAGGACTATGTCTTAGCTTTCCATCCATATAAGGCAGACCTAAATCTAAGATCTACAGCTCCAGATATGACCCAATAACCAAATAGTGTTCCAGTTTGGACTGAACCAGCATCTCTTTTCTAAGTTTAGCCCTCTCTTTCTCCTTCCAAACGCATCTCATTAAAAATTTATATTGTATTTTTTTTTGCTTGAAGGCAAAGCAAACCAAAATCAACTACTAGATTTCAAGAATCAATCTCTACTATGCATTTGATTTTTTTATGCTTTGCAGGAATAACTTGGAATAACTTGGAGGCAAAACAAAGAAATATAGACCATTGAATTAAGAAAATGAATTGTAGACCATTTGATTGAAAGTTGGGTTGCTTAGTGAGAAGGTTTCCAATTTTAAAATTGGTCCTCTCCCTTCCACAATAACAATTAGATTACTAAAATATAAATGTATTTTTTATTTTTAGATTTTTTGTTTTGTGTTTTGTGTTTTGAAAAAAAGGCAACATCAATGTTGACTTAATAAGAGCTTTAAAAACCTAACACACTAAAAGTACATTTATTTTTTTAGAAAAGATGCTAAAAATGATGCAAATACATTAATAACATATTTTTTAGATTTTTATGTTTTTTAGGGTTTTTTTTTTAATATTTGAAAAATAGGTAAAAAACTAGGTATCAGTCGATGCCCTCTCTTTACAATACTTATAAAGCAAAGACTTATCAAGTGCATGCGTAATAAGTTTTTAAAGAAAAACATATTGTTCTTCAAAACTTAATCTTTTAAAATTTTTGGTTCGGTTGACTACACACTTTGTCTTCACCACAATCCACTTCTACTAGAACTGTGATGATGCAATTGTTTCTATTGAGAAATGTCTTCTTGACAACTTTTGCTCTCAGCTTAGTTTACCTAAAATCCTACTTCTCGCTGATTCACTTCAAGTAGAACTTTTGTTTCACAGCTCGGTTAACCTGAATTCCTAATTTGGCTATTCCTTTTAACCTTAACAAAAATCTTTGTTTATAGCCCAGTCAATCTAAGATCCCAGTCTGGGGATCCCTTTTAACCAGAACCAAAATCTATGTCTTTAGCTTGGTCAACTTAAGATCCCAATCTAACGATCCCCTTTAACCATAACCAAAATCTTTGTTTATAGCTCAATCAACATGAGATTCTAATATGATGATCTCCTTTAATCAGAACTAAAATCTTTGTTTTATAGCACGTTAACCTTAAATCTCAATCTAGCGATTCTCTAAACTAGAACAAAAATCTCTATCTTCAACTCGGTCAACTTGAGATCCCAATCTACAAATCCCCTTGAACTAGAACTAAAATCTCTATCTATAGTTCAGTCAACTTGAGATCTTAATCTGACGATCCCCTTTAACTGCAACCAAAATCTCTATCTATAATTCTGTCAACCTGAGATCCTAATTTGTCGATCCACAACTAGAACCAAAATCTTTGTCTTCATCTCGATTAACCTGACATCCTATTAATATGACGATCTGCTTTAAACAAAACTAAAATATTTGTTTATAATTTGGTTAACCTGAAATTCTAATTTGATGATCCCATTTAACCAGAACAAAAAATTTGTCTTCAGCTACTAAGAGAATCGATACCGGGATGTTCATGGTTTCATTACCACACACACTAGCGGCTCCATTCCATTTATTTCGCATCCAAAGCGGATGGTAAGATTTTTTTTTTACCTTTATTTTTTTATTTGATATTTTTTATAAGTATATTTAACTAACAATATTTTAATCTTGCAAGCAACATTTCTTAGATGCAAGCCAAGCTTGATGAAGCTTTTTGTTAAAACACAGGTGAGGAGTGAT
The DNA here is from genome assembly GCA_007827005.2 of Populus simonii. NCBI lineage: Eukaryota > Viridiplantae > Streptophyta > Magnoliopsida > Malpighiales > Salicaceae > Populus > Populus simonii. Next base: position 14,077,651 of record CM017482.2, read on the forward strand.
AACCACTAAAAATAGGGGCAGCAGCTCGTAGATAGCCAAGCTCAATATTTTATGGTTTGTTGGTTTTTAGTCATTTTTTTATTAAGTTATAATTTCTTTCAATTTGATTAATTTAATTTTTCTTTCCAAGATAAATATAACAATCTTTTGAAAGAGGGATATAGGGATGATCTTTCAACCCATTCAGATATCGATCTGGATTTGTGGTTTAAGGTGCGATCATCTAATGGGCCCAATAGAAATCGGGTGTATGGACTTTTTAACACTACGGTCGAAAACTTGCGGACAACCAGTTGTGTTTCGATCGTTGAATGCTTGCAATCAGTTCTGAGCACTTAAACTCCAGAGTTTGCGGCGATATTAGACTAATGAGTTCAAGATCAGATGAAAAATTTCCTTGTACTCTTTTTTTTTTAATTAGAATAATTAAATTTTTGTTTAATGATTTTTTTAAAAAATATTAATTAACTTTGTCAATTATGACCTGAAACGAATTATTTCTTCCAATTAGACATACAAAATTCAGTTATTCCTTAACATGTTCTTCCAAACACATATAAAAAGTTCTAACAAAACTCAATAACAATGCTATCAATATCTATAGTTTTGCATTTTTATAATCATAGTCATACATGTATTATTATATCACATAAACATTATCGCATTTACATTAATTTTTCGATATATACTTCCTTTACATGAGACGTCAAATACATTCACAGTAACATTGAACTTTAGGTTCAATAATTCTCCTTAAATTTCCCAAATTTCAACAACATAAATGCTTGAGTCAATATGCGTAACATAATACATAACCAAAAAAAAAAAGAGTACAAGGAAATTTGTACAAAAAAAGGGCATGGACCATAAGTAATAAATTAAAAAAAAATAAAGGAAAAATCTTATAGGGTTGCTCTATGATTTATACTCTTTTTGCTTCTTTTTTTTATACATAAGATTGAAGATTTATTGAAATTAAATTGTAAAAGAAACCAAGCGATCTTGTATTTAAAATTAAAATAATAAAATTTTATTCATCTGTACGTTTAATTAAAACTACAAGATGGACTTCTCCATCTAAAAACGAGCCTATGAATGACGAAACCAAAAGAATTTCAGATGGAAGTCCCTATCTTCAACATCCGGGTGCGCTCAATATCCCAGAAATTATGGGCTTAACGTTAGAACATTGGGATTTTGCAGGGCCGTCTGGTCCGCTATATGCAAGTTTAATGTCAGCAAGCTCCACCTTCTCACATGGGAAGCCACTGCTGCAAGCAATCTGCACAACAACCGGAGTTGCGGAAGTTCCCCTTATATTCTTAAAACTAACACCACTGATCTTCACTTTTGATGGAGCCTGCAAAAGAAAAAAAGAAAGAACATTAAGACGCCAATAGACTTTTAGTAATCTCCCTAGCACTAAGGAACATAAAAAAATTAATATGCTTGTGTAGGCGTTCTTCAGAATTGCATTATGGATCTAGCATGATGCAACCAATAATGGAATGCAGTGCACAACATGTTTGCTTCACAGTCAATACTATGAATTGCGTTGAAACATTTTTTTTCATAAGATGTAAAAAAGAATTTGATAAATTGTGGAGTGTTTGAGCCACGAATTGGGTAAAATATTGTCACAGTAATTTAGTACTGTGAAAATATCCTTATGGTAACAGAAAAAGCAATACCTTTAGACTGCATTGGTTCCATGGGCAATACACTTGATCTATGATGACAGGGTTCTGGACATTGTTCATGACAATATCCTCAAAATGCATGTTAGATGCGACACCACCGTATAAAGCTGGCCAAGATTTTATTCTAACGCCATTTGTGGTATCTGAGATGGTGCAATTCTTGACAAATATTCCAGAAACAGGTTTCTCATTGGGGTATTTCCCTAAACTTCCAACACTGATGCCATGGCCAGGTCCACATGTTACTCCTGTGATATGTAGTTCTTCGGTGCCATCTCCCACGGAGATACAATCATCGCCTGTGCCAATTTTTGAATCGATAATGTAGATCCCAGTAGATTGGCCGACATGGATTCCATCGGTGTTTACACTGTCACCAGGTGCACTCACGGTAAAATGCTGGAAGGTGAGGTTTTTGCACCCCAAGACGTTAACATGAAAGTTCTTGCTATCTCGACTAGTTATGTCTCGGACTAATGCATTGGTGATGAAATCGAACCTTAAATTCTGATCCATGTTAGAAGCAAACAAAAAGCAAATGATTAAAGAAACTTTGGTAGTGCCATAACATATAATTAAAAAATAAGGAAATTAGGCTTCATAATGGTGATTAGATTACCATTGGGAGGCTGTCACAATCTTTATCTTTCTGACATGTACTTTTGCTCCACGCAGCCTTTCCCTGCCCATCAAAAGTGCCGCTTCCCGACAATGTAAATTTATCAACGTGTTCGAAATTAACCCAATGACCTCCTGAGAACTGATTTGGGTCAACCGGTGCCTTCAACATGCCATCAACTTGGAGCTCAATCGCAGCCTTGCAAGGACCTGCTAGAGTCAATTTCCGTAACGAGTATGTCCCACTTGGAATAAGAACTTTGCTGGGGTTTGTTGAAGCACAAGCATCTTTCCAAGCATTGGTTAAAGCCTAAAAATGGAAAGAGAAGGGAAATATTTAGAGAGGATCAGTAGGTCTCAAATTCGGGTGTTATAAGGAAACATACATAAGTTCTGACTCGAATACTATACATTCAGCTATTTAAAAATCGAACGCATGCATGCGAGAAAATATACGAGATACCTCTGTGATATCTTTATCGGAACCATATTTAGTCACATCGAAGACACCTTTTGATTGGGCTTTAGCAGTTGATGCTAACAATAAAAATAGTGAGAATGATATTATTGCTGAGGAGACAACTTTCAGGCCCATCTTTTTGTCAGCTATGTTGCTTTCTTTCTTCAATACTCTAGGAAAACGAATGAATTTCTTAATCTTCCATGTCGATCCTTTATAGGGCGAGAGGGGAATTCAACACCACTCGTAAATTTATCAAGCCGTTAGATGAATTTTGTCCATGTTTGTGCAAGGTTGTAGCTTTGTCATTCAATGTCATTACTATTATTAGCTTCTCTTGCAATATAGCATATCAAAATGTTCTAAGAAAAATCTATATATATCGATCGCTCTGTCCATAGAAACCTAATTTCATGCAAAGATTTATTTAATTTATAAAAATTCTGATATTTTTGAATATTAGTTTTCCATTATGTGCATATATACAATTAGAGTATACAATACATACCTAATACGAGTCAAACCCTATTGAGATTTCTAGGATTTAGTTTCTCCAAAGCCTTCTTGTTGTTTTTATTATAATCATTTTTGGGAGAGAAGTGATTGAGAATAATGGATATTCTGGAGATCCTATTTTGTGTGTGTGTGTGTGTGTGTTTTTGAGATATAGTTTTATTAGGTTCGTTTAGTGTTTGCAATTTGTTTTTGAAAAAAAACTTCAAAGTTTCAACACTTATCATTAAAAATTAGTTGAAGCGCAACTAATTAATGATTAAAAGGCTTACATAATCAGTAGTCATCTCTTCTATTTATATGACTAGGCCAACATATAGTAGTTATTGTGTAGTGACAGGATTCGAACCTATGGCCCTCTGTACCCAAAACAGATGCGCTGACCAGACTGCGCTACACCTCGTCTCACCCCCCCGGAGCATATAAATCCACCCGATCGATGAAGACTTGAACCAGGATGTCCCTCGGAAGGGTTAGCTACGTCCTGAAAGAACTTGCTACAAGCGGGCAACTTACTACCTCTCTGTCTCCTCTTCTTATATAGTGGATGGACTTTGTTTCATCGTATAAGAGACGGGTCGGTGGGCAAGTGAGCTGATCTCGCCTTTGTTGATCCGCTTGAAGAGAGTTATCACGACTCTGCTACATCGCGATCGTTTATTCCCAAGCGATAGAGAATACAAAGCACACAAGGCGCATGATGAACAAGATGTACTAAGCAAAATAAATCCATACAAGGAAAGTACAATATTTTCTATATTAGAACACATGAGATGACTCCAAAGTTGAGTTTTACTTTATTGAATAATGAGAAATCATTTTGCATACTCACATGAAAGCAAGGTTTACTGATCCTAAGTGCATGCATTTGAAATGAGAAAAGACCATCTTTGATAATCCTTTCACGAGGCTAAAATATATCATTTGCAGTCCTTTTTTGAGCCTAGTAATGTTTTTTGGAAATAATATTGGCTAGGATCACAACTCACACTAGGGGCAAGTGCGAGAAAAATCCGCAATGATTAAAAATGCCCGAACAAAGGATCTAAAAAATTGAGCTTTCCATAAAAATAACTAATGATGATGCTTAACCAAATGAAGAAAGAAAAAAACAAAAAAAAAGGCCCAAACTCAACATTGGGGGGCACAATAGATCATTTTGGAAATAAATTCAAATGACAAAAGGTCAAGAAACAAGCACTGGTGATCTTAAGTCTTGAAATCCCTTAAACATCTTTTGAGCCTATAAATATCCCATTACAATGAGACCACTTTCAAAACTCTTCAAATTTTTTCCACCTGGGTAAGTCTCCCATTACAGTGAGACCATCTTCCCTGGGTAGGTCACCCATTACAATGAGATCGCTCTTTTTTTTTCCTTGTGGGTAGGTCATCTATAACAATGAGACCACTTTTCATATTTTTCCACTTGGGTAGGTCACCTATTACAATGAGACCACTCTTTATATTTTTTCCACTTGGGTAGGTCATCCATTACAATGAAACCACTCTTCACATCTTCCACCTGGGTAAGTCACCCATTACAATGAGACTATTTTTCATATTTGTTTTCCACCTGGGTAAGTCACCCATAACAATGAGACAACTTTTCATATTTTTCCACTTGGGTAGGTCACCTATTACAATGAGACCACTCTTTATATTTTTTCCACTTGGGTAGGTCATCCATTACAATGAAACCACTCTTCACATCTTCCACCTGGGTAAGTCACCCATTACAATGAGACTATTTTTCATATTTTTTTCCACCTGGGTAAGTCACTCATAACAATGAGACCACTTTTTACTTTTCATATTTTTTCCACTTGGGTAGGTCACCCATTATAATGAGACCACACACATATTTTATTTGGTTCTGGTTAAAGGAGGTCGCCATAAGGGATCTCGAGTTAACCTAACCACATAGAGGTTTTAGCTTTGGTTTAAGGGAATAGCCAGATGGGATTTCAGGTTAACTGAGCTACACACCGACTTTGGTTTTATTTAAATGAGGTCGCCAGATGGGATGTCAAGTTAAGCCAACCACACATAGAATTTAGCTTTGGTTAAAAGGAGTCACCAGATGAAATTTCAAGTTGACCAAGCTACACACAAACATAATTTTGGTTATGGTTAAAGGAGATCGCCATATGGAATCTCAGGTTAACCCAATTGCAAACACAAAGATTTCAACTTTGGTTAAAGGGAGTCACCAGAAGGGATTTCAAATTGACCGAGCTAAACACATAATTTTGGTTCTAGTTGAAAGGGATCACCAGATGGGATCTTCGGTTGACCCAATCACACACAGAGATTTCAGCTTTGGTTAAAGGGAGTCGTCATAAGGGATTTCAAGTTGACTGAGCTACACAAAGACTGGTTTTGATTAAAGGAGATCGTCATATGGGATTTCAGGTTGACCGAGCCACCAACATTATCTTAACATTAGAAGAAAAATGACAAAAACCCTACCATTAGAAAATTCTCAAGAAAAAAGAAAGAAAGAAAGTTCAAACCCTGCCATTAGGAAGAATATTTTTTGGTTCTGGTTAAAGGAAATCGTCAAATAGGATTTCAGGTTAACCCAACCAAAGACAGAATTTAGAGGATCGCTAGATTGGGATCTTAGAATAAACAAGTTGTACACAATTTTAATTGCTGGTTGAAAGGGATTGATATAAAGACAGAGTTTCAGATCAACTAAGCTTTGAGAAGATCAATTTCAGAACTTCTGTTTTGTTGATTTTTAAAAAACTGACTATGCAAAGCACTCAACTAGTCTTTGCTCCATAATCATTGTAAAGGCAATTTTCATAGCTCATTTTTGGGTTATTCTCCAAATTCAGTTTTTCTCTTCAAAAATAAAAACAAATATTTGGAATAAAAACAAAAAATCCAAAAAATAATAATAATGAGAAGAGGATGCCAGAGCGTCTAGAAAATGGCTAGAAATTGGTTGAGGAGTTTCAAAAATACAAAGATTGAATTTTGACAATATATTTTTGACTGATGAGAGCCCTGTTAACAAAGAAAATTCAATTTAAGGAAGAAAAGTTCAAAATCATATGTTTATAGACTCAATTAAATTTTATTGAAGGTTTAATTGAATTAATGAAGGGTTTGATTGCAAGAAAAAATGATTTCTTAAGTCAATTTAGGCTTTAATTCGAATAAATTAAAGTTCAGGGGTCAAATTATAATTTTTCAGAGTTGATTTAGCCAGATCAGGGGCTTAATTGCATAAATATTGAGCTTTGATGGCCAATTAGGGACTTGATTGAAGAAATCTGAAATCAACGACCAAACTTAAAAACACGTGTAAATAGAGGGGCTGGAATTGACTGAATTAGGGGCTAAATTGAAGAAAATAAAACTTTATTATCAATTGAGAGTCAAAATGCATAAATTCAAAACCAAGGACTAAAGTGAAAAAGGCGGCCAACTTTAAGGCCGGTGATTGAATTTGGCAGAGATGCAATTGAATTGATTCTTAAAATCAAAATTACACTTGAGTACTTAATTGAACAAAACACAAATTGAGGACTGATTAATGAAACACCGCATTTTTAGAAAAACAGTGTTGTTTCATCCATTGTTAAAAAAAAAGAGAAGAAGCCATAACGATGTCATTTTGAACGACACTGTGGGTCTTCTTCTTCCCCTGGACGCACAAAAGCAAGGGAAAAAGAAGTTTGTTCCCCTACATTTGCTTCTCTCCCTCTCTCTCCCAAAAACACAAAAAATAACAAGACTCACACTCGTGGCCTACCACCTGATGAAAAAACAAAGGGGACAGGCCCTGCGGGCCGCTGCAAAATGGCTGTCAGCCAACCTACCCCTGTGTCATGACTGGACAGGGGTAATAGCCCTCTCTCCCCCTTTTTCTCCTTATAAATACCAGGGGGGAGAAAGGAGCTAAAGTAGGGATGAAGATGACATTTTAGAGAGTTTTGAGAGGTAAAACACAGGGAGGAGAAGAAAAAAACAGAGGGATATTATAGAGAAAAGAGAACGAGACTGAAATAGAAGAGAAACGAAAGGGAAGAAAAACAGGGGAGAATAGAGGAAGGGAAAGGAATAAGAAAGAAAGAGAAAGAAAAAAAAAGACAGAGAGTAGGAAGCAGACAAAGAAAAACAGAGAGACTAAAAAGAGGAAGAGAAAGAAAAACAATGAAGAGCAAACGAAAACAGACGAAGGGGGGAGAAAAACAGAGACGGGTGTCTCTACATAGAGAAGAAGAAGAATCATTCCTCATTGCAAACCATTACTTGCCGCCATAATACTGCCATCGTGAATGACTGCACCGCCAACGCCACCACTAGGTCAGCCTCTCTCTCTACTTCCTTCCTCCTCCTCCTCCTCTTCTTCTTCTTTTTCTTCATTTTCACTGCCTCCACTGTTCTACAAGTGAACAATGGAGAGTATCTCCATTGTTTACTAGGTCGGACAACACCGACCTAAATTAAAATAGTTGGCTCGGGTCCGGTCCAGTCCAAAAAAAATTCCAAAAATCCTTTTAAAAAAATGTAATTTTCCCGCGTATTTTTCTATCAATCTTGCTTAATATTGATTTGTATTTTTATATTGTAAAAATACAAATCCGGTATTAACATACCCGATTTTCATTGAAACATTACAAAAAATTATAAAACAAAAAAAATGTCTTGTTTTCATGTATATGACCAAGTCTCTCAAAGATTAAAAAAAAATCATATCATATTTTAATACAACAAAAATTCAAAAAATATATGTTTTAGCTTGCATTTTAGCTTTAATAACCAAAAATACAAATCCGGTATTAAAATACCTGGTTTTCGTTGAAACATTACAAAAAATTATAAAACAAAAAAAATGTCTTGTTTTCATGCATACGACCAAGTCTCTCAAAGATGAAAAAAAAAATCATATCATATTTTCATACAACAAAAATTCAAAAAATATATGTTTTAGCTTGCATTTTGGCTTTAATAACCAATTTATTAAAGCCATAAGAACTAGACCAATATTTCAAAAATACCCAAAAAATATTTGTATGTAAAGTGTATTTCCGATATTAAAAAGGTAGTTCTTTTTATTGATGTTAGAATGGTTAGGTTTTACCCGATGATATAAGAATCTATTTACTGAGGAGAATTTTTCTTCAATCTTAGATAGACCAACAACTAGAAAACACAGCCATACCTTAGCTTTTATCAGACAATCAAACAATGCAGCTTACCTTAGGTAGGGTGTATTTGGGGTGTTAATACCTTCCTTTGACGCAACCAGTCCCCGTACCCAATCTTTGATACTAGTTAGGGTTCCTAGTGACCAAAATACTTGGTGGTGACTCTCATTCCCTTTTTTTTACTAATAAAAGACAAGAATTCCTTGTCTTTCCATATTTGCCAAATATATACGAGAGTAAACGATTATCGCAACGCCGCACATATGCGACAAGACTTGTGAAGGTGACAAACATGAGTTGGCAGGGCAGGGCAGGGTTAACAAACCTCGTTAACTGTTGCATATAAACAACCTCATGAAGTGAGCCATTTAGAAAGGCATTATGGACTTCAAGTTGCTGAATCTGCCACTGGTTAGATACATCAACGGTGAGGACTAGCTGAATAGTGGTTGGTTTAACAACAGGACTGAAGGTTTTTGAGTAATCGATACTTTCTTGTTGAGTGAATCCTCGTGCAACCAAGCATGTTTTGTAGCATTCAATAGTACCATCAACTCGTCATTTGATTTTATAAACTCAATGGCAACCAACAATATTCATATATGGCTCAAACATAACCAAAGACCAAGTACCATTGGCATGTAAAACTGTAATTTCAGATCGCATAGCAGAATTCCAGCATAGAAAACAATTAGCTTCTTTGAAAGTCAAAGGTTCTTGATCAGAGGGACATGTTACTCGTGAGTTGGGAGGCAATGGAGAGGCATAAATCGAGCTTAAGTTGACAAATTCGTGCTGTCGGGGATGCAGCACCATGGGGTGCTATCAGGAAACCACTAGAACAGGAGACCTGATGGACGTGTGTTGTTGTGTAAACCCCCAGCTATAATTTTTCTGGGTATTTAAAAGATGAGAAATTTAACCAATAGTAAAATGGGTTAAATTAAATTAAAGAAACCTAAATCAAGATAAAAATAGTGAAATTAATGAAATGAAAAGTGAATATAGTACTAAATCATTGAAAAGAAAAACATTTGTGAGGACAAAATGAATATGTAAGATCAAGAGAGGTCAATATTCAAATAATAGAAAGTTGAGAGTTTATGTACAAATGATAAAAAGGGGTGGGGATAAATGTGCAATTAACAGGATGTTAGAACTATAAATATCATTCTATTTTCTCTCTTGGAGGGACTGGTAAGAGTAAGAGAGAGTTTAGAGAGAGGTTGGAGAGAAGAGATATTGATGGCAGATCAACCGACAACTATAACTCCACTTTCCATCGTTGGATCATCACGATATTTGGATATGTTGTTTTTATCCATGTCGTGTACATTGTCACCGTAGGGATTTGCTATATCAGTCCCTATTTGAGAGATACCAAAGGAGGAAAATATCTGGGAAAATACACTTCTGGACAGTCTTCTTTACTGTCTATTTCTCCTTCGGCCACCATTGGATTAGGCTATAACTTGGATATGTTGTTCTTCCGGATTCTGTCTAAATTCTGAATGGTGGAGATCTAAAACAAACATTTGGTATAGAAGTTGTGTATCTCACACAGTAGGTCTGCAAGTTTGAGGTCAGTTCAGTTAAACCCATATTTCTAGAAATTCCACCATTTAATGAAGTTAATATTTGGATATGTTATACTCATAATAATGCATTATAACCTGACAGTATGGATTGTTTGGAATATTATTCGTTTGTTATTTATGGTTGATTGAAACTGTTGTCAAGGATTTTGTTTAGAAGAATATTGTTCAGAAAGTTTGTAAAATCGATAAGAATGTTTTATTTTGACGTTAAGAGGGAAGATTGAAATAAATAAGAAAAATTGGCTCTTATAAAGATTTTTTTTTTTACATTCTTAAACGATATGTGATATGGCCAGGGGTTGAGATAAAAGAGAAAAAGTTAAATTGTGGATGTTGTGTGTAAATGGAAAGGTTGATGAATCTAGACAGATTCGTCCCCTGACTTTTGGAGAGAATTCGAGAAGGAGGATGAGAGAATTAGGATCAAGTTTCCTCATAGTAATTGTAGCTTTGGATTTTAGCTAACTAAGAAAATTGGTTTTGCTTAATATGGAGCTGTAGAACCCCAATTATGGGTCATCAACCGAGATTGGGTCTTGAAAGACCCTGTAGGGTAGTGTTTGTTGTTGATGAGCAATTTTGACTATCTCTAAGGCAGAACTAGGTTCTCCTTCCTTTAGAAAACTTGTAGCCTCGTGTATTAGCTTTCCAACGAGACTAATCTCGCTTGAAACAGAGTTTTATAACTCTAGATATAGTTAAAAATCTGATAAGTGTTCAGATAGTAACAGTTGGAAATTGGATAGTAATAGTTCAAAGTTAGACAGTAACAGTGGACTTTCACGTGAATACTATATAAAAGAATTGAGTCATACGAACACTTACACATTGAGATACTAACTCTGAAAATATACATGATATATGTATGTATGTTATTATAAGGAAATGAACATGCATAAGAAAGTAACATATGAGTAATGGATGAATATGGATTCTCTATAATATCGGCCTGGAGGAATGATAACTATGGTTGGATAAGGGATGACAACATTAATGGGTGTAATGAGAAAAACGTAAGATATAAAGAAAGAAATGATTGAAAGAAAGATTTATTAGCTATTGATATGATTATTATAAAACATATCCTTTGTAAACCCCAAGAAAAATAAATAAATAAAAGTGAAGAAATTCATGCATATGGTTAAATAAAAAACAGGAATTCAGAAATTTTTGAATATGAATTTACAAGTGAAATAATTCGAGATATTATAATAAACTCGGTACTGTTGAGGGTTGGATTTAATTGAAGAGAAAAATACACTTAAAGGAAAAGGGGGGCCTAAATGCAAATAAGAGAAAATATAGAGTATAAATACTCTCTCCTCACCAAAACAAGAAATTTGTAGGAACCATAAGGAGAGAAGATAGGGAGTTTTATACCCATTCTTAAGAAATCAAGAGAGAAACACTAACATTTCAAGAACCCATCCAAGATTTAGAGCTTATAGATGGGATAAACACTTGAGAGCAAAGGATTACCAAGAAATTGAACAAGAAGAAAAGAAAGGAGGGAGTTGAAAATCTTTAACTGGTTGAAGATCAAGATCTTAATTTGTACCAGGTAAGGTATTCTAAACATGACCTTAAAAAAATTCATTTTTAAATTCGATAAAGAATTGAAGCCTTGATATTGAATTATAGATTAGGGTTCTTAGACATAAATTGGGGAGAAAGTACTGATTGTTGAGATTAAGTTAATTCATGTGTGTGGTATATAGTTTATGAAAGTATTGTGTGAAGGGGAGGGGGAGACAAATCTAGACAGATTTGTCTCCTGACTTTCGGTGAGATTTCGGATAGAAGGATGAGGGAATTAGGATTGGATTCCTTATAGAAATTGTAGATTTGAATGTTAGCTAACCAAGGAAACTAGTCTTGCTCAATTTGGAGATGTAGAACTCTAGTTATGGGTTACCAACCGAAACTGAGTTGTGACTAATTATGTAGGGCATTAGGACTGATTAGTTGATGAGCAATTTTGACTATCTTGGAGGCAGAACTCGGTTCTTTTTCCTTTAGAGAACTGGTAGCCTCGTGTCTTAGCTTTCTAACGAGATTAATCTCATTTAAAATGGAGTATTAGAACTTTAGATATAGTTAAAAATCTGATGATTGTTCAGATAGTAACAGTTGGAAATTGGACAGTACAGTAACAGTTCAAAGTCAAACAGTAATAGTTGGAAATTGGACAATTACACAGTTCAAAGTTAGACAGTAACTGTTCAAAGCCAGACAGTAACGGTTCAAAGTCAGACAGTAACAGTTGGAAATTGGACAGTAACAGATCAAAATTAGACAGTAACAGTTGGAAATTGGACAATAATAGTTTAAAGTTAGACAGTAACAGTAGATTTTCACGTGAATACTATAAATAAGAATATAAAAGAAGTGAGTCATAGGAACACTTACATATTGAGATACTAACTCTGAAAATATACATTATATATAAGGAAATGAACATGCATAGAAAGTAACATATGAGTAATGGATGAATATGAATTCTCTATAATATCAGCTTGAAGGAATCATAACTAAAAAACTTCCTTGTGATTCAGGAGGAGCAACCAGGATTGGATCTTCTGTTAGGGGAGGTCGCAAGACAGGTGAAGTAGGTGTGTGATTTTCCTCCTATTTGCACTTATATAATTTAAAATTCTTCTGGTGAATGCAATTACAATAAATGTTATGTTTAATGTAAATAAAATCTAGCGTAAATACAAGATTAGCTTTGGCTAATGGCATCCGCGATAGGATTGCCAGGATATGAATTACAAGATTAGCTTTGGCTAATGGCATCTGCTATAGGATTGTCGGGATATGAATTACACCGTGATAGGATTGCCGAGAGATGATTTATAAGATTAGCTTCGGCTAATAGCATCCGTGATAGGATTGCCGGGAGATGGATTACAAGATTAGACCTTGCAAGGTCACTCAATTCATGCAAGTAAATAAGATTATTCAATTAAGAATATACAAATGAGTGTTAATTGGGTTTAAAAGATTTACAAGGAAAATATAAGTTCTCTGTTAGAATTCTTATGGTTTGATAAAAAGTTAATACTTTATTTGTATTTATTACATGAGCATACATGTATTTTTATCAACATAATGGTATATTTATTTATGTAACAGGTCCATCAAACATCCAGGAAGATCATTAGTTTAGGACTCTACTTTGTGAAGCTTATGTAAATATTTAACTTAAACAAAAGGGAATTAACGTGTTTATGTAGTATACTTTTGTGTAAACCTTGATGTATTTATAAAAGTTCAGCTTAGCATTTAGTATTTTAGTTATCTTGTAACTAACCCTTTTGAAATATTGAGGAACACTTATTATGTTGTAAATACTTTTTTTGCATGTTAGTAATCCTTTTCTTTTAAATTTTATGATATGATGTTTGAACTATGTTCATATTGATCTTGTAGGATATATATATTGTATGGAATTATAAGGATTGATATAAGGTCCGAAATTATGGGACCTTGTGATGATGGGTTGATTGAGTAAATTGATAGTAGTTGATAACTTTGGATGTCCTAAATGCAAACAAAACTCTGCCGAATTTTTAGAAATAAAAAAAAATTCACCCTGAAATAAAGAGGATATGTTGGGATCTTTTAACATTGATTGAGTTGTACAGTCGAACTGTTACATCCTTGAATGAGAAAAATTTATGAGATGAGTTTGTGACTTTAGGAGGGACCACCGGTGTGGTGCAACAGCAGCAACAGGGGAGCACGAGTAGAGCTTCTACTACAGGTAGGTGACTTTCACCTTCTTTTTAAATAATGTTGAATAATGAAAATACTTTATCATAAATGTTACTATATTGTGTTAATTCAGATATCAGATTGTCAAATGCTTAAATGTTGACAAATGATTGATTAGCTTCGGCAAATGGCATCCGAATAGATGACCGGGACAAACGAATTATTAGTTTCGGCTAATGGCATCTGAAGAGATGACCTTGAACAATGAAATACCTTATCATGAACGTTGCCATATTGTGTTAAGTCAGATATCAGATTGTCAAATGCTTAAATGTTGACAAATGATTGATTAGCTTCGGCTAATGGCATGCGAATGGATGATCGGGACAAACGATTGATTAGCTTCGGCTAATGGCAGGCGAATGGATGACCAGGACAAACAAATGATCATGGCTAATGGCATCCGAAGGGATGAGTAGGACAAATGATTGATTGGCTTCGGCTAATTGCATCCGAATGGATGACCGGGACAAATGAATGATTAGCTTCGGCTAATGGCATCCGAAGGGATGACCGGGACAAACGATTGATTAGCTTCGGCTAATAGCATCTGAATGGATGACCGAGACAAACGATTGATTAGCTTCGGCTAATGGCATCCGAAGGGATGACCGGGACTAACGATTGATTAGCTTCGGCTAATAGCATCCGAATGGATGACCGAGACAAATGAATGATTAGCTTCGGCTAATGGCATCCGAAGGGATGACCGGGACAAACGATTGATTAGCTTCGGCTAATGGCATCCGAAGGGATGACTGAGACAAACGATTGATTAGCTTCGGCTAATAGCATCCGAATGGATGACCAGGACAAATGAATGATTAGCTTCGGCTAATGGCATCCGAAGGGATGACCGGGACAAACGATTGATTAGCTTCGGGCTCATAGCATCCGAAGGGATGACCGGGACAAACGGTTGATTAGGTTTGGTTGATGGCATTCGAAGGGGATGGGCAGGGTGAGTGAACAGTTAACCTCGACAAATGATGTTTTAAAAGAATGGTCGGATTTAAGACTATGGTTGATTGTAAGAATTGGTGCATATATATGTATTGCAAGTGCTGTATACCAAGAACATGAAGGAACTACAAATGTCACACTTCAAACATGAGATAATGTTAATGCTTCATTAAACTGCCAGACCATTTTCTTATTGTTGTTGTTATTATTATTATTATTATTAAGTAATTGCATTCTTGTAAATGTTTTGTACTGTAATAGGGACGTCATACCAACAAGGTGCCTAGGAAACCCGATACACGAGAACCTACTTTTGCAAGGAATCATGTAGTTGCATTCTAAATCATGATGTATTTTATATGAATCAATGTACTGAATGTATAACTATTATTAGATCCTTTTAGATTAAATTCATGATGACTATTTGTAGGATAGAATACAAACTCATGACTATGCATGTATATTTTAAATACGAACTTCTAATCATGCAAACATAATATTATGAGTTTATGTAAGATTCACTTTTAAATGAAATGTTGATTGTTGGTGATGAATGGATTATATATTGATGATGCGAAGGGAACATGTTTGCCAATTACCGACACGATGAGTGTCAAGTACCAAAAAAAAAAAATTTACTGTTGTTTTGGGCTTGAAAAGTCGGGTTGTTACATGTTGTGGCAGAGAGTAGCTGGAAAGATCAATGCAAAGATCTAAACCTGGTAGTGACTGAGCAAGGACCCGTGAAGGAGAGACAAGTCCTAATGGTGAAGCTAGGGGCACAACAGAAGGAGGAGAATTAGATGTTGCGATGTCTAGAGTAGCAGACCCTGAACCTGCAAAATGATCAATAGGCATAGTTATAATTGGTGATAAATGGATTGAGGGTTGTGTGGGAGGTTTGTCTGTCAGATGGGTGTTGCAATGGAAAGTATATAAAGGACGGAAGGTGTGAGATAGGGTTCAGTTGTGGGTTAGAGATGGTCATGCCAGAAACATGACCAGACTCAAGAAATGAAAAGGATTGTTCATGAAAGCGGGCATGACAGGAGATATAAATACGATCAGAAGACAAATCAAGACAATGATATCCTAGATGACATGAAAACCTATAAACACACAAGGAGTAGAACAATAGTCTAACTTATGAGCATTATATGGTCGAAGAAACGGAAAGTAGAGACATCCGAAAGTACGTAGGAAACTATAATCAGGTAGCTGATGAAAATAACATTGAAATGGAGATTTGTTTTGTAAGATTGATGTTAGCATACAATTAATAAGATAAACATATATTTAAATGCATAATTCTAGAATTTTAAAGGTGCCTTACAGTGACCAAGTAGTGTGAGAGAAATTTCAACAATATGACGGTGACGACGCTTAACAGTACCATTTTGTTCATGTGTATATGGACATTTTATGCGATGATGAATACCAATAGTTTTGAAGAAGGAATTTAATTTACAATATTCACCACCCCGGTCAGTTTGAACCGATTTTATTTTGCGAGAGAATTGTCGTACAACAAAGACTTGAAATTGACGAAACACATCAGATTTACACTAAGACGATAAAACCAAATAATTTTTGTGTGTGCATCCACAAAGATCACAAAATAATAGAAACCATTAGAAGATCAAATAGGGGCAGGGCCCCAAACATCACTAAAAATTAGGTCAAGAGAAGCAAATGTTTTGTGACTTGTAGGTCCTAATGACAGACGCGATGATTTTTCTAATAGACATGGTGGACACTGAAAATTTAAAGGACGAGATGTAAAAATGACCTTTTTGTTTGACGTTAAGAAACTTAGAATCCGGGAGCTTGAGTGACCAAGTCGACAATGCCAAACATCAGCGGAAGTGGATAAACTAGCAGACAAAAAAACTTAGGGCATAAACATGGCAGAACACTCCAAAAGGATTTAAAGGTCATCTTTACTCTGACCGAAAAGCAGAACTTCCTTGGTTATGAGATCCTTAACATGGAAAATAGAAGAGTGAAATAAAAAAAAAAAACACATAGTTTTCACTGCAGAATTGTTGAATAGATAAGTCTTCTTTTAATTTTCGTAACATGCAAGACATTAGATAACTTAAAAATTCATTTAAGGGTACGTAAGATATTATGGGCTGTATTAGATATGACAAGTCCCTTACCATCATCAACATGCAATTGATCATTATCAAGATAGGGTTTTGCATGTTTCAAACCAACAATATCTGGAGTAACATACTGATTCGTGTCGGTGTCAGGAAACCAAGTGACAAAATTTGCTATTGAAACGTCACTAAATGAGAGGTTAGCCGAGGCTTGATTACCATGGTGCACAAGCTGGGAGCATTGCTGTGCGGAGTGCCCAAATATGTTACAAAGCTGACACTTAATCTGTCGTTGCCACTGACCAACATTACTTGTTTTGTTCTGCTGCTAATAAAGTCGATTCTGCTATCAATTTCCACGTTGTGGCTACTGGAAACCACTGTTGTTACCTCTGAAATTCTAACCATAATACTGATTTTAGGAAGGGTATATATTCCTCCACCCATTATGTTTTCCTCTATCCTATTACAAAGAAGACTCGCTGTCATTAAACACTAAAAAAGCACGTTGAGCAGTGAAGACAAAGCGGGGCTGCACAAGTGTTGGCAGCAATGATCAGCTGTGGGAAGGGGGTGAAGGGATCTCCTATGTAAAAATTCATGAGTAGATAAGTGACTATGAAGCTCAAAATATGGCAAAGGATCAGATTTCATTGATAAACTTGTAACTAAATCACAAAATTCACCGCAAAGGCCCCAAAACATGTATAGATTGAAATCCGTGAGGAAGATGGGGCGGCCTACTGCAACGAGTTCATCAAATAACCCCTTAGCCTTCTAAAGATAGGTGGTGATGGTATCATCACTTTGATGAAGGTCTTAAAGAAAGTCATGCAATTACAAGATTCAAGAGTTCAATGGAGACGCAAGGGCATGTTCTAACGTGCTCCATACACTGGCAGAGGTTGGATAATCCACCACAAGGTAGAGGACATCTATGGACAGAGAAGAGAGGAGAGTGTTGATGATGAGTTGGTCTTGCTATTTCCATGTCAAAAAAGCTTGTGAAAAACCAGAACTTAAGACATGTGAGGTGGTAGAAACATCACTATTCAAAGAAGAACATATCGTCAAGACATCGACAAAAGAAAAAACACATTGACCAATCAGATATGGCTTCATCTGCATGCGCCAAAATAGATAATTGGCATTGGTCATCTTGAGATTGATGACTTGTTGTGTGTTGGAAAGAAGAATAATGGCTTGTGGTGCAACAAAAACCGATGAAGCAGTTAGAGTTGCATTGTGTGCAGAGACAGGCACACTTGCCGAAGCAGGGGCCACAAGGGAGGAGGAGGTAGGGGAGGTCGAGCTAACATTGATGCCAGTTGTAGCAACATCAAGGAATCCATTGGTGAAGTTGGAGAAGACTAATAGGTGCGTTTGGAATGAATCTGTAATAGAATTATTTGCACCCCAAATACGCCCTACCTAAGGTAAGCTGCATTATTTTATTGTCTGATATATGCTAAGGTTTCATTATATTTCTAATTGTTGGTCTGTCTATAGTTCAAGAAAAGCCCTCTTCAATAAGGAGGTTCTTATCTTATCGCGTAAAACCTAATCATCCTAACGTCAACAAAAGAACTACCATTTTAATATCAGGAATACATTTTACGTATAAATTCGTAATCCCTGATATTAAACAAAAACAAAATAATTTTTTGGATTGTTTTGAAATATTGGCCAAGTTCTCGTGACTTTAATAAACTGATTATTAAAACCAAAATGCATGCTAAAACATATATATTTTTTGAAGTTTTCTTTGTTGTATGAAAATAAAATATGATTTTTTTTAGACTTGGTTGTATGTGTCATAACCCAATTCTGTGTTCTTCCCCAAAAAAATCACATTTTTTTCAAAATAAAAATAAAAAATTAAAATAAAGGCTGGCAATGTGGAGAAAGCAGTTCAAGGAGGACTACAAAAATAGAGAAAAATCAAGCTGCAATTTTTGAAGGAAATTCAAGGCCTAATTGTACCCCATTATGCCCAAAAATAGAGAAAAAATGCAAATTCAAGGTCAAATTAAATGATTTTGCATAAAAATTAAATCAAATGACATGATTAAATTTTTAATAGGCAAATTTAATTTAATCAGGGGTTAAATTGAATTTTAATTATGTTTAAGAATTAATTTGGGTCCAATTGAAGGATTTAATTAAGTGCAAGGACTTAATTATACTTTAAATGGGTCAAATTAATTTTATTTGGGGCTTAATTGGTGAAAAATTAAGTTTGGGAGCCTAATTGGGGCTTAATTGAGAAGATTGGAATTTTAAGAGACCAAATTTAATTTTTAGCAAGTTAATTGATTGAAATTAGGGGCCAAATTGCAATAAAAGTGAAATTCTAGGGTCAATTAGGGGTTAAATTGATAAAATTCGCAACCAAGGACCATTCTGCAACAAGCGGCCAACTATGGGGGTTCAATTGATAAAATCAGGGGTAAAATCGTAAGAAAATTAAAGTTTTAGGGTCAATTATAGGTGCAATTAAATCAAATTTAAAGAGGAAGGACTGAAATGAACTTTGGCTAAAATAAGAACTTTGGTACTGTTCATCTTCTTCTTTAAATCTCTGAAATAATTGCTTAGGTTACCTACTTTGCAGATGCATTTAATATACCTATCATTCATCAAATTTGCTAAAACATGCACGAAACTGATCACCAGACATCCCTCTACGTCTTCATTGGCTCACTAGCAAATAAAAGGATGTGGCACCACCCCAAAGAGGCTAACTCAGGCAGCCTGCAACTGTAGATTAGATAATTTGACAGTGCACCATGCCTACTTTGAGCCAACGGTTGGGATCCTTCCCATCTGAATCAAAGGCTAAAATTTTACCTTGGTGCAGACAAGATTACTCTCTTCCATTGCTTATAAATAGAGGTGGATTTCATGGCCTGAGGGAAGAGAAAATTGGGTCCAAAGTAAGCCAAAAAACCAGCCTCCCTCCCTCTTCCAGCTGCAGATTTTCTTCTTCTGTTTCTTCTTCTTTCTTCCTCCACCACATGAAACCAGCACCGTCACCATTTATTCCTCCAGCTCTGCCTTGAGCAACCAGCACCACCAAGCTTCACCAAGACCACGAGCCAACCACCACTGCGTCTGTAATAAGCCACCGTGAACATCTTTCTCTCCTCTGCAAGACGTTCCTTCTTCCTTCTCTCTTTACTGTCTCTTCAACCCCTGAAGACCCCTTTCTCTTCCACCAACAGATGGTGGTGCAGCCTCCCTGCGAACCCAAATCCACATCAGTGGAAGAATAGCCACCGTGACCGTCGGTCTCTCTCCCCCTGTAGATTTTCTTCTCCTTCTTTCATCCTGCTCTGCCACCCGCCACCAGCTCCACCGCTGCAACCACAGGTAGCACACCGTCATCCTCGGCCAGACCACCGTCGTGCCAGGTTGTCCGCCCTCTCTCCCCTTCCCCTTCCCCTTCTTCTTCATCATCTCTATTCACTAGGTAAACAGAGGACGTGAATTATAATTCACGTCCACTGTTCACGCATGAATAGTGGGTGTGAATTATAATTCACGTCTACTGTTCATGCAGTGGACTATATCTTTAAAAAAAATTCAAAATTTTTCAAAAAAATATCATTTCAAAGAAAAAAATATTATTGCATACGGCCAAATCCAAAAAAATTTCCAAGCATATTTTTCATAAAAAAAAACAAAAATTGCATCGTTTTCATTTTTTTTAAATAATCCAAAAATGGATATCATAACCAGTTTATAATCATCCACCAGAGTTTGCCAAAATATCAAAAATATTTTTCCAATAATTTTTTAGGATTCAGATGTAGACTTTAATATTTGTGGGGTGTAAAATTACACGATAAAGTACACCCTCAAGTATTAAAGATACAAGGTGTAAAAATACGTTGCTAAAATTCAGATTTTAGAATGGTTAGGATTTAACCCGATAAGGTAGAGACTCTCTCATGAAGAGAGATCTGCCTTGAGCCTTAGAAGAGACCAATGAATAGAAACCTGATTTAGAAAAAAACAATCAAACAACAATGCAGCTTACCTTAGGTAGAGTGCACTGGGGGTGATGCGTCTTCCGCTTGCACAACCAGTCCCTTACCCAGACTCTCGCAGACCATAGGTTCCTAGTGACAATAATACTAGGTAGCGACTCCTAAACATTAATCATAATTTTATGATTAAATCCAAAAACTCTTCCCAACACACAACACCTCACAACAGGTGGCACGACAGAAAGCCTCCGCCATAGCCAGACAACGTCGCGGCGCTCGTGCCCCCGCGATAGTATGTATAAGAAACAAGCCTATTTTTTTGTTTTTGATTTTTTTTTGCAATGTTTTGATGAATCTGGGTATTTTAATACCAGATTCGTATCTTTATAGTGTAAAATTACAAAATGATATTAATCAAAATGGATAGAAAAACACAAGAGAAAATCACAAATTTTCAAAAATATTTTTTTTATTCTTGATTTTTTAATTTTGTTTACTGGGCCAGACCCAGAATAAAATTAGGCTGAGACCGACCCAAATAAAATACCATCTATCTTATATTAGGTTAGACTCAGCCCAGCCGCGTGGACTGGGTTGATGATCCAACACGGACTAGTTACTGTGCCCTGCACAGTAACCAGTTAATTATAATTAGTCGGTTACTGTGCTCATGCACAGTAACCAGGTAATTATTTTCTTGCATGTTCTGAATGCAAGAAGAAAACCCAGAAACAGAGGTGAGGGGGAGAGAACTACCTGGCGGTGGTGCTGTTTTCGTGGTGGACGGCGGCTGTTCCAGGCGGCGATCTTTCTTCTTGTCCCCTCTGCTTCGTTGTGTTGTTTTTTTCTTTGTTTTTCATTCTCTCTGTCAATAAAGTTTCTTCCCTCTCTATAATGGTCGTGGCCTCCGTCCTGTTCGTAGTGGATCACAGTGGCAGGGGAGAGGAACAACGTTAGCTGCTGTGGTTTTTTTTCTTCTTTTTCCTCGTGTGTGTTGCCTCTATCAACAATGTCCTCCTCTCTTTACCGTGCCTGTGCTGCTGATACTTCATGGTGATGGTGGCGATCAGGGAACGGGGGGGAGCTGCTTAGCCGGTGGTTCTTCTTCCCTTCTTAGTGTTGTCCTCTGTTTTGGTTTCTCTCCTCTCTCCAATAAACCCCCCCTCTGTTTTCCTCTTGTATCTCAAACCTTACTCTTTCTCTTTGTTTTTTTCCACTCCCCTCTCTCGTTCTCTCTCGTTCCTTTTCTCTGTTTCTTTTAACTCTCAAAACCTCCCTGTTTTTTCATTCTCTCTGCCCCCTTGTTTTCTATTCTTCCCTCCTTCCTCTCTATTGTCTTCCCTTTCTCTCCTCTGTCTCTCAAACAAATATTCTTCCCTTGTTTCAGTTCGTTCCTCCTCTCTTTGTTCTCCCTCTCCTCTTTTTTCTTCTCTCTCTGTTCTGTTCGGTATTCCCCCTTTTGTTTTCAAACAATTCTTCATCCTCTCTCACACTCTGTTGTTTCTCTTGCAATCTGTCCCCCACTTCTTTTTTTATATTTTTTCTCCTCCCATCCTTCTTCTCCCTTCTCTGTATTTATAGCCAAGCAGAGAGAGAGTCCCCCTGCCTTGTTCCATCAAGGCGCAGGAGGTAAACGGGGCTACCTTACCCCTGTAGGGTAAGGTGGCCGGTTGTCTACAGGGCATGGTCGGGGCATGGGTTGTATTAGTGGTGGCATGGTAAAGGGCGGTGGCTTGTGTCCGAGTTTTGTGGGAAAGTAGGAGGGGAAAGAGAGAGGGGAAGAATAGCAGGAAAAATGTTTCAAAAACTTCTTCTCCCATATCTCCACGTTCGTAGGGGAGAAGACCATGCACAGTGCCGTTTAAAACGACACCGTGTCTTGCACTTTTTTTAAAAAAACAGTGATTGAAACACATTTAGGGAATAACCCAAAAATGGGTTATGACAGCTGCCCCCCTCTTTACAATGCTTATGGAGCAAAGACTTTGCTTAGTAAGCTTGTAAAGAAAACAAAAGGAAAGAAAATGATTTGATTATCTTGGGCAACCTGCCCCTTTTGAAAAAAAATTGGTCTACTTTCACGGACTACCTATCCGACTTGCCTACACATACTCATACTAGTCTATTTTCAAGGGCGACCTGCCCACACACACTCACGCTAGTCTATTTTCATGGGCGATCTTCCCACACATGCTCACAGTGGTCTCTTTTCAAGGGCGGCCAACCCATATACTTACACTTATTTTGGTCTATTTTCAGGGGCGACAAGCCCACGCATACTTACCCTGGTCTATTTTCACTAGCGACCTACCTACACATACTCACACTAGTCTATTTTCAGGGGCGACCGGTCTACGCGCATTTACCCTGGTCTATTTTCACGGGCGACCTGCCCTAGTGGAAAAAAGGAAGAGTGGTCTCATTGTAATGGGTGACCTACCCAGATGGAAGAACGGTCTTGTTATAATGGGTGACCTACCCAGGCAAAAAAAATGGAGAATGGTCTCATTGTAATGAGTGACCTACCTAGGTAAAAGAAACATGGAGAATTGGTCTCATTGTAATGGGTGACCTACCCAATGAAAAAAAGGGAAGAGTGGTCTTATTGTAATGGATGACCTACCCAGGTGGAAGAATGGCCTTATTGTAATGGGTGACCTACCCAGGTAAAAAAAACATGGAGAATGGTCTCGTTGTAATGGGTGACCTACCTAGAAAAAAAGATGGTCTCATTGTAATAGGTGACCAACTCAAGTGGAAAAAAGGAAAGAGTGGTCTTATTGTAATGGGTGACCTACCCAGGTGAAAGAATGGTCTCATTGTAATAGATGACCTACCCAGGTAAAAAAAACATGGAGAATTGGTCGCATTGTAATAGGTGACCTACCTAGGTCTCATTGTAATGGGTGACCTACCAAGGTGGAAAAAGGAAGAGTGGTCTCATTGCAATGGGCGACCTACCCAAGTGGAAGAATGGTCTCATTGTAATGGGTGACCTACCTAGTAAAAAAAACATGGAGAATTGGTCGTATTGTAATGGGTGACCTACCTAGAAAAAAAAGATGGTCTCATTCTAATAGGTGACCTACCCAGGTGGAAAAAGGGAAGAGTGGTCTTATTGTAATGGGTAACCTACCCAGGTGAAAGAATGGTCTCATTGTAATGGGTGACCTACCTAGAAAAAAAAAGATGGTCTCATTGTAATGGGTGACCTACCCAATTAGAAAAAGGAAAGAGTGGTCTCATTATAATGGGTGACCTACCCAGGTGAAAGAATGGTCTCATTGTAATGGGTGACCTACCTAGGTAAAAGAAACATGGAGAATTGATCGCATTGTAATGGGTGACCTACCCAAAAAAAAATATGGCCTCATTGTAATGGGTGACCTACCCAAAAGAAAAGGGAAGAGTGGTCTCATTGTAATGGGTGACTTACCAAAGAGGAAGAATGGTCTTATTATAATGGGTGACCTACCTAGGTAAAAAAAACATGGAGAATTGGTCATATTGTAATGGGTGACCTACCTAGAAAAAGGATAGTGAGGGCTCAAAAGCACACTCAAAAGGAGGTAAGGTTAAAAAACACACTACCCAAGACATGGTGGCTCAAAGGCACACTCGAAAGGAGGTAGGGTTAGAAGACGCACTACCCAAAAGATGGCGGCTCAAAGGCGCACTCGAAAGGAGATGAGGGATCGAAAGCGCACTCAAAAGGAGGCAGGGTTAGAAAATGCACTACCTAAAAGTTGATGGTGACACACTGATCTGTTAATGTTGGAAACAATGCATTATGATTAACATGCATGTATACTTACTTGAGAAATATAGGTCCCCCTTTTCTTCAAGGAGTCTTCCTTTTCTCAAAAAGTTGAGTCTTGGTAGCAAACTTCATTGGCCTTTTCGCTCTTGCTTACTCAAGTCACATCTTGTGATCTTGACCTCTAGGAAGGGTTTGATATACATTCATCTTTGTCCTCAACCTTTATCTCAAGGGTTGCCAGCTCTGCCCAACATTTTATTTTCTTAGGAAGGAATTGCGGAGCCAACCCTATCATGTGTTTTTAGATTGCCCTCCAGCTTGATCATACCCTCAAGTATTCAAATCGGATTTTCTTTGGGGATGAGACTATATAAAGGAAGATTTGGTTTTTGATAAGGAGTTGTTTTCATGTAGAATTTTTGGAATTTCAAAGCTATTCCAGACACAGAAATCATTTTGACATCGATTAAAAGTAAACTCATTCTGAAGAAATTCAAGTGATTCCTCTAGAGAGGTTTCAGAAGTGATGAAAACTTTTTGTTTTGCTTTTGGTGATAAACATTGACATTTGGTTGGCAAAAAAATGGTTTAAAGTTAATTTGAGGGTTACAGAGAACCGTCTTCAAAGCATTTATTTTATTTGTATGAATAATGATTTGGTTAGTATGAGAAAGCATTGCCTACCTATCCAGATTGCTTGCTTTTGATCAGAAATGGCTTGACTAGGCACGTAATGTAGGCTTGGGCTCTTGGTCATGAAGAAAAAGGATATTTATAGGCTCAAAAGGTGTTTAAGGGGTTTCAAGTCTAAGGATTACTTATGCTTGTTTCTTGACCTTTTGTCATTTGAATTTATTTCCAAAATGGTCTATCGTGCCCCATAGTGTTGGGCTTGGGCTCTTTCTTTTTGTTTTCTTCATTCTTCATTTGGTCAAGCATCATCATATCAATTATTTTTTAGAAGCTCAGATCTTTTAGATCCTTTGGATTTTTTTTTATGCCCTCTAGTTTTGTTTGGGCGTCTCTGATCATTTCATGCCTCCTAGTGTTATTTGAGGCACTTTTCAGTATTAAGGATTTTGGTATATCTCTCGCACTTGCCCCTTAGTGTAGGGTGTGATCCTAGCTAATGTTATTTTAAAAAAAAACATTACTAAGCTTAAAAGGGGTCTGCAAAAGATATATTTTAGCATCGTGAAAGAATTATCAAAGAAGGCCTTTCCTTATTTCAAATGCATGCATTTAGGATCAGTAAGCCTTGCTTTCATGCGAGTATGCAAAGTGATTTCTCATTATTCATTCAAATAAAACTCAACTTTGGAGTCACCTCATGGTTTTTTTTTTTTTGGTTTTTTCTCATGTTTTCTAGGTGTATGATTACCTTTCCAAGGAATCACTTGAATTTCCAGAACTCATTTGTTTTGGACAAACACCAACATGATTTCTATTTTTGTACTAAACTTTGAATTCCCAAAAAATCCTTACTATCATAACCCAATTTTTGACCATTTTATTTTAATTATTATTATTATTTTATTTACTGAAAAAAAAATGATGAAAAAAATAATAATGTTGGAAAAACAAGTAAATGAAGAATGAATTAAAATTTGGGTTAAGGGCAAAATGATTGGAAGTTTTGGGGTTTAATTAAACTTTGGAATTAATCTAATTTAGCTTGGAATTAATTTAATTAATCCAATTAAGGGTTTAATTGGAGAATTGAAAAGTTTTGAGACTTAATTAAGCT
This sequence comes from Populus simonii, assembly GCA_007827005.2. Classification (NCBI taxonomy): domain Eukaryota; kingdom Viridiplantae; phylum Streptophyta; class Magnoliopsida; order Malpighiales; family Salicaceae; genus Populus; species Populus simonii. The sequence continues at coordinate 14,104,052 of CM017482.2, forward strand.
TGAAATTAATTTAATTAATCCAATCAAGGGTTTAATTGGAGAATTGATAAGTTTTGTGACTTAATTAAGCTTGAAATTAATTTAATTAATCAAATCAAGGGTTTAATTGGATAATTGATAAGTTTTGAGTTTTAATTGGACTTGGATTTAATTAAATTAATGAAATCAGGGACTTAATTGAATAAATAGCAAAGTTTGGGGTTAATTGGGGGTCAAAATTGCAAAATTAAAGTCCAAGGACTAACTTGTAAAAGGCGCCGAAATGCAGGGCCAATTACAGTTTAAACCAGGGGCTTAATTACAAGACTTTTGAAACTGCAGGGGTCAAAACGTAAAATGACCACCTTTTATCTCCAAACGGCGTCGTTTTGAAAGGGACGTTGTTCATCTTCTTCTCCTTTAAACCAGTGACCGTTTCTGCAGTAATGGAGGGAGGCGCGTTACAGCAGTAATCGTCGTCCGTTGGCTTCAGTTATAAGCACCTTAATGGTGGCCGCCCGTTATCAACCCGCCGAGCCCTATATAAACCAAGCAGCACCGAAGAGGAGGGGGTTAGGAAAAAACAGAGGAGGGAGAGAAGAAAGAAACCCAAAACACAAAGACACCAGCTGCATTTTTTAGTATTTTTAGAACCCCATACCGAAAGCGAGCTTCCCCTCACCAACACCAGCCTAAAACTACGAAAACGGAAACAAACCGAGAGAGAGTTGGGAGAACTTGAAAAACAGAGCACGGGGATAATTTTTTAGACGAAGGCAGAGGAAACAGAGGGCAGGAAGGCAGAGGTTGAAGGAGGAATTCTAGCTTATTATTGACGGACGCCACCACTGATCGTCGACCGAAACGCTAGCACTCCGGCGAAGCAACCTGCAACAAGGTAGGCTTCCTCTGTTTTCATCGTTTTTCTTCTTTTTGGAAGTTCAGTGCATTAGGCACTGTGCCAAGGTAATTAATTACCTTGGCACAACGCCATGCACGCATGAAGCTAGTTCATGCGTGCTGTGGCCCAGCCGGGTCACTGGCTTGGGCCAGTGACGGGGTTGGGCCGGCAGGGCTTAGTCAAACCCATATGGGCTGAGCTAGGCCCAGCCCCAAAAATAATAAAAAAATTAAAAATTAAAAAATTAAAAAAGAGGAATAGAAAAAATAGAAAAAATATGTTTAAGCATGAATAAAAATAATATAAATTTACCGGTTTATTCACCAACGCCAGAGTCGGGAGTAAAATACTGGTTTAAGTTTATATTATTTTTATTCATTATATTTTATTTTATTTAACAAAAAAAAATATATGTGCATGTATGAAAAATAAATTTATTTATTTATTCACTGACGCTAGAGTCAGGAATAAAAAAAAATTGATTTAATTTTATTTTTTTTCATTTACATAAGAAATAGAAAAATATGTGAATGCGTAATAAAATGAATTTAGTTTATTTGTTTATTCACTAGCGTTAGAGTCAGGAATAAAAAAATATATTAATCTAAATTTATTTTTATGGCTACGTAATAGTTACCAATGCCAGAGTTGGAATTATCCGTAGTCGAATATTCACTGACGCCAGAGTCAGGAATATTGTGAATAAATCATCAGAATGTAAACCAATAAAAAATTTAGCATTTTAAGATAAAAAACAGCAATGCAGTTTGCCTTAGGCAGAACGTTTAAGAGGTGATAATATCTCCCCTTTTACGTAACCAGTCCCTAACCACAAAATCTCTGTTGACCAGTTAGGGTTCCTAGTGACCATAATACTAGGTGGCGACTCCCCAAACAAAACATTTTTCCCCTAAAAACAAAACATTTTTCCACCGCGATGTCGGGTGCGACAGGATGGCGATTCCACTGGGGACTTTAAGACTAAGCTTTGTTTGTTTTTGTTTTTTTGCTAAATATGTTTTTTTGTTGTTGATGTTTATCAAGTTTTTTATTTTATTTTATTTATTGTTTATTATTATTTATCATGTATTTTATTTTTATTTTATTTTTAATTATTATTTTTTGCTCTTTTCAATGTTTTAGCACACATAATTACTCATATTTTTGTGAATATAAGGCCTTCACACGTCATTCAAGCTCATTATATATATATATATACACACACACACACACACATGTGGTACCAAACTTAAGATAAGTGGAGTAACGGCACTCCAATGGCTTTAGCCTGGGTAAGGCTCGCGAAACTATCCAACTCTCGCATGATTTGTTTGCTCGATAGTGGTTGATATGCCAAACTGATTTTACTCAGGGCCTCTATCTTCACCCTGCTTGTAAACCTCATATCAACCTTTCGAGGACGATCACTGAGCATGCGAAAGACCTTTGTGACTAGATAGCAAACCTACCCAGATGCATTTAATGACTAGAACATATTTTTTAGGTTGGTCCCTGTATAAATTCACTGAGATAAGCATAACATGTAAGCATTTTCATTACAAGACTTTCGGGTGACATAATGATTGTTATTCGTGAGGTAACAACTGTTGAGTACGGACTCGAATCTGAATCCTTGCAAATGACCGAGGGAGACTGCCTTAAACCAAATGCCGGTGGGACACCGCCACTCAAAGATGTCAGGTGCATAATAAATGACACTAGCCGATTGTTTTCACTCACTAAGTATCAGATAGATGAAGCAGAATTTGCTATGAAGTATGGGAGAATTTTGCACCTGTTGAAAGTGCCAGTTTTGCCATCAGGTATAAAAGCCATGATACATTTTTGGGATCCCGATTACCGTCATTTCACTTTTCAAAATGTCGACATGACACCTACCATTGAAGAGTATAGTGTGTTGACTGAATTCCCCGAGGATGCCTACAAAGTGTACTTTCGCCAGAGAATTGATGACACCATGGATGAGCTTGCCAAACTGCTAGGAATCCCTCAGCTAATACCGTATAGAGAGAAAGATAACTCTGGGGGTCTGAGATGGAAATGACTAGAGGAGTTGCTGATTGCTAAAAAGGCTAACCCAGGTGCTAAATTAGAGAAACATAGAATATTGGCTTTGGGAATATTTGGTTTAGTTCTATGTCCCTCTACTACGGGAATTATCAGTTTGGAAGCTGCTAACTTGTTTGTGGAATATGAAAAGACAAAGATCAACCCGTGTGCCGCGATTTTGGCTGAAACCTTCCTATCTCTTAGTCATTGCAAGAAAACGGGTAAAGGTTCCATGAGGTGTTGTGTCTCTTTACTATTCATCTGGTTGGTAAGCCATATAGAAACGGAGACGCCAATATTCAATAATTTCTGGTGGTTTGACCAAAAGCCACTCCAATTTTTCATATCAAAAGAATGGGAGAGTTTTTAGAAAGATGATTGGAGGGTAAAATTGCAAAGGCTTCCATTAAGCGTTTTTAACTGGAAAGCTCCTTGGATGAGGAATATGACAAGCCTGATGAGTTGTGGAGAAAAGCTTTGGGTACCATTAATTGGAGTAATGGGATACGTCAGTTATGCACCTGCTTTAGTTGCAAGGTAGCTTGGGGGCATACAAAGTGTTCCTAGGACAATTGATATAGCTCAATTTACTGGGGTCTATAAAGGGGCCGCGCATGGAAATGTTAGAAAGCATTAAGCAGGATTGGAACTCTTTGTTGCTGATAAAGAAGGAGAATGGATCAAGGAATCCCACAGTTAGTGAAAAATACTTCGAATGGCGTGACAGAAGAGTTTCCGACATGGTAGAAATTTCAGAATCCATGGGCACCCGAAGGAAGAGGGTGAGTTGTGAAAAAGAACTGAGAGAGCAAGTAAAACGATTGCAAGCCGAGCTTAAAACGAAGGAAGATTTGAGACTATCATTGGAGCATCAATTAGCCGAAGAAAAAGCTATGAGGAAATTGGTTGAGGAAGAAAGGGACTCGTTGGGCCAAGATCGGATGAAAGCAATGAACGACTTAGAATCCCTAAAAGTCATCAATGAGGAGAAGACGCTTCAGGTGGAGAAGGCCCATTATTGGGAGGAATTGGCCGTCAAAACTCAAGTTGTGTCAAGCAAGCGTTTAACATATATAAAAGAACTCAAGAGCCAGTTAAAAGATGTTGAATTGGAGTTGGTTAAAATCAAGAAGGTAGTCAAAGCCACCCAGAATGTGAGAACTGAACTCAATAGTGTTAAAATTGAAGCAAAAGCATTGAGGACAAAGTTGGCAAAGGGAGAAGCAAAGACCGAACAATTGCTAGAAAGTCAAAAAATGATGGAGAGTCACATTCAAATATTAGATACTGCTAATAATTCTCTATCTAGAAACAACTTGATCCATACTGAAAGAATAAGGGAATTTCAAGAGCAAATTGACCGAGCTGCGGTCGAGGCTCATTGGCTAAGAGTTGAGGCTCGTCAAGTTGGAGGGGACATCGCGAAGTATCAAAGGAGCATGAATAACACCGATATGTTTCTAAAAGCTATTGCTAATAGAGGCAGTGCCTTTCCCCCTGTAATAGATTAAGATGAATCATTTGTTGTAATGAAAGTTTTTATGGGTTAAATAAAAAAGGCGGAGATCTTTATTTATTATTCAAAGTGTTTATACAAGGCTGAAAGCTCAGATGGTAAAAGGTTAAACAGATCTCCTCTCGACATTGCAATAAGTATCAGATGTAGATCTGACCATGCATCCAAAGAATAACGGTTGTTATGTCACCCTCCCATGAAATAATCCATGCCCAAAATGTTGCATTCACATTCATGCATTTTTGAACATACACTTATGAATTGTCATAATGCTGCACACCAGGTGAAATATAGGTCCCCCATTAAAACATACTCATAACACATGGTTGTGAAAAAAAATGGAAAATGAGGAAAGAACTCAATTGGATGCTCAACATCAAAAGGAGTTGAACGGTCTGAAGGAAGATGTCGCTAGGCTTACTAGCTTACTCGAACAAGCCCTGAGATCTAAGTCAGGAGAAGGGACATCCTCCCAACCAGCATTTACTGCTCCGATACCACCGACACCTCTAACATTCTTCAACCTACCAAACATGGGGGCAAGTGGATCTTCGCATGAGCCCTAATATGCTATGCATTTCCCAGCTCAGCCTATATACCCGATGAGGATTCCTCATGCTGATGATTTAACCTTGGAGGGGTCTTCTAAGGACAAAATGATAGGAGCTGAAGGATTGGAGAAGTGGGCTGCCCTAAAGGAGAAGGTAAGGGCAGTTGAGGGAAATCATTTGTATGACCTGGTGAAAGCCGCCGAGATGTGTTTGGTACCTAACGTAGTCATTCGTAAGAAGTTTAGGGTGCCAGAATTCATCAAATACACTGGAACTCAATGTCTAATAACCCACCTTAAGTCATATTGCAATAAGATGGCCGAGGTAGTGCAAGAAGAGAAGTTGTTAATCCACTTCTTCCAGGATAGTTTGAGCGATGTCGCTCTCACTTGGTACATGCGTTTGGATAACACCAAGATAAGGGGATGGAAAGACCTAGTCGATGCCTTTATTAAGCAATATAAATTCAATATAGACATAGCCCCTGATAGATCAAGCTTGCATTCGTTGGAGAAAGGTCATAAGGAATCTGTAAGGAAGTATGCACAAAGGTGGCGTGAAACAGCAGCACAGGTTAATCCGCCATTATTGGAGAAGGAAATGATAGGTTTGTCCTCCAATACTTTTAAGGCACCATACTTTGAGTACTTGGTGGGAAGTTCTGCACAAAGCTTCTCTGATTTGGTTGTTATAGCTGAACGAATCGAACAGGCCATTCGAATGGGTAGGATCACAGAACCAAGTGAAAAGAGGGGTTTTGTTGGACGCAAGAAGGAGGCTGACGTCCACAACGTCGAAGGTGAAGGTAAGGGAAGAAAGCACAACTTCAAACCACTCATGACCATTCCTCCCACATCCAACGTAAATTTCACTTCGCCTTATCCAAAAAACCAAACAAATACCCAAAATATCCCATACCACCAAAGGAACACATTTCACCCACATAGAAATTTCCCTACAAACCAAGAAGAACTGCCCCCACTTCCCATACCTCTTAGTGAGATGTATCAAAGATTGCTCAGCATTGGCCAAGTAACACTTGTTCCTTTAACACCCTTGCAACCACCTTTTCTTTAATGGTACCGACCAGACCAAAAATATGAGTACCATACTGGGATCACCGGCCATAATATTGATGGTTGTTTGGCTTTCAAAAGGAGAATCCTCCAACTCATCAAAGCGGGTTGGATTTCCTTTGATGATTTTACGAACGTTAAATCCAACCCGCTACCGCACCATGCTTCTGGAAGTGGAGGGGTGAATGCTTTGGAAGAAGAAGAGAGAGGTACTAATGTCTTAAAATTGTCAATGGAGAGATTGTACAAAATGTTGGAGCAAACTAGGTACCTCCAAACACCCATCAAAACGCAAGCCGCAGAGCATAAGGGTGAATATTGTGAGTATCACCAGTATATGGGACACCATATAAACTCTTGTAAAGAGTTTCAGGTGAAAGTAGAAGACATGATGACATTGGGAGTGTTGAGGATAGGTGTGCCCGAAGAAAACCTAGTAGGAACCATGACTGGCTTCGACAAGAAAATTGAAGTCTGTACATATCAACCAACGGAGGGAGGACCCCCAAGAATGATTTTGGCTAGACCTACAAGCACGGTTAGTGGAAATTATAATGCCATACCTTATAATTATGGTTATTCTTTCCATACCACGAGACTGGCTCCTACTTTTCATGCTGAAGTTGGGGGTTTAACCCGAAGTGGAAGGTACTATACTCCTGAAGAGCTAGAAGACCAAAAGAGGGCAAAAGGAAAGAATGTGGTGGAGTTGGCCAAGATGGATGAGGTCAACAAACCAGTGAGCGATGAGGAGGCTAACGAGTTCTTGAAGCTAATGAAGCACAGTGAATACAGTGTGGTGGACCAGTTGAAAAAGACCCCTGCCAAAATCTCTCTATTATCATTAGTTTAGAGTTTAGAGTTGCATAAAAACACTCTCCATAAGGTCCTTAACGAAGCATATGTTCCTTAAGATATCACACAGGATTCTATAGAACATTTGGTGGGAAGGATTCAAGCCACTAACTATCTCTATTTCACAGATGATGAATTAGATCATGAAGGAACTGGTCACAATAAGCCATTATATATCACTGTGAAATGTAAGGATTGTGTGATCGCCAAGGTGCTAATAGATAATGGTTCCGCTTTGAATGTGTTGCCAAGGCACGTGCTTGATAAAATGCCAGTTGACGTCTCTCATATGAAGCCAAGTACCATGACGGCTAGAGCATATGATGGTTCGCCAAGGCCGATTATGGGAAATATTGATGTTGAGCTTGTAATTGGCCCCCAACCATTCCAAGTAACTTTACAAGTGATGGATATCCATCCCACATACAGCATGTTGTTAGGAAGACCTTGGATTCACGCCGCATGAGCCATTGCATCCTCATTACACCAACGGGTTAAGTTTATCATCAATGGGAACTTGGTGATAGTAAGGGCTGAAGAGGCTTTAACTATGGTGAGAAACGTGTCAATTCCTTATATAGAGGCTGATGAAAGTAAGGACGGAAACCTACATGCATTTGAGGTAGTAAATGCTGAATGGGTACCTGAGAATATAGTGTGAAGGAAACCAGAGGTTTCTGAGGCTGCAAGGATGGCTGCTAAATATTTTCTGAAGCACGAACTGCCATTCCAGTATGACCCTATCACAGGAATGCCTGAGAGGATCAACGTAATAAAGATGAAATGCGCTGATCAAAGGTTCGGTTTAGGTTTTAAACCTAGGAAGGAAGATTTCAAGAGAGCGGTTGAGTTTAAAAGAGAAAGGAGAATGACTCGAATCGAAGGAAGGGAGCCTAATGAGGGCCGAATCCAGATCCCTCCAATCCACATAACATTCCCACGACCTGCACAAGTGATCAATGTTGGAGGTGAAGTTGAGAGGATGAGCAAAGAATTTAGCGGTGGTACCATCCACTATCTGGAAGAGATCAACAAACAAGAACCCCAAGGAGGTTTGGAAGATGAAGAGAACCCCTGTGAAGAACTACCCCAACTGACTGTGAGTGCTCTAGAGGATGGTCTACCTGAGTTTGTGAGAAGATTAGCTAAAGGGGAAGAGTTGAACAATTGGGAAATTCAAGAATTCCCAATTATCTTTAAAAGTAAATATTTGTTGATTGCTTGCTTTTCATGTTTTGCTGCATTTTGTTTGAATAAATTTGCGTTGCCAATAATCGTGGCTCAAGATATTGGCAACAAGATTTTATTTTGAGCCCTTCTATCATTTCAAGTTTTAATGAGATCATGCTTTGTTTTCCCCTTCATCATTGTAACAGCACGACTTTTACAAGCCCAAAACAACAGTAAATTTTTTTTTTTTTTGTACTTGACACACATCGTGTCGGTAATCGGCGAACATGTTCTCTTCACATCATCATTATATAATCCATACATCAACAACAATCAACATTTCATTTAAAAGTGAATCTTACATAAACTTATAATATTATGTTTGCATGATTAGAAGTTCGCATTTAAAATATACATGCATAGTCATGAGTTTGTATTCTATCCTACAAATAGTCATCATGAATAATCTAAAAGGATCTAATAATAGTTATACATTCAGTACATTGATTCATATAAAATACATCATGATTTAGAATGCAACTACATGATTCCTTGCAAAAGTAGGTTCCTATGTATCGGGTTTCCTAGGCACCTTGTTGGTATGACGTCCCTACTGCAGTACAAAACATTTACAAGAATGCAATTACTTAATAATAATAATAATAATGATAACAACAACAATAAGAAAATGGTCTGGCAGTTTAACGAAGCATTAACATTATCTCATGTTTGAAGCGTGACATTTGTAGTTCCTTCATGTTCTTGGTATACATAACTTGCAGTATATATATATACACCAATTCTTGCAATCAACTATAATCTTAAATCCGGCCATTCTTTTAAGATATCATTTGTCGAGGTTAACTATTCACTCACCCCGGCCATCCCTTTCGAATTCCATCAGCCAAAACTAATCAACCGTTTGTCCTGGTCATCCCTTTGGATGCCATTAGCTGAAGCTAATCGTTCATTTATTCCGGTCATCCATTCGGATGTTATTAGCCGAAGCTAATCAATCGTTTGTCGCCGAAGCTAATCAATCGTTTGTCCCAGTCATCCATTCGGATGCCATTAGCCGAAGCTAATCAATAGTTTATCCCAGTCATCCATTCGGATGCCATTAGCCGAAGCTAATCAATCGTTTGTCCCGGTCATCCCTTCGGATGCCATTAGCCGAAGCTAATCAATCGTTTGTCCCGGTCATCCATTCGGATGTCATTAGCCGAAGCTAATCAATCGTTTGTCCTGGTCATCCCTTCGGATGCCATTAGCCGAAGCTAATCAATCGTTTGTCCCGGTCATCCCTTCGGATGCCATTAGCCAAAGCTAATCATTCATTTATTCCGGTCATCCATTCGGATACCATTAGTCGAAGCTAATCAATCGTTTGTCCCGGTCATCCCTTCGGATGCCATTAGCCAAAGCTAATCAATCGTTTGTCCCGGTCATCCCTTCGGATGCCATTAGCCGAAGCTAATCATTCATTTGTCCCGGTCATCCATTCGGATGCCATTAGCCGAAGCTAATCAATCGTTTGTCAACATTTAAGCATTTGGCAATCCGATATCTGAATTAACACAATACGACAACGTTCATGATAAGGTATTTCAATGTTCAAGGTCATCTTTTCAGATGCCTTTAGCTGAAGCTAATCGTTCATTTGTTAACATTTAAGCATTTGACAGTCTGGTATCTAAATTAACACAATACAGTAATATTCATGATAAAGTATTTTCCTTATTCAACATTATTTAAAAGGAAGGTGAAAGTCACCTACCTGCAGTAGAAGCTCTAATTGTGCTCCCCTGTTGCTGCTGTTGCACCACACCAGTGGTCCCTCCTGCAGTCACAGACTCATCTCATAAATTTTCCTCATTCAAGGATATGTTTTATAATAATCATATCAATAGCTAATAAATCTTTCTTTCAATCATTTCTTTCTTTATATCTTATGTTTTTCTCATTACACCCATTAATGTTGTCATCCTTTATCCAACCATAGTTATCATTCCTTCAGGCCGATATTATAGAGAATCCATATTCATCCATTACTCATATGTTACTTTCTTATGCATGTTCATTTCCTCATAATAACATACATACATATATCATGTATATTTTCAGAGTTAGTATCTCAATGTGCAAGTGTTCGTATGACTCAATTCCTTTATATAGTATTCACGTGAAAGTCTACTTTTACTGTCTAACTTTGAACTGTTACTGTCCAATTTCCAACTGTTACTGTCTAACTTTGAGCTGTTACTCTTTGACTTTTCCAACTGTTACTGTTTGACTTTTCCAACTGTTACTGTTTGACTTTTCCAACCGTTACTGTCTGACTTTTCCAACCGTTACTGTTTGACTTTGAACTGTTACTGTTTGACTTTTCCAACCGTTACTGTCTGACTTTTCCAACTGTTACTGTTTGACTTTGAACTGTTACTGTCTAGTCATTTGAACTGTTACTGTCTACACTTTGAACTGTTACTGTCCAGACATTTGAACTGTTACTGTTTGACTTTTCCAACTGTTACTGTCTAACTTTGAGTTGTTACTGTCTGAACACTCATCAGATTTTTAACTATATCTAGACTTATAGAACTCTGTTTCAAGCGAGATTAGTCTCGTTGGAAAGCTAATACACAAGGCTACAAGTTCTTTGAAGGAAGGAGAACCCAGTTCTGCCTTTGAGATAGTCAAAATTGCTCATCAACAAACACTACCCTACAGGGTCTGTCAAGACCCAATCTCGGTTGATGACCCATAACTGGGGTTCTACAGCTCCAGATTGAGCAAGACCAATTTCTTAGTTAGCTAACATCCAAAACTACAATTACTATGAGAAACTTGATCTTAATTCTCTCATTCTTCTACTCGAATTCTCTCCAAATGTTAGGAGACGAATCTGTCCAGATTCATCAACCTTTCCATTTACACACAACATCCACAATTTAACTCTTTCTCTATCATCTCAACCCCTGGTCATATCACATATCGTTTAAGACTGTAAAAAAAAAGAATATCTTTATAAGAGCCAATTTATCTTATTTATTTCAATCTTCCCTCTTAACATCAAAATAAAACATTCTTGTCGATTTTACAAACTTTCCGAACAATATTCTTCTAAACACAATCCTTGACACAGTTCTTATAAACCATAAATAACAAACGAATAATATTCCAAACAATCTATACTGTCAAGTTATAATGCATTATTATGAGTATAACATATCCAAATATTAACTTCATCAAATGGTGAAATTTCCAGAAATATGGGTTTAACCGAACTGACCTCAAACTTGCAGACCTACTGTGCGAGATACACAACTTCTATACCAAATGTTTGTTTCAGATCTCCACCGTTCAGAATCTAGACAAAATCAGGAAGAACAACATATCCAAGTTATAGCCTAATCCAACGGTGGTCGAAGGAGAAAACAGACAGCAAAGAAGACTATCCAGAAGTGTATTTTCCCAAATATTTTCCTCCCTCGATATCTCTCAAACGGGGACTAATATAGAAAATCCCTACGGTGACAATGTACACGACATGGATGAGAACAACATACCCGAATATGGTGCTAATCCAACGGTGGAAGGTGGAGTTATAGCTGTCGGTTGATTTACCATCAATATATCTTCTCTCTAGCCTCTCTCTAAACTCTCTCTTACTCTTGCCAGTCACTCCAAGAGAGAAAATAGAATGATATTTATAGTTCTAACATCTTCTTAATTGCACATTTATCCCCACCCCTTTTTATCATTTATATATAAACTCCCAACCTTCTGTTATTTGCATATTGACCTCTCTTGATCTTACGTATTCATTTTGTCCTCACAAATGTTTTTCTTTTCAATGATTTAGTACTATATTCACTTTTCATTTCATTAATTTCACTATTTTTATCTTGATTAGGTTTCTTTAATTTAATTTAACCCATTTTACTATTGGTTAAATTTCTCATCTTTTAAATACCCAAAAAAATTATAACCGAGGGTTTACAATCATGCCTTCTAGTTTCACCTTTTCCATTATGCACTCATAACAAAGGCACTTTCTGCTTTCAGGGAATCTGAAAGCGGGACAACGTTAAACTTACAAACCCATTGCATTGAGAATAATTGGCCTAATTTTGATAAAACTATAACTTCAATAGATGAGGAAGAAGACGGTGAAGACGACATTGAGGAGTTCAAAGAGCTTATTAAACAATCCGAGCATGCATGGGAGCCGACAAAAGAGGAATTAGAATTAATAAACGTAAGTACCGAGCATGACAAAAAGGAGTTGAAAATAGGGATGTTGATCACTACAGATATGAGGGGTGAGTTGGTCGCCCTCTTGCGGGAGTATGTGGATATTTTTGCTTGGTCATACGCTGACATGCCTGGTTTGGATACTGAAATAGTAGTGCATAGGTTACCTTTGATTGAGGGTTGCCGATCAGTCAAACAGAAGCTAAGAAGGACAAGACCTGATGTATTGCTCAAGGTAAAAGAAGAGATAACAAGACAGTGGGATGCAGGTTTCTTGGAAGTAGTAGAATATTCTGAATGAGTGTCTAACATTGTGGCAGTTCCCAAGAAGGACAACAAAATCAGGGTGTGCGTGGATTTTCAGGATTTGAATAGTGCAAGCTCGAAGGATGACTTCTCGTTACCTCATATAGACGTGTTGGTGGACAATGCTGCTAAGAGTTCCACTTACTCTTTCATGGATGGTTTCTCCGGTTATAATCAAATTAAAATGGCTGAAGCAGATAAGAGAAAGACGACATTTATCACCCCATGGGGAACTTACTATTATAAGGTGATGCCATTCAGATTACAGAATGCTGGAGCAACATACCAAAGGGCAATAGTAGAACTTTTTCATGATATGATGCACAAGGAAATTGAGGTCTACGTGGATGACATGATTGCAAAGTCCAAAGATGAAGAAAGCCATATCCCACCTCTGAGGAAATTGTTCGAGAGGTTGAGAAAATATCAGTTGAAATTGAATCCTGCAAAGTGTACATTTGGGGTGAAATCAGGCAAATTATTAGGATTTGTGGTGAGTAATAAAGGCATAGAAGTGGACCCCGACAAAGTAAAGGCCATACAAGACATGTCCGCTCCAAAGACCGAAAGAGAAGTTCGAGGCTTTTTGGGGCGTTTGAACTATATTGCCCGTTTTATCTCACAACTTACAGTCACATGTGAACCGATTTTTCGATCACTCCGTAAGAAGAATCCAGGTACATGGGATGAAAATTGCCAAAAAGCTTTCGATAAGATCAAGCAGTACTTACAAAAACCACCATTGTTGGTACCGCCCGTGTACGGAAGGCCACTCATCCTGTATTTAACTGTGACCAAATCAGCTATGGGTTGTGTGTTGGGGCAACAGAATGAGTCAGGATGAAAGGAGCAAGCCATCTACTATCTGAGTAAGAAGTTCACCGAGTGTGAATCCCGTTACAGTATGGTAGAGAAGTTATGTTGTAGCCTAGTGTGGAGTGCGAAGAGGTTGCGACAATATATGTTATACTACACTACCTGGTTGATCTCAAGAATGGACCCACTGAAGTATATCTTTGAAAAGCCATACATGTCGAGTAGAATAGCTAGATGGCAAGTACTGCTGGCTGAGTATGACATCATCTACATGACAAGAAAATCAGTAAAAGGAAGCGCAATTGCTGATCATTTAGCCGATAATGCTATTGAGGATTATGAGCCATTGAACTTTGACTTTCCTGATGAAGATGTGTTAGTAATGGAGAAGGAAGAGAAGAGTGGTCGGTGGGCCATGTATTTTGACGGCGCAGTAAATGTATCGGGCAACGGGGCAGGTGCTGTGATAATTCCCCCAGAAGGAAAGCAATATCCTATCTCGGTAAAGCTGCACTTTAGTTGTACAAACAACACAGCTGAGTATGAAGCTTGCATCCACGGATTGGAAGCTGCATTAGAGATAAAGGTAGGGAAGTTAGAAGTATATGGAGACTCAATGCTAATAATCTATCAGGTAAAAGGTGAATGGTAGACAAGGGATGAAAAATTGAGACCATACCAGGAATACCTCTCCAAATTGGCTAAAAGCTTTGACGAAATTGAATTTACTCATTTGGGGAGAGACAAAAATCAGTTTGCCGATGCGTTAGCTACCTTAGCTTCTATGGCTATAATTGATTGTGGTGCCAAAATTCAGCCTGTAAACATCGAGATCAGAAATTCTCCCTCTCATTGTTGTTCAATAGAAGAAGAAACGGACAAAGACCCATGGTACACGGATATAAAAAGATTCATTCAACATCAAGAGTACCCGTCGGGAGCCTCGAAGGTAGATAATAGGACCTTGAGAAGAATGGCCATGGAGTACTACATAGATGGGGAGATTTTGTATAAAAGGTCATTTGATGGGACTTTGCTGAGGTGTCTAGGTGATCTGGAAGCCAATAAAGCCCTACAAGAAGTGCATGGAGGGATTTGTGCTACCCACGCAAACGGACACATGATGGCAAGGCAGATGCAAAGAGCAGGTTATTTTTGGCTGACCATGGAGAAGGATTGCATAAATTTTGTCCGAAGGTGCCACAAATGTCAAGTTTATAGCGACAAAGTCAATGCGCCTCCTGCACCCTTATTTAACATGGTGTCTCCTTGGCCCTTTGCAATGTGGGGAATAGATGTGATTGGGCCTATTAATCCAAAAGCCAGTAACGGACATCATTTTATCCTTGTAGCAATTGATTACTTCACCAAATGGGTAGAGGCTTGCTCATATGCCCATGTGACTCAGAAAGTGGTCAATCGGTTCATCGAGAAAGATCTAATCTGTAGATACGGTGTACTCGAGAGAGTAGTGACTGATAATGCTCAAAACTTCAATGGAAAGATGATAGCGAAGCTATGCATGAAGTGGAAGATCAAACATTCCAACTCGTCCCCTTACAGACCTAAGATGAACGGCGTCGTAGAAGCTGCTAATAAAAATATAAAGAAAATTGTTCAGAAAATGGTGATTACTTACAAAGATTGGCATGACTGGCTTCCTTATGCTCTCCATGCGTATCGAATAGCAGTGAGGACATCAACCGGGGCTACACCATACTCTTTAGTATATGGAATGAAGGCAGTGGTACCATTGGAAGTAGAAATTCCATCTTTAAGAGTCCTCATGGAATCTGGACTCGAGGAGACTGAGTGGGTCAAGATACGATATGAGCAGCTAAATATGATCAGCGAGAGAAGGTTAGCAGCA
Organism: Populus simonii; assembly: GCA_007827005.2. NCBI lineage: Eukaryota > Viridiplantae > Streptophyta > Magnoliopsida > Malpighiales > Salicaceae > Populus > Populus simonii. Next base: position 14,119,419 of record CM017482.2, read on the forward strand.
ATTTGTCACCACCAGTTGTATCAAAGAAGGATGGCTAAGGCATATGACCGAAAAGTTCGGCCAAGAGAGTTCAAAGAAGGAGATTTAGTATTGAGGAAAATTCTGTCACTACCAGGAGAAGATCGCAGTAAATGGGCACCCAATTATGAAGGACCCTATATAGTGAAGAAGGCATTTTCAGGAGGGGCGTTGATGCTAAAAAGAATGGACGGGGAAGACGTAGTTAGGCCTGTGAACTCAGATTCTGTAAAAAAATATTATCCATGATGTATAAGTCTTTATCAAATCAATAAATAAGATTGGGCCAATGATTTCTCTTTGCATATATTTTTTTTTAAAAGGTGCCTGCCAAAAAAAAAAACCCTTACAACCTCGCATGATCTCATAGACCTAATTGATCTCTTTTGCCAAAATCCATTTCCCTATTGGAGTTTTGAAAAATTGATCTTGCATTTTGATTCTGAAAATAATTTGATGTTTATCCAAAAAACATATTTTTAACATTCTACTTGTAGAATGACAAGTGAATCAAGCAACGCTATCATTGAGGTGATTAACTTATAAACCAAAAAAATATTGTGAAAAAGAAAAAAGAGATGAATAAACACTCTTACCCCATCCCATGACTATTGAATCATGTGTTTTTAAATGTATGAATAATGGTATGTAGTGAACTCGTTGCTCATGACCCATGAAATGCATCTTTGCAAAGACCAAACCAACACACTGGATGAGGTCAAAGTTTATTGATCTTAACTGCTTGCGCTTGAAATGAGGAAAGGCCATCTTTGTTATTCCTTTCACGTTCTGAAATAAGTACCTCCTTTGCGATCCCTTTTTGAGCCTGAATAATTTTTCTTTCATGAAAAGTCCCGACTAGGATCACACCCCACACTGGGGGGCAAGAGAAAATTTCAATAAGAAAAGAGAAAATGTCGTGAGAAAGCCAAAAAGGCATAAAAACTCAAGAAACTCAAATGCTAGGGGGCATACTAAAAAAAGTGACTTCCAAGATAAAGTGAGTATGTCCTAGCAAAGCAATAAAAAAAAGAACAAGCAGCAAATCAAAGAAAAGCGGCAAAAGAAAATATGAATGACGTCAAGAGCCAAACTGTTGATAGTGATCCTCGGTCTTTGAAACCCTGAAACACTCTTTGAGCCTTATGAATCTTTTTCTTTCATAACCAAGAACCACAGCCTACGTTACGTCCCTATAGAAGTCTTTTCTAATCAAGCAAGCAAGCAACCTAGAACAATAAACAATGCTATCAAAATGCAAAGAATACTTTTTCATAAGATTCATGACATCAAGAATAAACTACTCATTATTATTTATGTTGATAAAAATGAATGTTCAAAAAGAGACAAATTTTACTCATACAAAACCTCGAGCTTTTTCTCGAGCCCTTCACTTTGAAACAAAAGGTCACCTCATGATGTATTTTCACCGAAGACCTCATTGCCAAACACAAGAGCACATAATCTTTTTTTACAAGAAAGAAAATAACCAAGGAGTTGCAAGATTTCAAAAGCAAATTGTTTCAGATTCACATCAAATAATTTTTGTTTTTAAAATGCAAGATCAAGATTTCAAGATTCATTCTGGACCCATATTCCTTCACCAAACTGAAAAGGAGAGAAATGAGAGAATGGTCCCTTAAAACCATTATTTGTCTAAGTCACTGACATAGCATACTTGGGGGCAATGACTAGTACAAGAAGGCAACATTGGTTTTAGAAGGAGAATCAATCCCTTCTAGAAAAAAGAGAGGAACATTTCCTTCAACAAGACAAGGGGGCATTTTGAAAGACAGTTTGATCCTTTCAGCAAGTGACATAGAATGTTTCTAGCAGTGAAACAAGGGGTAATGAATAAGTCCTCTCAAATTATTTGACGAGTTAGAAATCTTCAGCAAGCAAGTGGGTTACGATGGGCACCGCAAAGGCTAAGTTATAAAAAAAAATCTGGAAATAGACTTACATGGGCCAACTCGAGTGGGCTAGAAGCCAAGCGATAAAGAGGACCCAAATCAGAGGTAACAAGTCCTCACCAGTCAAGCAACAAGAAGACTAAGAAGAAATGGAGGCCTATATTTCAAAACAGGTAAAGATGCATGCATATCATCTAAACTTTGAGACATTGGACTATGAGTTTTGCAAATTTCAGATGAGAAAATTCCAATGGAAGGCCAACTTGAAATGGCCAAAAATCAAAATTGTTGTTGAAAATTTTTCATTTTTGAGAATTTTTTTAATCTGGGCAGGCCGCCCATGAGAAATAGGCCATCTGATAAATCTCTATGTTTTTCCACCTCCTTTTAAATGCGCCCTCGAGCCTTTGATCATCATTTTTAGAGCACTTTCAAGCCCTTATCTCCTTTCAAGTGCGTCTTCGAGCCCTTGACCATCAAAGGTATTGCGTTTCCTAACCCTACTTCCCTTTTCGAGAAACACTTTCGAGCCTTACCTCCCTTCAAATGCGCCCTCGAGCCTTTGATCATCATTTTTAGGGCGCTTTCAAGCCTTTATTCCTCTTTGAGTGCCTTTGAGCACTTGCTTTTTCCTTTGAGCGCGCCTTTGAGCCCTCGCTTTCCTCTTTAAGAGCCTTTGAGCACTCGCTTTCTTCTTGGAGCGCCTTTGAGCACTCGCTTTCTTCTTCGAGTGACTTTGAGCACTCACTTTCCTCTTCGAGTGCCTTTGAGCACTCGCTTTCATCTTGGAGCGCCTTTGAGCCCTCGCTTTCTTCTTGGAGCGCCTTTGAGCCCTCGCTTCCCTCTTCGAGTGCCTTTGAGCACTCGCTTTCTTCTTGGAGCGCCTTTGAGCCCTCGCTTCCCTCTTCGAGTGCCTTTGAGCACTTGCTTTCCTCTTCGAGCGCGCCTTTGAGCCCTCGCTTTCCTCTTCGAGCGCCTTTGAGCCCTCGTTTCTCTTCGAGCACGCCTCTGAGCCCTCGCTTTCTCCTTCGAGTGCCTTTGAGCACTTGCTTTTCTCTTTGAGCACGTCTTTGAGCCCTCGCTTTCCTCTTCGAGCACCTTTGAGCTCTCGCTTCTCTTCAAGTGCCTTTGAGCACTTGCTTTTCTCTTCGAGCGCGCCTTTGAGCCCTCGCTTTCCTCTTCGAGCGCCTTTGAGCCCTCGTTTCTCTTCGAGTGCCTTTGAGCACTTGCTTTTCTCTTCAAGCACGCCTTAAAGCCCTCGACCATTCTTTAGAGTGCGCCTACGAGCCTTCACATTCTTTTAAGTGCGCCTTCATGCCCTCATTTTTATTTTTATTTTATTTTTTATTTATTTACTTGGATAGGTCACCCATTACAATGAGACCACTTCTAAAAAAAAAAACAAAAAACAAAAACAACAAAAAAAACAAAACAACAAAAACAAAATACAAAAAAAGGTGGGTCGTCTTCCAAATGATTTGTTTCTTGATTTCTACATCTCTCTGTAAAAGTCGTGTGTCAATCTGTTGTTTTCAAAGTTTTCAATACTAAAAAAAACAAAAAGCAAAGGTTCTTTCTGTATCTACTTTTCTTTATAAATTTACTACACAAAGCTAAAGGAAAATGAAATTTTCCAATATCTTTGCATAGTAAATATTATAAAGAGGGGGCAACTGTCATAACCCAATTTTTGACCATTTTATTTTAATTATTATTATTATTTTATTTACTAAAAAAAATGATGAAAAAAATAATAATGTTGGAAAAACAAGTAAATGAAGAATGAATTAAAATTTGGGTTAAGGGCAAAATGATTGGAAGTTTTAGGGTTTAATTAAACTTTGGAATTAATCTAATTAAGCTTGGAATTGATTTAATTAATCCAATTAAGGGTTTAATTGGAGAATTGATAAGTTTTGAGACTTAATTAAGCTTGAAATCAATTTAATTAATCCAATCAAGGGTTTAATTGGAGAATTGATAAGTTTTGAGACTTCATTAAGCTTGGAATTAATTTAATTAATCAAATCAAGGGTTTAATTGGCTAATTGATAAGTTTTGAGATTTAATTGGACTTGGATTTAATTAAATTAATGAAATCAGGGACTTAATTGAATAAATAGCAAAGTTTGGGGTTAATTGGGGGTCAAAATTGCAAAATTAAAGTCCAAGGACTAACTTGTAAAAGACGCCGAAATGCAGGGCCAATTACAGTTTAAACCAGGGGCTTAATTACAAGACTTTTGAAACTGCAGGGGTCAAAACGTAAAATGACCACATTTTATCTCCAAACGGCGTCATTTTGAAAGGGACGCTGTTCATCTTCTTCTCCTTTAAACCAGTGATTGTTTCTGCAGTAATGGAGGGAGGTGCGTTGCAGCAGTAATCGTCGTCCGTTGGCTTCAGTTATAAGCACCTTAATGGTGGCCGCCCGTTGGCCTACCGCCCGTTATCAACCCGCCGAGCCCTATATAAACCGAGCAGCACCGAAGAGGAGGGGGTTAGGAAAAAACAGAGGAGGGAGAGAAGAAAGAAACCCAAAACACAAAGACACCAGCTGCATTTTTTAGTATTTTTAGAACCCATACCGAAAGCGAGCTTCCCCTCACCAACACCAGCCTAAAACTACGAAAACGGAAACAAACCGAGAGAGAGTTGGGAGAACTTGAAAAACAGAGCACGGGGATAATTTTTCAGATGAAGGAAGAGGAAACAGAGGGCAGGAAGGCAAAGGTTGATGGAGGAATTCTAGCTTATTATTGACGGACGCCACCACTGATCGTCGCCCGACACGCTAGCACTCCGGCGAAGCAACCTGCAACAAGGTAGGCTTCCTCTGTTTTCATCGTTTTTCTTCTTTTTGGAAGTTCAATGCATTAGGCACTGTGCCAAGGTAATTAATTACCTTGGCACAACGCCATGCACGCATGAAGCTAGTTCATGCGTGCTGTGGCCCAGCTGGGTCACTGGCTTGGGCCAGTGACGGGGCTGGGTCGGCTGGGCTTAGTCCAGCCCATATGGGCTGAGCTGGGCCCAGCCCGAAAAATAATAAAAAAATTAAAAATTAAAAAATTAAAAAAGAGAAATAGAAAAAATAGAAAAATATGTTTAAGCATGAATAAAAATAATATAAATTTACCGGTTTATTCACCAACGCCAGAGTCGGGAGTAAAATACTGGTTTAAGTTTATATTATTTTTATCCATTATATTTTATTTTATTTAACAAAAAAAATATATGTGCATGTATGAAAAATAAATTTATTTATTTATTCACTGACGCCAGAGTCAGGAATAAAAAACACTGATTTAATTTATTTATTTTTCTTCATTTTCATAAGAAATAGAAAAATATGTGAATGCGTAATAAAATGAATTTAGTTTATTTGTTTATTCACTAGCGTTAGTGTCAGGAATAAAAAAATATATTAATCTAAATTTATTTTTATGGTTACGTAATAGTTACCAACGCTAGAGTTGGAATTATCCGTAGTCGAATATTCACTGATGCCAGAGTCAGGAATATTGTGAATAAATCATCAGAACGTAAACCAATAAAAAATTTAGCATTTTAAGACAAAAAACAGCAATGCAGTTTGCCTTAGGCACAACGTTTAAGGGGTGATAATATCTCCCCTTTTACGTAACCAGTCCCTAACCACAGAATCTCTGTTGACCAGTTAGGGTTCCTAGTGACCATAATACTAGGTGGCAACTCCCCAAACAAAACATTTTTCCCCTAAAAGAACAAGATGCCAGAAATCTGTTCTTTTTCATAAGAGTATTATTTTTAGGGCCGTCGCGATGTCGGGTGCGACACTTACGAACATGTGCGATCATGCATAGTTCTGGAAGAAAAGGAAAACACACCAAAAGATTATTGGCGCAATGGTTTCATGCTTAAAGCTTATGCTCAATATGTTATTTTCATGAAATAGCAACAAAATGAAGGCATGTCATGAACATAGAAAAACACATGATTTTATTAATAAGAAAGACTCATTTGACAGAGAAAGTCTTATGGCATTATATGCCAAATTACCAACAAGACTGAAACAGGTTGAAACAAAAATCAAGAAGTTTTGCAGGCATGATCAAACAAAAAACAATAATAGGGCAGACTTCATCCTTCCATTTTTATAAATCTCCGCTTAGGCTAGCCTTCCTACAACAGCTTTTATGTTGCCTTTTTCAAGTCCTTCAAAATTTATGTTGCCTTTTTTCCACCCTACCTTGACTATCGGTGCTTTCTGAGCATTCTGCCTCTAGTGCCTTTACTGATCCACCACTTCAAGCATGATTAGGTAGAGGGTTCATGTTTGCATTAGGAGTGTCTTCAAATGCTATCCACCCTGCTTTAATTAATTGCAGAAGCTTTCTCTTGAAGGCATTGTAAGTATGGATGTCATGTCCAGCAGCACTAGCATGGTATTCGCAAGTGAGCTCTGGCTTGTACCAACTAGGGTAAGGTGACTGCACAGGCATTAAAGGTTTGGGAGCTACATACCCGATGCTTAATAGCCTCTGGTACATCTCATTCAGAGGTAGCGGTAGTGGAGGTAGTTGTTCTTAGACCCTTTGGTAATTTCCAATTTGGCTTTTGGATTGAAAGTTTTTGGGGCTCAGGTTTTTTTATGTTGGCAATTTGGGATGGAGTGTGTTAATTTTGGGATGAGTTTTTCCTACCCTTATAGCCATCTTCAACATGGTTGACCTCCTTCCTTTCAAAGCCTCTTTTCTCGGTGTGTTCAGAAATTTTAACACTTTTGATGTCTTGTTCTATGTGTTCACACACTTCCACAGCGTCAATGAATTGTTGAGCCGAACTACCCATCACATGCTCATAATATGGCACTTTGAGTGTGTCGGCAAATAAAGTGACCATCTCTTTGTCCAAAAATGGAGGATGGACTTAAGCAGCTGATTCTCACCATCTTTGAGCATATTCCCTTTTGCTTTCTTTGTCCTTTTTCTCTAGATTGGACAAGCTGGTTCTGTCGGGAGCAATGTCCATATTGTACTTGTACTACTTGACAAAAACATCCATCAGATCTTTGTGTTGTCCAATCTCATGTAACAGCTCAATGTTGCCCCACTTAAGCTATCTTGAAAAAAGTGCATCAGTAGTTTTTCATCGTGTACTACTTTTGCCATTTTATTATTTTATTGAAATAGGACTTGAGATGAGTCATGAGGCATTGTGCTCCATTATATTTGATGAACTCAGGAACACGAAACGTTTTCGGGACAACCATATTTGGAACCAGATACATCTCTACTGCCCGTGCTGGATCATATAAGTCTACCCCCTCAATTACTCTGATTCTGGCTTCCAGCACCTCCATTTTATCTTAATCAATGCTATCAGATGACTTGGCCTTGTGGGACTCGTTAGCAAATGCATCCATGATTGCAACGGCTGATGCAAGTGTCGCTGACTGCACAAATGCTGGATTATGTTGAGGCTCTTGACCATATTCACTCATTCTTTCTTCGGGCTGAGCTATTGTTGGAATCTGATTAAAGGTGACCAATCGGTTAGAAGGACCTTCACCATAGGTATTTCTTAAGGTTTTCTCAAGTAAGCTAGTGAGGTGAGCCACACTTGTCTTCAGAAACTCCAACTCTTCTTGAAAATGGGCGTCACGGTGAGCGCGCTCTTTATCTTCCATGTTTTTCGCTTGAAGTCGGATGTTGTAGACTCTTTCGGGACTTATATTTCAACCTGATGCATGTATGTATGTATGTCATTTACAATCAATGGATGTATATGTACGATGCAAATTTATGTACATGCGTATTAGGGAGTTCATACTCTAAGGACAGGTTTGGGCCATTACATGATGGGTGGCTTTCTACCTGGTCTCAAAAGGGTCTCTTGATGTCCTAGTGATCACCCTCATAAAGGTAATATGGGAGCTCAGTAGGTAATGGGATGACATATGCACCAATCATTACTAGTCTAAGCATTCAGTGAAGAATTAGGGTTTGCACAACTTAAACCTTGACTAAAAATCGTAAGGTAAGCTGCTAGTCCCCCACTTAACCTAAAGATTTTTTAGTATAATTCCCCTAAAATATAAATGATGCATGAAATACTTTTATACAATGCATGAACAAATATGTACAAAATTAAAGTGTATGAGCAAATGAGAACTACATATTAACAATGACAAACAAACCCAACAATAACACAAAAATCAGACAAAACAAATGCTTAGTCCACAGGGTCCCTAGTGGAGTCGTCATTCTATAGCATGTGTGAGGCGTCGCGACGATCGTCCACTCTCTTAGGTATTGTGTATCTGTATAGCAAAAATATAGAGAGACAAGGAATTCTTGTCTAGTATCAGTGGAAAATGGAATGGGAGTCGCCACCTATTATTTTTGTCACTAGAAACCCTAGCTGGTCTAAAAGATCAAATACGGAGACTGGTTGCGTAAAGGGAAGGTATTAGCACCCCAAATACGCCCTACCTAAGGTAAGCTGCATTATTTTATTGTCTGATATATGCTAAGGTTTCATCGTATTTCTAATTGCTGGTCTATTTATGATTCAAGAAAAGCCCTCGTCGATAAGGAGGTTTTTATCTTATTGGCTAAAACCTAACCATCCTAAAGTCAACAAAATAACTACTTTTTTAATATCGGGAATATATTTTACGTATAAATTCATAATCCATGATATTAAAAGAAAACAAAATAATTTTTTGGATTCTTTTGAAATATTGTCTAAGTTCTCGTGACTTTAATAAACTGATTATTAAAGCCAAAATGCATGCTAAAACATGTATTTTTTTTGAAGTTTTCTTTGTTGTATGAAAATACAATATGATTTTTTGTTAGACTTGGCCGTATGCATAAGAAACAAACCTATTTTTTTGTTTTTGATTTTTTTTGCAATATTTTGATGAAAACTATGTATTTTAATACCAGATTCGTATCTTTACAATATAAAAATACAAACTGCTATTAATCAAAATGGATAGAAAAACACAAGAGAAAATCACAAATTTTCAAAAATATTTTTTTTGATTTTTAAAATTTTTTTTACTAGGCCAGACCCGGAATAAAATTGGGTTGGGACTGACCCAAATAAAATACCATCTATCTTATATTGGGTTGGATTCAGCCCAGCCACGTGGACTAGGTTGATGATCCAACCCGGACTGGTTACTGTGCCATGCACAATAACCATTCAATTATAATTAGCCGGAACTGTGCTCATGCACAATAACCGAGTAATTATTTTCTTGCATGTTCTGTATGCAAGAAGAAAACCCAGAAACAGAGGTGAGGGGGAGAGAATTACCTGGCAGTGGCACTGTTTTTGCGATGGACGGTGGCTATTCCAGGTGGCGGTCTTTCTTCTTCTTCCCTCTGCTTCGCTGTGCTGTTTTTTTCTCAATTTTTTGTTCTCTCTGTCAATAAAGTTTCTTCCCTCTCTACAGTGGCTGTGTCACCTCCCTCCTATTTGCAGTGGATGACAGTGGCGGGGGAGAGGAACGACGTTAGCTGTTGCAGTTTCATTTTTCTTCTTCTTTGCCGTGTGTGTTGCCTCTGTCAACAATGTCTCCTCTCTCTACCGTGGTTGTGCTACTAATACTTCATGGTGTTGGTGGTGATCAAGGAACGAGGGGGGGAGCTGCTTAGCCGGTGATTCTTCTTCCCTTCTCAGCGTTGTCCTCTGTTTCAGTTTCTCTCCTCTCTCCAACAAAATCCCCCTTTGTTTTCCCCTTGCATCTCAAACCATACTCTTTCTCTCTGTTTTTCTTCCACTCCCCTCTCTCTTTCTCTCTCGTTCCTTTTCTCTATTTCTTTTAACTCTCAAAACCTCCCTGTTTTTTCATTCTCTCTTCCCCCCTATTTTCTATTCTTCCCTCCTTCCTCTCTGTTGTCTTCCCTTTCTCTCCTCTGTCTCTCAAACAAATCTTCTTCCCTTTTTTTCCCCCTTCTGTTTTCAAACAATTCTTCCTCCTCTCTCACATTCTGTCAATTCTCTTGCAATCCATCCCCCATTTCTTTTTTATTATTATTATTTTCTCCTCCCATCCTTCTTCTCCCTTTTCTATATTTATAGCCAAGTGGAGAGAGAGTCCCCCCTGCCTTGTTCCATCAAGGCGCAGGAGGGAAACGAGGCTACCTTACCCCTGCAGGGTAAGGTGGCCAGTTGTTTGCAGGGCATGGTCGAGGCATGGTTTGTATTAATGGTGGTAAGGTAAAGGGGATGGCTTGTGTCCGGGTTGTGTGGGCAAGTGGGAGGGGAAAGAGAGAGGGGAAGAATAGTAGGAAAAATGTTTCAAAAACTTCTTCTCCCCTATCTCTACGTTCGCAGGGGAGAAGACCATTCACAGTGCCGTTTAAAATGGCACCGTGTCCTCCACTCTTTTTTTTCTTTAATAGTATTGAAACACATTTGGGGAAAACTCAAAAATAGGTTATGACAGACATGATAAAAACAGGGTTATTGGTTCATATTCCATTTTTTCTTTTTCTTCTTGATTGAAACAGAGCTGGTTTTTTTCATTTTAAAAACGAAGAACAAAGAGTACAGGTCTATGAGGATAAATTTAATGAATTTGTTTTGCCAACAATATCCTTTTACATTCTTCAATATTCATTATAAGTTTGAACCCATTAATTTAATCAAGTAAAATTAAGTTTTTCCACCTAATTCAATCTTTTAATTTGACTCAAATTAATTTTTAAACATAATTAAACTCTTAATTTGGCCCATGATTAAATCAAATTAGCCATTATTAATTTGGCCCATATAAATAGATCCTTGTGGTGCCAAATCATGGACCTTGGTTCGACTCGAAAGTATCCTAACCATTGGCTTAAAGTAGCCATCATAGGCATTTGTTGCAGGAAATAGCTGGTCGGGTTGGTCACTTTGGGGAGGTGCCACATCCACGATGGCCTCGATCAACCAAAACAGATCACACTAGAGTGTAGTCAAGTGATCATTTTCATGTAAGTTTTGTCTAATTTCATGGAGAGATGAAGCATAAAATGTCTAACGAAGAAGGCCACTCGAGCAACCTCTCTAGAGAAGAAGATGAACATGCAACCTTAAAACGACACTGTTTTGGTCTTTTTCATTTTAGTCCTTTAATTTCTGATTTCTCCCAATTACACCCCTAAGTGGCTTCAAACTTTCAATTTTGTCCAATTCTACCCCTAATGAACTTCAATTTCAGCCCCAGATTTCAGCGTCTTTTTAATTTTAGTCCTTAGTCTTTGATTTACGCAATTTGACTCTTAACTGACCATTAAACTTTTAATTCTCTTCAATTTCACCCCTATTTTCAGCCAATTAGATCCTTAGAGTTCGGTGCCTTTTCCAAAATGGTCATTGGCTGTGAATTTCTTCAATTTAGCTCTTAATTAACCCCAAAACTTTGATTTTCTTGTAATTTTACCCCTGATTTCAATCAATTGACTTGGTAAAAATTAAATTTGATCTTCTATACTTCTTATTTTCTTAATTATGCCTAAATTGAGCTCTAAACTTAATATTATACCAATTAAGCCCCTTATCAAATCAATTTTACCTATTTAAAATATAATTAAGTCCTTGCACCTAATTAAATCCTTCAATTGGACCTAAATTAATTCGTAAACATAATAAAACTTTAAATTGGCCCATGATTAAATCAAATTGGCCTATTAAAAATCCAATTATATCCTTAGACTTAATTTTTATGCAGATTCATCCAATAATCATGCAACTTGACCTTGAATGTTCATTATCTCTCTTGTTTTGGGTAAAATATGGTACAATTAGGCCCTCAATTCTATCAAAAATTACAGTTTGATTTTTTCTATATTTTAAATCCTCCCAGCTTGTTTTTTCTAAAATACCAGTCTTCCTGCTATTTTTTTCATTTTTGATTGACGCCATAGATCCGTCATAATTATTAAACTTAGTCGCTTTACAAGTTTAAATATCATAACTCTGGTTTTGATAGCAAATTTAGCAATATATTGATTAGAATAATAACTTGAAGTCCGCTCTAACAATCAAACTAAACAATCATAGGAAATAAGCATAGAAAAACATTCATACTCATCATATAAATTGAAAAGAAAAGCTAAAATAAATCTCATAGTTTTTGAAATCTGAACGTTTGGTAATCTTTCAACAAAGAAAAATAATTTAGCCTTGCCTGTCTATTAAAAAACTAAGAAAGAAAAAGGATGAAAATATAATTTCAGATATAAGAGAAAAAGGTGAGAGTTTCTTCCTTCTTTCTGGCCGCCTTATTTTTCTTTTTCTTTTTCTTTTTATTTGATAGGAAAACCCTAATCTTCATATCTCTCCAATCCATTTGTATCCTCCAAAAAAATAATAGTCTCTCCTAAAGTAGACAATTTACATTTAAGTAGTATAATAACTACATTTCTAAAAAAGAAGGAAAACTAGTCTTATATAAAATCTTCGAACTTGGACTTTGGACTTAAAGAAGTTAAATTGCTTAAATAAAGACCTTTTCCATATGAAAAAATAATTACCATGTCGGTTTGGATGCTTGGAAAGTATGTTGGACTTGTTTATTCACAAAACCTGTCTATTAAAAGAATTTATGGGTTGTCTTAGAAAACTCATATCTCTCTCATATGAGCTCTTTTTCTACTAACATTTGGGAGGTTGATAGGTATTTCATTCAAGAGTCTAACAAAATTGAGTTGCATCAAATGTATTTCTTTAATACAAGATATTTAAGTCAGAATGGCCAAAGATCAAAACTAGTAGAATGTGAGACTTGTCTTTGAAGGTTGAGATTTCCATGCTCTTTCTTCTTCTTCTTCTTCCATGCCATAAATGTATAGCAAAGTATGAATGTTAGTCTTCTAATGACATTGCAATCACTTTATTTTGACCTCTACAACTCAAGTTCTGTATAAAACATTGATTAGAGGTCAGATTTACTAATATTCAACACAGGTTGGAACATAGTCTGAATTTTATCTTCAATTAACTTCTTTTTAAATCTTACATCAAAAAGTGATTTCAAAACATAAAATAAAGATTATTAAGGCATTTTATAGATAAAACATGGGAAAAATATTAGGTAAATGCGGGTAAAAGTTTTGAATAATATGGTTGCATCAAATGATCAAAACCAAATAAAGAAAATAAAGAGAAAAGGCCCAAGCATTGTTTGATAGAATTTGAAAATTTTATCCCCAAGCTTTATATTTTTATTTGTCTTTACAAACTTACAACGCAAAACACTTGATAAGAATTGTAAAGTGGGGGCATCTATTGCCATCAAAATTTGACCTTTTTTTCAAAGAGTTTGGAAAAAAAACAAAAAATAGTAAAAGACAATGAAAAACCCAAAAAATATTTTCTTGACATAATTACATCATTTTCAGTGTCTTTCCATACAATTTAAAATAAAATATATATTTTCAGTGACTTCTTCTCTTCCTTTTTGTGTCGGCGGTGGCTCTCACCGTGACCTGGAAGCAAAGGAAATCACACAGGCAGTTCGTTTGTCTCTCTTTTAGATCTGTTTTTTTTTTCCTGCTGCAAATAATGGTTCCGATCAAAACCAAGGGAGGGACTGCCCGATATTTAAGCTTGCAGGTTTCTGGAGGGGAAGACGATGAGCTACTATTGGTTTAATTACTAGGTTGTTGAGGGCATGCAGGTGGTTGTTGGCTAATATTAGTGTGGGTTTAGTTTGTGGTAGCTATTGATGGTGCTCGTGTCGCGTGGTGGAAATTGAAAGGAAGAAGAAGCTATTGTGCCTTGACCGCAATATGAATGGAGAGCTGATGGCGTTGACCGTGGGTAAGTCACGACTTGAATTGGATGGCTAGTTTAGGTCTTTTTATGTTTCTGGGAAGTAGAGAAGAAATATAGGCACTGTATGTGGCGATTGATGATGGCAGTGCCGCTGCTGGCTGACAGAAAAAAGGGGGTGAACAGGGGAAAAACTTCTCACGACTACGAGGTTGGGTCACGATGGAGTTGGGGAGTGACCGCTACAAAGAGGAGCTGCTAGTGTAGATTGCTATTAGTGTTCCGCTGGAGGCTGCTGGGTTGTGAGGGAGATCTATGATATGGTGGAGGAAGATTGAGGAGCTGTTGATTTTAGGTTGTGTGGCTAGTGGTGAGGGGCGTTGGTGATGGTGTTGCTAGACTGGGTGGTTGGTCAGAGGAGGTATTCTGGTGATGGGGTTTTTATGTTTTGGGTTTTGTGGGAAGCTTTGGTGTTTGTGATAGTGGAAGGAGACAGTGAAGGGTAAGGGAGCTTGTTTTTTTTTTTTTTTTTTGTATGTATGTAGCTGATGACTGGGTATTGGAATTGGGCTAGGTATTTTTTTTTTAATATAGATATCGGGAGAGAATGTATGCATAGCTTTTTTTATTATTATTATTATTTGTTTTAATTTCTGATCGCCACCAAATTCTCTTCTAAAATTCATCTCCTTTTTTTTGTACTTAGTACAACCACTTATTTATTAAAAAAAAAACAATTTTTTTATTTTTAATTGTTTGATTTCTAAGTAAATTTGGTGATCAAATAACCTTTTGATCTTTTAATTTGGAAAAGACGTCAAAAACAACACAATTATATCAAGAATGCATTTTTTTAATTTTTTTAATTTTAGTTTTTTTCAAAAAAAATTAACAAAAATTAGAATAAAAAATTGAATAACAACACCTAAATCAGCACCTTGCGTTCCATGCCGCTTGTAATTAATTTTGATAATTAAGTGCTTCCCATCATACGGTACAATAACCATACGAGGATATAGTGCTTGCCAACACCGATCCTCTTAATGAGGTTGACATTCCAAATCAGGCACGTAAAAAGGGTTAGAATGTTAGTATGGGCTCTTGCCCAACTAAGATGTCTTTCCCCTTCTTCTTCTTCTTTTTTAAACCTCACATCTCTCTATCTCAACTCTTTCTGTTCTTTTCATTTTATTGAAACGAATTTTCTTAAAATTATATAAATTACATATAATGAGATATTACTTGTCAAAAAACTATCTCAATCTAAAAATTTAAACTATTAAGTAAAGTTTTAAAATATAATTTATATTATTTTCTAATACACCCCCTCAAATAAAAGTCATTCGGGCTTGAAACTTGTAAAGATTCACATTACTTTATGCTTAATTTTTATCAAATAAATGAAGATATTGAGATTCGAACTTGTGACTGCTTGATCATCAAGATTTTGATACCATGTTAAAAATCATCTTAACCCAAAAATTTAAGTTATTAGGTTGTAATCATAAGAAACAATACATGATACATTATAATTAGAAAAATATTCTCTTACAAATGTTGTCAATAAAAATTTCATTAAATATAGGGGAGAAGTATACTTATCTGTTAATTATGGCAAAACAGTTTGTTGAAACATGAAAGTCACATGATTGAACTGCCATACTTGCAAACGTAACCATCCATCTAACAAGAGTGAGAGATACTCAGGCTCATATATAGTGCTATTGATTATCAAATACTTGTACTAGAGAGCAGGGAGTGGAGAGTGCAAACTGGCATTACATAACTAAGCATCTTCACTCCAAACAGTCGTGATCCAATGATCATGCATTCTTCAATAGGTAAATCCAAAGTTTTTTTTTCTATTTAAGTTATAATTTCCTGTTTGTCAATTTAAATTAATTTTGATATTATACAGCCCTTGTCTCCAAGAATATTTCTTCTTTTTCAGAGATTTTGTTAATTTTACTGTCAAAAGCTTGCTGATTTTTGCCAGACATTATTATAAAATCTTGCTCTCCCATCAGCATATATATGTAAATACTGTCGAATGTCGAATAATCATTAGGGTTAGATCTTAGAGGTATCAGATTCTTCATAGGGTTGGTCTAGCATATGGCATGGAGGCTGAGACTGTGACTCTAACACATGGATCGAAGAAAATTTCACATGGTATTTACATTCAAAACTTTGCTCTTTTTGTGACTCTTCGTCTCTGTCAAAACCAGTGTTTTCTGTTCTTGAAAATGAAATAAAAATTTCAAACAGTTAATGAACCATCTGTCATTCACTACAAACATCACACATGCTCAACATCACATTTTCAAATCTTGTACTTGCTACGGAGCAGCCAAGGTGAGAGCACCGGCCAAGTTTTTTACTCTTCCTTTTTGCATTAAATGGCTATATATAGCCCAAGTCATTCGCTGATCAATTGTTGTAAGAACATTATAAATATGAGATTCATATAGCTGAGTTGTTAGAATAGATTTTGGTTTTCTAACACTTTGTATTTATGAATCTCAACTCATTTAGGCCGTAGACAGTAGATTGCTTCTTTCGGTGAAGAAGCTGATCGTGGGATTGCGAGACGTTGTAGTATCGCGGGACTGTCAGCCTGAAAATCAGTTGAAGAAAATGAGAGGGAAGCCATTTTCAGCCAAAGCCATTTTTGTTCTATGCATTGCAAGCTTTCTTGCAGGATCTCTCTTTACCAACCAGAATTGGACTCATCCTTCTCGGGCTAATGATAATAGGATTGCAGTAATTCCTCATCATGTCACCAAGCTCCAAGGAGTGAAACAAGATTGTGATCCCAAGCGTGTAAGTTTGGTTGTTCACACTTTAAACACCATAACCTAAGAGTTCTATTTCCCTGAAAATTGGGAAAAATAAAATAAAAAAAAGCTGCCTATAAATTCATCATTAATTACTATCATATATATTTCATGTGATTAATTCATGCATCACGAATTTCAAAGGAATGATATTCAACAAAAAATTGTGTGAAAAAAAATCCTTGCTGTAATATATATATATATATAAAAAAAAAAAAACAATACCAGCTTAGATGTAAAAAAAAAAATTAAATCAGCTCAGATTGTATGACATAATACGATATAACTTTCAATTTATGTCTGGGGGCATGTTGATCATGAACTAAATTATGGGTTATCTCAATTTTTTTATTTTAGCTAAAAATGAATAAAATTGTGTTTTAAGTTTATGCATCAAGATCACATACATATTTCTTTTACACATTAATCAGAAATTGGTTGAGGGAAAGCCTGGAGATATTATGGGAGAGGTTCATAAAACCCATGAAGCTATAAAGTGAGTTAATTCCTTACTTTTTCTTTCTTAATTTTTAAAGAAACAATGAATTGCAATATCAGTTTAAATATTTTTCTCTCGTGCAACAACGCAGATCTCTTGAGAGCACCATGTCCACGTTAGAAATGGAATTGGCTGTAGCTCGAACAGTTCAGTCAAATGGGCAACATTATTCACTAGAAAAGCTTGCTAATCACACTTTACAGAAAGCTTTTGTTGTCATTGGCATTAATACGGCATTTAGCAGCAGAAAACGCCGGGACTCACTTCGACAAACTTGGATGCCAAAAGGTCCTCTCTCCCTCCACCAACTCCTAATTTATAGCATTAATTTAGAAAGAACAGACCTGTTGAATTTGCTGATTTTCGGCTATTATATACTGCATGGATTAGAACTCACATTCCATAGCTGATGTGTAGTCACACAAAGATCAACTTAAGAAAAATCAAAATAAATAACAAATTGTCAAGTCACCGCAGGAATCTACCAGTAATTTTGGAGCTCCTATTCTAAAGCGGTTTTCTTGTACTTGGCCAAAAAAAGGCGAAGAGTTTATGCAATTGAAAAATTAATTTAACTTTTGGGCACTAAAATACGCAAGCCCCAAACTAGATTCCAAATTTTAACTCAAATCTCAATTGAGAGTCTGAAGGGATTTTCTCCCTGGATTTTGGTGGAATCCATCAGCAGAAGTGGGCACATAATTGAAAAATTTTAAAACTTTGAGAATCAATTGAGATACAAAAAATTTACTGTAAGAAGGAAGTATTGTATACATAGATAAATAAATAAACAGGTTAATTATCATAATTTATATTAATTACCAATCCATCATGCATGTGTAATACATAATTTGATTCACCTAAAAACTCTCAATCACCGAGTAAATTACTAAAGATGTGTGTAATTAATGCAGGGGAAAAGTTAAAGAAATTGGAGAAAGAAAAAGGGATTGTGATACGATTTGTGATTGGACACAGTGCCACACCTGGTGGTGTTCTTGATAGAGCAGTAGACTTAGAGGACGCAGAACATAAGGATTTTCTAAGGCTCAAGCATGTTGAAGGATACCACGAGCTCTCTACCAAAACAAGGTTGTATTTTTCCACAGCAGTTTCAATTTGGGATGCTGAGTTCTACCTCAAGGTGGATGATGATGTTCATCTCAATTTAGGTAATCAGCAACTATGCTTCTTCTCTAACATTTCGTGACTAGAAATTAACAAGGAACATGCTTATGTATAGGTAATAAATCTGTTCTAATCATATCATGTTCCATGTGTCCTGTAGGCATGCTAATGAGTACACTAGCCAAATACCGGTCCAAACCTAGGATCTACATCGGATGCATGAAGTCCGGACCAGTTCTCTCTCAAAAGTAAGTTAATTTTATTTATTTTTGTTATTAAATGTGCTTGATTCAGCAAATCCGGCATCCTAATGGAGAACTTGAATTATGACGTCAGGCTCTATCTCTAGTAGAATATTTAGCAGATTTCACTTCATATTTTTGTTCTTTTCTTCCTGGCCTCAAGTGATATTGCAATTTTCTTTCTCGGCAGAGAGGACAAATACTATGAACCTGAGTACTGGAAATTTGGGGAAGATGGAAACAGATACTTCAGGCATGCCACTGGCCAACTCTATGCCATCTCTAAGGATCTTGCTGCCTATATCTCCATCAACTCGTGAGTCCCATATCCAAAAGCATCAGTTTTCCCTCATTTGTTGCCCTCTAAGGATATTGAAATATTTTGGCAGGCCCATATTGCATAGATATGCCAATGAAGATGTCTCTTTGGGCTCTTGGCTTCTAGGCTTGGAAGTGGAACACGTGGATGAACGTTCCATGTGTTGTGGGACTCCTCCAGGTACACAAATCAATCACACAACCATTCTCACCGTGTTGATATTTTCCAGCAGTCAATCTGCCAATTCCTTCAGCATAACATATTTAAAAATAAATTGAAAAATAAAAAATGGATTTAAATCAATATTTCTCATTTCTAATTTTCTTGCTAGGATAGGAAAAGGTAGATTATTAAATCCACTTAAATGTTCGTACGTGTAAAAAGTAAGCTATAGCTTGTTCTTATATTTAACCTATTTATTATGATTCACATTTCACAACAAATATATGTCAGGACGGCCCAAATATATATATATATATATATATATATATCTTCTTTCTTGAAAAACATTGTAGGTATACTAATTTCTTCGCGTGGGCAAATGTATTTTTGTTGTTGACTGAGGCCGTGAACAGTGGTAATTAATTATATATTAATATTCCAATCGATTACTTCTAAGGATCATCTGTCGCTCCGAATCAATCTCTATGCTCTTAAAAAATAGTTAATATATCAGTCCATCAAAATACGACTAATTTCATATAATTAATTGTTATTAATTCAAGTATACATTTTAATATTATTCACAATTGTGTAGTAGATGTAAAGTGTTTTTTGTTTAAAAAATATATTAAAATAATTTTTTATTTATTTTTAATATCAATACATTAAAATTATTTAAAAACAATAAAAAAAATATTACTCCCAGACGCTTACCAATATATAACTTTATATACAACCTTGCTATCCTATATATGACGACATTATTTTGGTTTTAGATTGTGAATGGAAAGCACAGGCGGGGAATGTATGCGTGGCATCCTTCGACTGGTCGTGTAGCGGAATATGCAACTCTGTGAGAAGGATGAAAGTAGTGCATGATTCTTGTGGGGAAGGAGAAGGTGCTGTTTGGAATGTTGATCTTTGAGTTGTGATTTAATTAGCAGCCTAAATAATATGACAGAGAGTTAAAGGAGATGTAATTCCTATAAAAATTTATGATATCAACTTTTTTTTAGAACAATACCTTCTATTTTTATCATATTTGAGATATTCATACAAGTGATTATCAACTAAGACTCACTCCATATACACTTAATATGATGATAAATATGACTCTGGAAAGGATATATATATATATACACACATGAACAATTATAAACTTAGTTTAAAATGGATTTTTATCTCCTTTTATATGACTCAATCTTGATTAGAATCCAAATTTTTTTAACATTTGTTAGAGAATAATATAAATCATATTTTAAAACCTCACCTAACAGCTTAAACTATTGGGTTGAGATGGTTCTTTGACATGGTATCAAAGCCTTAATGACCAAGTGGTCATGAGTTCAAATCTCATCATTCCCATTTATTTGATAAAAATTAAGCACAATGTAATGTAGGCCTATATAAATTTCAAGTCCTAAAGGCTTTCACTTGAGGGGGTGTATTAGAGAATAATATAAATCATATCTTGAAACCTCACTTAACAGCTTAAGCTATTTAGTTGAGATGGTTCTTTAACATGGTATTAGAGCCCTGATGACCAAGTGGTCACGAGTTCGAATCTCACCATCCTTATTTATTTGATAAAAATTAAGCACAAGGTAATATAAGTAGTTTCAAGCCCAAAGAGCTTTTACTTGATGGGGTGTGTTAGAGAATAATAATATAAATCATATCTTGAAATCTCATCTAACAGTTTAAGTTATTGGATTGCTATGATTTTTTGATAATATTTATTAATACATATAATTCTCAATTTACTTTATAAAATTCATGCATTTGTTTTTTTAGTGTTGACGAAAAAAAAAGAGCTTGATCCATGGTGGAGTACAGGCATTTATCTAGTAAATTACTAAATAATATGGTTTATCAACCTATATTAAAATTGAAAAAGAAATTAAGCCATGTGATCATTTACAACATGCATGAATGGATGAATACAAAGTTAATCAATCAATTAAAAACATAACTTGAAAACATATTCAGTCAAAACCATGGTATTCATAATTTAAACCCGAAGAGGTAACCAGTATCTTGACCATAAAGCCTCATAAAAGCTGTATATGAAAATAAAATAAGTTTTGCAGGAAAAAAAAGTTTTAAATATTTATTAGTTTTATTTCTAGTGGGTCATTCAATCTCTTTTCGGAAGTTTCAATTGTTTATATTTCTAGATTTTTTTCTGGTTTTTATAGTGTTTCTACTTGTTTGTTTAAAATTTTTTACGCTTTTTAAATTATTTTTAGTTTTTATGTATTAAAATTGAAACTTAAATTTGATAATATAAAGGACATTTATGGTAAAAAAAAAAGATATATGAGAAACAAATATGAATATACAAGGATATGCGAGAGCACAAAATTCTTAAAAAACTATATGAGAGAATATACCTAATATAGAAGGATAGATGAATCAATTAACCTCAATATATACACATTTAATTTAATTTTTTTTTTTTTAGTTTAACGTGGGTGTCCGGGCCAGCTTGCGTACACCTCGACTAATCCCACGGGCCCTGAAGTTAACGACCATGTAAGTCTCCAGTGTCCATCATATGAGCAACCACAGGGCTCGAACCTAAAACCATAGAGGAAGCAAACCTCTTGGTCTCAAGTTCTTACCACTGGGCCACCACCTAGATGGTTCATTTAATTTAATTTTTCATTGGACCTGATGTTAAATATTATGTTTTAAACTCCTAAACACCTTTAACACTTCACCCTTAATAATTGTTTTACACCTTTAATCCTTTTCCTTTAAACATTATCCCTTTAACATGTTTTTTTTAATTTTTAACTCCCTACCAAATGCAATCTTAGATATGAATTTCACATTGAAAATAAGCATCCTCTCTAAAGATTTTATAAGTGTGGCCTTCTAGTAGTGTAGTAACTTCTAAGAAAATTCTTGGTCACACTAAATTACCTAGTTAATTGTTATCCTTCTCTTTCTTTTTTATAATTATTTTTCTAAAACAAGGACATTGTGCCAAAAAAAATTATATTGAAAAGTTACTAAGCAAACATTAATTAGGTAAATCTCCCAAAAAAAAAAACTTTTATTTTTGTAATTTGAAACAACATCAACATGATATATTGAAGGAAAAAAAAAACATCATTTCAATTCTATATCAAACACATTATTGTTAAATTTTCTTGAACATTTAAAACCCTCTAACAGAGTGGGAAAGAAGTGTCAAACAAGATCGTTAACTTCAAAACCTATAAGATTAGTTGAGGTATATGCAAGTTAATATAGATACCCACATTAATTTAAAAAAATATCAAACAAAGACAAAACAAATATTACAATTGGCATAACCATAGCCCGTGGGTGCTGTCGTTGTCCATCTTTTTTTTTCTCACCAATATTTACATAATAAATCCTAAATTAATGAAAATTAACTAATTACTAAAAAGGGCCACCAACAATTAACATATTTAAATGTTTACAGAATTCTAGAATAACATAAAGAAGTCATGACATGGGCAATCATCTCCTCAACATAGCTGCAATAAAATGCAAATTATATGAAAATAAATAAATAAAAACATGTCAAATAACATATGAAATTTGTATGAGCTACATCTTTTTTTTTAAGAAGAAATAACATAATGCATAAGAAAATAAGATGTACCTCTAAGTCTAAGCATTTTTACTTCACTCATGTATTTTTTTCAAGATCTTTCATATTAGCCCACATTTCTCTTTTCCTCCTTAAACACAAATACTCATTAGTAAAGAAATAAAAGTCACCTCTGACAGCAATTCCTTCAATATTGAAGTAAAGCTCTACTATAATTTTGGGAATGCTATACCCTTTTTCCTATTCATATTAAAAAATGTTGAATCACTCTTGATAGATATGGTGTCAACTAGTTAATCCTGTGACAACAGTTGTAATTCAATTCTAAAAGGTTTTTTCTCTGTTTTTGGCTTGAACAATAGCATTAGCTAAATAACAACTAGTGCATTAATAAAATAACAAAGATAAAAATATATCAAAACATAGAATCTAAGACAGGACCAGCAAAATTATTATCTATCAAGAGTCAATGGGTAGTTGATTTGCCCTCTGAATTCAAGCATTGCGTTTGCTAGTTGCCACTTACAATGCTTGCTCGTGCAAGTATCAATAAAGACAGGACCACCAACAAATCAATTGCACTACGTACATAGGAAATGAGAATCCGACATGAATCTAAGATATGGGAGGCCATTGCTTGTCTATGAGGACATTCATGCTTTGTTCTTGTCTAATGGGCAGCAAGAAAATCTCAATCCAATATTTTCCTTGCAGAGAATGATCAGCACATAAAGTCTGAACCAAAATCAAAGCTGCAATTAATAAATTAATGTTGAGCCCTTAATTAAACTAGGAGAATTTACTTTCATTGAATCATAAATGGCATTAAAATTCAAAGTCAGATTTTTCTAACCTGGAGTCGTATTGTGATTCAATGCTTTTATACTACCCAGAACTTATTGTTTGATAAGATACTAAGCCATCTATTTCCATTTTCTCAAATTTAGACTAAAAGAGAGACTCAATCTCATCTGTAATATTTATTTAACATGATCATGTTCTAACTCATGAAACTCACAATAAAACTAACTATTAATACCTAAGTAATGGCAGGAGAACATCACTACTAGAGGCATTTCCCACGCCTGTCTCTTGAGCAAAAATGAATTCAGTAGCACCAAAAATTCTAATTATTAATGATTTGACATACTAACAAAGCTTATATCTAAGTGTTCTTACAAAAATTCTATCTTTATTGCAAAAAGAAATGAAATGTACCAAAAATAAATCAGTATGCCTATATCTTGCGGTATTTCCAATACATTCCAAGATTTTACTTCAGTCAAAAGAAAACGAAGCAGCTTCACAAATGCACACGGCAGTATCAAAAATCACAAATAAAGAGCTGAAGACTTTACAGCTTTGAGGATTCACTATTCATTTCATTTATTTTGATGCCACTTCTATGAAAATAAACAGAGCTTAAAGAACGAGGAAAGATAGTGATGCCCATTAGCACACAACAGAGACCAAAAAGAAACAATGGACAAATTAAAGAATAAAGCTTAATGAAAAAGCTTGTTCCATAAATCAAAGTAATAGATTTAACAACACAAAGCCAACCCAGAAATAATAATAGGTAGTTAATGAACAACACAACAAAGAAAGATAAATTTTGGTTGATTTTCCCTTGATCTTCCAGCATAAGGTAAGCTTTTTTAAGCCAACATGCTTGACATTAATATTCGAATAGCCTTTCCATCTCTTGCCCTAATTAGTGGCTCCCTTATGCCTTAGATTCCTTTCTTTCAAAATATGCCTCTGTTGCTCTCCGTTTAACACCATTTTGTATGCTGCCTCACATTCTCTAACCAATCGCTTTCCCATCCATAGTTCATTAATTCATATGCATATCTATCTACACTTTTCTTTCCTTTAGTATTTATATCATATTTTCTATGGTTGATTAGTTCTTCTTCAATGTAGGATCACTAGATGATGATTGATCCATGGTTGTACCGATAAAAGAAGTTGCACTTGTGTACAGATTCAAAAGAAATTACAAGTGTGAAATTAAAGAATGTGAAAAAAATATTGGAAGCCATATGATAACTAGTATAATGGTTTTTCGCATAACTTGGTGGCTCGGTCAGAAACCACTAAAAGAGTTTATAGTGCTGAATGGTGGTTGCTCACTAAGGCTTAATGGATTTAGTTATTTCACAAGTTACCCATGACTACCTCAGCGGCAATACTTTAAACAAGAAAAGAGGTATCATATAGTGAACTATGAAGTTTAAACATATAAAAGGGATTAATAAAATTTATAAATCTAGGAGGTTGGGACATGTAAACTTCCTCGTCCAAAGCACCATTAGGAAAAGCATTATAAATACCAAGTTGTCGGATTGTCCCTCCTTAGTGAGTGTCAAGCAAAGAACAACTTAAATCGTGGTGGGTTTAATCACTAAACTAAACGTCTCACCGTAATTGATTCATTCCTGTTAGTGAAAGCCTTTTACAACCATATGAGACTTGAACCTTGCAAGACTTCCATTAGCCATTTTCTTCACTTTATAAACCCATCTACAACCAACAATATTCAGATAGAGTTCACGAGGCACCAAAGACCAAGTTCCATTTTATAGAAGAGGGTGATGCTTAGCTAGTGTTACTGCACACCACTTTGGATGCTGGAGTGCAAGAGCAAAGCTAGATGGTTCAGTAAGATGCAAAGAGTTGTTGGTTGTAACCTGAGTTTGTAGTTTGACAAGCTTGTGACCATTCAAAGCACTAGGTTTAGCTTATGTTATTACCTACTTTGCTTACTTTTTACTTTTTACTTTTTACTATGAACTCTAAGTTTTATTGGATGAGTTCAGGTTCGTGCTGTAATCCATTGAACAAAAGGAATCTCAGGTTCAGCATATTGGGATAGATCTGCTACTAAATTCAAACAAAGATAAGTGACTAATAGTGGAGTGCTTAATAAGACATGACCTCGAGTTAGCACCTGTGCAGGTGAATGAAAACCCAAAACAACATAACCTACATTTTGAAACTTAATTAATTTGAGATGGTGAAAAGATATATTCATGAAAAACAACATCTTGAGATATATAAATTTTATTTGTAGTTAAATCTAGACACCAATATCCAAGTCAGAGATGGACTATATCCTAAAATTTTAGAAGATAAATGATACACAAGCTTGTGCTTATTATATGAAAAAAAGATTGGGTAGAACAAACAACTAAAAACCTTAAGATATAAATACTTTGGTTTAGATTTAAACACATACTCAAAAGGAGACAAAGCATGAAAAAAATGAAGTGGGAATTATGTTTGTTAAATACATAGCAGTGCCCAAGGCAAAATGCCAAAAATTAAAAAGGAATAATTGCATGGCCTAGCTATAAAGGTGATACTCGTTTCAACAATATATTTAAGGGTTCAAAACTAAGAGTGAATTAAAGAGATAATGAAATGTGTTTTGTGTAAAATAAAAGAATTAATTTAATATAGTAGCCACCATCTCTCTCTCTCTCTCTCTCTCTCTCTCTCTCTCTCTCTCTCTCTCTCTATATATATATATATATATATATATATATATATATATATATATATATATATGATAATGTAAACCATACTATACAGAATAAATCTATACAAAAAAATTATAATATTTTCTATAATATAATATATTCCATAATACACCTCCCAAGCTGAAGGTGAGTTCATATAAAGCTTAGACTGTAAATAAGCGAAGACAGAATAAAGTAACAACTTAGTAAGAACATCAGCTAATTGATCCTTAGAGGATATAAAATGAATCTTAATCTTCTTTTTAGTCACTCAATCAGAAATCCATAGTTAAATATAAAAATTTAAAAAAAATACTTAAAAAAATTTAATTAAGAGATGTTTTATGTAGAAGACTTGCTCAAACCTTTGTCCATAAAGGCTCTAATTAGTGAAATGTATAACTAGTCTTTGTAGGAATGACTATATGCATTACCGGATAGAACGCTTCTTAAAGTTAAGTAGACCATTGAAAACCATATCCAGGTTGAAGAAGCAAGTGTGCTAAAATAAGAGTATTCATGCTTTCACAAACACATAGAAGAATCTTCAAAGCACAAAAGACCTCTTCATGACTCTCATGCATTCAAAAGCAACCCTGAGGTCTAGTCCAAAGTAAACTTGTATATCTTGAGCTAATGAAAACTCATTTAACACTATCAAGAAAAAGGATATAAGTGTTTATGGTCATCATAGGGAATAACTTTACGAATTATTCACCACTAATAAAGGGAAACATTAGCACATACAATCCTTAGAAGTATTGTTTTTTCCATAAAGACATGAGTCATAACACCGAGTATTGTTATACTTTAAAAAATAAAAAGGTTGATAGTTAAAGAATACCTCAAATAGTTTAATAAAAAAGAATTAGTAGATGAAAAAAATACAATTCCCACACCCATCAAAAATTTGTCTAAAATTAATGTGATCCTAGTTGGAATGTCTATAGGTGGTGATTCCACTCTGGCTAAGAAAACATATATAAAATAAGTTTTGGTGACCTCACAACTCCTAAGTTTAGGGCATGAGCCTATAATCTTTACTCATAAAAATAAGAAAGGGATATCATTTCCTTATGATGTCATAGTAATTATCACCATTATCTCTAATGCTCATGAATGATGCTAGTATTGTCAATCTCCTCTCTATAAAAGCAATGAAACAGGTGGGTATACCTCCCTCTAAATTAATCCCAATAATAACTTTTCTAATAGAGATAAAAGGCAATTAATCCCAATAATAACTTTTCTAATAGAGATAAAAGGCAGTAGCCTGGTAGTAAATGGTGTCATGGACTTACCAATAACTACTGGTAGTCACCCTCAATGTCCCTCACTCAAATAGAAATTCATGGTGATTAAAATAAAATTAACTTACAAAGGTATCATTAAAAGACCTTTTCTCCATGAAATTAACATTGTAATTAATAACAAGTACTTAGCCATAAAGTCTTCTGTTGACAGAGGAATTGCTACAATAAAAAGGAATGAGAAGTATAGGATTCTAAATAAATGAATCTCTATAAACAGAAATCAACTAATTAGTAGATTTGGGTACATCTTTAACCCTAAAAATGAAAAAAAATCCTTACGAAGCTCCCTATTATCCAAAACAAAGGCTTTATTCTCAACATGTTAATCCTCTTGATATTTTTGTATCTTAGACTTTTCTCTTAATATTGTCTCCATGGTTAATCTCTATTACCTTACTCTTCATTTGTCTCTTTATCTCTATATCCTTAAATATATGAGTGTCTCCTTTTTTGAGGTCTCCATGTTCTCCAATGTGTCTTTATAACACGAATATTATGAAAAGACATATTTTATAAAAGTTTCGAGTATAGGCAAACATATAAATGCAAGCACAAAACTATCCTCCATCAAGCTTGGCACAATGCATTGTCATATCTCAATTCAAGTTAGGGCTAGAAATTTTTTGAAAAGGCCATATCTCTATGCTCCACCATGTAATGCTACATCACGAGGTCTTACCAAGACACAATAACACATGCAGCCACAACTCTATACCATTATCCTCTTTGCACTTGTCATGGACACCATGCTACCATTCTAAGCCAAACATTATCTCAAAACCAAAGGACCAAGGTTTTTGCATAATTCTCACCATTAGTTCACATAACTTGGTTATAGATGAGATATGTACTAAGCTTTAGTTTTTTCAACTCTTTCCTTTCTATACTTTAATTTGAAGTCATTGTTAATGTATATAGTTAAAACTGACTTGAGGAAAATGATGAGCCCTAAAAAAGATCTTTTCGGCTGGCAGCAGGCCCAACTAGACATGTTAGCTGGGCACTAGGCCTAACCAACCCTCAGGTGAAAAACGGGGGGGGGCGGGGATTAAAAGAATCGAAACCTTTCACTTGGACACCATACCTCTATCATAACCATTATACTATTCCTGGGTGTAATGACTTTCATGGTGTCATATGAAAAATCTGCCTCCTAAGAATAATAATAAAAAATTTAAGTTTAATCATAAAATTATAATTATGATATTGAGAAGTCATCATCTAGTGTTATGATTACTAGAAAATATAATGGTCTACGAGAGTCCGGGAGAGGGACTAGTTGTTCAAGAAAAAGACACATCACTCCAGTGCACTCTACCTAAGATAAATTTTGTTGTTCTTTGATTGTTATTTTAAGTTGTGTTTTTGTTTGTTGATCTTATCTAATATACAAAACAGATTGCCTTTCGTGAGAAAGTCTCTATCTTATTAGGTTAAATCCTGACCGTTCAAAGACCCAGAGTTATTTATTTCATGGATATAGCTAAGTCCTAATATTCTTAATGAAAAACTAATTATAATGGGATCTTTTGTATTTTAATCGAACTCTAATGGATAATCATAAACCGGTTACGATATTTATTAATTTTATATTTTTTTAAACATGATAAAAAAATAATTTTATCTCTCTTTAGAAAATATACATGAAAAATTTATAAGATTTGGTTGTATGCAATTAAAACATTTAATTAATTAATTTTTTTATCTTTTTTTCTTTTTTTAACCATCCATTTAACAAAATAAAAAAGTAATAAAAAGAAAATGCAACACACAAACACACATTCTTTTACTATTTTTTTAGTCACACATCCCATAATTATATATTTACAAACCATAAAAATTCAAAATTTAACAATAATTTAAAAACACAAATTAATTTTATTTTTTTTTTGCAAAATAATCTTCCCAGGAAACAAGTTGAAAAGATTATTAGGAACCTAGAAAGCATATTAGAAGATTCTAGAACTGCAAGAACCTGCGCCGAGTTAAACCACGCACCTCCACCACTACTTGCACATGAATCCATATGCCTTCACAGGTAAAAACCAAAAAGATGGGTGGATCTAAAGTGGTTAGTCCTCTTCTTCCTCCCTGGGTTGGCGATAAAGGCCATTGTTACCTGCAAGCAAAGAAAATCATACAAGCAGTTTATTTGTCTCTATTTTAGATTTGTTTCTTTCTCATCCTATTTCTGTTCAAAAATCATCCCTCTGTAATGATTTCTTCAATAATCCACATTGGGGAGACACATGGCGAAGCTGCTGGTGTATAAAGATGAGGGAGAGCATGTCATCACTTTACCTCGAATAGTCTGCCACCGTACTCTCTTCCATCCTGGTCTCCATTATCTTTTGGTTCTCAAATATCTATAAATGACGAGGATGATCATCCCCGGCAAAACTCTTTTATATATATATATATATATATATATATATATATATATATAAAAGAAAAGAAAAAACACACTAGAACTTCATGCTTACACTCTTAGTTTTCTTACTTCTCTCGTGCTTTCATCACTTAAGTATCCAAGAGTCTATTTATTTTACAAGACAGGGATGGAGCTAGAATTATTTATTAAAAGAATCAAATTAATATAATAAGATATAATATTTATTTTAATTTATTATACATGAGTTGTAAAACAAAACCAATATAATTTAATTTTATTCAAATAAGTTGCTATAAACATATAATGACATTTGTATAAAGTAAAAGGTTTGGAGCAATACCAAATTGAGTCAAAGCAATAAAGTTACTTTTATCTTCATAATATATTCATCACTTTAATGTTGTTAGTCTTTATACCTATCAAATATAAACATACAAAATATATAAGAAACATTAGTTAAAACAAAATATTATTTATGTTTGATAAACTTTGAAATAAAGCAAAAAATAATAAAGAATGATTCTTACATATTTATTTTAATTGTGCTCGTTGTTCTTTCATATAATAGCAATCATCGATTATCATATCAATTGTGATTCTTTCAGTAATTTCTTTTTCTATATAAACAATCAAATAATTTGCAAGAAAATCATCCTCCATCCAATTGTGAAGTCTTGTTTTAACAATATTTATTGTTGAAAAAGCTCGTTCAGTAGGCTGTGAGTTATCAATATTTTTTCTTTTTTTTTTGAAAAAAGAATCAATTCTTCTTATTTTATTCATGGTTCAACCTAAAATCAAAACATATATCGTAAGAAAAAATTGATAATTTTGGCGGTTATGCTAAAAACAAAACATAAAAAAAATCCTAGCATAATCAAAACAAACCAATAAAATATATCTAATTAATTAGAAAAAAAATCACTATAACAAGAATTCAAAAAAAAATTGGTAAAACTAGCAGATCTGAGAAAAAAAAGGAGCAAAAATAATAGAATTATTAAAAAAACCTCATCAAATTATTAACAAACATCTCAAAACAAAACAAAAATATATTTTAAATTTAAGTTACCTTGTTTTGTTTGATGAAAGATAAATTAATTAGTAGCTCTACTTTAATCTTTTTATAGAAAAAATTTGCTAGCGATTTATATTTTTTATCAGTTGCAGGATTTTTATTAGGGTAAATTGGTGGCTTTGTTATTTATTTCACAAAGTAATGCCTTTATATCTTTTTCTTTTCCATGGAGGTCAAGAGTAAATTAAAAAAAAATTAAAAATAAAATCACACTTAATTTAAGAGATCCACCTCTCTAAAATAAAAAATATAACACTTCCTCATATTTAATTATCTAATTATCCAATACAGAAAAAAAAAAAAAAAAAAAAAAAAGAGAATTACAGACCAACGCCGCCCCCCCCCCCCCCCCCCCAGCTGTGAAGGGCCTAAATCCATTTGAATCTTTTCATTAGTGATATGATACGGCAAGTATTAAATAAAAAGGGTTTATTAAATGGTGGGAGGAGAGCTTTGCTACAATTGGAGAGCAGTTACAGGGTTGGTTAAAGAGGAAAAAAAAGGTACGGATGGGACTCCCTGAGAACTGACGTTATTGCTGAGCCTTACGACTTTGATATGGAAAAGAAATTGAGAATAATGATTTTTAAAAAAAAAATTATTTATTTTTTACATCAATATATTAAAATCATAAAAAAAACATTTATAATATAAATTTCATATATTTTTTTAAAAAAATTAAAAACATAAACAAACACGCCTTATAAATTCACAGAAAAAATTAATAAAATCCACATGTGAAGTACTTTCTAGGTCCCAACTGTGTTCTAAATAAAATTATTAATGTGTGAATTAAATTCTACGAATAGATGAAATTAGAAGAGTTTTTGAACCATCATAATATAAAAAATTAATTAAGGGAATGTGCTTACCGAAGGGTAAAGTTGAACAGCTTTTGTACTTGACATATTATGCTCTTTATATATGTCAAGTACATGATATCTCTTGTTTGAAAATATATATATATATAAACTCCTATACAATATATATTATTTCCAATTTATGAGATACAAGGGGGGAGTGGATGTTGTTACTAATTTCTTCTAGTAGCCTATTTGAAAGTGTGATTAGATTATTTTTTAAAATATTTTTTATTTAAAAATATATTAAAATATATTTTTTTTATTTTTAAAAATTATTTTTTATATCAGCATATTAAAATAATTTAAAAATATATATAAAAAAATATTAATTTGAAATGAAAAAAATAAAATAAAATTTAAACTATATTTCACAACGATGAGGATTGCTTTCAATTTTTGCCCATGTCTAAATGAGTGAACTCTTTAGTTTGAGTCTATAATTCGATAAATATATATTTTTCATAAAAAAATAATTTATGTGCCATCTTATCCAATTTAACCCAAGTCAGGTACAAGGACAGATAACGAGGGAATTGTGAGAGAAATATGAGAATAGTGAAAGGGTTTGGTAGAAAATTTGGGAGAGATATATTCTTTGAAATCTTGATTTTCATTTAACTTGCATAGAAGGAAAAAATGATATTGTTGCTAAGTAAACATTATTGTTTGAACTATCTGGAAGTTTTTTGAGAAAGTAACCCTTTTAAATCAAATATATTTTTTTTTCACTTTTTAATAAAATTTAAAAATGAAATTGAAATGTACACTAAATCTCAAAATTTAAATTCTAATGAAAGCAGTTCGTTATTGATTGATACTAAAGAACAAAAATACACATGGATGCACTTGAGGGTCTAGCTGCTGTGGTCAATCGTGTGACTTGTTTCGCCCCCGTCCCGGGTTCGACCCTCTATATGCACGTCTGTCACCCCCGCGGTGCCTTACATGCTCCTGGGCTTGCAGGATGTCCAGCAGGCCGTGAGGAGTAGTCGTGGTGCGCGTAAGGTGGCCCGGACACCCCGCGTAAATCAAAAAAAAAAATACACATGGATTGTTGAATCATCACGGTACATATATATTCTTCAATTTTTTTTCTTGATATGGTATTCCATGTGTTTATATATATATATATATATATATATATATATATATATATAGACACACACACACACACTAGCTATCTAAGTCAGGCATACAGACTATTTTAATATGTTTTTTCACATAAAAAATTCAAAGTATAAATAAAAAAAACTTATGTAAACATGTAATTAAATAAATCGATAACCATTTTTGTAAATAAAAGAAAAGGAGTTTTAAACAATTACCAAAAGAGAGATTGAAAAAAATTAAGAGACAAATGTAAATTAAGATATAAAATCACACAATATTAGATATTAACCCAATTGTGTTTATTAAACTTGTTTATGTAAATCAATATAAGATAAATTCATATCCTAAAAAACTTATGACGTTAAAGATAAATACAAATGAAACTAATTTAATAAACCCACATCCTAAAAAAATTATCACACAAAACCGAACATATCAAAAATATTATTCAAAAATGAATATTTTTTATTTTAAAAAGTAAAGTTCATTTGTATAAAATAAAAAAAAATATAGATGAATTAGAATAATATCTTGAAAAATCAAACACATATGAAACAAATTTTTTATATTAAAAAAACTTATATTAAAAAAAAAACATGTAAAACCTGCTATCTAGGTCACGAGATCGGAATAAATTTATAGAAATGAAATTAAAGCCAATTAAAAAACTAATGCATAATAATAAGATCGTACAAAATTGAATCCCTAACAAATCAAATGACAAATGTAAAACCAGGAAAAAAAATTAATTACACAAAAAGATCTTAAAAAATAAGAGTGAAAAGAAATTCTTCAATTGACGGGTTAAATTTAATTGAAAAATTAACAAAAGAAAATACAGATAAAAAGAATGAGAGTTAAATTGAAAAAAAAATTGATTAAAGGATGAAATTGAAAGCTAAAAAAACTTTAACAAAAGAGCTAAGGTAAAAAACAAATTAAAAATCAAAAGAATAAAGACTGAAATGAAAAAACACATGAGAATTGAAGGATTAAATAAAAATAAAAATAAAAGAAATAAGAAATCAAAAGAAAGAAGATTGGAATTGAAAAACCAAAAATTAAAGAGAACAATCATGTACTTTTTCTAACAGGAGAGAGAATTGAAGGAAAAAAAAAACAATCATCGGCGACAATCCAACCACTATACACCGTCTCGTGTCACTTCATATGAAAGAAGAGACGATCGCATATCTAAAGAGATGGTGAAAGGCTGCGTTTAGCCATCGAATGAAGTCTAACATGCTTTCTAAATGACACAGATGTTACCTACTTGTTGGTGCATGCTAAGCACGCATAAATAACTTTTTTATTAAAAAAATAAAAAGTCAACATGAAAATACCAAAACAATCTTATGACTTGGCAATTACTAAAAACCTGAAGTGAAAATATAAAAATACTCTCAAATGCAAACATTTTTTTAAAATCTTTTCTAAGGTGAAATATGTATTTTAATTGTATACGTAGAATGAAAAAACCAAAAAAATTCTTATCCAACATTCCAATATTTTTTTTTATGTTAGAGGTAAATAAATAATTTTATTGTTTTAAAGTTTATGAAAAATTAAAAAAATTCTTTTTCATCAACTCTAAATTTTATTGATTTTAAGGATAAAAAAATATTTTTACTATTAAAAAAATACCCTCAAATTATATTATAATGATAATTGCGTCAGTGAAAGGGAAAAGATCAATGCATCCCTCTCATCAAGGGTTTTTCTTCCTCCTCAATTTTCACAGTAACAATTGAAAGTAAACACTCACGCCCGTGTGAGTAGAGATATCAATTTCGTCAGAAACGAGGACTATAAAAGGTGGTGATGTTGTCGGTGCCGCGTATCTTTTTATTATAAAAAAAACATGTGTATTTTTCTTTGTTACCCTTACAAAAACATGTGTATTTTTTTATTATCAAAAAACTGAATATATATATTATATATATTCAGGTTTTTGATAATAAAAAAAAACGCGGCACCGACAACATCAATACCTTTTATAGTCCTCCTAGTTTCTGATGAAATTGATATCTCTACTTCTTTGCAAAATTGGAACCAGCTTTTACTTTTAACCTATAGCAATTCTATTTCAGAAGCTAACAAAGAAAAAGGCACCGACAACATCACTACCCTTTACAGTCCTCCTAGTTTCTGACGACATTGATATCTCTACTTCTTTGCAAAATTTGAACCAGCTATTACCTTTAACCTTAGTTTCGTTTGGTTGTAAATGCTATTTTGCAGTAAATCAAGTTTTGTTTTTGTTTCTGAGTGGCTCAAAATTTGATTTTTTTTTTCCCTGTTTCTTGAGGTGTGATCTCAATCAATTCAGCGATATTCTCGGGTTTTTTTTTTATTTTAATATTTTTCTCAAAACCAATTATGGGTAACTTTTAATTTTTAATATTCAAACTTTAATTTGGGTATTGGATGTTGTTTTCTTAATTGTAACGTCTATGATGATATCTGTTCAAAGGTGCAGGAATGGCTCAGATCTCAGTAGCGGTTTGAATCGCATTTTAAAAGAAAGGTGAGATCATTTGTTGTTGTTTTTTTGTTAGAGGGATTTGATTTATATATATTACATGATTGTAGAAGTGAAAAAGAACGAGAGAGGTCAATGGCAAGTTTCCTTGACTTTTTATATTTATCTTGCTGATGCAGTTAATTCTGATTTTTGTGTTGTTTGGTCCTTTATGCACACAGACACAAACAAGTCCAATTATTTCTGCTGCTAAATGTTTGCTACTTCTCTCTGTATCTTGATCTCAATATGTGATTTAATTTCTGCTTGTCATTCCTACTGGTCTAGAATTTGTCACTCACGGTGCTGGTATAGGCTTGCATTTGTAGGATGTGTTAATCCATCTACTACGTAGACTTTTCTTGGGCCTTCTATGGCAATCCAGAGAACGATGAACAGCATAAAAGGCTTTTAGAACACTTATTTTTCTCTCAAGAAAGTGAGAATGGATGTTCAGTTACGTGGAATTGCTTATTTTCTAATCATGAAAATAAACTAAAAGCCTAAACAAAGAGCTGTTATGAATAAAAATATATTTCGGGATCACTACACTAATAAACAGTTTTACCGATGAATTAATTTTGTCGGTATAAGATATACAATTCATCGGAAAATATTTTACTGACAACATCACTTATAGAATCTGTTTGTTGGAATATTGATCATCGATAATTTACATTTTTGTCGCTACTTCTATCGGCAAAAAATAAAAACACAGACGGTTTTTCAGAAGGGGAAAGTGCGTCAAAAAAATTTCTGCTAGAACTTTACCGACGGATTTATTCTGTCTGTATTTTCACCGGTAAATCACTGATGGCCAGTCCGTCAGTGATGGTGGCATGGGCAGTAAATATTTCAGAACTCTGTAAAATACCGACGGATATAGTCCGTCGGTATTGTCAACGGTAAATCACCGACAGCCAGTCCGTCGGTGCTTGTGGCATGGGCAGTAAATATTTCAGAACTCTATGTAAAATACCGACGGTTATAGTCTGTCGGTGTTGTCAACAGTAAATCATCGACGAAATAACACGTCGGTGATTGTGGCATGGACGGTAAATTTTTTTCAACTCTCTATCTAATACCAACAGACTTGTTACGTCTGGAAGGCTGTCAGTATTTATTAAAAAATATTTTTAAAAATATTATTTAGAATAAATAATTTTTTTTCAAATATTATATTGATTAATAGTAAAAAAAACTAATTAACCAAATAAAATTGTATTAAATATTAAAAATATAAAAATAATGTTAAATAATATTCATTCCAATATTCATTACAAATTTAATGTGTTTAAAAACAAAATTAAACTAGAATAACGACGGAGTTGGAGAAGGAGGAGGCTGGTTGTTCCCGGGACCGTACGGCCAAAAAAGGGCTACATATGTATCATCACCCATCCTTGATCTAATTCCCATGACCATTTGACGGAGTTGTTCATAATCCATCGAGACTCGTTCATATTGTTGTTTCAAGGCCATGAACTTCTCAGACTGGATGCTCGATACTAATGAAGAGCTCCCAACGGTTGAGACACTATGGGTCACCCGCAAGTTTTCAGCCGTTGTGTTGGAGAGCCCGTAGACCTGATTTTTATCGGGTCCACCAGACGATCCTAACTCCATCCACAAATACGAATCGGAATCCGGATGGGTCGAAGGATCGTCCCCATATCTCTCCCTCAACCGGCTATTATAGGTCTTCTGAAAATTGTAAAAAAAATCATCATATTCAATTAAGAAAATAATAACTTATGAAATAAAATGATTGAACGAACATACCACGAAGTGTTGAGCACGGTTGTCCATGAACTGTTGCACCCTCTTTTGGCGGTCTTGACTCCGCATGTGCGTCTCTACAAACAGCTCCATTGGGCCCGGCTCACGTCCAAGAGATGTAGCCTATATAAAAAAAAAAGGTTGCAAGTTAAATATATTTGTAAGCAACAACAAATTAATTAACGATATATTTCATTTTAATTAATCTTACCATCCGTTTTGAATGTGCACTGAATGGAACGGATCCGCCGGTGTGCGTGGTCACTAAACTATGAATTTGCCAGTTCCGGTTGTCGGCACCGGACTGTGAGTGTCGTGCAAACCACTCAGACATCACATGCTCAATATATTGCGTCCATATATCCCCCGAGATGAATGGCGGTTTGAATTCTCGCCAAACCGCCACCTGATTCCAGTCTTTTAGACTGTTATCTCTCGCATATCTTTTTGCTTTTTTTGTGTCATACCAAAAATCATGCAACCTACTTCCATGGTAACAAATTAGAATTTAGAACATAAAATTATAAAACAAAAAATTATATTATTTTCGATGTTACCTAGCTGTCGCGTGATTCTCCCATACCCTCCTCACAACATTGTTGTTCGCGCTATCCTATTCAAATTTGTGTTGTGTATAAATAATTTATTTAAAATAAAAATAGTACAAGATATAAAATTATAAAAATAATTTATTAAAAATAAGCTTGAAATTAGAAGTTAACACCTACCTGGAATCGTCAAAACCATGCATCGATATTAGATCTCCACTCAGGATGTTTGGAAACCTGACTCCATTGAAATAATAGAATCTCCATCGACGATTTACACGTCAATTTTATTGTTTAAAATTAAATAAAATTAATAAAATATAATTAGTTGTTAATAAATTATGTTATAAGTATATAAAAAAACTAAAAGCTAAACAAACTGACATTGAAAGGTCATCCTTTCAATGTGTCTGGTACTTGCGGGTGAATTGACCCCACTGTGAAGGCACACCGCCTCTGCGCTGTGAAACCGCGCTACAAGAGGCAGCATCACAAGTTGGCGCAGGTGCCTCTTCTTGATCAGCACCTAAGGATAAGTCATCCTCGCTGCTAGAAGAACTAGCTGTAACTGTCTGTTGACGATGTGCTGTTGATTTCATTCTATGCATCTACACAAATTTATATGAATAATTACATAATCAAATTCGATTACTCATACAATTGTTTTTAAATAATCGAATTGCATTATGTAATTATTCGTATAAATTTGTGTAGATGCGTATAATGAAATCAACAGCACGTCGTCAATAGACAGTTACAGCTAGTTCTTCTAGCAGCGAGGATGACTTATCCTTAGGTGCTGATCAAGAAGAGGCACCTACGCCAACTTGTGATGCTGCCTCTTGTATAGCGGTTTCACAGCGCAGAGACGGTGTGCCTTCACAGTGGGGTCAATTCACCCGCAAGTACCAGGCACATTGAAAGGATGACCTTTCAATGTCAGTTTGTTTAGCTTTTAGTTTTTTTATATACTTATAACATAATTTATTAACAACTAATTATATTTTATTAATTTTATTTAATTTTAAACAATAAAATTGACGTGTAAATCGTCGATGGAGATTCTATTATTTCAATGGAGTCAGGTTTCCAAACATCCTGAGTGGAGATCTAATATCGATGCATGGTTTTGACGATTCCAGGTAGGTGTTAACTTCTAATTTCAAGCTTATTTTTAATAAATTATTTTTATAATTTTATATCTTGTACTATTTTTATTTTAAATAAATTATTTATACACAACACAAATTTGAATAGGATAGCGCGAACAACAATGTTGTGAGGAGGGTATGGGAGAATCACGCGACAGCTAGTTAACATCGAAAATAATATAATTTTTTGTTTTATAATTTTACGTTCTAAATTCTAATTTGTTACCATGGAAGTAGGTTGCATGATTTTTGGTATGACACACAAAAAAAGCAAAAATATATGCGAGAGATAACAGTCTAAAAGACTGGAATCAGGTGGCGGTTTGGCGAGAATTCAAACCGCCATTCATCTCGGGGGATATATGGACGCAATATATTGAGCATGTGATGTCTGAGTGGTTCGCACAACGCTCATAGTCCGGTGCCGACAACCGGAACCGGCAAATTCATGGTTCAGTGACCACGCACACCGGCGGATCCGTTCCATTCAGTGCACATGCAAAGCGGATGGTAAGATTAATTAAAATGAAATATATCGTTAATTAATCTGTTGTTGCTTACAAATATATTTAACTTGCAACCTTTTTTTTTCTTATAGGCTACATCTCTTGGACGTGAGCCGGGCCCAATGGAGCTGTTTGTAGAGACGCACATGCGGAGTCAAGACCGCCAAAAGAGGGTGCAACAGTTCATGGACAACCATGCTCAACACTTCGTGGTATGTTCGTTCAATCATTTTATTTCATAAGTTATTATTTTCTTAATTGAATATGATGATTTTTTTTACAATTTTCAGAAGACCTATAATAGCCGGTTGAGGGAGAGATATGGGAACGATCTTTCGACCCAATTGGATCAAATTTGATTCGGATTTGTGGATGGAGGTAGGATCGTCTGGTGGACCCGATAAAAATCGGGTCTACGGGCTCTCCAACACTACGATCGAAAACTTGCGGGCGGCCCATAGTGTCTCAACCGTTGGGAGCTCTCCATCAGTATCGAGCACCCAATCTGAGGAGTTCATGGCCTTGAAACAACAATATGAACGAGTCTCGATGGATTATGAACAACTCCGTCAAATGGTCATGGACATTAGATCAAGGATGGGTGATGATACATGTGCAACCCCTTTTTGGCCGTACGGTCCCGGGAACAACCAACCTCCTCCTCCTCCTCTATCTCCATTGTTATTCTAGTTTAATTTTATTTTTGAAACACATTAAATTTGTAATGAATCTTTGGATGAATATTATTTAACATTATTTTTATATTTTTAATGTTTAATACAATTTTATTTGGCTATTTAGTTTTTTTTAACTATTAATCAATATAATATTTGAAAACAAAATTATTTATTCTAAATAATTTTTTTAAAATATTTTTAAATAAGTAACAATGGCTTTACATATAGAACAGGTGCATCAGTATTAGACAGAGAGTTCAAAAAACTTTGTTGCCCATGCCACAATCACCGACGGGTTATTCCATTGGTGATTTACCGGTAGAAATACAGACGGAATAAGTCCGTCAGTAAAGTTCTAGCGGGAAATTGTTTTTGGCGCGCTTTCCCAATCTGTAAGACTGTCGTTTTTTTCTGACAGAAGTAGCGACAAAAATGGGAATTACCAACGATTAATATTCCGACAGACAGATTTCGTCAGTGATGCTGTCGGTAAAATGTTTTTCGATGAATTATGTGTCTTACACCGACGAAATTAATCAATCGGTAAAATTATTTATTGGTGTAGTGCGATACACATGGCTTCATGGATAATATATGAGAAATCTTGGTAGCATAGCTAAGTAACTCTAGTTTTTAAATTTCTATGGATATTTTGCTTTTCCAAGCTTCTAACTTGCACCAAGTCTCCTAGAAGCACCATATGTCCTCTCTTAACCTAAAGCAAGCTTTCTAGATTTTATGGTAATTGCAAGTATCCTTGCTTTCTCTTGGCATGAAGAAACTTTTATCCATTTCACATTCCTGAATGCAAAATTCAATATGTCTGAGAATTAAGCTGAAGTTATTCTGGACATGAGCCTAAGAAGGCTTACCCTTCTTGAGGTTATTTGCGGTGAAATTTACTGATCAATTTAAATTCGTCGCTAAAATTGTCAGTATACACTACATCATTTAATAGTTTTACCGATGGATATTTTCCATCGGCGTAAGATTACCATTCTGTCAATAAAAATTTTACTGACTAATTCATCAACGTAGTACATCCGTTGAAATACAATCGTCGGTAATTTCATATTCAGTCGGTAAAAATAAAATAAAAACTGACGGTTTTACAGATGAAAAATGCGTGTTAAAAAAAATCCCGCTGGAAATATACCGACGGAATAATTCCGTCAGCATATTTCCATTAGTGATAGTGGCATAAGCAGT
The DNA here is from genome assembly GCA_007827005.2 of Populus simonii. NCBI lineage: Eukaryota > Viridiplantae > Streptophyta > Magnoliopsida > Malpighiales > Salicaceae > Populus > Populus simonii. The sequence goes on from CM017482.2 coordinate 14,160,554, forward strand.
AATTTTTTCCAAACTCTTCAGAATATACTGACGAAATTATTTCGTCTGTATTTCCATCAGTGAATCAGCGACGAAATGAAGACATTGGTGATTGTGGTATATTCAGTAAATATTTTCAACTCTCTGTAAAATACCGACAACATAATTCCATCTGTAAATTCATCGGTTAGAATTTAAAAATATTTTTAAAAAATAAAATTGTGTAGAATAAGTAATATAGAATTGTATAGAATAATTGTAAAAAAACTAATTAAGCAAATAAAATTGTATAAAATATTAAATATTATATTATATTATATTCATCCAAATATTGATTACAATTTTAAAGTGTTTCAAAAAAAAATTGAACTAGAACAATGGCGGAGCTGGAAGAGGAGGTGGAAGCTGGTCGTTTCCAAGACCATACGGCCAAAAAAGAGGCGCACACTTACCACCCATCGGTGATCTGAAGATCTGACGGAGTTGTTCATAATCCGTCGGGAGTTGTTGATATTGTTGTTTCAAGGCCACGATCTCCTCAGACTTGGTGCTCGATGCTGATTTGGAGCTCCCTACGATTGAGACACAACGGGCTGCCCGCAAGTTCTCAATCGTAGTGTCTCAATCGTTGGGAATACGATCGAGAACTTGCGGACTTTCCAACACTATTAAAATATTTTTAAATTCTAACCGATGGAATTATGCCATGGTATTTTACAGAGAGTTGAAAAATATTTACTGCATATGCCACAATCACCGACATCATCATTTCGTCGCTGATTTACCGATGGAAATACGGACGAAATAATTTCGTCGGTATATTCTGGAGAGTTTGGAAAAAATTACTGCTTATGCCACTATCACCGATGGAAATATGCCCATGAAATTATTTTGTCGATATATTTCCAGTGGGAATTTTTTGTGTGTGTGCATTTTCCATCTGTAAAACCATCGGTTTTTATTGTTTTTTTTAATGATAGAATTAGCGACAAAATATGAAATTACCGATGGATGGTATTCCAATGGATGTACTCCGTCGGTGAATTAGTCGGTAAAATTTTTACCGATGGAAGGGTAATCTTATAACGACGAAAAATATCTGTCGGTAAAACTGTTAAATGTTGTAGTGGATGGAATATATTATCTGTACCACTATGATTATGCTGCTCGTAATTTGTGGAACCCTGCAATCAATGAGCTCAAACTTTTACCTCCGGTTATAACTAAGCCCAATCTTCCATCCAATATGACTTATTTTAATCTTGAAGTTTATGGTTTTGGATTAGATCCTGTACCGAAGATTACAATGTGATTGTTATTAAAGGTTATTGGAGCACTAATTCAGATGAAGAAAGCGAACTCAGCCTTCCTTTATCAGTCCTTGTCTACTCGTTAAGGACTGATTATTCTTGGAGATAAAAAGATGGCCACATTTTTGTGAATGAAGTGTTTTACTGGTTGGGATCATGTTCACAATATGAAAATTTTGAAGTGATCGTTTCTTTAGACATGGCTAATGACTCTATTCAAGACATAAAAGCACCAGATTCTGCTAAGGAGTCTTGCAATATATCATGATTCCCTCGCCTTTTTAATTGTTCATGAGATTGAGAAGTGTTTTGATATTTGGACGAAAAAATTCACGATGGGACCTCTTTCAGAAGTTCGCAATCCAATTGGTCATTGGAAGACTAACAAGTTTTTCTTAGAATGTGATGATAATAAACTAGTCTTGTGTGACTCTGACACACAAGACATGAGGGTTCTTGCATTTCAGAGGAGTACTTGGTGTGAAGGGATCTTTGCTTGCATGGAGAGGCTGAAACAGATACAGACCTAGTTTAGCCCTTCAGTGCTCACTCCAAAGACAATATCTCAAGTGTTTCCAGTTGAATGAATAATTATGTATGCCTACCTCTGATTCTTGGTACGAAGTATTTTCTGATGGTTGCGCAATTCAGAGAATTCACTATGGAACAAGTATTGTTTTCTGTTTCTACTTATTTTGATGTTAAAATAAAATTTGAAAAAAAAAAATCTCACTACTTCGTTATTTTGGTGTTATAATTAATAAAGCAAAATTTATTGTGTGAAATTAACATAAATAAATAAATAAAACTTCAAAAGACTTGAGACTAGGTCCTGTTTGTTTCTATCTTTTAAAAGCGCTTTTGAAAAAATTTGAATTTTTTTTATTTTTTTATTTTGCTTCAAATTAATATTTTTTTGGTGTTTTTAATTAATTTTGATGCGCTGATGTTAAAAATAATTTTTTAAAAATAAAAAAATAATTTTAATATATTTTCAAGTGAAAAACATTTTAAAACATTAAGTGGGGTCTTGTTCCGTGGCTAGATACTAGTAGATGGCAGAATACCAAAACCCCCTCCAGTACCCTTAGAGCAAAATATTCAGTTTTTTTTAAAAAAACAAAAATTTAACTGCTTTACATGCTTTTTATATAAACTAAGGTTCTTAATCTATTGATTTTAAATTAATTTCAAATACAAGAGGAGAAGTTGGTGCTATTATGGATGGTATCATGATTTTTTTTAATTGAGAAATAAAAAAGGATGTCTAATATGTTAATGATAAACAAAAAAAATTATATTAATTAAATATTAAAGAGGTAAAATGATTTTTCATGTAAGAAATAAAGGAAAGAAATAAAGGATAGATATTCACATGTAAAATCAAATGGGCTTATTCAGAGTATTTGGGTCAAGGTAAATTTTAAAAAGGCTACATCTTCAACAAGTAATGACTAGATTTTAGTCAATTTAATCTATGTACAAAAGGGGTCTAATTCATCCATTTCATATGCTAATTAATTTCAACAGTATAGTTTTACTTTAACATAAATAATTTTCTATTCGATCATTTGATTAAGCTAAAATTCTACAACAAGATTTCAGAGGTCTTGTTTAATATTAGCTTAGAATTTAAGATCAATTAGATATCGGGAAGGCTTTGCAATAAGGTCCATAAGCTATTATGTAAGAATTGTATTAATTTCCTAGTTAATTTATGATTCTTTTTTATATTTTATTTAGAACTCTTTTATTATTTTTCTAATAATGTTTAGATATTTTTACTCAGTATAAATAGGGCATTTAACTTGTATTTATGTTGTTTTACAAGCTTTGATTTTAGCAATTATTATTGTGTGTTGTGAGAGATTTCTCTTGCTTTGCTTCTTCAAAGAACTTTCTCTTGACTTATTGAAGAACGAAACAATCTTCATGGAATATTTTATACTTCTCATTCACGATTCTCTATAATCATTAGGTAAGGGTTCAGTTTTTACTGTCTTTGTGCCTCAGTGTTTGTTATCGTTATGTCAAGCTCAATTTGAAAGCCTAAATTTAGCTTTCTTGGGATTTATGATCAATTTTGACTATGAATTCTTGAATCTTAATATCCATAGAGTTCACATCAGTTGATATCAGAGAAAAGCTTTATCTCAAGTTATATCCATTTTATCTTCGAGTTTTTCGCATACTCCATTGTCGAGTTCTTTATATTATCTAAAAACTAGTTGTGACATCAAGTTAAAAAAAACAATTATTTGTGATCTTGATTAAATATATTAAAAGAAAGAAAAAATAAAATCATGCCATTGTCTTTCTTTAGGTTTTGCCGTAAATCTTGATTCTAGAACATAGAATTGAACCATTTTTTCTTTAAATCTAAAAATATCTTGATTGTTAGGGTATCTCGAAGTTAAATTTAATTTGGGATATTTTAGATTTACATAGTTGGGTTTTCTTGAAAATTATATAAAACAAATTACGTCATTGTCTTTATTTTTTTTAGTTTTGGCCATCATTGTTGTTATCCATTTTTAAGGCACCACATAAACAAAAAAAACAAGAAAAGAAAATCAAAAAATGTTGGAAGAAAATTAAAAAAATATATCAGTGAAAAAAGTAGACCAGAATGCTCAGGAAATTATTGAAGACTGTTGAGGAAGATCAAATACACAAGATTGAAAAATTTGACAACGTATTTTCGGCTGCTGAAGGCCTTATTGGCACAAAAAATTCAATTTGACAAGAAACTAAAAATAAAATTCAATTTGATGAGAAAAATAAAAAAAAATAGATGTTTAAAGACATAATTGCAAGAAAAATTGATTTTTAAAGTCAATTTAGGATTTAATTAGAATAAATTAAAGTCTGGGGTTCGAATTGCAATTTTTAGGAGTTAATTTGATCAAATCAAGAGTTTAATTTCTTAAATATTGAAGTTTTATAAGAAATTAAAGACTTGATTGAAGAAATCCAAAACCAATGATCAAACTGGAAAAGACACATGAATATAGGGGTTGAAATTGACTAAATCAGGGGCTAAATTAAAAAAATTGAAAGTTGTGTCAATTGAATGTCAAAATACACAAATTCTGAACTAAAGACCAAAATGAAAAAGGTGGTCAACTTAGAGGCTTACAATTGCATGAAATTAAAAGTTTGAAAGTAATTATGGGTGCAATTAAAAGAAATTGAAAGAATAGAGGTTCAATTGAAATTTGCCAATCTCAAAACAAAAACCCCGAATAATACGTTCAAACTTAAAGAAGAGAAGGTGAGTGACACGTCATTTGTTCAATTGGCCTCTGTTCTTTATAGTTTTGGCTTATCGAGTTGACAACTTCAAATGTATTAATATGGAGCCACAGACCTTCAAATTGAGTAAAGTTGGATTCAAATGAAAGGTGTGCATCTCCTCTACCAACTTCAGGTGGTCTTGGGTGACACGACCAAAAAATTGATGTCTTCTCCCAAGTGCAGGAGTGTCGAAGTAATAAATAACCCGACAAGACCGGGGTCGAACCACAGGGAGGTTAATTGTATAAATTATAAGCAAAAATAATACAACAACAATAGTAACAATAACAATAATAATAATAATAATAATAGTAGTAGTAGTAGTAGTAGTAGTAGTAGTAGTAATAGTAGTAATAATAATAATAATAATACCAATAATACTATTAATAATGACAATAATAAAGATGAAGAAGAAGAAGAAGTTGATGAGAACTTTGAGATGTAAGATTAACGTAAGGATTTAACAATGATAACAATAAATGTCAAGGTTAGAGGATCCACTAATGGTATTTCAAACAAGTATAGTATAAACTCTTATTATTCAATAGGAAACTACACACAAAAGAGGTTCCAATCAGATTATAAATTGTTAATATGATTACATTAGTTATCTTATTCGAATAATGCTAATGCTTGTAAATGTTGTCAGGCATTCATGATTATAACTTATGTTAACAACAAATCAAGTTCCTTTCATAGATCAGGTGTCGGTTATACCATACAGTATGGGCTATGAAAGTGCCAAGTATTTGTTGTACCAAGTGTTATACAACATAAATCTAGATTAACCATTTAACAAGCAAAGTATTAAAGTGAACAAGATAACAAATATAAAGCATGTTAGTATCCAACATTAAGGTCCATGTTAAGTTTATATTATACTTTTTGTTACACCATTAGTGTATCCTTTGCACCTTGACATAATTAACTTAGTTAAACATAATGAAAGAAAGAAACATAAATAAACAAGATAAGAACATAAATGAAAAAGTAGTTAACTAAGTAAAGAAAAGAAAATGAAAGGCATAAACAAGAGATTAATATAAACAAAACTTAAGTATTACAAAAGAGAGAGCAAGAGCATGATCTTGATCTGAACACCAAGATGCCTAAATACATGGCAAATGCCTCCTTTTATAGGCTAAAATTCGAAACTATTGATTTGTTGACTAATTGATGAATGGGTGGCCACATCTTGACTTGGTGACAATTCTTATCTTCTTGTCTGCCAAAAATGTCATTGATAACGTCATGATTTGAACAGACTTCAATAATGAAAGTTCTAGGAAATTGTCTCAGCTTTCCAGGGTAAAACTTTGAGATCATTTGGACTTCTAGAACTCGAGATATGGGCTGAACACTGAACAGTGTCTGAGCTGTAGGACAGATTCGGACTTCTTCGTTGTTGCTACAATTTGGACTTGAAAACGGCCTTTTTAAATCATGGGCTCCACATGAAAATTGTAGGCCTATATCTTAACTTTCCATCCATATAAAGTAGACCTAAATCCGAGATCTACAGCTCCAGATATGACCCGATTACCGAACAATGTTCCAGTTTGGACTGCACCAACATCTCTTTTCCAAGTTTGGCCATCTCTTTGTCCTTTTAATTTTAGTATTTCAACTCATCAATCAATTCTTTCATTTATGTGATAGGCCTGCATTTAAGATGAACATTTACCATAAATTAAAGGTATCTTATGTTATTAGATATGTTATTATAAAACATGCTTTAGTTAAGGAGTTATTGATACTTCAAGTGCAAAATGATGATATCAAACCTTGATAAAAATGCACTTTTAAGTACTAATCATTGGGAAATGATGACATCATATTTGCTCCAACGAGGCCTCAAAAATGGCCCTAACAATGCAATTATCATGCAAAAACCGATTTATTTTTCATGTGTTCACACATAAACCATTCTTATTATGAATCAAGGGTTTACAACACTTCCCTCAATATCAAGAGGTCAGAAATAAATTCAAAACCTCTTAAAACCCTAGCAAAACCCTGTAAATACCCCCCAAGTTTAGAGGGAAAAAAAGAGAGGGAGGAGAGGAGAAAAAGAAAAGAAAGGATAAGAGAAAGAAGAGAAATATCAATAAGAAACACAAGTGTAGAGGTTCAAGAGCCTAAACAAAATATTTCTTAACTTTGCAAGTTTATAAGGCAAAAAATTCCAAAAGAAAACAAAAGGAGAATAGTTGTTCTAGGTATACTTTTTTTATCCAAAAGTAGGTCCTTGGGGGATTGCTTTTGATGTTTTATTATTTACTTTTGTTTTTTATTTATGTTTATAAACATAGAAAAGAGGTTTGAATGCTTAACAAATAATTTTGCATTCACTTCTTTGTTGCTATGGTTTTTTATTTAAGGACCTTTATTTTGAAGTTTTTTATATGTTTTAGATACATTAAAGTTGTTTTTTAAGTTTGTTTTTGGTATATAATGTTGTTTTAGTTTTTGTTTAACTTATGCATGTTAAAGGAAGGGTGTTTTACCTTAGGTTTGCTAGGTCTGTTCATGCATAAAATGGGTTCAAAAAACTAATTTTGAATCCTTGTTGCATGAACATGTAGGTTGTTTTAGGTTGTTAGTTTTTGGATTCGGTATCTCATGCTTTATTTTGATGTTTTGATATTTTGTGTTAGTTTTTTAGATTCAAACATGTTTGTGTATGGTAGTGTGACTTGTTAGAATAAAAAAAGCATGTTTTAGAGGTCAAAAATGTTATTTTTTTTCTTGATAATGGCTGCCAATTTCTAGGCATTTTCTAGGTTTAAGGTAGTGTTATTCGTGTTATTGAGAAAAACATTGTCTTAGCCCCTTGATTTTGACTGAGCTATTTACATAAATTTGATTCTGGTTAAAGGGAATTGTCAGATTGAAATTTCAAGTTAACTGAGCTATAACATGAAATTTTAGTTCTAAAGGAACCGCTGAGATGTGGAATTTTAAGTCAACCCTGCAATAAGAAAACGCCAAGAAACTCAACCCTGTAATCAAGAAGAAAAGTGACTACTAGGAAACTCTTAAAGGAAGGAGAAAATCTACCCCGTAATTGGGAAGTATTAGGCCAATTCTACAATCAGGAAGCATCAAATTTTCAAACCGAGCTAATCGAGAGGTTTCAAAGATCAAGGTTCTGGTTAAAAGAAATTGCTAAATTGAGATTTTAGGTTAACCGAGCTATAAACAGTTTGATCATAATTCTGGTAGAAAGGGATTGTTGTAAAAACATATTCAAATCAATCGAACTAAAAGCTTTGAGAAGATTAGTTATGAAGAACAATTCATTTATCTTTACAAACTTACTATACAAATAACTTAATAAGGCTTTACTCTGTAAGTATTGTAAAGAGGGGACATCTGTTATTATCTATTTTTGAGGTCCCATATAAATAAATAAATAAAAAGTATACTAGAGTGCCCAGGAAATTGTCGAAGACTACATTGAGGAAGATCAAATATAAAAGATTGAAAAATTTGATTGTATATTTTCGATTGATGAAAGCCTTATTGGTAAAGAAAAGTCAAAGGTGGGGATATACTTTGATTCCTCTATCGAGTATCATACCAATAACATTGAATAAAAATATTTTTTCTGCTTATTATGATATTGCATTCAATCACCTCTTCTAACTTCCTAAAATAATCAACTTCAAACATATTAGAAGTTGATCCCTTAAAACAAACTCCACTATTATAGGTCTTTCTACCCTGATCATACTCTTCAGTATGAAAGACATATTCATTAATAAAATACCCGTTATAACACTTGACTTTTCTGTCAGTATCAAAACATAGTAAATTCAAACTATTACTAACATTCCCTCTCATTTGATAAATCTAGAATAAGATTACAACAATTAACATTTAAAGGAAATGTGTAAAGAAATTAAACATTATGAGAGTTAAAAATTATTAAGTACTATTTACATATGTTTTGAACCACGTGAACGTGTTAATATTGTACTTACTGAATAAAATGTCTCAATTTATCATAGTTAAATAGCATGTAATTATGTGCATGTCTGAATTCGATTTTTGTCAAGTATCTTTTTCTTACTGTATTTTTTGATAAAGGTCATTCACAATGGGAAAATATTGACAAATTCATACTTGAAGGCATTTCTCCACTATTATTATGTCTTGGAATGTGGTTGATTGTTGTTCTCAAGTGAGACACAAAATAATACTAGATAAATGTTGATATTTCTTCAACAATATAAGTCTCGCATATTGAAGACTCAACATGTGCCTTATTTTTAATTTTTTTTTCAAGTTGAACAATTATCTGCATGGAATTAAATAAAAATTTTAAATTAAAAAATAAAGACAACAAAAATTTAATTAGGATGCATGTGTAAGCCATAACCTCTCGAATGAATACATTTATCTATTTTGGACAGGGCCTCTAACTTTTGCCTCAAACAATAAATGTATGGGTAAATGCTCCATTGAGTTGAAAAAGGATTAAGGGAATATCATCTTACGTTTGCAAATTTTCTAGATGATATTCGTTTCAAGCTTCTCCATATGTTAGGTATGCAACTTGTTAGAGCATATATCTTTAAAAAAGTGATTGATCTCTATCTGTGTATCTCACACTCGTTTTCGCAATAAGTAACGGTAAACAAATGGAAATAATGTTTGCATAAATACATGACAGTCATAACTCTTCATTCCATAAAATCTATCATCCTCCATTAGGAAAACGTCAACTCTTAAGCCAATGGTAGACAATTGTGCATTCTTGTCTAAGGCAAAATTGTTTTTGGGCTTTCCGACCCATGGCTCATCATAAATTAACTTCATATTCTTATGATGACAAAACAAAGGTCTATCCATTCTAGCATTTATTTTAAAAATATTTTCAAATATGTTATTTTCGATATGCATGACATCCAGATTATGGCAGGGGAGATTAGTCTTCCAATAAGGAAGCTTCCAAAAAAATATTTTGTTTTACCCAATCATGGGTCACCCCAAAACCAGGAAACTTTTGTTTACTGAATTGAAAACCAAACACAATGCCTTCATACTCCGAGACCACATCATACAATTCTTCACCTGAATAAACCAGTAGTACAACATCCATTTCAACTCAACTTACAAAGAAATCCTTTATGTTCTTTTTTTATTTTATGATTGGTTGGAAAAAACCTTCATGGCAATAAAAAAAATGTTTTACCACTATTTGTAAGGTGATAACTTGTTATTTTCCATATAGTACGGACATGCTAATTTTCCATGCATGTTCAACCAGAAATCATCTCATACATAGGAAAATTAGTGATAGTTCACATCAAAGTTGCCTTTATCTAAAAATTTTGTTTCCTCGAGACTTCATACGTTAAGGTCCCGGATGACCACAACTGATTCAACTCATCACTCAATCAATGGTTAAAGACAAACATTAATATTCCTACCTGGACTATTAGGAGCTGATATGACCATAGATAAAAACATAAACTCCAACCTCATACACATATTTGGTGGCAAGTTGTAAATCGTGAATATCACCGACCAACAAGAATATAGTGCAACAAATGGCCTTAATTGAATGAATTCATTTGTACATAACCCAACTTGTACGTTTCGTGGTTCCATTAAAAACTGAGGATGTACCCTATTAAGAGGGTGTTTAGGAGTGTGGTAGCGGTTAGTTTTCAAAGTGCTTTTTCGCTCAGAAAAGCATTAAAATAATATTTTTTTAATTCATTTTTGATATTATTACACCAAAACGATCCAAAAACACTAAAAAAATTATTTTGAAGCAAAAAAAAATCAAATTTTAACAAAAAAAAAAATAAATTGAAATTCACTCCAAAACACCTCCTAAATTTCTTTTAGGCTTCACCATCGGAAGGGTGTACCGTGACTTCATCTAACATATCATATGAATAATGTCATATGCTCAACAGTCTTTGGAGATATGAATAACATTTGTAGCTTAGGAGTAATTGATAATTATCTCAGTTCTGTATATGTGACAAAAAGTCATTCCTCTACTAGTTCTACATTTATACAGAACATGCTCACATGTTTTATACTCAGTCAAATCTGGGTTTACAAGGTTGTACAACATGTAGAAATTTAGACACATGCTAATTTTCTAGTATCTTAGGCCAAAATGTTTCATCATAGATTTAGTAGCATAAAAGTTCTCTTTTAACCTATTCCTTTTAGGTAAAATGCTTGTTGTACATTTGATGATTTTGTCCCAACCAACCTCATTGAGCCTATGATCTGAATAGATGGTGAACACCTGTGCAACGATCAATAATTTACTGTGATTTGTGCACTTATCCTATAATAGTTTGTTAGAATCTTTTAAAGTTAAAAAAACCTGACTATCGTCGATTCTGTCAAAATCAGCCTCACTCAACCCATGATTTAACTCGATGGTGAACACTTGTGCAACATATGATAGTTTATTGTGGTTTGGGCACCCATTTTATAATGGCTACGTCTATGTTTGGTTCTTCATCTACGATTGAAAATTCACCTGCATCACACTCATTCATTCACATTGTATCCATAATCATACTTCTATAACGATTACTATTATCATTTATAACTCCATGCACGTTGTTAGAATTAGAAGTTGACCCAACAATCCTTTCAACCATGATTTTATAAAGAACATGGTTCTCCGTGTGCAAACCAACACACGTATTTTCCATGAATTGTATTATGTAAAAGATGCATTGCAATAATATTTAGCTCGAGAAACCTTTTATTTTCACACATCTTACATGGATATCTAATACCGGTTCCACTAATATTTTTTGGATTAGATATTGCGTAATTAATAAAATCATCAACCTCATTACAATAATCCATCATGCACAACTCTTCAAGTAAAACTCGATACATACAAGAACGATTATTCATTATTTATATAAAATTTATATAAAATATTAATGACAACATATTTTAATTAATAAAGTTAACTAACAAATTACCGATACCCAAATTTAATGCTACAAAGTTCATATCCCCTTTCCCCATCCCTTGTATATGTCAAATTTCAATGACCCAATTCTAATTTCTAACACAACGTTTTCGAGAAATTCAAGAACAGAGAAACATGACATTGAAAAAATTAAATTCTCCATTCTGTATTATTTTTAACATATTTCAAAACCCACCTCTTAGTCATTTTTTTAAGTCGTCCCAGAAATTCCTTTTCCAAATCATTAAATAATTGTCTCTTCCGAGTGCACAAAGCCAAGATGATGCAAATAAAATAAGGCATTAAAAAAACTGTAATACAAAAATAAAGGTAAGTCATTACGATCAAAATTCTTTACATTTTAGCCCCCAGAAGAAGGTCTTTACAAATATGTAGCAAATAAAAGCTCCTCATCGTTCATATATAACACCTCATCATTTCCACTCACTGAATCGAATCTCAAAGGACTCAATAAAGGAGTTCGTTTCACTTCTTCATACGACACCGTTTCTATCTCACCCAAACCCAACCAAATTGAACCATCGGGTTCTCCACCCGACTCGCAATCCTCAAATCCGACCCCGTTACCTACCCTCAATTCGTCAAACCCAGTTGCAGCTTTGGCCGCTGCCAATTGGATGTCTTTGCTAGAACAAGACTTGGGGCGGGGAAGTGACCCGACTGAGTCAGGGAAGTTGAGACACGCTGAGTTGCCTTTTAAAAAGAAAGCGGCCGAGTCATGGGCCCGGGCAGCCATCTCTGGTGATCCAAATGACCCGAGCCATACTCTGGTCTTCTTACCGGGTAACCGAATTTCAGATACATAACGGCCCCAACTACGTTTTCTCACTCCATGAAATGGGGCGTCACGTTGGCGGGTCCTCTTCTTGGATTTCCTTTCTGATGTTGGTTCGGATTCAAGTGGGTTTGTTTTCAATCCAGGAGGTTCTTGAGTTATGGACATTTGTGTATGATTGAGCCTGTTGTCTTCTTTGGGACTCCAAATCAGTATCTTTTTGGGCTGTAGGGTTTTCTTTTCGAGGAAAGAATGATGAAGAATTTGGAAGAAGAGTAAGCATAGGTTTTCTTGAGGGAGAGAGAAATGAGATATATAGGGGGCAGTCTGCTTGCCGAAGAAGGTGAAGAAGCTATAGCTGGCAAAGTTTATTACAAGTGGATTTGAAGTTGGCAGGATACTGATAAGTACGTTGTACGTTGTATTCAAATGTTGTAATGACAAAAACAACCTGCTTGCATTAAAAAAAAGAGAAAAAAAGGAGAAAAGAAAATACATTGAAACTAATTTTTCTGTCAAAAGATTTACTTGTACATAAAAATGGGGGGGAAATATAGTCAACAGTTAGTTTTTGTGGATATTAAGAAAATTTATTCAGCTGCTCTTATTAAACCCCGCCCAGACTTAATGGAGATCCCAACCTTACACCTAATTGATCCTAGATTTGATTTAATAATTTATGTTACAATGATGATCCTTCAACTTAAACTATTTGGAGCAATAACATAATATTTCTTTAAATAATTTTTTTTTAAAAGCATGAACTCATAAAGTGAGTTGAGCAATGTTGATTTGAGCATACAATGGTGAGGTGTTTGAAAATATAATATTGATTATTAAAATAATATATTTTTTTATTTAAAAAAAATTATTTTTAACATCAATATATAAAAAATAAATTTAAATAAATAAATTTAATAAATATAAAATATGGGTTGCTCTCAACCCCAAATAAACCCCAAGTAAATGTTCAATTTGTACTAGTTTTCATCATCACAAATCTACACCATGGATTGAGTTGTGTGTGTGTGTATAATGAAATCGTCGAATAATTATTTGAAAAGGATGAAATGGTAATTTGAAGTTATGTTTTCGTATGTAAGAAAACGGGACGCGTTAAACCAGCTGTATATTTGTGTGCTCGCGTAAGCATAAAGCAAAGCAAAGACAGAGATATGAGAGATGGCATGCATCATTCTTCAGAATTCGAACCATGTTGACCAACTCAATTGATTAATTTACGCACAAATTCAGAATACCATTAATGAGAATCTTGTCCTCCTGTGTGTAAGTTTTATTAAAAATTAATAATAAATTAGAATTAAAAAAAAATACAATGAGAAAATCACTGTGGACTCTAAGCAATTAACCATTGTTGGAAGTTATTGCAGCTACTCTCTAAAGTGTTCTTGATCCACATTTCCATATATATACAAGTGTGTGTGTTTATATCGTGTGATCATTGTGTTCATTCAGCAAATAAACCTTGGGATGCAATTGTTTCACATCGGTTAAACGTAAGTTTATTGAATGTTGTAAATGCAATATATATATATATATATATATATATATATATATATATATATATATATATATATATATGCATCTTTTAATAAGTAATTGTCTAAAGTTGTTCCATATATATAAACCGCATTTATAAAACTCAATACGAGGTAAGGCTTCATGACTCATAGATTGGAAGAATTAATTCAAATTGATTCAAATTTTTTAAAAAGATTAAAACGATGTCGTTTTGATAAGAAAAACTAAAAAAAAATCAACGAGTTTTTACTGGATTTTACCTTGAATTGACTGAGTAATATGTCAACCTGAGTTTTTAACTAGATCAAGCTGAGTCACTACTATTTTTTCTTAAATCCAAATTGATATAGACCTCAGATCAACCCGCTAAGCTAGTTGAAGTTTTACAAATAAGATATATAAAAACCAATTGTGACCTACATTCTTTATGTGTATTTTCATTATGTGTTTGTTTGGAAAGCAATTATCATGTATTGCTTATCTTAAATATAAGTATATTGAATGTTATAAGTACTTCATATTTTTTTATCATGAATTCCTGAAAAATTAATACTTATACAATTTTTTATTGTATTTATCTAAGTTGTGTTTGATTAGTATATCATAATACAATGAACATGTATAGAAAAATTAATTTTCCAATATTTGATATTGAAGCTTTTTTGAAGTATGCTCTACCAAACTACATCAAATTTTAATTTATGTTATTGCTTGTGCTAATACCCATTTTGGGGTCCCATATAAATGAAAAAATAAAACAAAAAAAAAGAGAAAAGATAAAACAAAAAAATCAAAAAATATTGGAAGATAATAAAAAAAATATATATCATTAAAAAGAGTATATCATAATACCCAGGAAATTACAGAAGAGTGGTCAAGGAAGATTAAATATACAAGATTGAAAAATTTGACATTGTATTTTCGACTCATTATGGTCCTATTAGCAAAAATAATTCAATTTGAGTGGAAAATTTAAAATTAGATGTTTAAAGACTCAATTAGAATTTTTCAAGTTTTATTTGAATTTATTGAGGGCTCAATTGCAAGAAAAATTGATTTTGAGAGTCAATTTAGGCTTTAATTAGAAGAAATTAAAGTCTGGGAGTTGAATTGCAATTTTTTGGAGTGAATTTGGTCAAATCAGGGGCTTAATTGCATAAATATTGAAGTTTGATGGGCAATTAGAGACTTGATTGAAGAAATCTAAAACTAAGGACCAAATTGAAAAAGAAGCATGAATATAAGGGCTGAAATTGACTAAATAAGAGGTCAAATTTAAAAAATTAGAAGTTTGTTGGTCAATTAAGGGTTAAAATGTACAAATTCAAAACCAAGGCTAAAATGAAAAAGGTGACCAACTTAGGGGTTGATAATTGAGTTTGACAGGGATGAAATTGCAAGAAATTAAAAGTTTAAAGGTAATTATAGGTGCAATTAAAATCAATTGGAAGATTAAGGACTCATTTGAGATTTACCAATCCCAAAATAAAAAAACCCTAAATAACTCGTCTTTCATACTTAAAGAAGAGAAGGTAAGTAACACAATGCCTGATCGAATTTGCAACTTCAAACGAATAAATATGGAGCTACTGATCTCTAAATTAAGCAAGAGTAGATTCAAATGCAAGGTATGCATCCCTTCTATCAATTTTAGATGGTCTCAAGTGATGATGACATTAGAATTGCTCCAATGAGTCCTCAAATATGGGCAACCCACAGCCTTAACAATGCATCTTTCATACAAAAATGACCTTATTTTTGTTCACACACAGATTTTTCAATTAGTTCTTATCAAGGGTTTACAACCTTTCTTTCAAGATCAAGAGATCACAAATCTTAAAACCCTATAAATACCCCCCAAGTTGAGAGAGAAAAAGGGGAAGAAAGAAAAGAAAAGATAATAAAAAGAAGATAAATATCAATAAGAAACTCAAGTGTAGAGGTCCAAGAGCCTAAAAAAAAAAATTCTTAGCTTTGCAAGTTTATGAGAGGCAAAAATTTCCAAAAGAAAACAAAGAGAGAGTAGTTGTTTTAGGTATATCTTGTTGATCCAAAAGTAGGCTCTTTTGTGGCTTGCTTTTGCTTATATATATATATATATATATATATATATATATATATATATATATATATATATATATATGTTTACAGGCATAAAAAAGAAGTTGGAAAGTTTTACAAGTAATGTTGCATTCATTTCTTTGTTGTTGTGATTTCTATTTAATAAATTTATTTTGAAGGTTTTTTTTTTATGTTTTGATGTATTAAATTTGTTGTTTAAGTTTTCTTTTTTATATATAAATATCGTTTTAGTTTTTGTTAAGCTTAAGCTATGCATGTTAAAATAAGGGTGTTTATCCTTAGCTTGTTAAGCCTGTTTATACAAAAAATAGGTTTAGAAAACCAATTTTGAATTCATGTTTCATGAACATGTAGGCTGGTTTAGGTTGTTAGTTTTTGAATTTGGTATCTTATGCTCAGTTTTGATGTTTTGATTTTTTTTTCTTAGTTTTTTAGTTTCAAACATATTTGTGTATAATATTTTGACTTGTTGGGATAAAGAAAGCATGCTTTAAGGGCAAAAAAATGTCCTTTTTTGGGCTTGGTAGTGGCTTTCATTTCTGGGCATGGCTGATTTATTTTTTTTAGGTTTCGAGCAATGTTCTTCATGTTCTTCGAAAGAATATTACCTTAGACCCTAGGTTTGGACCAATTTCAATCCATTTCGTTGCACATAACACTTTTTTATGCATGTTTATTAGATAATCTAGGGTTTATTGTCATCAATAACATGTTTTTTGTGGTCTTTGATCCTAGGGCTTCAGTTTTGAACCGAAACCCATTTTGACAAAATCGTGATGTTTAAGTGAAAATCGAAGTGATTATATGCTAGATTATTGATGTTTGCGTGATTTCTAACTTGTATGTGCCTTCGTTGTGACCAAATATAGTCTGATTTGGAACTCATTTTACTTAGTTTGGTTTTAAATGTTCTTTATTTTTTTGGTGTTTGATCCGTTTTTTTCAAGAATTTTTAAGTTTTTGTATTTTTTATGTGTTTAATCTTTCTTTTTTTTTTTTTTGCTTTGGTTATGTTTTTGGGTTGTTTTCAAGTCCAACTAAGATTCTTGGTTCAGTTTATGGTGGAACCAAAATTTTTAGGTCAACCTGGTGAGGTCAACTCGGTGGGGTCAAGTGAAGAAATATGGGTCAAAAGGTTTATACCCAATTTGGTTTGCCCTTTTTTGTTACAAGTTTTTTGGGTTTAACGGTGTGTTTGACAAACACCCTTTAAACTTATTTTGGATAGTTTAAATTTTTTAAAAAATAGGTTATTACCAAACAAAGCCTAAAAATTAAAAAAATATTTTTGTGTTTTTTCTTGCATATGACCAAAAATTCTAAACTCATTTGAGCATCTTTTTCAAAGAAAATTTAAAATATTTTAACATATTTAAAAAAATTGCATGAATTTTATAACAAGTTTATAAAATTTCAAAGGATTTTGGCATATATTTTAAAAATATTTAAAAATGTATTTTTGTCAAAGAAATATTATTCACTTTTAATATAAGGATGAAAAACCTAAAAGGGATTAATATCCAAAATATTATTAAGGATAATAAATATTATTCACTTTTAATATAAAGATAAAAAACCTAAAAGTGGTTAATATCCAAAATATTATTAGGGGTAATAATTTTATCACTCACTATAGTATAAGGATAAAGAAACCTGCATGAGGTTAATATCTAAAATATTATTGTGAATAATACAACTCATTCACTTCTAATATAATGATAAATTCTAGTTTACCTTGAAATAAGCTTTAACGATAATTGAGGATCTTTAATTTTCCTAAACTGAATTCTTGACCTAGAAAACCGGGGTTTGTTCATCGTAACAAACCTACCATAATAGGACATTAGAAATATATATTATCAAACTATAGAAAAAATAAAAAAATAATACAGCTTATCTCAGGTAAGGCATACTAGTGGTGTTAATATCTTCCCTTTATGCAACTAGTTCTACCTAAAATCTCTAAAAAAACAAGTTAGTGTTCCTAGTAGCCGTAATACTATGTGGCGACTCCCCAACCAAACAAAAGACCTTCCATGCCCCCATCCGGAAAAGGTCGCCACGACGTCGTACCCCCGTGATCAAGGGTACAACAGTTTGATTTGCTTTGTTTTGCACAATAAAATCCTTTTTAATTTATGTTGTTATTTGATTTGTTTAGTTTTGTATAACAATAAACACACACACACTAGTCCATTGGCCCGCGACGTACAAATTTTTTAAAATATAATAAAAATATTAAGAGCGTGAAGAATTCTTTAATTGTTTTATTCAAACTCACTTAATGGGTCAATTTTGAAATCTCACAACTTAACTATTTGTCTAACTCGAGTTACAAACTAAATCGCGCCGGAGTTAGCTTGAATTAAATTGATTGATTTCATAGATCCAAATGCAATCTTGATAATTGGTAAAAACATGGCTTAACTTTTTAATTTCAAGATGATAACTTTTTTAACAAAAACTATTGAGCTTGTTGCACATGTGCGGCTTCATGGCAAATGCGTCCAATCTTGGATTGTATCTAGAAAATCAAGAAAATATGGGAAATAAGGAATTCTTGTCTTTTATCAGTGGAAAGAAAGAATGAGAGTTGCCAGCTAATATTTTAATCACTAGGAACCCTAATTGGTCTTAGAGATCGAGTACGGAGACTGGTTGCGTAAAGAGAAGGTATTAGCACTCCAAATATGCCCTACCTAAGCTAAGTTGTATTATTTAATCGGGTAAAAACCTAACTGTTCTAAGGTCAATAAAAAAAATTTAATATCATTAATATATCTTACGTATAAGTTCATAACCCTAGATACTAAAAGAAAACAAAATACTTTTTTTGGTATTTTTGAAATATTTGCGTAGTTCTTATGACTTTAATAAACTGGTTATTAAAGCGAAAATGCATGCTAATACATATTTTTGAATTTTTTTGTTGTATGAAAATACAATATGATTTTTTTATAAGCTTTGAGAGACTTGGGGTGTATGCATAAAAAAAAATTAAATTTTTTTTGCAACGTTTCAGAGAAAACAAAGTATTTTAACATAGAATTTGTATCTTTACAGTATAAAAATACATATCAATATTAATAAAAAATGGTAGAAAAATACACGAGTAAACCATAAATTTTGTTTCTAATTAATATATAATATTGCATTATATATTATTATTATTATTATATTATATTGGGTTGGGCGAGCCAAATCAATGGGTCTGAGCTCAACTTGTTTGGGCCGAGTTCGGCCCAAAAGGAAATTGACTGAGTTCGACCCACAGAGTGTTGAGCCAATGCCAGCCCAAAGAGTGTTGAGCCGATACCGGCCCATTATATATATATATATATATTCTGGGCTGGCGCTGTCCAGCTCATTGAACTGTGAATTAATTCATTCTACACACACACACACACACACACACACACACACACACACACACACACACACACACATATATATATATATATATATATATATATATATATATATATATATATATATATATATATATATTAGGCTGGACCTGACACAACCATGTTGGTCTGGGCTGGCGCTATCCAGCTCATTGAACTGTGAATTAATTCATTCTACACTGTTCATGTTGCATGTTAACAATAGAGCCAAAAGAGAAGAAGAAAATGAAGGAAGAGAGGGGCTAACCTGGCGGTGGTGGTGGTGTTGTTGGCGGTGTTGTTGGTGGCGGTGGTGCTGGTGACTCTAAACAATGGTAAAAAAAACGATAGTCGTTGTTGGTTGTTCTTTCTCTGTTTCCTCTTTTTTTCCCGTTCTTTCCTCTTTGTTACTTTCTTTTTGTTTTTTTTCTCTCATCCTCTCTGATTCTCTCAAATGTGCCCCCTCTTTTCTTCGGTCTGTTCGTTCCCTCTTCTCTCAAAATCTTTGTCTCTCTAAAAGGTCATTCTCTGTTTTTCATCCCCTTGTCCCTTTCTCTCTCTATCGTTTGTCTATGTTTTTCACCTCCCTTTGCCTCTCCTTATTTGTCCTCTGTTTCATAGTATTTATAAGGGGCAGGAGGAAAGGGCCACCCTTCCCTGTCCAGTCATGGGGATAGGGTAAGGTGGCTAGGGCAGTCTTTGTATAGCCGCTCCAGAACCTCTCACAGGGCATGGCTCCCCTCTCTTTTCTTCATCATGGTGGCAGGGCATGTGGAGGTATGAGTTGTGTCAGGTTTTTGGGCAAATGGTGTTTGGGCAAATGGAGGGAGAGAGAGAAAGGGAAAAAAGCTACTACAAAGGAGGGGAAGAAATACCTTCTTCCCCTACCTTTACGTGTGTTGCAAGAAGAAGATGGCACCATTTACATCTCTCTTTTTTTAATAGTACATGAAACGGTGTCATTTGCACAAAGCGCGTCGTTTCATTTGAAAGAAAATAGAGCCAAAACATGTCACATTCCAAATCAGTTCTCAATTTATGATTTATTTAATCAAGTTCTTAATTGCAATTTTGTTTTCAAGAATCAATTCACTTGCATCTCTATCAAATTCAAATGTCAGCCTTGAAACTAGCCACCTTTTTCATTTTGGTTCTTGGTCTCGGATATATGCAGTTTCACCCCCAATGGACCATCAAACTTTCAATCATTTTCAATTTGGCTCCTAATTCTTGTCAATTGGGTCCCTAGAGTTTAACGCCTTTTACAAATTGGTCGTTGACTGCGAATTTCTTCAATTTAACCTTTAATTGACCTTAAAACTTTGATTTTCTTCCAATTTTGCCCCTGATATCAACTAACTGACGTGGTAAAAATTAAATTTGATCTCTTAAAATTCCAATATTCTCAATTAAACCTAAATTAGGCTCCCAAACTTAATTTTTCACCAAATAAACCCTTAATAAAATTAATTTGACCTATTTTAAGTCCTGACACTCGATTAAATTCTTTAATTGGACTCAAATTAATTCTTGAACATAATTAAACTTTAATTTGGCTTATGATTAAATCAAATTGGCCTATTAAAAATCTACTTATGCCTTTAAATTTAATTTCTATGCAGATTCGTCCTATAATAATTTAATTTGACATTGAATCTGCATTGTTTTTTCAGTCTTGGATATAATAAGGTACAATTAGACTTAAAATTTCATCCAAAATTGCAGCTTGATTTTTCCATATATTTGAGATCCTTCTTGGCCTGCTTTATCCACATCGCCAGTCTTTATTTTATTTTTTTATTTTTGTTTGGGAAGAAAAAGAAGTGAATTTGGGGAATAACAAAAAAATAGGTTATGATAGAGACAATTACAAATTGGATCGATTTCAATCCCTCAACGAACTGTGTCATGGAGTCAATTGAGTTTACTAATTTGTTTTTTATAAATATTTTTTTAATTACAAGATAAAAATATATGGTAACAAAATTGAGCACCAACCTAAAAATAAAAACTTATTTGAGATAGTGATAACCCTATAAAAAGCTAAAATAATAAAATAAATCATGCAGTTTATTCTTCAACCAATCTAATTTTGAAGGATAAAATCAAGAAAAAACTATTCAAAACAATTAATGAATAGAACACCAACCTATTACCATAGTTTTTAGACCAGGCCCATCAACTTGATAAACCCAAGAAAATTAAAAAAAAAATTGGACTTTAAAAGATTACTTTAAAAGATTTTTTATCCCACAATGAAAAGATATCATCTTCTCCTTTTAAGTTGAATTATTTAAATCAAAAAGTTTTTTTTGCCCCATATTGGAAAAACAAAACTTTCTTCTTGTGAACATACACACACACACACACACACACACACACACACACACTAATGGGCTTTCATTCCTACATTAAGAAATTGAAAGTTTCTTCTAGTGTTTATATAGTGAACTTTAATAAGAATTGGTAACAAACAAAGAAAATATAGTAGGCTCATGCTGCAATGCCTATGTTATATGTACATCACCTTTTTTGCCTCCTTGATAATTATTTTATTCCATATGTATGCCATATAAAAAATATGCCCCTCTAGCAATCCAATGATTCTTTTGCCTGTTAATTGATTCATTCAATCTGTTTAGAAACATTATAACCTTAAAAAAATCATCACAATCTAGTTAAAACATAAACCCAAAATTTATTTTAAAAAATAACATATCAAATAATGCATTATCATTAAAAAAAAAACAAAAAAAAAGAGAAAAGAATAAGGCCATACCAAGCCTAGAGCTTGGCCCATGCCTAAAGGGCTCGCGTGCGGGCTTACAATGTCATGCCTAGTTCCACGGGCCTTTATTATTATTTTGTTAGATAATGGGGTGGATAACATGTCGTCCATCCCATCTGAATTAAAAAAAAAAAAACATGTCAGACGACGCATCACTCATCATACCTAAATTCCAACTACCACAATAGCCGGAAAATCAGGGTTGTTTGTTTTTTTCTTCTAGAAACTCATTTTCAACCTATTCTCAACCCATAACACCTAGAAATCATTATAATAACCTTTTTAAATCAATCATTAACCTCTAAAAGTGCAAACAACCGGTCAAAAACCCAAAATTAACCTAGAAGCCAATTTCTTCCTGATCTCAGAGATGGGTTTTTTAGGCACTTTAAAGGTAAAAAAACACCCAAGTCAAACTTCTCTCATCACATGGAACCATTTTGAACAAAAGGCTACTGTTTTTTTTTGTCAGAATCGAAGATATGATATTTTTTTCTCTCTAAGCTAGATTTCGACCATCCTCTCTCTCTCTCATCTTACCCACTACGAACTGAAAATGATGAAAATGAAGTTTAGTAGTGAAATGCAATTGTTAAAAATACAAAGGACAGGTCACCTTATAGCAAAAAAATATAAGGGACAAAAATGTACTTCATAGATAAATTTCAATGCACTACCCATGTCAGCCTTGTTTTGCACTTCAGTCCTATGACTTTCAATTCAACACTCAGCCATAAAAAAAATATATATATTCAATTAGGCTCTAATTTGAGTTCAATGGCGCTAAAATAAAATTCAAGAACCAAATTGAAATATTTTAAAAATCTTACAATCCACAGTAAAATGTGAAAGGGAGAAATACTACTCGCATTTTATATTGTAGGTAATTTTACACACACACTACTTTCTTTATTACAGCACAAACATTAGGTAAATTAAGAAGTCTGGCATCAAATTTATGGATTATTTGTTACATACGTGAAACTAGTGACAGGATTGCAGTGCTACATGTGCGTTTCACTATAGACGCTCAAGAAACAAATTATAAGTAAGTATCCTGACAAGCAATCTTTAAAGAAAATATAGTATGGCTAGCTCATGACCTGACCCAATTAAGATTATTCCTAACACATTAGATCACCCTATGGGTTAATTTGAGTTTTCCAGAACCAAACGATCTCGGGGCCGAAATGTACCACAGAAGACTCCAACCTACAATATGGTTACTGGAGTCCAATGCAAATTAGATCGGCCTTCCCCTGATTTTGTATCAACTTTCAAAGGATTATTGAAGTCTTTGCCTTTTTCCCTAAGGTTTTTCTGAGCCTACAAGGTCACAAATTGGAATCTTAGAGATGATGATTTGCTCTTGTTTTAGTATCTATTAAATATTATTACAATTATATTTTTTCACCTGATATGGAAATATTAAAGATGTTGGGTGTACACATGAATAATAAATATTCTACGTTAAAAAACAATAGAAAAATAAAATGTTTATCCATAAATTGACCTCATAATCTATTAGTTTAGGCTTCTAGGTTGAAAGTAATGTTTATACAAAAGTTGAGGTCTATGCATTTAAACTGTAATATATTACTTCATTATCAAATGATTATCAATTTTGTGCTAACATCATCCATTTAATTAGTCTTTGTGCTAATTAAACGACTCTGTTTCAGTCCTTTCATTCAAAACATCAAAATGTTCAATATGAATGTGCTCGTTAAATGCTTTCATCCAAACTAACCTTGTCAAATGAACTTCTAATTTTCTTTTTAAGCAGGTGAAATTGAAAATTGATTACAAATGAAGGATATGTTACTGTTTAGAATTCTCTGAATTAAATTTAATTTAGAGATTTTAATAGAATTTCAAATTTAAAATATTTTAAGTATTAAGAACTCAACTAAGAAATTTCAATCTCTAAAAATACTACAAAAATAAATCAAAGGTTAGCTCTTGTGATTTACAATTTCAAAATTGAGAAATTTAATCTAAAGACTAGTTTTTCTAAAGTACCCATCTAGCCCTTTTTAAAAAAGAAATTTGAAGAAATAAGATAAAAGTAATGAGAGTAATATAGAAAACAAAATTAATTGAATTTTATCTTTTCTAAACATGTAAATTTAATTTATTTATCAACTAAATTCAAATCAAACACCATAATTAAATTCATTTATAGCAAAGAATTGGATCCAAACATGCTAATAAAAATATAATTAGATTGTCATAAAAACTAGGGAAATGACTATTTAAGTTGCAAACAAATATATAAAGAAAGATATTTATTATTGGTTTTTTAAACTAAAGGGATCAAAGTGTTATTTTCCAAAAACTTTAGGGAGTAAATAATAGTTGAATCTACCTGAAAGGTGTTTGCCAATTTTCACTAGCCATTCTAGCTTGTAAAATCTAAAGGTTAAGTCACCTTAGTGCTTAAGCTATGATTTTGTCCTTGGATTGTGGCCATCATTTAACCATGTGGGCCAAATCATGTTGGTGAAAATAGTTGATCATGGGGTCCACTGGAGTATATTAGCAAGCTAGAAAATGGAAATTATGATGGCAAACACCCTCACCTAGACCAGTGGTGGTAGGAAGACAGTAATATTGCTAGGCATTTGCAAGGGAGGGGGCCTAAAACATGTACCAGACATGTTTCTGTGTAAAGATAAGAGGCAAGAGTTTAAGTCAAGTTTCTCCCCGATTTTAATTTTTTCAAGTGGTTTTGCTTTATCTCGTAAGGGCAGGAATAAATGTTATGTTGCAAATTTCGATCGGAACCATCATCATAAATTATAGGCTATAAGTGCTTTAAAAATACTATTATTTCAACTAACTAAAGCATAAAGCACAACCCCACCACTTACATCCTTTCTGCAACAAAAGAAAAAAGAGAGAGAGAGAGAGAGAGAGAGAGAAGAGGACATCCTTACACATGATCACAAAAAGAAGCCAATGAAGAAAAGGAGGATCACTCTGGGAGAGTGCATTGAATCTAGTAGTAGATGGGATTAGACCTAACTTCCTTACAGATACTTAGAATCAATTTAAAAAGAACTTCGGACCCTCCACAAGCTGCCTTACGCGGTCAAATTATGTGAACATTGAAGGAAAGTTGAAGGGAAACACTGCATTTAGATTATGTTTGTTTTTGTGGTGCTACACAGAAACAAACGGATCCGTGTTGTCTGCAACTTAATTAAAAATCTTACCTAGGGTTCACTTGCTCTACAATATACAATAGTAAGACATATAGGTCAAGGGAAAACTAAAGTAAAATCATTATTTCAAGATATAGTATTTTCAGGTCCAACACGCTTAGAAGAGTTGAAGTTTTGGCTCTCTATGTCTTGTCCAAGAGAGTGATCATGTGATAGAGATGGATTGTAAGAATACCATTTTGACCAAAAAAGATAATTAAAGAAGTTGATGAGACTTAGGACAGCTAGTAACCAATAGAAAAGGTCTAGCTTGTCTTTGTTTAGGTCATTGTCACTAAGCCAGCCACCACTAGAAGAGCTAGAGGTAATTTTGTTCACTAGAGAAACAAGGAGGGAGCTCAGGTAGAAGCCAAATGAGTATGAGCAATAAGTCATGGCAGTTAGAAAGGATTGCATCCCTTCCAAGGACTGTTTGTAGAAGAACTCTATAAGACCCACTGCAGTGAACATCTCTGAGAGACCAAAAATGAGAAATTGGGGAGCAATCCAAAATATGGACAACGTTTCCTGATAATCCAGAGCTGAGGTTCTTCTCTTTCTTTCAATTACTGCAGCTGAAACCATGGAAAATGTTGCGATAAAGAGTCCAACGCCAACCCTTTGCAGAGGAGTGATTCCAGAATCTTTCCCGGTGATTCTCCGAGCAAATGGTACAAAGGCAGTTTCATAGAGAGGGACAACAAAGATAAGCATGATGTAAGGGATGGATTGAAGTGAAGCTGGAGGGATTTTGAAGCTTTTTGTGATCCGTGTGTTCATAGCACTTCCTTGTTGAACAGAGAAAGTTTGAAGCTGTGCTAAAATAGTGTTGAAAATTATAGTGCATGAAAATATGGGAATGACTGAGATAAGTATCTTCACTTGCTCCACTTGGGCCACTGTGCATAATCTCCAGGTACTCTCACTTGCCTCACTTCCATCTTGGACTCTGATACAGGCCTTATCCAGGAACCTGTACTAATTTGAAGAATTCAACCATTAAAAAAATTTACAATTAGAAAGCTTAGACAATAATAAAAAATATATTTCTTAACATATTTATTTTATGTCATGTCACCTTTATCTTTTCAACATAGAATCTCAATATTTTTTTAACTAAAATATTAGCCAAAAACAATGTAAAAGTCTCTACATATATCGATCTACTTGATTAGGATAGACACTCAGTATTGTTGCATTGACATGATCAAATTAAAATGAGCACAATTATCACAAATCAATGAAATTTTGAATTACAATTATAAAATCTTGATTTCATTTTTCGTATCGTACCTGAACTTTTCAGTATGAAGCAAGTTGCTGGCATCAGTTGACGTGGCCGGGACGTGGCTTGACACATTGTTGTGGCAGCCATGAAGCATCTGTGCGTTCGAGGGACAGATTTGCTTTCTTTTTGTTATTGCAGCAACAAAAACCTAATGAAGAGAATAGAAAATTAATCAAAGAATTAAAGGAGACAAACAATTGTAGACATATATTGAAAAAATTAAAAATTAAAAATAACAAAGCAGGTAGATCATGGGCGGTGGCATATATATGGTGATGCCCAACTAGCTTTTTTTAATTTTTTTTATTCAGGAATAAAACAGGGAAAAAACCGAGGCGCAGGATGCGATGATCCTTGAATCAGATGTGTATCAAGGCCATGGTGCATGAAGTCATAACATAGATCACTAAGCTGTATGCCCTTTATATTAAATAAAGCTAATTGTAATATTAAATGTTAAGGATTAATGTTATTTTAATCAGGGAAAGGAAACCAGACATAGCGTTTGAATAGTCAAATTATATGCATTATTTTAGTTCTATAATCGCAAAGATTGAATCTGTCCACGAAAAGAAACAACAAATAAAACCTGAGCCACAGAAAAATTATAAAAGAGATGTTGAATTATCAGGCAAAAGGAAACTCTGATAGCAATCGGAGAGAAAGAAACTGGTGGATATATAGTTAATCAAAAGTATATAAAAAAAAAAAACTCCAAACACACTTTTCTATTTTAAAGCAAAAGGGAGAGGGATGGACTTAGGTTCAGGTTAAGCTTAAATCAAAGGTGGGGAAAGAGTTAAGTAGGAAAAGCAGACTTGCATGCTTTTTGCTCACAACCCAGAGGTAAAAAGCCTTCCTAACTTGTAAAATTAAACATAAAAAAGTCTATAAAGCATTCAAAGTTAAAGAAGAAAGGAAAATGAGATTACCTGAGCAAATGGAGTGAAGATACTTCCTTTAGGAGGCTTGTTCCTGTACGAAAATGAACCTGAAATCAAGCAAATCAATCCTACAGCCATGGCAGCAGCAGAGACTCCAAAACCAACGTCCATTCCTGAATGGGTTTGGACCCAAACAAGAACTGTTAGGGCAATAAGCTCTCCAATGCAGAAAGCAAAATAGGCTACATTGAAGTAGGTGGAGAGCTTCTTGGATTGCTTGGGGTCTTCCTTCTTGAACTGGTCTGCCCCGTGAGAAATTATGTTTGGTTTTAGACATCCACTTCCTAGAGCCACCAAGTAGAGCGCCAAAAAGAATATCAAAGCCTTGTAGCCCTTGGCTTCCACACAGTCAACTCCATCAGATACCATATCACAGCTAGGTGGCCTCAACTGCGGGAGATGGGCTTGAACGGACAATAATATGAAACCCTGTAGCATGGGGGGGATTAATGGTGGTGAATACTTCGAAGAAGAATGATTGAATATTTTTCATGTGGGAATTTCTTAGCTCCTTCGGGGCCAGAAAACAATTATAGGAAAATAATAAAAAAGAATACAACATGGGGATTCTTCTAAATATATATGTAAGAATGGAATGACGAGGATATTCAACTTATGCGGGATGTTCAATAGATTTCTTATTTACGGTAAGATTATTTTGAAGGACAATAAAATATAGGGGCCTCTATATTTCTAGACAGACAAAAGAATCTTAGATAGGCAACTTGTAGATAGTGTTTGAGTTTTAAAAGATTTAGACAGTACAAAATAAAAGATAATATTGTCGGAAGAAAAAAGGAGTACTTACAGAGAGCTCCACAAACCCAAAGATCAGCATGGTCCAAAAGCTCCCAAGGTAAGAATCTGAGAGGAACCCACCAAGGAGGGATAGGAGGAAGACAGTTCCTACAAAGTTCGTGACTATGTTCGCGGACTTTGACAAAGGAAAGTGCATGTCATTGAACACATATGTAATGAGATTGTTCCCAACAGCAGCAATTCCCATCATCTCAAAAGCCTGAAGCCCTGAATCATAATAGCAAACAATGAAAATGTCAGTTTTTTCTAATGAAAATTCTGTCTTGTTTTTATGTATGATTATTGAACTGCTAAAAGAAACTAGAATATACAAACAGTATTAAAATAAAAGACAAGGAATACCACACCGAACCCTATAACAAAATCAATCATATAGCCTTGCCGAAACAAGGTTATATACTGTGGGGGAACCTATAGGCCATTAACCACTTCATAGTTTGTGAAACCTCACTGTTCCTCAGTTCTTACAGAGAAACGAGCGAGTTACAAACTAGGCATGCATGGAGACAAGCTCAATATTTTAAAAGATATATAGTGAGGAATTTTTATGATGTGTATAACTATTAACTAAGTACATATATATGCACAAAAATACACACTTAAAGGGAGGGTGAGAGGGGAAGAGAGAGAGGAGAGAGGGGAGAGAGAGAGAGAGAGAGAGAGAGAAACCAAGAACGAAAACAGCGGCAGCCATTCCACCATGCTTAGACTTGCAGATTCTGCCTCTCCAATCAACAGACGTCTCCTCCACAGCACCAGACAAGGAATCTTGTTTAAACTTCATTCTTGTCTTCTCCACACTATTATCCATAGTTAATATTCTGTGTCTTAAAACCTCTCTGTTCTATCTAAAAATTAGTGATCTTTATATATCAATATACCTTGTCTATTAGACACAAGAAAGAAAAACACTACTTGACAAACTCCAAATCCAAGAAAAAAAAAATACTATTATATTATGCTGAAATCAATAAAAGCTTTTAGCTTATCTTCAAAGAGACTGCTTTTATGATTTTGAGACAAGCTATGAAGATGGTTAGCCCCCATATTTATAATGTTATCCTTCATTTCCTCGCTGCCGATTTTTTTTCTCTTATCAGCACTCCTCGTCAACAGACTCACTAGCTAGTACTGCACTATAGTGGCATGGTCCCATGATTTGCTCAAAAACTTAGCTAAGCAAGAAGCCCCCCACAAATTAACAATCCACAGTAACTAGCTAAGCATATAAACTAAAGTCTAGAAATTTCTTTCCACTAACCGTAGATTGGTGTGAAATTATCTGGGTACAATGGACCGTACATGTAGCCAAATACAAGCCAGACGCTTGTGAATCATTGCCAATGTAGTTAGCATGTCATCTCTTGAAGTGGCATATATGGGCCATATTTACCACCCAAGTGGAGCATTAGTTCCACTTACTTTGTGCTCTCTAATTGTGTTTTAAGAGAGTATGCCCGGCCATTTATATATTTTCAAGGTTTCAATTTGTGTCTATGAAATTTTCTTGATATTGAGGTCCAAAATCGAATGATATCTTATGGGTGCTCATTTACAGTAGCTAATAAAATTATCTCAACTTGCTTGTTTACTTATTTATTATTTGTCAGAAATTCATTGTGTTTGCTTCTGTTTCACAAATAGTGAATCTGAATTCCAATTTTTAAAGTGGTGCAAATGTGCAGGTAAATTATGAATGCATTGAATTTTTTCAGGTAAAAGTTGTGAACGACAAAAAGTTATTAATATAAAATGGATTTCATTCTTTGTTGAGTAAAATCTCACGTTTACACGCAACACTACCATAAAATTATCTAACACTGACAAAATTGCTCACAAAATATTTTACCAATATTTTTGGATTATTATAATAATAAAATATTTCGATCAAAAATTCCTGATTATAATAGCAATGAAATTATTTTTGTCAATAAATACCAACAGAACCATCAACAAAATAAAAATTTTTTGATGAATCCGTCGCCAAAACAACACGTCATCAATAACCAATAAGATTATTATCAATAATTTTATCGATAAATCTAAAAATGTTATAACTAGTCACATCCCTATTCTTCCCTCCTCCTCCTCCCTCCTCTCTTATTTTTCTTCACAAATCATAACAAGAACCTCTCCCTTCTATTCTGGCATAAATCTAAGTCTCATGATTATAAATTTCAGCCACCTAACATTTTATATTGTCAACATCATGTCTTGATAAAATTTTCTCCAAATATTTTTTATACCAAGAAAACAAACCTACTTATTTATATTTTAATTTAATGTATTGTTGTTTTTTAGTATTTGTAGTATAGTTTTCTTGTATATTTTAGTGTTTGGCAACCTTTTCATAGAGATTTAAAGTTTGATTTGTATTTTAGGGCTTGCTTGTGATTAGGGTAAATTTAAATTTGTTTGTAATTTGATATAATTGATTTTGATTTGATAACTTAGTTATGTTATAATGAAAGAAATTATGGGTTATGTCATAGCTCAATTTTTTACCCCTTTTTTCATAGTTTTTTGAAAAAAATCCAAAAAAAGCAAAAAACAACAAAAATAAAAATATATATATCTTTAATGAATTTGTATTGTTTTTTGCATTTCAGCATCTTTTTAAAAGAATTAAAAATTCAAAAATTTACTTTCGACATGTTTAGTTTTTAAACGCTTATTTCAAAATCATTTATTTATTTTTCTTATCAAGTCGATGTTGACGTTTTCGTTTTCTTTTAAAAAAAATCAAAAAGAAAAAAATATTTGGACAAGAAGACCAAAAGTGAAAAAACAAAAAGAAACTAAGGGACTAAAGTGATTTTGGGGACCATGAAATTAGGGGGGGGGGGGATTATATTGCCTACAAATGGTGAGGGAGTGGGGGTTTTGAGAGAAGCATTATCCAAAAAACAGAAATGTTCAGTCCCTTTTTATTTACCAATTTCAGGTATTGATTTGCAATAATAGTTGTAAAGTTCATGTTTCTTTTTTAATTTTAGTCCCTCAACCTTTTTTTCTCAGTTTTATCCCTTCACATTGACTTCATTTGGGATTTGACTTTGTATTTTTTTTCAACTTGAAATAGAGATCTTGCAATATCAAGGAAGCTTTCTGGTACGGTTGAACTTGGTTTTGTGAAATAAAATATATTTTGGCTAATTTAAAACAATTTAGTATTAAGGGATCAAAATTGAACATAAAACAAATGTGGGGATTGAGATAAACAGAGAGGACAACTAGGCTGGCACATATGGGAAGCTTCCACCGTCTTTAGACTACAGTCAAACGCTAGCTTATAAGGTAGAGTTGGAAGCGCCTCGTCACCCTTTCTAATGGTTAGACGTGTGTATACGACATCGTGACAGTTCGGTTCCAATAAACTTTTTTTTCTCCTCCCTCTTTTCTTTCTTATCTTGCTTGCTTGTAAAATTTGAAAGGTGTCATGTTAGTTGTTAATTATATCAAATTTGATCCTTATTCTTTTGATTGCTCTTTATTTTTTTTTAAAAAAAATTCGTTCCTTTGCAATTGATTTCATTTGATTTTTACATCAAATTTAATCCTCGTTCATTTGATAGCTATTTTTTTATTCTTTTATTAATTGATTTCTTTTTCAATTTCATCTCCAAACATTTTGTTTCATTTTATTTTTATGTCAAATTTGGTCTTTATTCTTTTAATAGCTATCCTTTTAGATCTTTTTTAATTTTTTTTTTATTTCATCCTTCAAAATTAGGTTGGTTGGGAATTAGACTTCATAATATTTTTTGTTGCGATAATTTTAGTCTCATGTCATGGGTATGAAATGTTAACCCGAATTGACATCAATCTTTTTTTAATCTTTTTTTACATCATTGTTTTTGTTATTTTATCCTTCAACATTGAGTTTGTTGAAAATTGAGATTTATAATTTTTTTTTGCTTTTTGTTTTACAATGTTATCTCAGTTTCATTACCTAGATCACGTGTCCGACAAGTTTGCCTAAGTTAGCTTAAATCTTTTTTTAGGTTATTTTTCAACATTCAATATTTTCCAACTCCATGTTTAAACATTTTTTATATATATAATTGAGCTTCAAATATTTCGTCGTTTTGCCTTATATAGGTTGTTCCATAGGTTTTACGACCTTTTCTAGGTTTGCTAGTGTTTAATTTTTTTAAAGATCATTTTGTTGCCTTGTTTTTTTTTTTTCCATCCTTTTTATATTTGGATTTTTAGAATTAGGAATCTTTATATTTTTTTTATTATTTTACTATGAGGATAATCCGGCCTTACAACCTAGATTATAATTGTGCCATGTTAACTCGGGTTGGTTTTTTTTGTCATTTTTATCATGCTTTAACATTGATTTTTTTTTTCAATTGAGCTTTATGATTTTTTTTCTTTTAGCAAGCATTCTTTTTCTATGTATCATTCATTATTACATTTTCTTTGTAAATTTGGTCTATTTAGTGTTGATATTTTTTTGATCATATAATTAATTAATGGAATCATTTTATTGAGCCCAATGAGATTTATGACTTAAATTGTATATTTTTTTTATTTGTTTAAAATACCCTAGCAGCCCCCGGACTTATCCTCTCTTTTTTTTTGTCTTAAAGAAATTCAAAAATTCAGCTTAACTCCTGACGAATCGCCGTGACACCTATTTATGAAACATGGCGTAGAGGACAATATGGGCACCAGGCATGCAACAAGGAGCATCTATATAATGAACATGAGTTGGATGTAGGAGCCTAATCCACTGTAATATGAAACAGAAGGTTCAATATTAGAAAAGAAATTTCCAAGATTGATTTGACAAAACATTGAACTTGAGACTGCATCACATGATTTTCTTCCGACCATGTTTTGTTTTATACAGAGTTACCTGAACTCATAACTTCCCCAACCAAGTATTTTTATTTAAAACCACGAGGGGATTTAGTTTAATTAATCAATTTCTAGATTTATTTTATAAAGATTAGTTTGAATTTTACAAACCTCAGAGCCACCGAAAACTTATATAGTCATTAACTTTAGGGCCTATAAAATTAGTCGAGGTGTACACAAACTGACCCGAACATTCACTTTAATAAGAAAAATATCTTTATTTAATAATAATAATGATGATGATAGGCTTTAGTATTTATGATGCTGGTACGATAGTTATTGATTATGAACCAAATTTTATAGATATTGAACGGTAATTGAGTTTTTGTATAGATAATTATTTTACTTTGATATATATATAATGTATCAATAGATAAGATATGAATATTATTTAACTTGAAATTCCATTCAAATATTTCTCTATATATATTATTTTTTTAATAATAAATAGTAATCCTAAAATAAATATAAATATTAAGCTGGAATTGATTCAAAAAAATTAATTTTTATATAAATAATTATTTTACTTGATATGTAATGGATAAAATATAAATATTATCTTACTCGGAATCCAATCCAAACTTATTTTCATAAATATATTATTTTTCAATCATAAATAATAATTCTAGAATAAATATAGATATTAAACCCAATCAATTCAAACAGATGAGTTTTTATATAAATAATTACTTTACATTACATGGTATGTAAGAAATAAGATATGAATTATCAAACTTGATTTGAAATCTAATCCAAACTTATCTCTCGATATATCTAAATAAGAGTTGCTCATGGGCACCTTGTTCAGCATCCAACACACGACACCTGTCCAGAAAGGATTTGATGATGGGTCAACCTTTGATTCCTAAAAAACTTTCGTGGACTACTTTAGCGAAGAAGTAATCTGTCCCATCGTTAGTATTGTATTCCAGAAGAGATTGCACCTCTCTTTTTTTAATTTTCTTTTCTTTTCTTTTGAGATGGGGATGCACCCTCATAAGATTCGCCATAATTGTAGCCAATAATAAAATAAAATTAATTTTAAAGGGTATAATTTAATTAGATAAATTTTAAATTTATTTTTTAAAGTTACTAGTTCAAGTATCATAAATCTTAGAATCAGTAGATTCTAACCTAATTGTTAATTTTAAAATCTCAAAAAATTAATTAAAATATATGTAATCTAAATCGAACAACCATTTAAAAAAAAAAAAAAGTATCAGCTGGGATAGCATGTGTTGTGGTGGCAAAGGGGATTTTTTCTTTCTTTTTCTTTTTCTTTTTAAATGTTGTCGAAGGGTGTTGCTGTGTTTATATGAGATGTCTCTATCTGTGTACAACTGTATTCCGAAGGCCGGAAGATATGGCTTTCAAAATACGGACTAAAGTCACACGCAACGTGGCAAAATCCCATGTATGTGTATATATATCAAATACGTTTCTAACTTCTTACTTGTAATAGTTATTTATTTAAATATCTTCTTACAACTTTGATGAAAAACTCCATGTGTGTATATACTATGTGTGTATGTATGTATGTATGTATGTAAAATTCATAAATTCATAATTTGTAAAATTCTTACAATGCTAGGTATAGAAATCTAAGATCAATAGGTGAAAAGCAACTCATTTCACCATAGAAAGAGAAAATACAAATTACACCAATGGAGGAGAAGAAACACCTCTCTCTTCTCTCAATACCTGTGTAATTCTTTCTTACACTCTCATTCTCCATACTGCTTTGCTGTTTATTTTCTACCCTTACAATTAAGCTCTCTATTTCTAGGTGAATATGAGGAACAAGCCACCCATGTTTTTAGTAAATAATGGCAGCCACCTCCTCTGCATTTCCGGCACATTAATTTCTAGCTATCATGGCTACCATCTTCGACATCTTTATACAACCATCTTTGATCTTAGCTTTCATTCATGACTTGGCTTTCCATGCAACCATGCATGCATCCTTTTACTTGAGCCATTTATATCCACACTCTTAACAATAACCTGCTGTAGACAAATGACAAACTCCCACATGATTTGAGTGGTTCGTCTTCCATGCTCATGTTCGAATGATATATGACAATCTTTACAACAATGTCTCTCTTATGAGCCTGGCTTATTTGAATATAACTTTAATTCTGAGAAACGAGTGTTCAATTTTATCAGGAGCTCGCTGATCTTACAAGAACCTACTCATCCAGGAGTCTGTGTGCCTGTCCTCTACTCCAACATAAGTGTCGTGACTTGCTCCTCCGTGAGTCAACACCGTTCTTCATCAAAAAGTCCAACTAGCTTTCCATTGTTATCATGGGGCAACCCATGAAAGTCAATATGCACTTCTCTTCATACCGTTGAGTGTTAAAATTCATTCAAGAGCTCATCATTTCAAGAACTCACACAAGATTCTACGCACTCAATAGCCTATGCATGCCCTCTGCTCCTACCTAAGAGTCTATCATACTACTTTATAAGTCTCTTCACTTTATCATTAGGACAACTCCATGAAAGTCAATCGGCTTTTATCTCCATACTCGTCTTAGCCAATAATAAATACTTGGCTAGGCAATCACTTATCGTATCCACTTGTGTTTAGCGGTAACATCGACTCAGTAAATATTTGTACTTAGGCTCTCACTCAGGCCTCAAAATATGGCATGTTTTAATTTCTCAATTAACGTGTACCACTTATTTGTCAACATCATCTTTTACCTGGGTCTCAAAATCTGGCATACGTTAGTGTCTTTTTTCTTCAATTAATGTGTACCACTTCTTCTTCTTCAACATCATTTGTCAGTAGATCCACCATCAATAAAATACCCTAAAATTAGCTCAACATTTAGACACACAATTGCATCAAGAATGATCCAATTATCTCAAAATGAGTTTAAAATCATCTGACTACCATTTCAAGCGGCTCTGATTTATTCAAAACAAATTTGGCCTGATGGATGACTCATATTAAACAACAAATCTTGTTGTATGTAGGATTAACCATAACGGATCTCTACCCTCAGCTTGCATGGTGGCCCGACTCAGTTCAACTTCCTCTGCATTTCTTTATAGAGAGAGTAGGAAGATGTGGCTTCATTCGTGCTCTGTTTTGCGTGTAGTTTTCATAGATGATAATGCTTATGCATGAATGTGAGTCATCAATGATGTATGAATTTGTTTATCCAAAATTTAGTTTTAAAAATACATTTCACTTAAAAAATATTAAGTGAAATTTTTAATTATTTAATGTATTAATATTAAAAATTAAAAAATATATATATTTTTAATTAAAAATAATTTTAAAAAGAAATCATTCTTCACAGTACTAAACACATAGTAAATCTATCATAACATATCATTAAAACCATATTCCAAACTATGAAAGCCTAAGCAGTATTTGAGTTTTTTTATTTTAATTATTTTATTTAAAATTATTTTTATATTTTCAGATTGTTTCGATATGCTAATTGTTAAAATATTTTTTAAAAAAATATTTTTTTAATATATTTTTTAAAAAACATATTTTAAATTACAATTATTATCAAACTCCCGACCACCCTAATGTAACCATCATATCCTTTCCCTTGAGGAGTGAACCTATCCAATATTTGTCATTTTACGTTACAGTCATGGACCAACCTACTGACATAAAGCCTGTAAATGCTTTTTAGGTATAATGTTTGGATAGGGCAAGCACAGCATATAAAGTACTGGGCAACAAATTAATGTGCGACTACTGTAAACAACAGTAGCCTTCAATCAGTGAAGTGCCAAGACTCGTCCACCTGTAAGAAGCCACGTAGAGTCTGTCATTGTGGAAAATCAAGCTTCGGTTCTTTTTAACAAAGCCACGACAGTTCATAGGATAGTGGCAAACATTGAATAGGTAGTTGTCGTGAACACCGGGTGTGGTGGCCGTTATACTCGCCGTTTTGAACGCCACTTCTTGGCCCTGTCCCTGAGGCCTATGCAAAAGCGTCTGTATAGGTCATAACCCGTAGGGTGCCTCGTGGTGGTATATCCTTCGATTTAATTATATTCCACAGAGCTAGACAGCGACCGATTTGTTTTTTTACAATTAAATCTCATGATATTTTACACATTATTACAAAAAAGTATAATTATTTTTAGTGAGAATATATGTTCAATAAAATAAAAATAAAATGTTTAGACTTTTTGGAATTAGATCTATAATTTGCAACTATCTCTCTTTTTTCTTGCAACACCATTTTTTATATATAAAAAAAAATTATTGCAAATTTGCAGTAAAAATTTGAGTTTTTAGTATTAGTGTTATGAAATCGTAAAAATTACATATTTACCCAATTCTATTTATTTTCTATATTAAATATATACATAATTATTTACACTTTTATGTACAATAATGAATATTTTACCTTGTTATATATAGGCTATATATGATATGAAGTATGTAAATAAGTTAATTCTTATAGGACTTTAAAGTTGAAATAAATGTGTATAAAAACTATACTAAATTAATATGATATTCCATCTATAATATAATAATATGGATTTTCATTTTAATGTAACTACTAAAAGAATTATAATAAATTTATTTTCTTAATCATCATTTTAATTTAAGGAATGCAACAGTATATCTATTTACAAAAGAACTTCATTATTTATCATCAAATATTTTAATTGTTTTATTTTACGGTATCACATAACACCATTAATTAAGTATGAGGTAATATATCTTATTTTAATGGAAAAAATGGAATTGTGTCGGGAGAAAGAAGAGAGAAAAATATAGATAAAAAAATACTAGTTGTGAAGGATGACTAGCGGAGCATTAGCTTTGAAATGGTAGAAATTTATGGAGACAAAATCTTTCAAAAGAGATTAAAAGGGATACCAACCATTGAGTGAAACTTCAAATGTATAAACTTTCTTTAAATTAGTAGGTGATGTTTATAAGACACACCTATAACTTTTCCTTGCATATTTTAATGATGTTTCGAATTTATTTTAATTTGTATTACATTGTGTTGAGATAGGATTTTGACGAATACATAAAAATGATGTTTTTCTTAACTCAATTCTAATTTGAGTTTGTTATTAATATTACTAGATTCAATATATATATATATATATATATATATATATATATATATATATATATATATATATATATATATATATGTATATGTTTGTGATTGTATTTTTTTGGAATGAAATAGTTTTGGAACCTACCAAAAGTGGCAATGTGCTTTTAATGTTTGCTTTGATACATGTTCTTGGTTTATGGGTTTGTGTGAGTTCTATTGAATGTTAAAATGCTATTTTTGAACACCAAATTATTAAATATACTTACTGTTATAATTTGAAAGTTTTGAGAATTGGAATATTAGGCATGATTTTGATGATTTAGTGTTGTTTGTTGTTCATGTTAGCTCAATCATGTGTAACAATGTTAATGTTGTTTTTTGAACAAAAAAAGCTTGGTTTTTGGGCTTGCAAGGCAAAATTTTGAGTTCGACAATAGTTGGGGTATTTATGGGCACTTCTAGGTTCTTGCTCTTCATGTTTTTGGAAAGAATAATGTCTTTGTTACATGATTTGGACCAGTTTTGGTCCGATTCTTTGCACCAATAATTTTGTGAGACTTGATTAATCTATAATCAAGGTTTAATTTACATCAATAACTATTTTTTCTGAGTTTTAATCCTAGGATTTTATTTTTACACTGAAATCTATTTTGATCAAATCATGATTATTGATTGATAATGAATGATATTTGATGCTTAATTATTGTTCATTGATCGATTTTCAACTTGCCTATATCATTGGATTGTTCATATCTGGTCTGGATTTTGATTCATGTTTACCAGGCTTATAATTCATGTTCTTGAGTTTTTTGGGTTTTGATCCGTTTTTGAAATAAAAAATTCATGTTTTGCAAGTTTGATATGTTATATGTTTTAATTTTTTTAGTTTTGAATTTTTTTTGTCATACTAGTCTTTTTATTTTGGTTTATGGTCAAACCAAAGATTTTGAGTCAACCTTATCGAGTCAAGTTCGGGTTAGTTGGGTGGGGTCTTGTTTAGTTTTCATCTTTTTTATAAAGAATTTTTTTTACTTAAGGGTGTGTTTGGCAAACATACTTTTAGGCCTATTGTGGCAATTTTATTTAAACAAAAAAAATGATTTCTTGCCAAACAAAGCCTTATAAAAATAATATAAAAAATATTTTACAAAAATGATCTTTTTTTTTTGCAAATGGCCAAATATATATCTTAGCATGTCTTAAAATTTTAAAAAAAATATATAAAAAAGTATTGCATGGATTTTAGCCTATATTTCAAAAAATAAAAAATATATTTTTTTTTTATAAAATCTGTTACTCACTTTTAATATGAGAATAAAAAACTTATATGATATTAATATCCAACATATTATTAGGAGTAATATGACTCATTCACTTTTGATATAAAGATAAAAAAATCTATAAGGGATTTTTTATCTGAAATATTAAGGATGACACAAAAGTACCCAAAATTCAAGTGTGTTGAAAAGAAACCTCAACAATAATTAGGGATATTTCAACTTGTATCCCATGATATAAGAGTCATAGACATTGAAATACCAAAAGGTGAAATTTCAATAATTACCAAATCTTTTTGGATTTCTAACTTTAGCCTCTTCACAACACATAAGTTGTGAATGAGCTTGTTTTCTTCTGATATCTTTTTAATCTTGAATCTTTTAGATCAAGTTCTTGATATAAAAATCAGAATTTGTTCATAGTAACAAACTCGACATAATAGGCTGATAGAATTAAGAAACACCATCAGATCATAGCAACCACAAATAAAGAAAAACGACGCAGCTTATCTCATGTAAGGCGTATTAACGATGCTAATACCTTTCCTTTACACAACCAGTCCGTTGTCTAGAATCTCTAAAGACTAGTAAGGATTTCTAGTAACCTTAATATTAGGTAACGAATCCTTATTCAACTAAAAACCTCTCAACTCATTCGGGAATGGTTGCCACAACATCGTGCTCTCGAAAAGATAGGACAACTGTTATGCCCTTAGGAGATGAAAAATTGTTCCATTTGTTACAATGGTTTCAAAACAACAATTGAAAATATAATTGTTTGGAAGGTAGTTGTTAGTTAGTAATTATCATTCTCGGTAATGCTATTGTTGTTTTAGTACAATATATATAGTAATAGTAATAGTAACCCCTTCCTAATTAAATAAAAGAAATTAATCATGTCCCTTCGTTGGAAACAATCGAGGGTCCACATATTCCTCATCAATACACCTATGATACAGTTTGAAAAATATACAAGGCATGATGATGAACTCCAAGTAATTAGGCTTAGTTTCTGCCTTCTTCAGTTGTAGTTTAAAGTATTTTATATATATATATATATATATATATATATATATATATATATATATATATATATTTGACATTAACATATCAAAATGATCGAAAACATCAAAAAATTAATTAAAAAAATTTAAATTTTTAAAAAATACAATTTCAATCGTATTACCAAATACCTCATTGATCATTCAAGTTACTGTTTCCATACAAATTTCTTTTAAATCGATTGCCTTTTCTTTTTGAGTAAATTTAGATATAAAGAATTATCCGGAAGTCTTGGCATTGATGTTTGGTAGAGAAGTACTAGTAGAGTTGACCTTTCCTGCTATTGAGTTCTCCTTTGAATAATATTTCGTGGAGCCTATCACCTTCATGATTCCTCAAATTTCTCCAGCATAAGTCAACCCTTGTTTGATTTCAAAATCACGCTATTCTCTCCCTCTTTCACTCACTCCAATAAACAAAATCATCGGCTCTTGAGTGTGTAAAGTAAAGAAGAGGAGACCATCCACTTGGCTGAAATCTGAAAAAAAAAGAGTAAAAATACATATTAATGGAACCGACCAAAGCTATCAGATCTCTCTTACAACTTCTTTTAATTGTTTATGTAAACAGCTTTACTAAACTTCTTCTCAAAAGGTCAAAAGAAATAAGGATTAGTTGGTGGGCTCAAAAGAAAATTGGATTAGTAGTGAAGGTAGTTGATCACACGAAATCTTCCCCTTTTTGTCATCCTTTTGGGCACCTTAATTTCTTTTTTATTCACTTAATCACTTCAAATCTTCCTTCCAAAACATTGTTCTTGGTGCGTGTGTGTGTGTGTGTCTATATATATATATATATATATATATATATATATATATATATAATGCTAAGGGTATATCTTGGATAAATTTAGCTAAGTATTTTTGTTACTATTATTTTATTAAAATCATATGCGAAATTTCAAGATATTGGTTTGGTAACTAAGGAGGTGAGCTCTCTTGAAGTTAGTATTTTAAAAAAATATTATATTCTTTCCAATACATAAACCAGTATAATTGTGTATTCTTAAAATTATCCGGGTGGAAACTTAACTTTAATTATATTTATATTAATCCGAGAATACCCTTTTTAAAAGAAGAAAAAGAAGAAGAAGAAGAAATGGCGAGGATCAATGGGCACATAGCTAGAAAAGTCTTCTTGATAGAACATCATTTGCTCTGAACTATGACGTGATTAATTACTAAACTCTTTTTTATTTTATTAATTACTTTATTAAAAAATCAACACAGCTGATATTGATTGTTTTTTAAAATATATTTTGTTTTGAAATAAAATATTATTTTTTTAATATTTACTTTTGATTTTAACACATCTAAACAATATAAAAAAAATTAATTTTAAGTCAAGAAAAAATTAAAAAAAAAAACAAAAAAAAAACATTAAAATAAATAGCCTCTTAGCATTGAGTTTGCACTGGAGCATTCCACTTCATGCTATTACTCAACAAAACATCAATAGTGCAGTCAATATGTCTCTTCCTGGTTGGTTTCAGCATTTGGCAATGCTCGTTATTAGGAAAAAGGCATAGATCCTTCACCGCCGGGTTGCTTTCGGAGACCAAAACCAATGAGCACATGTTTCTGCCACAGGATGTCAAACAGCGCACTGATGGTCCGCATGATAGGTGACAATTGACATACCAAAAAAATTTCAATCCAAAAAGTATGTTTAGAGACAGTTTGTTTTCTAAAGAAGTAATTTTTTTTTTATAATTAGGTTAAATTTTGATTAATTTAATAATATAATTAAAAAATAAGCTATAGAAATAACAAATAAATTAAAACAAATAATATTATCCTGGGCAAAATAGAGTTAACATGTCAAACTCTTTGCATAGCATATGAGATCATGATAACATTATAGAAGGATGATAATAACAAAAATCAACTATAAAAAAGCATATGAAAAAAAAAATCTAAGTCAGCTCGGCCCAACATTTTAAACCCGTGATCCGAAAGAATAACAAA
The DNA here is from genome assembly GCA_007827005.2 of Populus simonii. NCBI lineage: Eukaryota > Viridiplantae > Streptophyta > Magnoliopsida > Malpighiales > Salicaceae > Populus > Populus simonii. The sequence continues at coordinate 14,203,193 of CM017482.2, forward strand.
ATCTTGATTAATGAAATGCTGAAGGATAAAATCAAAAAATAAAGTTCCAACAAAAACAGTATTAAAAACAAAATAAATATCAGTAAAGAAAATAAGGATTAAATTTGACATAAAATAAAATGAATTAAAATATTGAGGGATGCAATTGAAGAAATTATCCAATTAAGAGAATGGTATAAACTATTGAGGGATGAAATTGAAAATATAATTTAATTAAGAAAATAATTAAAAAAATAAAAAGTATAGGGATCAAATCTGAAAGGTGAAAAAAACAAAGAAAGACTAAATTGAAAGAGAATTCCAATTCTATGACTAATCTAAAACAAAACAAATAGCAATAAAAAAAATAAAAATTAAAAATGAAAGAAAAATAAATTAAAAGGTTGTTTTGAAAATGTGCATGGTTGGCTCTAGAACCAAGAATGAGAGAGGAAAGAAAGAAGGAAAAAATAAAACGGTCATCGGTGCAAAACCAAACACGTTTTGGTCACACATGTCACCCAGTAATGAAGAAGATGTCATGAGGATTAAAACATTATCGTGGAAGCTAGAGTTTAGCTGATGCATGCCTCCGTACATGTCATCCAAAAACCATGGGAGAAACCACAAGCATCCATGTCATTCCCACACGCAACCGCATTTCTCATATTAAATAATATTTTTATACAAAATTACTAAACTATCCCTAATCAAACTGAATAACTATAAATAAATCAAAATAAAAAGATAAAAACATCCCTTGACCCAAGACAAAGACAATTCTAATTTCACTTAAAATAAAAAAGACAAAGACAAAGACGAATAATGAGGTAATTTTATTGTGCAATTAAAATAAAAAAAGATGAAAGTGCCCTTATTGTCAGTGTATTAATTTTAGCCTCTACGGGCATAGTAGTAATTTCACTGTGAAAATAATGATAAAAAAACTACTATATCCCCCGCTTCCCAGGCCATTTGTGCTATGTTTAAAGGGATAAAATAATTATTTCATTGTTTCAATTCACAATGACAATTAATCTAGGTGTATAATAATAAATGCACAGTAAACATAGGAGGCCTTTTAGTTTCTGTTAATAATTAAAGCTTGGCACTATAAATTTGAGAAAGCTTCTATCCCAATATATATATATATATGTGTGTGTGTGTGTGTGTGTGTGTGTGTGTGTACACCAAGGTTATACAATGTACTAACTCTTCTCTTTCTCTTATTATGTTATCTCAAAGTTTAGTTTAATTTAGTTTTTTTTTCCCTAAATGAACCAAGGTTATTCATAAAGATCTTCCCTAAAAAAGGTAAGGTAAGGAAAGGTTGTGTTAGCCTCTAATGAGTCCAATTTTCATGAATAAAATATTCTCAAGCTATCAAAAAATATTATTTTATCTAGTTGAAAGCAAGCACTTATATTATTGAGATTCTAATATACTTTTCACGAAGGGGAGTTTCTCTAGTTTACTACTATTATTGGTTCTAACTTTTTTTTTTCAACCAAGCTCTTCTATAGCCTAATTAAAAGATATTAGGCTTGAAACTATGATAAAAATATAACATTTAGAGATAAGGGATTAAAATATAAAACACGAAAAAAAAATTATGGTTAACCACGCATTAATGACAAATTTTATTTTGGTCCAAAAATTTGCTTTCTTCATTTTTCATTCTAATAGCTAAAGAGAGTAGAAAGAAACTTTCAAAAATGATGAGGAGAGAGAAAGTGATCGATTAACATCAATTTTGGCCACGAAAAAAGTTGATCTTGGTGTTAAAGAGTTTTATTTGACGAGAAGAATTCCATTATAGTGTTCTTTGGCTTTCCCCATAAAATGGTAGGTCCAGGCTCGAGAAGTTTTGTCATAACCTAATTTTTTACCCCTTATTTTTTTGAAAAACAAATAGAAAAAACAAAAAAATATTTCTATTTAATAAATTTAGTCATTTCGTTATTTTAGTCATTTTTAGGTGATAAAAATAATCATATATATATATATATATATATATATATAGAGAGAGAGAGAGAGAGAGAGAGAGAGAGAGAGAGAGTTGGGGTTGGAAGAAGAAATTTAGAAAATTGCTTAATTTGACTAAGATTGAAAGAATTTTGAAGTTCAATGATTGTTTTGAAATAAATAGTCAAGTTAGAAATCAATAGAGGGCTTAATTGAAAAGTCAATTTGAATTTAAGAGTCAATTTGGTTTAAAAATAAAGATTGGAAGAACTAAGAATGAATGTGTAACAAATGGATAAATCTAGAGGAGTAAACTAATTCAATACGGGCATAATAATAAAAATATATATGATTTATGATAGAATGAGGTTAGTAAGCTTGAAAAAGCATTGGGTATTGTGTAAAAAAAATGAAAACTGAATGAGGTTAGTAAGCTTGAAAAAGCATTGGGTATTGTGTAAAAAAAATGAAAACTGAACTGATGTCTCATGTACTGCACAACCAGTCGACTGTTCAGGATTACCAAACGATCTGGTCAACGTTTGATAGGAAGAATAATGAAATTGGCTACTATTTGATTCAGTCAATCAGTTTGCTCAATCATTTATTCAAATGTTAGGAACACCAATGAAATTAGTAATGACTGATCAACCGATTGATTGTGTCAATGTGAATTGGTTAATCGTTTTAACTACAGTGAACTATTACTATTTCAAAAAAAAAATCAATTAGAAACCTATAGTTTCATAATATAATGTTTGACCAAACAAAAAAGGAAGAATGAAGAGCTGAAATTAAAGTAATAAAAGGAAGTGAAACCAAATGAATGAAATAGTGTTGCATGGAATGAAACTAGAAGAAAATCTTTATAAAAAGATCAAAAATATTATATTAGAACCAATTAAACTTAGGATTGGTCTCCTGATAGAATGATGAAATAATTTATGGTCATAAAGAATTAATAAGAGTAAATGGAATTTTTGAGATACCAGAAAATAATTATGATGGAACTAGAAGGGTGACAAGATTAAATTATTTAACAAGAATATGAAAAATTATGAAATTCCTTAAACATAAAATGAGATTTGAATGAAAATTTAAAATAGTATCTTTATAATAAGAATCTTGGATTTGAAATATTTTTTTATTATGGTGATATAGGAGAAGTTGCAGAGGTTGCAAAAGCTTCATAACTATCGAAGTCAGTCTGATGACAATACATATATATATATATATATATATATATATATATATATATATATATATATATATATATATATAACAATTTATATGTTGAAGTAAGGATTGTTGGAGTTACCGGCTTCCAAACAAGAATGTCAGAATGATAGGCATCCAAATAAGAATTGTTGGGTTAATTGGTATCCATTTGGGATTGCTAGAATTATTGGATTCTAAACAGAAATGCTAGAATAAGCGGCATCCAAGTAAGATTATCGGATTGATTGGTATCTATTTAGGATTACCGGAGTTATTGGCTTCCAAACAAGAATGTCAGAATGATAGGCATCCAAGTAACAATTGTCGGATTGATTGGTATTCATTTGGGATTACCATAATTAGTGGATTCTAAATGGGAATGTCAGAATAAGTGGCATCCAAGTAAGATTGTTGGATTGATTGGTATCTATTTGGTATTACCAGAGTTATTGGCTTCCAAACAAGAATGTCAGAATGATAGGCATCCAAGTAACGATTGTCGGATTGATTGGTATTCATTTGGGATTACCGGAGTTATTAGCTTCCAAATAGAAATGTCAAAATAAGAAGAAATAATGAGGATTTGTTGAGTTTATATACAACTGACTCAGAGTTATCAACAATTAATGACTGTGAACAAACCAGGTAGATCAACTCAATTAGGGTGCCGCTTATGAAAAAGTAAGATGACATTTTTTGACTTTGTATTGCTTACAGAAAGTTGAATAGAGTGACAATAAAGAATAAATACTCATTTTCACGAGTGTTTTCAAATATATATTTAAGAACAAGATATTATTAGTTGAAAAATAAAGAGTCTGATGTTCCAAGGACTGCTTTTAGGACTTATTATGAGCATTACGAGTTTCTAGTGATGCTTTTTGGGTTGACAAATGTTCCAGCAGTGTTTATGGATTTAATAAATAGAGTCTTTCATCTGTATTTGGATAAATTTATAACTAGTAATATTTATAAACGATAATTTGATATATTCGAACTCAATTTTAAAGCATAAACAATATTCAAGATGTGTGTTGTAGACATTGAAAGACCATCAATTATATGTCAAGCTAAATAAATATGAGTTATGGGTTAAAGAAGTGGTGTTCTTAGAGAATATCATATTGGAAGATGGAAATATGTAGATTTAAGAAAGGTGGAAGTAGTATTGAAATGGGAGAAACCCACAAACATGACAAAGATTCATAATTTCCTTGGACTTACTGGGTACAATAGAAGGTTTATTGAAGGGTTATCCATGATAGCAACCCTTTTAACTTGACTAACCTGGAAGCCAATAAAGTGGGAATGGTCGAGATAATGTGAAGAAAGCTTTCAGGAGCTGAAAAAAAGGCTTATAACTATCCTTGTATTGACGCTTCCCTTGGGTTAGAAGACTTTGTTGTATATAATGATGCACCAAAAAAGGGATTGTGTTGTGTGTTAATGCATTATTAAAACCCCATGAGGCCAACTATCATGTCTATGATTTAGAGTTGGCAACCATGAATTTTGCTTCAAGAGTATGGAGACACTATATGTATATGTCATAAGTCCAAATCTTCACAAATCATAAGGTTTGAAGTATTTGATGTCGAAGAAAGAGTTAAATATATGAGAAAGATGATGTATATAGTTGATTAAAGATTATGATTGTGTGGTAGATTATCACTAAGAGAAGCTAATGTTGTTGATGATGCTCTTAGCCGTAAGGAAAAAGACAATGGTTAGTGAATTGGTTGTTTAGGATAAAAGAGAAGTAATAGAATTAAAGAAGTTTGGTCCATAATTAAGAATTGGATATAATGGGTTTCTGTTAGCACAACTTAAAACGTGATTAGTTTTTAGAGATAAAATGTTAAAAGCTCAAAAAAATGATGGAGAAGTGGAGAAAGTAATGAATAAAATGAAAATTAGGAGTTAAAACTCCTTTCCATATTCTAGAAGATAGAATGATAACAATGGCAGAAAGATGTACTACCTAATGATAAGGTCTTTACGGAGGAAATTTAAAAGAGACATGTGAATCTCGGTTTGTTGTGCATCTAGGCGGTATAAAAATATATAAAGATTTGAAAGAATTTTATTGGTGGTCCAACATAAATAAAAAGATAGCAAAGTATGTGGCTTAGTATAGGATATGTCAACAAGTAAAGGTGGAACATCAAAAGCCTAAAATGACTTTACAATCCCTTTTGATACTTGAATGGAAGTGGGAAGATATTACTATAGATTTTGTATTCGGATTATCTAGAGGAAAAAGAGGCAATGATGTTATATTGGTGGTGGTGGACCAATTAACTAAGTCTATTTTGCTTCTACCTATGAAAATGATGGATCCAACTGATAAGTTAGCAAGATTATAAGTAAATAAAAGGGTCAAATTACATGGAGTACCCATATTAGTTCTATATGATCGTGACCTTAAATTTACTTCTCGTCTTTGACTTGGCATCCAAAATGCCTTAGGGACAAAGTTAAACTTGAGCACTGCTTTTTGTCCTTAGATGGATGGACAGTTTGAGAAGACAATTTAGATTCTAGATGATTTATTGAGATCATATGTATTGGAATTTAGATAAAACTCGAAAGACAATTCACCTCTAATGGAGTTCACTTATAATAATAGCTATCAGACAATGATCAAGATGGCTCTTTTTTAAGCATTATATGGACGAAGGTGTCGGACTTTGATATATTAGGAAGAGGTAGGAGATATGAAGTTAATGGGGCCAGATTTAGTGTAGATCATCATTGAAGGTGAAGGTTATTAAAGAAAGAATGAAGGCAACTCAAGATAGACATAAGAGATATGTCGATAATGGGAGAAGGCCTCTTGAGTTTGAAGTAGGGAATCAAATGTTTTTAAAGGTCGCACCTTAGAAGAACATCATGAGAATTGGCATGAATGGAAGCTTAAGCCGAGATACATAAGACCTTTTGAGATTATTTAAAGGATACATCTAGTTGTTTATAAGCTAATGTTGTCTCTGCATCTAGAAAAGACACACAACGTGTTCTATATATTATTGCTTTAAAAGGCAGAAATAGATCCCACTCGAATATTGCCACAAGTTCCCCTATAGATTAAAGAGGACTTGACTTTGGAAGTAAAACCAGTTAAAATTCTAGATCAAAGTGAAAAGGGACTTAGAAACAAAAAGGATCCCTATGATAAAGGTGTTGTGGAGAAGCTCCCAAATCGATGAAGAAACTTGGAAAGAAGAATAAAAAATGAGGAAAAAATATCCTAAATTATTTCTGGATACAGGTATGGGTTTTAATTTCGAGGATGAAATTTTGTTTAGAAAGGGAAAATGTAAAACCATATTTAAAATATTGGGATTTTAGTGAATCCTAAAATTTTAACTTCATGATAAAAAAAAATGAATAATAAAAATAATAAAGTATGTAAACTAAATAACTAGAGATGAATATTCATGAATTTAAATCTTGAGTTACAATAAGTTTTAAAAATAGCATGAGATAAGATACCCAGTAAAACAAAAAAAAAATAGTTCGATTAAAGACCAAAAGCATGATCGTAAATATGAGTTATATAAGAAATATAAATAGAAAACTTGGCTTCCTAAAGAAGCTAAATGGTCGACCATGTTGTAAAAAAAAAAGAGAGGGAAATTGAACTAAATCCATGAAAAATTCTTGTTAGAAACACCAAAAAAAGATAGATTGAAGGATTAAAGAGAGATAAGGAAGGGATAAGCAAGAAATTTAAGAATGTCAAGGGTTATTTTAATAAAGAGAAACCATTTTTGAAAGAGAAGAAGATGAAGAAAAGAAGTAAACATTGTTCTTTGTTGTTCTTATTTCTTTAATTTATTGTGATTAAGAAGTAAGTAATCTTGATTTGAATTAAGTTTGAATTAGTTAATGTAAATTTATGTGTTTTACTTATGAAAATGTGTGTAGAATAAGGTTAGTAAGCATGAAAAAACATTTGGTATTGTGTGAAAAAACTAAAAATTGAACTGATATCTCATATATTGCACAACCAATCAACTGTTTAAGATTAACAAATGATCTGGTTGATCGATTAATAGGAGGAACAATGAAATTGGCTACTGTTTGAATTGGTTGATCAAATCAATCAAAAGTTTGTTCGACCATTAGGGACACCAATGAAATTAGTAATAACCGGTCGATTGATTAGTTGTGCCAATGTGAACTGGTTGACCATTGTAAATAACAGTGAATGGTGACTATTTCAACAAAAAAAATTCAATTAAAAACCCATAGTTATGTAATGTGATGTTCAGCCGAAAAAAGGAGGAATGAAGAGGTAATGTAAGTTTAAGTAATGGGAGGAAGTGAAATAAGATAAATGAAACAGTATGGCATGGAATGAAACTAGAAGAAAATTTCATGAAAAGATTAAAAAAAATATTATATTAGGATTAATTAAACCTTGGATTGGGCTCGAGATAGAATGATGAAATAATTTATAGTCATAACGAATTAAGGAGAGTAAATGGAATTTTGGAGTTACCTGAAAATAATTGTGATGCAATTTGAAAGGTGACAAGATTAATTTTTTTAACAAGAATATGAAAAATTATGAAATTCCTTAGACATAAAATGAAAATTGAATGAAAAATTAAAATGATACCTTTATAATAAGGATCTTGGATTTGAAATAATTGTTTTATGACTTAACATTAACATCTTCAACGAGTCTCTAATTTAGAGACCAACATCATTCCTCTTTTAAAATAATCAAGAATAAATTGAGAATAATCTAAAAGTAATTATGATAATTAATGGAAATCAAAAAGATAAATTTAGAAGAAAAAAAATACATAATAAAAGTAATCTTTCATAAGAAATGATGCAGTAGGGGTGATGTTGTCTTCCTTTAAATATAACAAACCCCTACCTAAATCTTTGGAACTAGTGCTATTTTTTTTTATTATCCCTAGTTTTCTCTAATTACTATATGGCGACTCCTAATTTTTCATTATATATTTTTGTCCTCATTGCGACGTCCACCAAGATGCAGCAAGTTTATCAATTCAATATGTTTCTTGGTTTTGCAACCCATGTTTGTGTTATTTGATGCCATAAATATAAAATGGTTCAAATGCATTTTTGGATCCAAAAATCATCTTTCCTGATTTTTCAGCCACCTTCGTGTTGGCTAAATTCTAAGAAGAAGATGACAAGTCATTTATAACATCTATCTCTAATTTATTTATTTTATATAAAAACAAGGCTCCTGGAAATTGTTTCTTGGAGGCTCAAGCATGTTGGGCCACCTAAATGAGGCCCACATGTTTGGCCTTTATTATTTTTTATTTTTTTAATTTGTATTATGAATCTTGATTTAAATGTATTCTAAATAAATTTTATTCAATTTTTCCATCTTTCACATAAGACTTTGTCTAGGAAACAACACTTGCAATTTATAAAACATCTCATTATTATGTTGATCCTAGATTCTGCAAGTGTCTATTTTTTTTTATATAATTTCATAACATTTTTTTTTGTTATTCCTAAATTTTACCTTTGTTCCCCATAAAAAATCAAAAAATAAATAATAATACCAAGAAGATTGGCAATGTGGCAAAAATAGGTTGAGAAGGATTCCAAATATACAACAAAATCAAGCTGTAATTTTGGACGGAATCAGGAGCCTAATTGTACTCCATAATACCCAAAACTAAAGAAACAATGCAGATTCAAAGTCAAATTAAATCATTATAGGATGAATTTGAATAAAAATTAAGTCTAATGGCATGGTTAAATTTTTAATATACCAATTTGATTTAATGGCCAAGTTAAAGGTTAAATTATGTTTAAGAATTAATTTGGGTTCAATTAAAGGATTTAATTAGGTGTAAAGACTTAATTCTACTTTAAATGGGTCAAATTAATTTTCTTAGAGGTTTAATTGGTGAAAAATTAAGTTTGAGAGCCCAATTTGGGCTTAATTAAAAAAATTAAAATTTTAGAAGATCAAATTTGATTTTTACCAAGTCAATTGATTGAAATCAGGGGTAAAATCACAAGAAAATTAAATGTTTAGGGTCAATTAAGGGCTAAATTAAAAACAATTCTCAACCAAGGACCAATATGCAAAAGGCGTCGAAATATGGGGGCTTAATTGGTTGGAATCAGGGGTGAAATTGAAAAAAATTAAAAGTTTAATGGTCAATTAAGAGTCAATTTGCATAAATCTAAAACCAAGTAATGTAAAAAGGACACTAAAATCCGGGGCTGAAATTGAAGTTCATCAGGGGAAACATTGCATAAAATTAAAAGTTTAAAGTCAATCAGGGATCTAATTGAGAGAAATCATAAATCAAAGGACTAAAATAAACTTTACCAAAACGACACTGTTTTGATTACTGTTCATCTTCTTCTTCTTTAGAATTTCCACCGAAAAGATTGCTCATGGTGCTACTTTTCAAGGGCATTTAATGCTTCATTTCTTCACAAAATTTGACAAAATTTGCATGAAAATGATCACCTAATATCTTACTACACCCCGAAATGGTCCTTTCTGATCAATTGACACTGTAGCGGTTATGGCACCGGCCAAAAGAGACCAATGCAGGCAGCCTTCAACTGTCAAATTTGATAGTTCATTATGTCTACTTGACCAGGAACATTTAGAAATAATACTTTAATACAATATAAATATCATAATTATAATAACTTTATCCTTTGCAAAATATTTTTATCCTAAAGATTTTATCTTTACTATAGACTCAATAATCAAATATTGAATTCATTAAATAAATATTTGATTAATATTAAAGATAAATAATTTTTTATTAAAATTAAATATATATACATGAACAAAATTAATATCACGTATAATTAACTAATACACTAACAACAACGGGTGACCTTCATATTAAAAAAATGAACTTAGCCTTTCAAATTAAAGAAATCATTTTCCATTTCGAAAAAAGGAAAAAAAAAAACGTGAAAAGGTGGAAGTAGATGTTCGTGAAGTATTTTTAGAACATTTTCTTTGTATTTTTTTTCTTTTTACATTTTGGTTCAATGGGTCTTGGACTTTAAAAATTGGGATTAATGAACTAACCTTCTCCAATTCCCAAATCTACTCAAGCTTAGTTATGTTACACTTATTTTCTGCACCAATAAGTGAATTGCTAAAATATTTGATAATCCACTGCTTCTTTGAATTATAGGCAACTTGCACCATGGTGGCCATTTTCATGGTTTTCATGCAACTTGCACCATGGTGGCCATTTTCATGGTTTTATACAATCCAACTATATATGCTCCCCGGATCTAACTCCTTCACATGTTATCTCCAGCAAAATTCGTCATTTTCATGGTATCATCATTCAATCGATAATTGTGGATTCCATGTCAATGTAGAGATAGCATAGTAAAAGTTTCATACTATGGTGTTCAAGCAATCTGAAACTTTTCATTTGTGCTCTGTCGTCATGGGAGGTCTGTTAGAGTTCAAATTCTGTTTAGTGGGAAACAAGGGGGGGGGGCAAGGAAATGATTAAAGTTTTCATTAAAAAAAATGGTTAGTTTAAACACAACTAGCTAGTGTAATATTTGAACTTTAATTCACCACAAGAAAATTAAATTTATCCATTGGTAAAAATATCTCTAATGAATTTACCGAAGCTTGTATCACAACGGTGATTTTATATCCATAGGTAATTTTATTATTGACTTAATCACCAATAGTTAGGCTGATAGAATATTTTTATTAGTGATCGGTCGGTAAGTATTACAATCGGATCTTTGACAGATAACCCGTCGGTAATATATTACATCTTTCCAACCAATACCCAATAGAATTACAGACAAGCATGTTTTGTTGGTATTTTTATCGGTCTATATCATAACATATAGAAACTCTCTGTAATTTTCTGAGAAAAAATGACATGTTGTAACAATGAAATAACCGATGGAGTTTTATGTTTGTCGGTAGCGTACTAATTTGTATATTTTTAATGCTATCAAAACAATTTATCGACAGTATTTGAAATGGAAATTTGTGACAGAAAATACCGTCGGTCAATTTGTTAGTCAATAATGACGTTTCATATTAACGACAGAATTAACAACAGGCTAAAGTTGAAGAAAAAGGCAACAGACGTTGAAAAGGGAAACTCAAATCCAGGACTAAAGTTGCATTTTCATGTGATTTACTACTTTTTCTGCCATTACATTCGTAACCGTTTCAATATGAGCAGATTCTTATGCATGCATATCATCTCCACTACATCCTGCATGCACCCCTACCACCTTTATACTGTCTAGAACACGTTTCATCCCAAAAAAATCAATGTGTCCCTTAACTTTAATTTCTCTTATTTATATTGCTTTGAAGATATACCAGACTGAAGGTGGCTGGTAAAGTTAATGATGATGAAGGCTAATGCCATTAAATGGTCTTGGTTTATGAACTTGATCATTTTTTTCCTACACTGCTCAAATGGGATTGCTGTCGAGTCTGAGAGAGTTCCAGCGTTGTTTGTGTTTGGAGATTCGTTGGTTGATGTGGGCAACAACAATTATCTCAGCAGCATTGCGAAAGCCAATTACTTCCCTTACGGTGTTGATTTTGCCAAATGTGGCCCTACTGGGAGATTTTCCAATGGGAAAACCTTTGTTGATATACTTGGTAAGTTCCTATGGCGCTATCACAGTGCATTAGATTCGCCAAGAGAATATTTATCGCCAGTCCATTAATGTTTTCTTCATGGTAGAATAGTGCTTGTATTGTCGATGAGACTGAAGCCTGGCCTAGCTTATCCTGTTCTAATTAATTGATTATTTTGCACCTATTTATTCATGCTTCATCATATCATTGTTCGCAGGAGAGATTCTGGGAGTGCCGTATCCTCCAGCCTTTGCAGATCCTAACACAGCTGGGCCCGTTATACTTGGCGGAGTGAATTATGCTTCAGCAGCTGCTGGCATCCTTGATGAGACAGGGCAACACTACGTAATTCACCCACAGATGTGCATAAGCATTTTGACACTGTTTGAAACAAATTGAACTACTAACTTGTGACTTGAAATTCGATTTTACATGATTTTATGATACGTATATATGATCCTGATTGTGGATACAGGGACAAAGGTATAGCCTAAGCCAACAAGTCCTGAATTTTGAGACAACACTGAATCAAATAAGAACATTGATGAGCGGAACAAATCTGACCGAGTACCTGGGAAAATCCATTGCTGTTTTAGTGTTTGGAAGCAATGACTACATCAACAATTACCTCATGCCTTCAGTCTACTCTTCCAGCTTCTACTATAGTCCCCCAGATTTTGCGAATCTTCTGGTCAATCACTACACGCGTCAGCTTCTGGTACTTAAGATTTCTGATAATTGGTTGCGTGGCTCACACATATTCACAAATACAAATGCTTCGTGGCCAAAGGGATAGCTTTTAGACAGTAGCTTTCATAAACCAATTTAATTTCTATTTTCTTATTCGAGAATTTCGTACTGTTGCAGGCACTATATAATCTAGGACTAAGGAAATTCCTGCTACCAGGAATCGGACCTCTTGGTTGCATCCCTAACCAAAGAGCCTCTGCTCCCCCAGATAGATGTGTTGATTATGTAAATCAAATACTTGGAACCTTCAATGAAGGTCTGAGATCACTCGTTGATCAGCTGAACAAACATCCTGGTGCAATGTTCGTATATGGAAATACTTACGGTTCAGTTGGTGACATCCTAAATAACCCTGGTACTTATGGTAAGAAATGTTACATGCTTCAGAATTTCTTTTCGTTTACTGAAATTTGAAACAAAGCGCTAGCTGGCCATGGTTTCAAGTTACAAGGTTTTTCTTACGCTGAATCAAGGAGGATGTTTATAATTTCAGGATTCAGTGTTGTGGATAAGGGTTGCTGTGGGATTGGTAGGAACCAAGGCCAAATAACATGTCTTCCGTGGGTGGTTCCTTGCTCAAACAGAAATACCTACGTTTTCTGGGATGCCTTCCATCCAACGGAGGCTGTCAATGCCATTCTAGCCCTGCGAGCCTTTAATGGCTCACAGAGGGATTGTTACCCAATTAACGTCCAGCAAATGACCCTCATCTACTGATGTGTAAGAAAGTATTTAAGAAAAATACTCCATGTAATAAATGCCCATAATTAGAACAAAGGTTTGTATTCTTGTTTTGAGATCTTAGCTCTCGATCGTTGTTTACATAATTTAGCAATTTTAGGATCATTTAGCTGTGTTTTAATCGTAATCAGATCCTTTCCTCGTCTTAGTTTTCAAGGGGCTGCTAGTGAAATAAACCAACTTCAAATCCACCCATGCTCTAATTTAGTAGCATCAACTTAATAATTTTGGTTTCATCAGTTTCGTTGTGTAGATTTCAAAGAATAGATAGTACTAGTTAGTTCACCCGCGATTTGCCCCGCTGGTTATATAATTTTATTTTGAAAAAAAAAAAGAAATTATGCAAGCTTTTCAAATATATTTTTTTTTCAAAAAAAAAATCTAATTATAAATCAAAAAACATATACATGCATTTAATCACATATATGGAGAATCATTTGTGCCAATAAATGTAAAAAGCAAAGTGTTTACATGTTTATTCAACCCATCTTGTTATAGGTCGTATGATTTTTTTTCGCTACAGGTTGTATAATTTTTTTTCTAATGCAAAAAAATTAATGTATATGTATTATTAAAGTGTGTTTTTGACTTCTACTAAAAATATAACCATGAATCAAAAAATCAAAGTTTATATATAATAAAATATAGTAAAGATCATATGCATTAATTAATAAAAACATGTAAGATCTCAAATTAATTTTAAATGTAGCAAAAAAATGAAATAATATTGCAATTGATACAATGAAACACTATTTTCTTAGTTTGTGTAGACTAATTTTTCAAAAAAAAAGTTTAAGGAAAAAATATTAAAAAACAAATTACAAAATAATAAAGATAAGAATAAAAAACAATGGAATAAAGAGGCCAAGTGTAGAGCATAATTATCAGACCCGATCCGGGGGTTGACCCAACCAAGGAGCTGGGTCCCGGGTTACACGAGTTAACTCAGGTCAATATGAATCAACGCCGAAAAATTTAAAAAAAAATATTTGAAATTTTAATATTTCATATGAAAAAAATAAAAAAAAAAAAAAAACAATCCATGTGAATATAGGCTATACGTGTTATAAATAATGAAGTTTAAAAGATTATTTCAAAAGGTTTTTTATCCAACATTGAAAAGATACTATGTTAGTATGTTATAAAGTATTTAAATCAAAAATATTTTTTATCTCACATTGACAAAATATAATTTTTTTCTTGTGAACATAGAGTATATATACTAAAGAGCTTCAAATCCCACATTAAAAAATAATTTGTTTTTCTTGTGAACATAGAGTATATAGATTAAAGGGTTTCAAATCCCACATTGAAAAAATAAAACAATCTTCTAGTATTTATATAATAAACTTTAAAAATGGTTAATAACCAACTAAAAAATATAAAACAAAATGGTGGTCAATGGTTAAGAGAAAAAACACATTTGAAACAAAAAAAAAAGGGTCTCAATCAGGTTTTTGCTTATCCAGGTTTTTTGCCTTACTTTGACCGATCCAACCACCAGGTCCCAGGTCAACATACTGAGCTGGTGCGGGTTTAATAACTATGGTGTAGAGTGGTATATATTCAAAGTGTAAGAAAAAAAATATTTTGTTTCGAAAAAAAAAATGTAAGGAAAACAAATATTAAAAAAATGAAGAGAAGAAAAAAATAATGATAAATAGGTCAATTGTAAAATAATAAAAATATCAAGTACAAAGAGAAAAAAAAATATATAAAAAATTATTTTCTAATTAAAAAATAAATTGTCATCGACAAAATTTATAATGACAAAATTTATAATTACATCATTTCTACATGAAAACACAATTTTCTTTGTACATGTATAATAATTTTAGGTTAGCTAGTGTATCAAACAAAATTAAATTTTATATTCAAAAGATTTTAACCTTTATATTGATCTAATATGTTTAGATGAATTGAATAAATTTATTTGAATGATGGTTTTAGATTTGAACTTAGAAAAAAAAAAGACCATATCTCCTTAATTACTGGACCATCATTCAGAATTAACTAGATTATATTATGAATTCTCATTTTTATTCATCAACATGTTCTTTAATGTTTTCTTACAAATAAGTTCATGTTTTCCCATTAAATTACCAATGTTGGATACTTTGAAAAAAATAAACTATGGAAAAGTTTTTGAAAATAAATTTCAAGATAAAAACCATCAACACAAATCATTGATATTTACTTATGTAACATTTCACCCCCAATTTTCATCATGTATAAAATATAAAAATAAATAAAAAAATTCTCCCAAATTTGATGCAAGTTCCCTGACTTTTTTTTTCTTTTTGTTTAATTTATTTTTCTCCAAGTAATTTGCTTCTAAAGCTGTTTAATGAGAACTAAACTCCCACTTTCATGGATCTTGTTTTTCTTAATTGTTACTGTATGAATATATTTTTAACTTTTCTTATTAACAAAATAAGGAATATGGGCCTACAGGCCCAAATTAACAGCACTACTTACAACAGGTTATTCATTTCGAAATTCCGGCCCAAAGTTAAGCTCACCAGACATCCCCAATTCAAAAAAATCAAAATGAAAACCCGATGAACTAGCCATCAGAGATTTGACTAAAACAGGTGTAGGTTAAATCCAAAAAAAAAAAAAAAATTGTAGATCGTCCAAAATTGCCAGGTCGAACTGCTTCTGCTGTTTACTTTTCTAGTGTTATGGCTCGTATGTAATAAAATAATTGACAGGGAGTGAATGTGATCAGTCAAGACATATATTCTCATATTTATAAATGAATAAAACGTCTAAATAATTATTTATATATCAAGGAACAAGCTTTGGGAAAATATGAAGCCCGAGGTTCTGTTTCTATATTTATATAAAAAAAGATATCATTTGTTTAATAAAATGTATTTTTTTTTATTAACGTTGGTATCCGGGCCAGCTTGCGCACACCTCGACTAATCTCACGAGCCCTGAAGTTAACAACCATGCAAGCCCTGAGGTTTATGGGACTCGAACTGGTGAACTCCAAGAAGCAAATTTAGAGCCTGACCAATTGAGTTACCCCCCTCAGAGTTAAATGTACATTTATTTTGATAAATAAGAAATATTATAGTGTTTTTATACTATTTGAATTAGTTTTAGAAGTTTATTTTCTTTATTATATTCGTGTTAGACTATAATTTCTCTTAACAAAAAAAAAATACATGTTTTACTTGTAAGCACAATAATTTGATGAGATGTTCTAATAGTGTTTTGTTGTTTTTAAAAACTACCCATGGCCTATACGTTAGTATCTATTATATATTTTTCGAAATTTGCAGCTTCTTTCTACGCGTTCCAAACAATTTCCTTCAAATTCTCAAGGCCACTAGTGGGACAAGGCGTACAAGGCTTCCTGTTTTTTATGTTCTGTTCTGCTCTGTTGATGTTTAGTTCTATTCCTTGTTTATTTTACTTCATAATTTCCCGTTGAGCGAATTGTGCAGAAATAGGTTGGAGCTCCATGTGAATGCAAGAGATCCAATTACGCAGAGCAGAGTGTGCTGTAGTCGGCTCTGGATTAAAGAGAAACACCAGTATATATGTCTGATGATTCTTTTTGCAGCTGTTTAACCATTGCTGATTCACACTATGTCTGCTGTTAGAGCTCTCATGTCAACAATTTCCTGAATCAGGAGAATATGTAGCTGCATTGTAGATATTGCCATATTTTTAGGGTCTTAGATGAATGGAATTCCTTACCATGATGTGTTGTGCATAGAGTTCTGATAGCTTGCATAGTTTTCAAGAGTGTAAAGGGTGGTTCGGTCTTAGCTAGATTGTAAACAAACTTGTCGTCACAGATAATTAACCAACGTTAATGAGGACAAACCTGTCTAGAACAGTCTATGTAGATGCTAATTGTGTTCATTGATTATAGAATATCCCATGATTACAATTTCTGAAAAACAGTAAAAAATCTTTTGTATGTTCGTGTGGATGATGAATTTTTATTCCCTAATGTGATTATATTGACTGCAAAAGGAATCTGAGGTTTACTTGAGTACAATCCCAGATTAAGTGGTTTAGCTAGGCATGCATGTATCAGTATCTAAAGACCTCCTACTCCTCCAAAGTAAGAACTCTGCAAGAAAAATGGCGTCGTTTAAGGAAAAAGATAAACTTTTTACTGGGTGATAGGAACACGCTAGTTCTTGTTTTGAATTCGTGCTTTTAAAACAAGAGGAAAGACCTTTCCTTTGGTTCCCTAATTCTTCTTGAGAATCAAATTCTCTGCAATGCACCATTGTTACTTGTGGAATAGGATACTTTACAGTAACTGTGAGGTGACAGAAATCATTTCAAGATACTCATCTTATTACTGAGATTTTAGACTTGGTGAGCCCTAATTGCAAGACATTTTTTTCTTTTGCTGTCTTGTTTTATAGCTTGTCTTGTATACAACTGAACGAAGACTGCTCCTCTTTTTCTTTTTTTGTGTCCTTCATCACATATACTGCTCATATTTCTTCATGGTATATTTCATTAAATAGCTGCTTTCTTTTCCAAGCACTGCCTGACTGCTGCTCTTCCAGAAAGTCATGCTTCTTAGCAAGCACAGCACACTCAAAATCACTCTGTTTCTAAACACATTCCACTTCCTTCTCCCCCCATAATTATTATTTTTATTTTTATTATTGTTAATTAAAACAAAAAGAAAATGTTTAAGAAGGCAATATATCAGGAGTTTAAATATGGAAACACGCTGAATTTGTCAAGAGAAGAAGATGATGACCGTAATTACACTTTACTAAATAAAACGCACTGTTTAGTTTGAATGAAACGTTGCACCTCCTCACTCACTCACTACGCACCGTTTTTCTTAATGTTTCAGTTTATAGTAAGGCCGTGTGTGTGGCAAGAAGACTGATTTCCTTTCTTTCTTATTTACTTCTACAATGCATAGTATGTTATATACGCAACAAATTGTAACATAATGGACGATTATGCAATAATTAAAGAATGATGAATTATCAGTGCAATCTCTCTCTTCCTCTCTCCTTCTCTCTCTCTTTCTTCTCCTTTTACATGATTTCTGTGAGACCACCATTGCAGGACATTACCGAATACAGTCTTGCATTTCAATCACCCCTAGATTTTATTCAGGTTGATTCCATTTACATTGTTGCTTGCAACAAGTTGTATCAGAGCCACTGATCTTCGGACGCAAGCTATGCCTCTTGACACTAGGTCCCAAGATCTTAGAAGACTGGTGGAATCATTGGAAGCTGCAAATAAGGAACAGTCATAGAAATATGAGCAATGCTAAGTCTATTCATGAAGCTAGCTAAGTCTGTGGAGCTGGAAGAACTCATCAGTGGGTTATCTCACCAGCAAAACGCTCGTCTATAGAAGTCGCAACATACTCCTGGTGAGGTGAGCCTAGTACTAAGAGTGCTCATCAAGCATTTAGCCAAGGGGATTCTGTTACAAGACCAGATGAAGCTTGTGATGGTAGCTACTTTCCTAATTTTGATGGTGATGACATGCATAAGTGGTTATACAAATGTAATTAATATTTCGCCAATCAATCACAGTGTAAATGGTGATGGATTTTGAGTTCATGTCCGCTTGGCCTTTTCTGGTCAGTGAAGATTTGTGTGAAAGAAAAAAACCATTCGTTAGGAGGTTTCAACTGTGTCTACATGTCTTTCCTTATGGTGATTTAATCAACACAAATGGAGAGAGGAAACGGGTTATCGAGGCAGGATTTGCGGATAGAAGTTTTTATTTTCATGTTGTGTTTTTTTTATATATATAGTCAATCTTATTTGTGTTAAGTTGCACATGTATTGAATAGATATATGCTTAATGTTGATATCACAACGGTTGTTTTCTGTGAACAGTTTTCGGTAAAAGAAGACGAATATAAGAAGGAACCTGTCTTATTTTCTGTGAACAGCAGTCACCTAGACTACTTATCCTTCAAGTCAGAGAGAAGGCAGGGGCAGAAGGTTGATCAGGATGGTGATCAGGCTGTTAAAGAAACCTGGTCGTCAAAACTCTTGAAGTATTTGAGATTTATAAGCCAAATGTAAATGTGCGTCCCATTTTTGCTTCTGTTGGAACTGATACTGGGAAGCTATACAGTGGTGCTTCAGAAGCCTCTGATGTTGTCCTCAAGTACACTGAAAAGGGAAATCTGGTAAAACCAATGAACAAGTCCATTCTAGTTCTAGATCCAATGTTATGTGATGCTTTGCTCAAGGGAGCTATTAAGAAAGGATCAACTTACCAGACTGAGATTCATAAAAAAGATTTAGGATCCACATTTGTAAGACGGATGCAAGGCCACCACATTGTGACTAGACGAAGTGAATCAGTTGTTCATAAAGGTGAAGACAATTCAGATAGTGACTGAAAGACGTCAAGGTAACAAGAACTCGACGAAAGTTTCGGGCATAGAAACATTCTTGATGGACGCTGATGCATTGGCATCAGAGCTGCAGAAAAAGTTTGCTTGTAGTACATCAGTGGCAGAGTTACCAAGTAACTTTTTCTCGATTGTTTTGTAGGTAAAACATATTTGTGTTGCTTCTTTATCAAAGCATTTTGGTTTCAATGTGGCAGGGTGATAATTAAAGTAACTTATATGTGAGGTTGCTTGTATGCTGTTGCACCTGGCTTTTAAATATCATCCCTGTGTTCTTTAATTTGTGCGTGTGCGTGTGTGGGAGAGGGGGAGAGAGAGAGAGAGCTTGCAGCCATTCTTTACTTAATCAGCTGATACCATTGAATGGAGTTCTTCAGACATTCCCCTCCTTTTGTAAGGTGTAACAGTTTGGTGTTCCCAAGATAGTTCTCCTTGCTTCTATTCAGCAGCATTGAAGCTCTTATACTGAGACTTGTTTATATTTTTGAGCAATTTTCAATTTTTTTCAAAAAACAGTAGAGTAGTAAAACAGGTCTCTGAACCTTTTGGCTGGAAAGATGAGCACATGCTTCCATGGTATAGACAATACAAGAGATGAAAAATTCTCTTAGACAAAGAATACAGAAGATGAGCACATGCATTCAGACATCTCAGACAAGTCCATTAAGATTATGCTAGGAAGTATGGTGCCATAACTTCGCATGAAATGAATTGATAAGAAACATTCATACAATCCTTCAATATGCTATATCCTTACTAATCCAATTGGGACAATTAAAGAGGAACAGTAATCATCAGAATTCCCACCATAAACTCTTTCGATTCAACACTACATTCGACTCCCTTTTGAGGACCCCATGCCCTTAGCAATCCCTCTTAGCACAAACTTTTGAATCTTCCCAGTTGATGTCTTGGGAAGCTCATCTTTAAAGACCACAGTTTTAGGCACCATATAGTGTGGCATTTTTTCCCTGCAAAAATCAATTATATCCTTCTCACCAGGCTTTTGAGTCAACCCATCCTTCAAACCCACGAATGCGCATGGTGTCTCACCCCAGAACTCATCAGGTCGAGCCACCACAGCCGCCTCGTTAACAGCAGGATGTGTATATAGCACAGACTCAATCTCTACACTGCTAATATTCTCTCCACCGCTGATGATCACATCTTTGGACCTATCTTTGATTTCTAAATAACCATCTTGGTGCATAACACCCACATCTCCGGTGTAAAACCAGCCATCTTTCATGCACTTTGATGTGCCGGTTGGGTCTTTTAAATAACCCAGCATAATACACCCACCTTTTAAAACAACTTCACCGAGTGCTACCCCGTCTCGTTTCACACTCTTTCCTGATTCGGGTTCCACAACATCGATCTCAGTGAACCCAACAATCTTAACTCCTTGTCTTGCCTTGAGTCTAGCTCTTTCGCTTGCTGGAAATGAATTCCACTTTGGTTTCCATGCACAAGACACCACTAGCCCTGCTGTTTCAGTTAACCCGTATCCATGACTCACTACAAAACCCAATGACTCTGTCCTGAATAGCACGGCGGATGGTGGTGGGGCTCCGGCGGTTAAAATCTGAATTGGGTTTCTAAGTGGTTCTTTATTTGTAGAGTTTGTTAGCATGGTCAGCACCACAGGAGCACCACACATGTGAGTGACACCGTGTCGTTTGATCAAGCTGTAGATCGTCGGACCATCAAATTTACGGAGACAGATGTTGGTCCCACCAACGGCTGCTATGCCCCAAGGATAGCTCCATCCGTTTGCGTGGAATATCGGTAGGGTCCACAAATATACGGGTTGTTTTGGAACTCCCCAATCAATCAAGGATCCAACGGTGATGGTGAAAACACTTCTATGGCAATGGACCACTCCTTTAGGAGATGATGTTGTACCTGACGTGTAGTTTAGCACCATCGGGTCCCACTCACTATGAGGCTGGACCCACTTGAACCCAGGATCACCTTTCTCCACCATGCTTTCATAAGCGCAGCAAAAATCATCGGTTACAGATGATTCTGCTGCCTCAGCATCATCCGCGATGAGGACGAGAGTAGGGCGCTTGGTATTCGGAGGTAGCAAAGATATGGCGTCCAGGATGACGTCACGTGAGAGGCAATCAACGAAAACGAGCTTTGATTCGCTGTGACGCAGGAGTATGGACATAGTACGTGCATCTAGGCGTGTGTTGATGTTGTTGAGGATGGCACCAGACATGGGCACGGCAAACTGAAGCTCGTACATAGCAGGGATGTTGGGGGCGACAACGGAGACCACGTGGCCAGGCTTGATGCCGTACGATGACAGAGATGATGCCACTTGGAGACATCGACGGTGGGTTTGAGACCACGTATAAGTTACGTTGTTGTAGATGACAGATGGGCAATCACCATATACAGTAGCAGTTCTTTCCAAGAAAGCTAATGGTGTGAGAGGAGATAAGCTTGCTGGTGTTGGCTTCAGTTCCTCCATTTTTGCTACCAGATGAACTTTTAGCTCTTGTTACGAGTTCTGGGAAGTCGTGGAATGAGGATTAATACCAAATACCGATAGGATTTGGTCAATTAATTAAAGATAATTAAAAAAAAATAGATTGAGATAAGATTTTAGGACCTAAGAAAAAAGACAAAAGGAAAGTTTGGAAGTTTCCTCACAACGTCAAATAACACATTGTCAAATGATAAAGCTTCGGTGCATATTATTTCTATTTTCTATGTTTTCTATGTTTTTGATTCATGGATGGGTGATGTTGCATCCTCATCTTGTTTATGGTGCTAGCTACCACAAATTTTATTCTATTCTATTCTATTCAAACAATGACTAGGTAATATCTTATAATTTACAATTTTATTTATATTAACTAATATTTCATATAATCTTTTAGTTTTGAATGTTGATATGGAAGATCATAAATAGTAGGATTAATATGGATAGTCAAAACTTAGTTTAGAATAAGATCTAAATAATCAAAAGACAAAAAAAGTTAAGAAAATCATAGAATAAAAGTTAATCATGTTTTTCAAGGAATGTAATTGTGATTAGCAAAAAATCGGATTAAAAAAACAACAATAATCAAAAAAATAAGGATCAAATTTGATATAAAAAATAAATGAAACTAAAAAATGAGAGATGAATTTGAAGAAAAAAATCAATTTAAAAAAAGATAAAAAAACAAAAAATCAAAATAATAAGAATCAAATTACATACAACAAAAAAATAACATGACACTTTTTTCATTTTGACAAGGAGAAGAAAGACAAAGAGGGAGAGAAGAAAAAAAAAATTGACCGAAGCTCAACAGTTGTGCAGTCATGTACACATGTCTAACAATCAGGATGATCACACTGGGATGCTTCTAACATAGCAGTGAAAGGAGGAGTTTAGTTATCTAACCATTTTTTAAAAAAAATTATATTTTATATTGGTTAAAGTAGCAAATTTTCATTCAATTAACTTGATTATATATAAAACAAATTATGATAAAAATACAAAAAAAACCTTTGAACATTAATTAAAAAAATATTGCTTTTAAGAGTAATTAAGTATTTGCATCGTGCTTTAAAAATGTTAAAAGATTAATTTTTTTCTTCAAATCAATATATTAATGACTAATAAATCTTATAAAAATATTATATTACTCCGAGTAGTTAGTTGAATAATTTTTTTCTGGAATGATAACTTTTTTCATTTTATTATTTCAATTGATATTAAAATAAAACCATATATAGAGTAAAATACTAATTCTTTTTAATTTTAATTTAATCGTTCTCAAATCTCCACCATCACATCTCTCTCTACATCCTGTTTTTTAAATCAGAATTTTACAATTCTTTAATCATGTAGATCTATGAATTCATGAAATTATTTTAAAAGCTATTTTTTTTTTTTGTTATATTGCAATTAAACAAAATATTGAAAATTATCATCCAATATAACGTTTACAATAAGAAAAAATTGATGATCAAAAGGATGTGGCCTGCGTGCGTTAAGCTATATAATAGGATTTAGAGGGGGGCGGCATTTAACTTGAGCACGTGCCTAGTGTAGAGAGGACATTTAACTTTGATAGGGGCGTTTGGGGGTGTTGGCATTTAACTTGAGCATGTGCCTAACCACAATTAATTCATTCTTTTTAAAGTCTTTTTGACTAAGAAATTTATTTAATTAATATTTTTTGTTTTTTAAAATTATTTTTTACATTAAAACCATCGGAAAAAGATAATTTAAAGTATAAAAACAATTCAAAATTTTATGAAACAAGGGTTGCACCGTTACCCAAAACAAACTCATAATAGAGTAAATCCATCATGTTTGCACATGTTATGCAAATATGTTTACAAAACAGGAAAATATTTAAATATTATAATTATCATTGTAATTGCCGCACCCCACATTATGACAATCTTTAAAAATTAAAAAAATTACCAACAAATTCTGAATCACGGACCGACGGAATAGTTCTGTCAATAAAATTATGAAATCTTGTAGTGTTAATGATATGTCTATAATATTTCTGACTCCAGTATTACTAAATATTATGATTGATATTTCTAAAGTTAGTGTCAATAAATACCGTGATTCATATTAATAACAAAAATAACTACCGATATTTAGCAAATCTAACAACTAATTAAATATATTAATTAGTTTTGCCATTGTAATTACCGCAACCTTTAAAATTTAATTGGTGAGACAATATGTCATAATTATTATTTAGGTGACTTATTTTTTAAAAATAATTTTCCTACTATTTTATTTGTAAAAAAAAACCTCAAGTTAATTGCCAACAGCTGTTATTTTAATTCACTATTTTAAGTATATTTGTACATTTGGTGTCGTGGGACCAAATCCCATTGGTACAGAGAAATTCTAAATTAGTTAGATCGATTTGATTGTTTACTCGCATTGACATGACATTTCACCAAAGTCTGCAAATCAGTTGCCATTTCAACCCCATCAGCCATCTCCTTTTCCTTTTATTTTTGTTTTGAGGTTACTTCTCTCCGTTAATGGATGAAAAACATTGGTTAGCATTTCTATATGAGGAGAGTCTCCTACATATTCTAACTACATGTGGTCAGTATTAGGTTGCAATTAATTTTTTCTTAACATAAAAAAATTATATATTCAGACAATGTCAATATCTTTCTTTTAAAAAAAAAACTAAGATTAAATTATTAAATTGTTTGGGCTAGATAAACTTTATTAATATAATAATATAATAAAAAAACATTGACATTAATAAATCAAATAAAGAAAATATAACAATAATTAACTATTAAAAATAACTTGTCAATATCATAGTTAAGAGTAGAAAAAAAACTCGTTGGAGACTTACCATTGCTCCACAATGGATACAATCCTACCATAAAAAGAAAAGCTCACTGAGATGGTTTTAAAACCACTATGAAAGGCTTCACAACGACACTGAAAGAGACCACATGCACTATCAAAGCAATTACTCGAAAATCAAACTAAACAAAATATCTTGAAGTAAATATCACATGCTTGTATTCAATCAATTAATTTAATTTAACTCAAAAATAAATTTATTTTAAGAAAGCTAAATTTAATAGAGAACAATAAATAAAAAGACCCGAGATAACTTATGTCATTTTTAAAATTAGTAAAAAAATCCTATAGAAAGCAAATAAAAAAAACCGAGTCTAATCTCTAATTAAATAAACGTTGAAGGATGAAACTAAAAAACATGAGCTTAAAAATAATAATAAAAGCAAGTACAGGCGAACCTCCTAAATCCGGATTAATCTCTCAAACTCGCAATCCATGAAATCCTATATCTGAGATCAATACGAAACTAAATTTCCAATCAACTCAATGTTGAAGAACCTAACTGAAAAAATATATCAATTAAAAAAATTACAAGGTAAAAAATATCAATAAAAAAAATATTGATCAAATTTGATATGAAAACAAACTTATGAGGGTGAAATCGTATAAATTTTAATTTCAAATAATATAAATAGTAATAAAAAGAATAAAAATCAAATTTAAAAGGTCAAAAATTGAAGGGGATGAAATTTAAAAAAAAAATTATAAATTATTTCAAATAAAATAAATAGTAATCAAAATAGAAACGGTCAAATTTGAAAAAAAAAAAATTAAAGGGCTACTTTGAAAATTTTAAGAAAATAGAAGGGAAAAAAAAGATTGTTTACGTCAAACTAGAGGTTTGTTAGCCTTCCATGCTACCTAGTAATGGAAGGACAACCAAGATGATTCCGGTTAATATATATATATAATAACTACTAATAACTCTTCATCTAGCTAACATTAATGAACCATTTTTTATTTAAATAATTCTTTTCAATTTTATGTGATGAGAATATAAACTATCAATACATATATGAATTATTTGCTTTTATGTATTTAATTAATCATTTATATGAATTACGTTGTTTATTATTGATTGTGGATTGCTATTTTTCAAAACTTTTTTAAAAAACCAAAACTTAACATGACTAGTAAGAATTTTGAAAATAGTTTTTAAGAAACTGAAAATAAAAATAATAAACTTCGATGTGACAAATGGATGGATTAGTAGTGATATCCTATACTTTCCCGGGCCGGAAGGGAGAGTTGAGAATATATATATACTTTCCCGGGCCGGAAGGGAGAGTTGAGAATATATATATATATATTGCCCTGTACTATACAAAATATCATGATATACAGGGATAGTTGTTATGAAAACAATTTCCGTTCTGACTAATCGGGTTGCTTTAAATTGTCAACGGTTTGCAATAATATCCCTTCTCCTCTATTAGTTACAGCCATCCCCTAGCCCTGAGCTAACCTACTATTTTTTTAAAAGTTAAAATCGGGGCCAAAATGCCCAAACCTAACCTTTTAATATCATGATTGTTTTTTAAAAACTGATTTTTAAAAAATTATTTTTTAAATCTTTTTATATTTGTTTTTTATTAGAAAAGTTGGTCAACAAAAAATACTTTTTAGTCAATAAAAAACACTTTCCAGTCAAAGAAAAATTTAGCTTGGTATTCAGGAAAGTATTTTCCTTTTATTTTGGACAGAAAATACTTTCTGAAAGTTGTGAAAAATTTAGAAATGTCATATTATTTGTTGATTATATCAAATTTGTTCTTCAAACTTTTGATTGTTATATATATTTTCTTTTGAATATTTTTTTTCAATTTCATCACTTAGAATTTAATTTTTATATTAATTTTGGTCCTTATTTTTATAATTATTATTTGTTTTTCCCTTATCAATTTTTAATTGAAATTTTTTATCTATCAAATTTGGTGCTTATTCTTTTGATTGTTACTTATTTTATTTGAAATAATTTATGAAATGTTAATTATTATTATTTTAATTTCTTCATCTTTTAATTTTTTTATTTTTTAGATTCGATCTCTATTATTTTGATTATTATTTATTTTATTTGAGATAATTTATGAAATTATATTTTTTTTCAAATTCATTCCTATTTAACTTTTTAATTTGTAAGATTTGTTCCTTATTATTTTAATAAACTTGAAAAAATAAAATATTAATAAGTTATTTTCCAGCTTATTTTTCATGACATAACCAAAAATAAAAAAATTATTTTCCAACTTATTTTTATTATACTACTAAACATCAAAAAAAATAATAAAAATAATTTAATTTTTTATAATTCATGAATTCACTTTTTAAAATCAAACTACTTTACAAGCAAACGATCAGGGATTAGTGACTGTTATTTATCTAGCATTCTAACAAACTACTAGCTAGCGAAGAGCAAGATGGAAGAACTAAAGCCAATGCCACCAAACTCATGCCCCTTGACACCCATAGGCTTCCTGGAAAGAGCTGCCACTGTTTATGGTGATTGCCCATCCGTCATCTACAACAGCACCACTTACACGTGGTCTCAAACCTACCGTCGATGTCTCAAGGTTGCATCTTCGCTATCATCCAATGGCATCAAGCCAGGTCAAGTGGTTTCCGTTGTGGCCCCTAACGTTCCTGCCATGTATGAGCTTCAATTTGCCGTGCCCATGTCTGGTGCCATCCTCAACAACATCAACACCCGTCTTGACGCTCGGACCATTTCCATACTCCTGCGTCACAGTGAGTCAAAGCTCGTCTTCGTTGATTATTTGTCCCTTCATGTTATTCTTGAAGCCCTCTCTTTGTTTCCACCTGAGACTCCATGCCCTGCCCTCGTCCTCATTACGGACGAGGAGGAAGAAGCACCGCCACCACCATCACTATCCGTAGACTTTTGTACTTACGAAAGCATGGTGGAGAAAGGAGATCCTGAGTTCAAGTGGGTCCAGCCACAAAGTGAGTGGGACCCGGTGGTTTTAAACTACACATCAGGTACCACCTCAGTTCCTAAAGGTGTGGTACAATCCCACAGAGCAACTTTCACCATAACCATTGGATCCTTGATTGATTGGAGCCTACCAAAACAAGCAGTGTATCTGTGGACCCTGCCTATATTTCACGCCAATGGGTGGAGTTATCCATGGGGTATGGCAGCTGTTGGCGGGACCAACATCTGTCTTCGTAGAGTGGAAGCCCCTACGATCTACAGCTTGATCCAAAGGCACGGGGTCACTCACATGTGTGGCGCACCTGTGGTGCTAAACATGCTAACAAACTCTCCCAACGCGGAACGCCTACAAAACCCAGTGCAAATTTTAACCGGGGGAGCTCCACCTCCATCCGCCGTGCTGTTCCGGGCAGAGTCATTTGGTTTTGTGGTGGGTCATGGATACGGTTTAACTGAAACAGCAGGGCTGGTCACTTCGTGTGCCTGGAAACCAAAGTGGAATACATTTCCAGCAAGTGAGAGAGCAATACTAAAGTCAAGACAAGGAGTTCCGATTGTTGGCTTCACCGAGATGGGCGTTGTGGATCCCAATACAGGAAAGAGTGTGGAAAGAGATGGTGTATCACTTGGTGAAGTTGTTTTGAGAGGTGGGAGCGTAATGTTAGGTTACTTTAAAGATCCATTGGGCACGTCGATGTGCATGAAAGATGGTTGGTTTTACACGGGCGATGTGGGTGTTGTGCACTCAGATGGATATTTAGAGGTCAAAGATAGGTCCAAAGACGTGATCATTAGCGGTGGAGAGAATATTAGCAGCGTAGAGATCGAGTCTGTGTTGTATACACATCCTGCTGTTAACGAGGCAGCTGTGGTGGCTAGGCCTGATGAGTTCTGGGGCGAGACACCGTGCGCATTTGTGAGTTTGAAAAATGGTTTGGCTAACAAACCTGATGAGAAAGATATAATTGATTATTGCAGGGAAAAGATGGCGCATTATATGGTACCAAAAATCGTGGTGTTCAAAGATGAGCTTCCAAAGACATCAACTGGGAAGATTCAGAAGTTTTTGCTCAGAGAATATGCCAAGGTCGTGGATTCTTCGAAGGTAAAAATGGCAACCGGACAGGTCGGGAGTGGTTTTTATCTGCCTCTACGTTCTCCTAGATGGCTTCAAACACCCTTTATTCCCACCCCATACCCCGTCAAGGCCGTAAACATCCTTATCCCCACTCCCATCTCCACCTCCATTTGCGTTCCCATTCCCCGTTGTCGTCCCGTCTCTCTGTACAACTTCAGTCGAAGCACATTTTTTGCCAAAAAAAGAGGTTCTGAAATATTCAGTATCTTTCAAAAGAACCAAGGAACAGTGCTCCATCAGCCACATCGTTTGTGCAACACTCATGCTCGATTCCTCTGAGCTTCAAGAATAATTCTTGAAACCTAAGAGGAAGTTGGCGCAACGGCCTTCCCATCTGCTCCAAAGTGGTACTGTCCTATAAATTGCGATATGTTTTTTGTGTGAAATCCTACATTTTCCTCCGATGGACTTGTCAGTTATTCCATACCGAAACAGCTATCATGTCTCTTTCAATCACCACGTACGACACGATCAAGAGATGGTAACGCAGTATGTAATAGCCTTTGTCCACACACGATCAAGAACAGTTTCGTATTTGTCTTCGACTAGCTTAAGTTCTTGATTGGTACAGGTTAATCCTGTTGATCTTCACCATTCTCTTGCAACATAAATTGTCATTTGAAATTAATAAATTTGGTCAAGTTTTTAGTGTCTACGTTAATTAAAGCAGAAGGCATGCATGACTTTGCATCAAACCAAAATATTCAATTGATTGTGGGTAACATCTGGTCTCCGATACAAAATTAGCTAGTGGTCTGAAGATCAAGCACCCTGTAAATTTAAATGAGTGAACCAAAAACACTCCTTTGATCCCTAAATAGATCTCTATCGCTCAATTTAATGTTAAAGAATATTTCAAGTTAAAAGGTTAAAAGAACCAAGTATACTTATTTGGCCATCAAACCAAAAAAATCAAGTTTTCAAAGTTTGAACTCGGATTGAGTAGACTATATTGCTATTCACACTACAGTAGGTCCAATAGCAGAAGTTATAAAAAAACACTTGAATTTTGCATTTGCTGAAAGCAACAATGCACAATTATCTTTGGCTTAAGTAGTTATCAAACCCTTGATAAATGTTAAGAACTTGGGACAGGTTGGAAGAAAGCGAGAAAATGATATTTTCATATTAATTAAAAGAAGCTAAATGGACAAGTTGGAAGAAAGCGAGAAAATGATACTTTTATATTAATTAAAAGAAGAATAGCGTAGCTCAAGACTCAAAAACATTGTTCACAATTTTATCTTTTCATCTACAAAATTTAACACCCGATATTAAAAGCATTGATATCTTTTTACATGGTATATTTGTTATTATTAAATTGATTAAAAATAAATAAGTTTTTTCTCATTTTAATTATATAGTGAAATAATTAAAATATTATTGAAAACAAAAAATTTAAAATTGGTATCAATGAGTATTTTTGTGTTATTGTAAGTGTCACATCCTTTTTCTGGTAGAATGACAAGTGTCGGTGGTGATGGTTTGATTTATCGCTAGTTGACCTTTTTTTTTTTGTCTCCTCCCTAAAAAATTATAATTTGGTCTACTTTGTTATAGGTTTTTCAACTTCCATCCTTATTTTTTAATTCAAATTTTTATTCTTGACTTTTTTATAGAAGTTTTGTTTATTTTCAATTTCATCCTTCCATCCCAATTTGCTATATATATATATATATATATATATATATATATATATATATATATTTTGTAATTTGATCCTCATTCTTTTAATTATATATTCACCATTCAATATATAATTTTTTATTTTAATTTTGATCCTCATTCTTTTGATTTTTTGAGTCCTTTTATTCAAATTTTTTTTTCAATTTCACACTTCAATCAAAAATAAATTTTATTTTGTATGTCAATTTGACCCTCATTCTTTTAACTATCATTTTTTAAATACTTTTGTGTAATTGATATTCTTTTTCCAAGTTAATCATTCAACATTTAATTGGTTGAGAATTGAGTTTCATATTTTTTTTCTAGATAGGGTATTTCCAATCTAATGCCCAGGGTTAAGGGTTTGAAAAGTTATAATTCCCTTATTTTTTTTTATCAAGTTATTCTAATCTCATGATCTGGATCGCGAGTTTGACAGAATATCTCGTGTTGGCTCAACCCTAATTATTGAGATTACAGGTTTGTCATGTTAACTCGGGTAAATAAAAACCCATTTTTTTATGTCCTGTATTTACCTTAATTTGCTCTTCTATATTTAATGAGTTGTAAATTGAGATACATTAGTTTTCTTTTTCTAAGAATATTTTTTCCATGGTATCTTAATCACTTTTTTTTTTATTTGATCCATGCACTGTTGTTTCCTTCTTTATATATATATATATATATATTATATATTATATTATTATATATATATAATTGAAATAAAATCAACTTATTTGACCCAATTAGACCTATGACCAAAATCGTATATTTTTTTATATTTTAAATCATGTTTGCAGCACCTGAACACCAATTTTTATACAAAAAAACAATAGTTTGGTTCTATGATAGTGCGAGAACCAGGGCTAGTAATAATCTAAATTGCTTCTAGTTATCTTACTAAATATAAGCCAACTTTGACACAAAATTAAAGTAAACTTAAAGAAGAAAAATCCCTTAGTACCAATAATTATCACAAATATGAAATAACTGCTGAAATAAAGAACATAAAAAAGATAAATGGTAGTTATTTATAACAAGTGGTAAAAAATATTAAAAAGTATTTAAGATATTAATAAAAATTGTTATTATTATTATTTGCAATTCAATGTAAAATTATTAGAAAACACCGTTGACATATTATGGTTGGCAATGAATGGTTTAATCTGCACTCCTTTAGATTTTTTAGCCAGAAAAAATATTATAAACCTAAACTAGGTTACATATCCTTAGTGTAATAAAGAGCCAGAATTCATGGATCATATTCTTGTACAGTACTGCTATGAATCTTGGAAATTATGGAACAGATTCATTAACAGGCTAGGGCTAACATGGTGCATGTCAAGAACTGCTGAACAAACCTTATAATAATAGTATTTTCTGGATAAAGGAAAATTTCAGAGGAAAGCTATCTATATGTTATCTACTGGCATCTTGTGGGGGTATTTGGCTAACTCGTAGCAAATTGATTGGACTACAGTCTTGATTAATACAAAGTGTTCTTAAGAATATAGAAAGTAGAAATAAAAATAATAAACAAATTATTTGCCTTTTTAAGTGGCTTGCTTTCTTCAAGTCAATTCGATTTCAAAGCACAAGAAGCAACTAAACCTCTGTATTTGTGTGTCTCTCTTAACTCTGCTGCTATAAATATATTTTTTACAAACCATTCTAGTAGTAGAATTCGAACAACTTTAAACCTTAGGCTCTTAAGAAAGTTTTTGTTTCAAATAAAATAATTTATAGAAAAATATTATTAGTATAGGGGTTGGAGTTGACTAGTTGCTTTGTAAACCCCCGCCTAGAATATTTCTAGGTTAGTAATATATGAAAAATTTAACCCGATAATAAAATGAATTGAATAAAAAAACACTTAATTAAGATAAAAAGAGTGAAATCAAGAAAATAAAGAGTGAACATAGTACTAAATTGTAATTAGGAAAAAAAACTTTGTGAGGATAAAATATAATAGACAAGACCAAGAGGAGTCAATGTATAAATTTAAAAAGAAGAGGGTCAAGGTGCAATTAACAAGAGGACGACACTATAATTACACTTCCATTCTCTTTCATGCCGTGATCTTGCAAGAACAAAAGAGGGGTTAGGGTTATTTGATTTCTTTCTTTTTTCTTGATAAAATCCTGAATAAAAGACTTACTTATGGTAATTGAAAGAGTTAGTAAGTGATCATAAAGAGGTCTTTGAGTAATTTAGGGAGTTCTAGAAACTTAAGAGTGAGAACAAGAGATGGTGAGAGGAGGAAATAGAAGGATAAAGGGTTGATTTCCGTCTTAAACCTCTTTTGAATCTTTGTTATTTCAAGGTAAGCATGGCTTTTATTGTGTTTGATTTGGATAATTCCATGAATGAGAGCTTGAATGATGTCATGAATGATTATGGAATTTGAATTTGAGAAATTTGTTGATTTAATTTGGAATATTATGTTAGAAATATTATTTATAAACATGAATAAAGATCAGGTAAGTAGGAAATTATTTCCATGATGATGCCTTCGGCTAGAGAGAGACAGAAGATAAAAATTTTCTAGAATAAAAAATAGTCTTGCTATTTTGAGAAACAGTTAGAATGATTTAAAAAAGAGTCAGATCGTTTCTCAAAATGAATAGACCGTTCTTGCTACTATTCAATTTTGGTATGTTTTTATGTTTTAGTCTTTTTTTTAGTTTTTTTGGCTCTTTTGAGTTTGTTTCAAGGAAATGAGAATTGTTTGATGTAATTTAGTATGATATGTATGTTTAAAGATGATGATTGAAACACTTAATATGGGGTTGAGGTTCAAATTATATAAAAAAAGTGAAAGAAATGGACATTTATGCATGGTGAGAATTTGAAATTTTCAATTCGATTAAATTGAGAATTTGAAATCTATATGGAGAATAAAATTGATCTTTGTGGTGATAAATGACAAATGACATATTAATTCTACACGCACTTAGACATTATGCATATGCTCGACACCTTACAACTACAATATTAGTAAAATTGTAATTGCAATTTTCTTTAATCATATTTTAATTTTTATTTAGAAAATGTTAAACAATTAAAGAAACTAATTTTCTAGTTAATAGGATTAGTGTCCTAGTTAATAAGAGATAGGAGAAACTAATTCTCTGGTTAATGGGATTAGTGCAATAATTAATGAAAAACTGAAGAAACTAATTCTATGATTAATAAGATTAGTGCCCTGGATAATGAAAGATAAAATAAACTAAATCCCTAGATAATAAATTAATACCCTGGTTAATAGGCAATTGAAGAGACTCATTCCCCAACTAATAGGATAAGTGCCATGATTAATGAATAATTGAAGAAAAATAATTCTTTTGTTAATAGGATTAATATCATGGATAACAGGCAATTAAAAAAAATAATTGTTAAACGATATCCTCTAATAATTATTATTGATTCTACTATTGCGTCTCTTCGTGTTGTTTCATTCTTGTTATCATTTTAAAGGACAATTTGAGGTAATAAATCTTAACTAAATTTCTGGACAGATTCAAGGTGACCCGAGCCTCCTTGGATGAATATGATTTCCTTCAAAGTAATTTCTTGCATCTCCTGCTCATCCTCCCCCTTCTATTTATTACCTAAATCTTAGAATTTGAATTTTAAATTCAAGAAGAAAACTGCCTGGGTACAGTCTTGTGTTGATTTGTATGTTGATGGCTTTTCTTATATAAATGACATCATAGATGGAAACAAAATATCCTTGTCACGTGTCAACTAGTGATCGGAGAGCCTCTTCCAGCCTTCCACGTAAGTTTCCCGATACATCCCAACCATACACGTGCTAATCTCCTTAATTTCTTGCAGGTTCTCTTGTCTCCCTGTTACTGTCTTCTTCATTTCAGAGCAACCACCACCGGGCCCCTGCTGGACCACTACCCGAATCGGGTAGGTTATAATTTTCCATCGTTGAATGCAATGCCATACCACTTGCCTTAATTGTCGACGGTTTGCAATAATATCCTTCTCCTCTATTAGTTACAGCCATCCCCTAGCCCTGAGCTAACCTTCTATTTAGTGACTGTTATTTATCTAGCATTCTAACAAACTACTAGCTAGCCAAGAGCAAGATGGAAGAACTAAAGCCAATGCCACCAAACTCATGCCCTTTTACACCCTTAGGCTTCCTGGAAAGAGCTGCCACTGTTTATGGTGATTGCCCATCCGTCATCTACAACAGCACCACTTACACGTGGTCTCAAACCTACCGTCGATGTCTCAAGGTTGCATCTTCGCTATCATCCAATGGCATCAAGCCAGGTCAAGTGGTTTCCGTTGTGGCCCCTAACGTTCCTGCCATGTATGAGCTTCAATTTGCCGTGCCCATGTCTGGTGCCATCCTCAACAACATCAACACCCGTCTTGACGCTCGGACCATTTCCATACTCCTGCGTCACAGTGAGTCAAAGCTCGTCTTCGTTGATTATTTGTCCCTTCATGTTATTCTTGAAGCCCTCTCTTTGTTTCCACCTGAGACTCCATGCCCTGCCCTCGTCCTCATTACGGACGAGGAGGAAGAAGCACCGCCACCACCATCACTATCCGTAGACTTTTGTACTTACGAAAGCATGGTGGAGAAAGGAGATCCTGAGTTCAAGTGGGTCCAGCCACAAAGTGAGTGGGACCCGGTGGTTTTAAACTACACATCAGGTACTACCTCAGCTCCTAAAGGTGTGGTACAATCCCACAGAGCAACTTTCACCATAACCATTGGATCCTTGATTGATTGGAGCCTACCAAAACAAGCAGTGTATCTGTGGACCCTGCCTATATTTCACGCCAATGGGTGGAGTTATCCATGGGGTATGGCAGCTGTTGGCGGGACCAACATCTGTCTTCGTAGAGTGGAAGCCCCTACGATCTACAGCTTGATCCAAAGGCACGGGGTCACTCACATGTGTGGCGCACCTGTGGTGCTAAACATGCTAACAAACTCTCCCAACGCGGAACGCCTACAAAACCCAGTGCAAATTTTAACCGGGGGAGCTCCACCTCCATCCGCCGTGCTGTTCCGGGCAGAGTCACTTGGTTTTGTGGTGAGTCATGGATACGGTTTAACTGAAACGGCAGGGCTGTTCACTTCGTGTGCGTGGAAACCAAAGTGGAATACATTTCCAGCAAGTGAGAGAGCTAGACTAAAGTCAAGACAAGGGGTTCCGTTTGTTGGCTTCACCGAGATGGGCGTTGTGGATCCCAATACAGGAAAGAGTGTGGAAAGAGATGGGGTATCACTTGGTGAAGTTGTTTTGAGAGGTGGGAGCGTAATGTTAGGTTACTTTAAAGATCCATTAGGCACGTCGATGTGCATGAAAGATGGTTGGTTTTACACGGGAGATGTGGGTGTTATGCACTCAGATGGATATTTAGAGGTCAAAGATAGGTCCAAAGACGTGATCATTAGCGGTGGAGAGAATATTAGCAGCGTAGAGATCGAGTCTGTGTTGTATACACATCCTGCTGTTAACGAGGCAGCTGTGGTGGCTAGGCCTGATGAGTTCTGGGGCGAGACACCGTGCGCATTTGTGAGTTTGAAAAATGGTTTGCCTAACAAACCTGGTGAGAAAGATATAATTGATTATTGCAGGGAAAAGATGGCGCATTATATGGTACCAAAAATCGTGGTGTTCAAAGATGAGCTTCCAAAGACATCAACTGGGAAGATTCAGAAGTATTTGCTCAGAGAATATGCCAAGGTCATGGATTCTTCGAAGGTAAAAATGGCAACCGGACAGGTCGGGAATGGTTTTTATCTGCCTCTAACTTCTCCTAGATGGCTTCAAACACCCTTTATTCCCACCCCATACCCCGTCAAGGCCGTAAACATCCTTATCCCCACTCCCATCTCCACCTCCATTTGCGTTCCCATTCCCCGTTGTCGTCCCGTCTCTCTGTACAACTTCAGTCGAAGCACATTTTTTGCCAAAAAAAGAGGTTCTGAAATATTCAGTATCTTTCAAAAGAACCAAGGAACAGTGCTCCATCAGCCACATCGTTTGTGCAACACTCATGCTCGATTCCTCTGAGCTTCAAGAATAATTCTTGAAACCTAAGAGGAAGTTGGCGCAACGGCCTTCCCATCTGCTCCAAAGTGGTACTGTCCTATAAATTGCGATATGTTTTTTGTGTGAAATCCTACATTTTCCTTCGATGGACTTGTCAGTTATTCCATACCGAAACAGCTATCATGTCTCTTTCAATCACCACGTACGACACGATCAAGAGATGGTAGCGCCTTTGTCCAAATAGCGAGGAAAAGAACAGTTTCTTAATTGGTACAAGTTAATCCTGTTGATCTTCACCATTCTCTTGTAACATAAATTGTCATTTTGAAATTAATAAATTTGGTCAAGTATTTATTGTCTACGTTAATTAAAGCAGATGGCATGCATGACTTTGCATTAAACCATAATATTCAAATGATTGTAGGTAGCATCTGGTCCAATGGTCTGAAGATCAAGCACCCTATAAATTTAAGTGAGTGAACCAAAAACCAGAAACACTCTTTTGATCTCTATCTTGAAGAATATTAAGTTATTGATCTCTATCGCTAAAGTTAATATTAAAGAATATTTTCAATTTATTAAGTATAGTAATGTGGCCATCAAACCAAAAAAAACAAATACACAATTATCTTTGGCTCAAGTCGTTATCAAACCTTTGATAAATGTTAAGAACTTGGGACAAGTTGGAAGAAAGCTAGACAATGATACTCTTACATTAATTAAAAGAAGCCAAAAGGACAAGTTGGAAGAAAGCGAAAAAATGATACTTTTATTTTCCCACCTAAAAAACTTAATACTGGTTACATCAAAAGTATTAATATCTTTTTAAATGCTCTA
This sequence comes from Populus simonii, assembly GCA_007827005.2. Lineage (NCBI taxonomy): Eukaryota > Viridiplantae > Streptophyta > Magnoliopsida > Malpighiales > Salicaceae > Populus > Populus simonii. The sequence goes on from CM017482.2 coordinate 14,240,838, forward strand.
TCTGTCATAATAAATTGCTAGGGAACAAATATTTTTTTTTTATTTTAATTACACTGTAAAACAATCAAAATATTATTAAAAACAAAAAAATTAAAACTTGCATCAATGAGCAATTTTATGTTTCCACAAAGGTTTTTTTGTTATTGCAGTGTCAAGTGGGGAGCAATTTAGCATTTGATCAAAAATAAAAAATAATTAAAAATTAAAAATCATAATGAAATGAGGAAATTTCTCTTAAAATCAAAAAATTTAAAATTGGAGTGCAAGGGCTTTTTGTTCAATTTACAATGATTTTAAAATCAAATAATTAAAAATATGTCATTATAAGCATCACCACGTTTTTTTCCTGGTAGAATGGCACGTGTTGATGGTGACGGTTCAGTTTGTCGCTAGTGGATCTTTTTCTCCTTTTATTTTATTTTATCTCTCTTCTCTATAAAATTATAATTTGGTCTATTTTGTTATAGGTTTTTCCACTTCAGTCCTTATTTTTTTATTCTAATTTTTATTCTTGGCTCTTTTATAGAAGTTTTATTTATTTTCAATTTCACCCTTCCATCCCAATTTGCTATATATTATTTTTTTTAATTTGGTCATCATTTTTTTATTATACTTTTTAGGCCTTTTATTGAATTAATTTTTATATGTACTTTCACCCTTCAATCTATAATTTTTTATTTCAATTTTGATCCTCATTCTTTTGATTTTTTTAGTCCTTTTATCCAATTAATTTTTTTTTTCAATTTCACCCTTCAATCAAAACTAATTTTTTTTGGATGTCAATTTTGATTTTCTTTTAACTATCATTTTTTTTATATCATTTTGTGTAATTTTTTTTTTAAATTAATCTGTCAACATTTAATTGGTTAGAAATTGAGTTTCATGTCTTTTTCCCAGATAAGGTGTTTTCAATCTAATGCCCAAGGTCAAGGGTTTAGGGTTTGAAAAGTTATAATTCTTTTTATTTTTTATCAAGTTATTCCAATCTCATTATTTGGATTGCAGGTTTAACAGAATATCCCGTGTTGACCCGACTCTAATTACTGAGGTTACAGGTTTGTCATGTTAACTCTGGTTAATAAGAACCAATTTTTTTATGTCTTTTATCTACCCCGTTTTGTTCTTCTATATTTAATAAGTTGTAAATTGAGATACATCATTTATCCCTTTTTCTAAAAAATTATTTCTCTTATGGTATCCTAATCACTTTTCTTTTTGAATTTGATCCATACAATGTTGTTTTATATATATATATATATATATATATATATATATATATATATATAAGTGAAATAAAATCAACTTATTCAATTCTAATCAATTAGAGTTATGACTGAAGTCGTGTGCGCGCGCGCGCGCACACACACACACATCAATTTTTGTACAAAAGAAATAATTTAGCCCTATGGTAGTGCGGGCACAAGGGCTAGTAATAATCTAAATTGCTTCTTGCTATTGGGTAATTTTGTGTTTCCACAATGGTTTTTTCGTTATTGTAGTGTCAAGTGAGGAGCATTTTGCATTTGATCAAATATAAAAAATTATTAAAAATTAAAAAGCATAATGAAATGAGGAAATTTCTCTTAAAATCAAAAATTTAAAATTGAAGTCGAAGGGCCTTTTGTTCTTTTTACAATGGTTTTTTTTTTTTGTTATTATTAAGTCATCTTAGGAGTATTTTGGTATTTGACTATACATAAAATAACAAAAAGGTAGGGCGCACGAAGATCACTCCCTAAAAAATTATAATTTGGTCTACTTTGTTGTAGGATTTTCAATTTCAGTTCTTATTTTTTTATTCTAATTTTTGTTCTTGGCTATTTTATAGAAGTTTTATTTATTTTCGATTTCATCATTCCATTTCAATTTCTTTTATATATATATATATCTAATCTGTTAAATCTGGTATCAGAGCCTATTGGGATCTGGGTAGGAATAGTAACATAAAAGCCAGTATTCTTAGAAAGAACAAGAGACCATTAGACTCTAGGTATGCAACTGAATGGTGTAAGTCCCGTTTGAGTTTTAGGGCCATAAATCCATATAACCTGCAGCCTGTTTCCTAGTTTATCTTTCCTTTCTATGGATTCCGTCTTTCATAGGACTACTTCTATTTCAGCTTCTTCTACCTCTGAATCTTCTGAAAGCAGAAGGATAGTACAAAGTGAAGAGATAACTATTGAAGATTTTACAAAAAACATTGATGACTGGAAGATTCCAAAAATTTCTCAAACTCAGATTTATCAAAAATCTAAATATGATATTTTCAAAACGGATTTTACTATCAAAACTGAAGAGCGAGATATTCAGCTTACCAAACCTTTTGAAACCATTCAACTCCTCTCTCAAAAATCCCTACAAAAACATCTAGCCCGAAATTATAAGTATATTCATGTTGGCCTTGTCCAAGTCGGGATAAAACCCCTTACAAAAGAAGGATTAAACACTTCCATTCTAGCTGTCCTCCGTGATGCTAGATTTCAAAACTTCCAAGACTCCCTCCTCAGTTCTATTGAGTCTAGCCTTTGCAGTGGGCCGGTATCATTTGATTGTTATCCAAACATAACCATATCCCTCAAAGACAAAAATATCTTGCAAAGTATGCTACTACAAATAAAGACCCACAATTATGACATGCTCGAAGGATCTATCCCTGTTGCTCTCATATTCAAAATCCATTACAAAGCCATGTTCTCAGCCTTTGCCAGCAAACACAAATTCCAATCTCAAAAAGGCGAAACACTCCTTCTACAAACAGATTTATCCCGCTCAAACACTGTTGTCCCAAAAGCAATCCAATGGAAAGACATATCCCTACCAGAAGATTGGATCCTTGAAGGTGCAGCACCACCAGAACTACCACCACCACCTCAACCCAATGTCCAAATTAAAAATATTACCCAATACACAGATGGAAAAGTCAAACTGTCTTTCCACCGACACTCTACAAGTTCCAGATTCTCAGAAGCCTCTTCCTCTTCTAGTACAATAGATTTGGGAAGAATTTCCAAAATCCCTTCTGTTATCAACATCCCTTACCACGAAAACCTTCCAAGAAAATCTACATCCGATATCCCTTCTCCTAGTTTCCAAAATGCAGACTATACTACAAATATACCAAAACCTGTCTATACAAACCTAGAGCAATCATCTCCTCCAACTTCACCGACCTTTTCAGCCATTACTGAAAATATCCAAAACGAGCTGAATGTTTTGACTTCAGAGAAACATTTTGTTCTTGACAAAACACTTTTCAAAAAAGATTTTTATTCGGCCTATAACTCTACAAAACAAATTTGGTTTTTTCAGAACTTTCTCGAACATAGAAGTGAAATACAAAAATAATTTTATAATTTCATCAAGCTACATAAAATACAGATTCTATTCTTTGATTGGTTCGAATTATATTATGCATCTGAACATCACATTTCATATCCTTTTGCATCCATTAAACATGCATGCCCAGGTCACATCAAGGTCAAAAACCCCTGTATGGAACCTCACCAGCGGACCTACAGTTGAGTCTGAACACCCACCTTTGAGAAATATCCAAATAACCCATAATAACCAGACTGTCGAGGCAGCCCCCTACAAATTTTCCACTGATGACACCCTTTCCAATACAAAACATATTATTAACCAAAACAACTTTACAAATACCAACCTTAACACCTTGGGAAAACAGCTTACAAGACTAGAAAAACAAATACAAAGAACCACTACAAACTCGATAGACATTAAAACCTCAACTGACTTGAAACTAAAAAACCCAGTCTTCAAACCTTACCAAATTACAAAACCAAGCCAAAAACAACTCCAAGAAAACCAAACAGACTTTCTCAAAGCTATCAAAACACATTTACAACACCTTGACAGTTCATCTTTAATTGTCCCAGAAACACCACAAATAACTAACCCTTCCACCTCCACAAATCAAGTTAGTACTCTACATAAAAGCCCTGAGGCGTCTTCCGATGAAAGTACTTCTCAAAACCAACCTCTTACCCTCAACAAACTTACATGGCAAAATCCAAAAACATCCACTGCTCCAGACATTTCTATAACCCCTGAACCAACTATCCTTACTCAACACAAATATAATGCTTCTTCCCTCTATGAATGGAATATAGATGGAATGTCCGAATACAATATCCTCAACACCCTCCAGCAAATGACTATGGCAGCCAATGCCTACAAAACCCAAACAGGAACCTCAGACAAAGCCATTGCTGAACTCCTTATTGCTGGTTTTTCTGGTCAGTTAAAAGGATGGTGGGACTACCATCTAACTGAAACTGACCACCTACATATCCTAAACTCCTTCCAAACATATGAAGACCAAACACCCATCCTTGACCCGTCCGGAAACACTATCCAAGATGCTGTATCGACCCTTATTCTTACAATCTCCTTACACTTTGTTGGAGACCCTTCTCATCTGAAAGACAAAAATGCTGAACTCCTTTCCAATCTTAGGTGTAAGAAGCTCAGTGATTTTCAATGGTACAAAAACACCTTCCTTACCCGTGTCATGCTTCGAGAAGATTCAAACCAACCTTTTTGGAAAGAAAAATTCCTTGCAGGTCTACCTATTCTCTTGGGAGAAAAGGTTAGAAACAAAATCAAAGACACCTTTACAACTAAAACCATACCATATGACCAGCTCACATATGGTGAACTTGTAAGTTTCACCCAAAAAGAAGGTCTTAAGATCTGCCAGGATCTTAAACTCCAGAAACACCTAAAGTGGGAAATGAAACGTACCAGACAAGAACTTGGTAGTTTCTGTCAACAATTCGACCTTTCCACTAAAAAACCTTCCTGCAGCGGAAACTGCTCACAACCAAGAAAACATCCAAGCCACAAACCCCCTTATCGACGATCAGCCTATAAAAATCGACAACAGTTTTATTCCAAACCAGATTCACCTTACTACAAAAAGCCCTACAAATTTACCAAACCCCAAAGACCTTTCCAGTCAAAACCCAAAACAAAATTTGACCCCAAAAACGTTACCTGTTACAAATGTAACCAAAAAGGACATACGTCCCGTTTTTGCAAAGTCAATACAAAACTTCATGAGCTTCAAATAGATGAAGATACCATCAACCAACTACAAAATCTCTACATTGAAGCTACAGACACCGACCACTCTTCTTCAGACACTTCTGAAGAAGAATTTCAAATTGATGAAATAGCAACTACCAGTGCTTCTTCAGATACCTCCACCAATTCCAAACAAATCAACGTCTTAACCCAAGACCAGGAATTCATCCTTGAAGCTATCAAAAGGCTTGATGATCCTCACCTTCAGAAGACCTATCTAGACAAATTATTGAAAGATTTCAATCAGCCAGACAACCCTCCATCATCTAACCGCTCTATATTACCCTCTACCAGTACCAATACATATGATCTTACAAAAATCCTTAATAAAAAGAAATCCAAAACCACTGTTACCATTCCAGAATTACATTCTGAGATAAAAACCCTCAAATCTGAATTACAATCCCTTAAACAAGCCCAACAAAAAGACTCTGTCATACTACAACATCTTTTATCCAAAATTGAAAGCCAGTCCGATAGTGAGTCTGATACAGAAGATCAGACCATTGAAACTCATGCATTACCACATACACTTACAAATATTGAGCATATTCCAGATGATTTTCTAAATGTATTAACACAAATATCTTCCAAAAAATATTTAATTAACATTACTCTTATTTTCTCAGAAGATTTCAAACTTGACACCATCGCCTTATTTGACACAGGTGCAGATTTGAACTGCATCAAAGAAGGAGTGGTTCCAAAAAGATTTTTGCAACATACATCTGAAAAACTCTCTGCTGCTAATAATTCAAAATTACATATTGCAGGAAAAACTCAAGCCTCTGTTTTCAACAACGGCCTCTCTCTTAAGACATTTTTTGTTGTTACAAAAGATATTAATCATACCATCATTCTCGGTACTCCATTCATTGACATGATCACTCCATACCAAGCACATCATAATTGCATTACTTCCAAAATTAACGGCATCAAACTTGTTTTCCCATTTTTAGAACAGTCTAAAACTAGAAATTTGAATTTAATTAAAGCATGCTCCATACATACTTATCAAATCAATGCACTAATTCATGGCAAAAAATTCCATTTACATGATTTACAAAACCATGTTTCTTTTTGTCGTATAACCAAACAACTACAAAATCCTGATTTACAAAAGAAAATCGTTGATTTCCAAAATAAGATTGAGCAACAGATTTGTTCGGACCTACCTAATGCTTTTTGGAAAAGAAAACAACACATTGTTGATCTTCCTTATGAAGATACTTTTTCAGAAAAACTAATACCTACAAAAGCAAGGCCCATACAAATGAATGCTGATTTAGAACAGCATTGTCGACTTGAAATCCATGATCTCGAGTCTAAAGGTCTTATCCAAAAGTCTCGATCACCCTGGTCGTGTGCCGCCTTCTATGTGAATAAAAATTCTGAAATCGAAAGAGGCACACCAAGACTTGTGATCAATTACAAACCTCTGAATACCGCTCTCAAATGGATCAGATATCCAATCCCTAACAAAAAAGATTTGTTACAAAAATTGCACTCTGCATTCATATTTTCTAAGTTCGATATGAAATCTGGCTTTTGACAAATCCAGATTGATCCAAAAGATAGATACAAAACTGCTTTTACAGTTCCCTTTGGTCAATATGAATGGAATGTCATGCCCTTTGGTCTAAAAAATGCTCCATCTGAATTTCAGCGCATCATGAATGACATTTTCAATGCACATTCAAAATTCTGCATTGTTTACATTGACGATGTGCTTATTTTTTCACATTCCATTGATCAACATTTCAAACATCTACATATTTTCTTTCATACTGCCAAACAAAATGGTCTTGTTGTTTCTAAAGCAAAAATTTCTCTCTTTCAAACTCGTGTCCGATTCCTAGGCCATTATATTTGCCAAGGCACTGTAACACCAATAGAGAGGTCCCTTACCTTTACAAACAAATTTCCTGATAAGATCACCGATAAAACCCAATTGCAAAGGTTTTTAGGCAGTCTTAATTATGTTTTGGATTACTACCCAAATCTTAGCCGTCTAGCAAAACCCTTACATGATAGGTTAAAAACAAACCCCATTCCTTGGTCCGATCTTCATACCAACCTCGTCAAACAGATTAAGAAACAGGTCCAAACCATTCCCCTCCTCCATCTAGCTAACCCGTTAGCTCCTAAGATAGTTGAGACCGACGCCTCTAACATAGGTTATGGAGGAATTCTCAAACAAGTTCACAATGACAAAGAACAGATCCTCCAATATACATCTGCCCACTGGAATGACTGCCAGAAAAATTACTCTACTATAAAAAAGGAGATCCTTTCAATTGTTCTCTGTATTACAAAATTTCAAAGTGATTTATTAAATCAAAAATTTCTTCTACGTGTTGATTGTAAATCCGCAAAAGAAGTTCTGCAAAAAGATGTCCAAAATCTTGCTTCCAAACAAATCTTTGCTAGATGGCAAGCCATTTTAAGTATTTTTGATTTCGATATTGTTTACATTAAAGGAGAATCAAATTCCATCCCTGATTTCCTAACCCGAGAATTCCTTCAAAACAGGTCCTGATGCCTCCTAAAGCAAAAGCCAAGGACAAAGGAAAAGCCCCTCAAACACAGCCTACAAAACCAGAGAGCCCCAAGCCTTCTACAAAACTCATGTCTTCAGCCATCCTCGCTGCCAAGCCTATCAAATCTTGGTATGAGGCAGTTATTGAAGACGAAGAAGAACTCCAAAATCACCACAAGTACAAACAGACGCAGTTCAACAATGGGTTGACACTATATCCAAATCGCCAGAATTACTCCTGGCATTGCAAAAGGTATCCCAACAAGCCTCCAGTGACTCCGTGTCTCAAACAGGTAGTATTTCCAAATCCCTTTCAAAACCCCAAGGAGGCATTTTATCTTCAAAACCCCTCCTTTCCTTACAACAAACAAGTTTTCCAAAAACTAAATCAAAATATATTTTCAAAAATGCTTTCCAAAATATTTTAACTATGGAAGAAGGATTTTACCATGAAAACCCTTCCATTGCTGCTTCAAAAATATTCCCTCCAAAATGGCACTATAAACCTTGGAATTCAGCCCAACCACAATCCTATTATGCAACTATCCTTGAAATTACCGATTCTGTCAAATTCAAACACTTCAAATTACATTCTGATCACACTGAACCCGCATACTCTACATGCATTATTCACAAAGTCATCCACCCTAAAGATTGGGGACAACCCCTGCATCAACCTGTCTCCTTCCCCATACAATACCGCACCAGCCCCCAAGACTTCAATACCACCTACACATATTGGGATTACCAACAGGCATGGTTTAATGCCTTCCTCATACAAAATCAAAATCATAGCCATTCTTGGCTCTTCTACTTTCACAATACCATGAATACTACAGATCTCCCCCTCTGGTTCCTCCAATGGTGGGACTTTTATGGTTGTCATGTTGACTACCTTAAAGAACATCCTTTAGTTGAAAATGGTTATCTGCATTTCAAAAACAATTTCCAACCGGCTCCCTCTGAAAGAAAGTTTTCTTCCCTCCTCATCTTCTGTACAAAATTTTTTGTTCCGTGGGTATGTTCATGGTTCTTTGATTATAATTTACAAAACGGACATCCAGTACTTATTCGCAAATTCAAAATCAAGTGGTGGGATTCCTTTGCAGCTGAGTCCAAAAGCTCAAAATTAGCTGCTACGGAATGGTTACACAAACATCAAACAACCCCCATCATTGATCCTCATCCTCAATCAAAGTTCTTAGCCAGAAAGGCCCAAACAGCAGCTCTCCTTGCCTCTGCTAGAACTGAAGAAGAATACCTACAAATAGTACAAGGAATTATACAAAGCCAAGACCCAGAAACGGTCTTGTCCCAATCCAGCTCATCTGGCTCAACATCTCCTGCCATTTCCCTCGGCAATGATAATGAAGATGACTGTTTTGGTATCCTGCCATCTATCAAGCGACATTAATAATAATAATAATAATAATAATAATAATTCCCAAACTTTCTCAGGCTCATCTATTCAAGAGCCCTATTTTCGACTCACCTGTTTTGAGTCCTTTTTTATTTTAAGCCTGTTTGTTTTAGGCTTTCTTTTTACAAATATTACCTGTTACTACAAACAACCAATATCAGTGTCGGTAGCAGCAAGACAACAGATGAAGGTCCCATAAAAAACATGGGCATCTTCCTTTTCTGTCACCACATGAGCATCTTCTGTCACCACATGGGCATCTTCCTTTTCTGTCACCACATGGGCATCTTCTGTCACCACATGGGCATCTTCCTCTTCTGTCATCACATGAGAATCTTCCTTTTCTGTCTCCAGGCATTTTGGCTTCTTCCATGCCAACTCGTCTATAAAAGGGGACTCCAAATGCTTCAGAAGGCAGACTAATCTTTTCCCTAGAAAATATTATTCTCGCCTAAAACTTTGTAACCCATCTCCATTCTCCTCTGTAACCAATATCTCCTGTCTTAATTTTGTTATAAATTTAAGTAAGATAATCTTATTTTTATCTACGTTCCTGTTATATCTGTTGTTGTTCTTTTATTCTTGTTACATTTAAGTATGCTCTGTGTTTAATCAAGGATCCTGACATTATTGGTCTTGCCTTGATCATTCACATCAGAAATCTGTTTATATTGTTCTTTTCTTTATTCTTGTTCTTTTATATAATCAGTATATAGGCTGGAAACCTGTGACCCGATCTTTTAAGATCATTCTCAGGTATAACAACGCCACGTACTGTTTATCTGTTTATCTTGTTATTATTTAATCTGTTAAATCTGTTTATCTGTTTATCTTACTAAATATAAGCTGACTTTGACACAAAATTAAGGCAAACTTTAAGAAGAAAAATCCCTTTGTACCAATAATTATCTCAAATAACTGCTGACATAAAGAACATAAGAAAGATAAATGGTAGTTATTTATAACAAGTGGTAAAAAATATAAAAAAGTATTTAAGATTTATATTAATAAAAATTATTGTTATTATTGTTATTTGCAATTCAATGTAAAAAGTTAATATAAAACACCGTTGACATATTATGGTTGGCAAGGAATGGTATAATCTGCACTACTTTAGATTTTCTAGCCAGAAAACAATATTATAAACCTAGACCAGGTTTTCATATCCCTAGTGTAATAAAGAGCCTAAATTCATGAATCATATTCTTGTACACTGCTATGAACCTTGGAAATTATAGAACCGATTCATTAATTGACTAGGACTAACATGGTGCATGTCGATGATTGTTGAACAAACCTTACAATAGTGGCATTTTCTGGGTAAAGGAAAATTTTAGAGGAAGGCTATCTATATGTTATCTACTGGCATCTTGTGGGGTATTTGGCTAAGTTGTAGCAAATTGATTGGACTACAGTCTTGATTACTACAAAGTGTTCTTAAGAATATAGAAAGTAGAAATAAAAATAATAAGTGAATTATTTGCCTTTTTAAGTGGCCTGCCTTCTTCAAGTCAATTCGATTTCAAAGCACAGGAAACCCTTGAAACCAAACCTCTGTATTTGTGTGTCTCTCTAAGCAACTTTGATACTCTAAATATATTTTTTACAAACCATTCTAGTAATAGAATTCAAACAACTTTAAACCTTGGGCTCTTAAGAAAGTTTTTGTTTCAAATAAAATATTTTATAGAAAAATATTATTAGTATAGGGATTGGAGTTGACTAGTTACTTTGTAAATCCTCAGCTAGAATATTTCTGAGTATAATAAAATGGGTTAAATAAAAAAAACATTTAATTAAGATATAAAAAAAATCAGATTTAACAGATTAAATAATAACAAGATAAACAGATAAACAGTACGTGGCGTTGTTATACCTGAGAATGATCTTAAAAGATCGGGTCACAGGTTTCCAGCCTATATACTGATTATATAAAAGAACAAGAATAAAGAAAAGAACAATATAAACAGATTTCTGATGTGAATGATCAAGGCAAGACCAATAATGTCAGGATCCTTGATTAAACACAGAGCATACTTAAATGTAACAAGAATAAAAGAACAACAACAGATATAACAGGAACGTAGATAAAAATAAGATTATCTTACTTAAATTTATAACAAAATTAAGACAGGAGATATTGGTTACAGAGGAGAATGGAGATGGGTTACAAAGTTTTAGGCGAGAATAATATTTTCTAGGGAAAAGATTAGTCTGCCTTCTGAAGCATTTGGAGTCCCCTTTTATAGACGAGTTGGCATGGAAGAAGCCAAAATGCCTGGAGACAGAAAAGGAAGATTCCCATGTGATGACAGAAGAGGAAGATGCCCATGTGGTGACAGAAGATGCCCATGTGGTGACAGAAAAGGAAGATGCCCATGTGGTGACAGAAGATGCTCATGTGGTGACAGAAAAGGAAGATGCCCATGTTTTTTATGGGACCTTCATCTGTTGTCTTGCTGCTACCGACACTGATATTGGTTGTTTGTAGTAACAGGTAATATTTGTAAAAAGAAAGCCTAAAACAAACAGGCTTAAAATAAAAAAGGACTCAAAACAGGTGAGTCGAAAATAGGGCTCTTGAATAGATGAGCCTGAGAAAGTTTGGGAATTATTATTATTATTATTATTATTATTATTAATGTCGCTTGATAGATGGCAGGATACCAAAACAGTCATCTTCATTATCATTGCCGAGGGAAATGGCAGGAGATGTTGAGCCAGATGAGCTGGATTGGGACAAGACCGTTTCTGGGTCTTGGCTTTGTATAATTCCTTGTACTATTTGTAGGTATTCTTCTTCAGTTCTAGCAGAGGCAAGGAGAGCTGCTGTTTGGGCCTTTCTGGCTAAGAACTTTGATTGAGGATGAGGATCAATGATGGGGGTTGTTTGATGTTTGTGTAACCATTCCGTAACAGCTAATTTTGAGCTTTTGGACTCAGCTGCAAAGGAATCCCACCACTTGATTTTGAATTTGCGAATAAGTACTGGATGTCCGTTTTGTAAATTATAATCAAAGAACCATGAACATACCCACGGAACAAAAAATTTTGTACAGAAGATGAGGAGGGAAGAAAACTTTCTTTCAGAGGGAGCCGGTTGGAAATTGTTTTTGAAATGCAGATAACCATTTTCAACTAAAGGATGTTCTTTAAGGTAGTCAACATGACAACCATAAAAGTCCCACCATTGGAGGAACCAGAGGGGGAGATCTGTAGTATTCATGGTATTGTGAAAGTAGAAGAGCCAAGAATGGCTATGATTTTGATTTTGTATGAGGAAGGCATTAAACCATGCCTGTTGGTAATCCCAATATGTGTAGGTGGTATTGAAGTCTTGGGGGCTGGTGCGGTATTGTATGGGGAAGGAGACAGGTTGATGCAGGGGTTGTCCCCAATCTTTAGGGTGGATGACTTTGTGAATAATGCATGTAGAGTATGCGGGTTCAGTGTGATCAGAATGTAATTTGAAGTGTTTGAATTTGACAGAATCGGTAATTTCAAGGATAGTTGCATAATAGGATTGTGGTTGGGCTGAATTCCAAGGTTTATAGTGCCATTTTGGAGGGAATATTTTTGAAGCAGCAATGGAAGGGTTTTCATGGTAAAATCCTTCTTCCATAGTTAAAATATTTTGGAAAGCATTTTTGAAAATATATTTTGATTTAGTTTTTGGAAAACTTGTTTGTTGTAAGGAAAGGAGGGGTTTTGAAGATAAAATGCCTCCTTGGGGTTTTGAAAGGGATTTGGAAATACTACCTGTTTGAGACACGGAGTCACTGGAGGCTTGTTGGGATACCTTTTGCAATGCCAGGAGTAATTCTGGCGATTTGGATATAGTGTCAACCCATTGTTGAACTGCGTCTGTTTGTACTTGTGGTGATTTTGGAGTTTCTTCGTCTTCAATAACTGCCTCATACCAAGATTTGATAGGCTTGGCAGCGAGGATGGCTGAAGACATGAGTTTTGTAGAAGGCTTGGGGCTCTCTGGTTTTGTAGGCTGTGTTTGAGGGGCTTTTCCTTTGTCCTTGGCTTTTGCTTTAGGAGGCATCAGGACCTGTTTTGAAGGAATTCTCGGGTTAGGAAATCAGGGATGGAATTTGATTCTCCTTTAATGTAAACAATATCGAAATCAAAAATACTTAAAATGGCTTGCCATCTAGCAAAGATTTGTTTGGAAGCAAGATTTTGGACATCTTTTTGCAGAACTTCTTTTGCGGATTTACAATCAACACGTAGAAGAAATTTTTGATTTAATAAATCACTTTGAAATTTTGTAATACAGAGAACAATTGAAAGGATCTCCTTTTTTATAGTAGAGTAATTTTTCTGGCAGTCATTCCAGTGGGCAGATGTATATTGGAGGATCTGTTCTTTGTCATTGTGAACTTGTTTGAGAATTCCTCCATAACCTATGTTAGAGGCGTCGGTCTCAACTATCTTAGGAGCTAACGGGTTAGCTAGATGGAGGAGGGGAATGGTTTGGACCTGTTTCTTAATCTGTTTGACGAGGTTGGTATGAAGATCGGACCAAGGAATGGGGTTTGTTTTTAACCTATCATGTAAGGGTTTTGCTAGACGGCTAAGATTTGGGTAGTAATCCAAAACATAATTAAGACTGCCTAAAAACCTTTGCAATTGGGTTTTATCGGTGATCTTATCAGGAAATTTGTTTGTAAAGGTAAGGGACCTCTCTATTGGTGTTACAGTGCCTTGGCAAATATAATGGCCTAGGAATCGGACACGAGTTTGAAAGAGAGAAATTTTTGCTTTAGAAACAACAAGACCATTTTGTTTGGCAGTATGAAAGAAAATATGTAGATGTTTGAAATGTTGATCAATGGAATGTGAAAAAATAAGCACATCGTCAATGTAAACAATGCAGAATTTTGAATGTGCATTGAAAATGTCATTCATGATGCGCTGAAATTCAGATGGAGCATTTTTTAGACCAAAGGGCATGACATTCCATTCATATTGACCAAAGGGAACTGTAAAAGCAGTTTTGTATCTATCTTTTGGATCAATCTGGATTTGCCAAAAGCCAGATTTCATATCGAACTTAGAAAATATGAATGCAGAGTGCAATTTTTGTAACAAATCTTTTTTGTTAGGGATTGGATATCTGATCCATTTGAGAGCGGTATTCAGAGGTTTGTAATTGATCACAAGTCTTGGTGTGCCTCTTTCGATTTCAGAATTTTTATTCACATAGAAGGCGGCACACGACCAGGGTGATCGAGACTTTTGGATAAGACCTTTAGACTCGAGATCATGGATTTCAAGTCGACAATGCTGTTCTAAATCAGCATTCATTTGTATGGGCCTTGCTTTTGTAGGTATTAGTTTTTCTGAAAAAGTATCTTCATAAGGAAGATCAACAATGTGTTGTTTTCTTTTCCAAAAAGCATTAGGTAGGTCCGAACAAATCTGTTGCTCAATCTTATTTTGGAAATCAACGATTTTCTTTTGTAAATCAGGATTTTGTAGTTGTTTGGTTATACGACAAAAAGAAACATGGTTTTGTAAATCATGTAAATGGAATTTTTTGCCATGAATTAGTGCATTGATTTGATAAGTATGTATGGAGCATGCTTTAATTAAATTCAAATTTCTAGTTTTAGACTGTTCTAAAAATGGGAAAACAAGTTTGATGCCGTTAATTTTGGAAGTAATGCAATTATGATGTGCTTGGTATGGAGTGATCATGTCAATGAATGGAGTACCGAGAATGATGGTATGATTAATATCTTTTGTAACAACAAAAAATGTCTTAAGAGAGAGGCCGTTGTTGAAAACAGAGGCTTGAGTTTTTCCTGCAATATGTAATTTTGAATTATTAGCAGCAGAGAGTTTTTCAGATGTATGTTGCAAAAATCTTTTTGGAACCACTCCTTCTTTGATGCAGTTCAAATCTGCACCTGTGTCAAATAAGGCGATGGTGTCAAGTTTGAAATCTTCTGAGAAAATAAGAGTAATGTTAATTAAATATTTTTTGGAAGATATTTGTGTTAATACATTTAGAAAATCATCTGGAATATGCTCAATATTTGTAAGTGTATGTGGTAATGCATGAGTTTCAATGGTCTGATCTTCTGTATCAGACTCACTATCGGACTGGCTTTCAATTTTGGATAAAAGATGTTGTAGTATGACAGAGTCTTTTTGTTGGGCTTGTTTAAGGGATTGTAATTCAGATTTGAGGGTTTTTATCTCAGAATGTAATTCTGGAATGGTAACAGTGGTTTTGGATTTCTTTTTATTAAGGATTTTTGTAAGATCATATGTATTGGTACTGGTAGAGGGTAATATAGAGCGGTTAGATGATGGAGGGTTGTCTGGCTGATTGAAATCTTTCAATAATTTGTCTAGATAGGTCTTCTGAAGGTGAGGATCATCAAGCCTTTTGATAGCTTCAAGGATGAATTCCTGGTCTTGGGTTAAGACGTTGATTTGTTTGGAATTGGTGGAGGTATCTGAAGAAGCACTGGTAGTTGCTATTTCATCAATTTGAAATTCTTCTTCAGAAGTGTCTGAAGAAGAGTGGTCGGTGTCTGTAGCTTCAATGTAGAGATTTTGTAGTTGGTTGATGGTATCTTCATCTATTTGAAGCTCATGAAGTTTTGTATTGACTTTGCAAAAACGGGACGTATGTCCTTTTTGGTTACATTTGTAACAGGTAACGTTTTTGGGGTCAAATTTTGTTTTGGGTTTTGACTGGAAAGGTCTTTGGGGTTTGGTAAATTTGTAGGGCTTTTTGTAGTAAGGTGAATCTGGTTTGGAATAAAACTGTTGTCGATTTTTATAGGCTGATCGTCGATAAGGGGGTTTGTGGCTTGGATGTTTTCTTGGTTGTGAGCAGTTTCCGCTGCAGGAAGGTTTTTTAGTGGAAAGGTCGAATTGTTGACAGAAACTACCAAGTTCTTGTCTGGTACGTTTCATTTCCCACTTTAGGTGTTTCTGGAGTTTAAGATCCTGGCAGATCTTAAGACCTTCTTTTTGGGTGAAACTTACAAGTTCACCATATGTGAGCTGGTCATATGGTATGGTTTTAGTTGTAAAGGTGTCTTTGATTTTGTTTCTAACCTTTTCTCCCAAGAGAATAGGTAGACCTGCAAGGAATTTTTCTTTCCAAAAAGGTTGGTTTGAATCTTCTCGAAGCATGACACGGGTAAGGAAGGTGTTTTTGTACCATTGAAAATCACTGAGCTTCTTACACCTAAGATTGGAAAGGAGTTCAGCATTTTTGTCTTTCAGATGAGAAGGGTCTCCAACAAAGTGTAAGGAGATTGTAAGAATAAGGGTCGATACAGCATCTTGGATAGTGTTTCCGGACGGGTCAAGGATGGGTGTTTGGTCTTCATATGTTTGGAAGGAGTTTAGGATATGTAGGTGGTCAGTTTCAGTTAGATGGTAGTCCCACCATCCTTTTAACTGACCAGAAAAACCAGCAATAAGGAGTTCAGCAATGGCTTTGTCTGAGGTTCCTGTTTGGGTTTTGTAGGCATTGGCTGCCATAGTCATTTGCTGGAGGGTGTTGAGGATATTGTATTCGGACATTCCATCTATATTCCATTCATAGAGGGAAGAAGCATTATATTTGTGTTGAGTAAGGATAGTTGGTTCAGGGGTTATAGAAATGTCTGGAGCAGTGGATGTTTTTGGATTTTGCCATGTAAGTTTGTTGAGGGTAAGAGGTTGGTTTTGAGAAGTACTTTCATCGGAAGACGCCTCAGGGCTTTTATGTAGAGTACTAACTTGATTTGTGGAGGTGGAAGGGTTAGTTATTTGTGGTGTTTCTGGGACAATTAAAGATGAACTGTCAAGGTGTTGTAAATGTGTTTTGATAGCTTTGAGAAAGTCTGTTTGGTTTTCTTGGAGTTGTTTTTGGCTTGGTTTTGTAATTTGGTAAGGTTTGAAGACTGGGTTTTTTAGTTTCAAGTCAGTTGAGGTTTTAATGTCTATCGAGTTTGTAGTGGTTCTTTGTATTTGTTTTTCTAGTCTTGTAAGCTGTTTTCCCAAGGTGTTAAGGTTGGTATTTGTAAAGTTGTTTTGGTTAATAATATGTTTTGTATTGGAAAGGGTGTCATCAGTGGAAAATTTGTAGGGGGCTGCCTCGACAGTCTGGTTATTATGGGTTATTTGGATATTTCTCAAAGGTGGGTGTTCAGACTCAACTGTAGGTCCGCTGGTGAGGTTCCATACAGGGGTTTTTGACCTTGATGTGACCGGGCATGCATGTTTAATGGATGCAAAAGGATATGAAATGTGATGTTCAGATGCATAATATAATTCGAACCAATCAAAGAATAGAATCTGTATTTTATGTAGCTTGATGAAATTATAAAATTATTTTTGTATTTCACTTCTATGTTCGAGAAAGTTCTGAAAAAACCAAATTTGTTTTGTAGAGTTATAGGCCGAATAAAAATCTTTTTTGAAAAGTGTTTTGTCAAGAACAAAATGTTTCTCTGAAGTCAAAACATTCAGCTCGTTTTGGATATTTTCAGTAATGGCTGAAAAGGTCGGTGAAGTTGGAGGAGATGATTGCTCTAGGTTTGTATAGACAGGTTTTGGTATATTTGTAGTATAGTCTGCATTTTGGAAACTAGGAGAAGGGATATCGGATGTAGATTTTCTTGGAAGGTTTTCGTGGTAAGGGATGTTGATAACAGAAGGGATTTTGGAAATTCTTCCCAAATCTATTGTACTAGAAGAGGAAGAGGCTTCTGAGAATCTGGAACTTGTAGAGTGTCGGTGGAAAGACAGTTTGACTTTTCCATCTGTGTATTGGGTAATATTTTTAATTTGGACATTGGGTTGAGGTGGTGGTGGTAGTTCTGGTGGTGCTGCACCTTCAAGGATCCAATCTTCTGGTAGGGATATGTCTTTCCATTGGATTGCTTTTGGGACAACAGTGTTTGAGCGGGATAAATCTGTTTGTAGAAGGAGTGTTTCGCCTTTTTGAGATTGGAATTTGTGTTTGCTGGCAAAGGCTGAGAACATGGCTTTGTAATGGATTTTGAATATGAGAGCAACAGGGATAGATCCTTCGAGCATGTCATAATTGTGGGTCTTTATTTGTAGTAGCATACTTTGCAAGATATTTTTGTCTTTGAGGGATATGGTTATGTTTGGATAACAATCAAATGATACCGGCCCACTGCAAAGGCTAGACTCAATAGAACTGAGGAGGGAGTCTTGGAAGTTTTGAAATCTAGCATCACGGAGGACAGCTAGAATGGAAGTGTTTAATCCTTCTTTTGTAAGGGGTTTTATCCCGACTTGGACAAGGCCAACATGAATATACTTATAATTTCGGGCTAGATGTTTTTGTAGGGATTTTTGAGAGAGGAGTTGAATGGTTTCAAAAGGTTTGGTAAGCTGAATATCTCGCTCTTCAGTTTTGATAGTAAAATCCGTTTTGAAAATATCATATTTAGATTTTTGATAAATCTGAGTTTGAGAAATTTTTGGAATCTTCCAGTCATCAATGTTTTTTGTAAAATCTTCAATAGTTATCTCTTCACTTTGTACTATCCTTCTGCTTTCAGAAGATTCAGAGGTAGAAGAAGCTGAAATAGAAGTAGTCCTATGAAAGACGGAATCCATAGAAAGGAAAGATAAACTAGGAAACAGGCTGCAGGTTATATGGATTTATGGCCCTAAAACTCAAACGGGACTTACACCATTCAGTTGCATACCTAGAGTCTAATGGTCTCTTGTTCTTTCTAAGAATACTGGCTTTTATGTTACTATTCCTACCCAGATCCCAATAGGCTCTGATACCAGATTTAATATATATATTTTAATTTGATTCTCATTCTTTGATTATATTTTGTAGGCCTTTTATTGAATTAATGTTTATATTTAATTTCACCCTTCAATCTACAATTTTTTATTTCAATTTTAATCCTTATTCTTTTGATTTTTTTTAGTCTTTTTTTTTAATTATTTTTTTTAAATTTCACCCTTCAATAAAAAATACAATTTATTTTATATGTCAATTTTGATCCTCGTTCTATTAACTATCATTTTTTTTTATCCTTTTGTGAGATTGATATTCTTTTTCCAAGTTAATCTTTCAACATTTAATTAGTTGGGAATTGAGTTTTATGTTTTTTTTTTCAGATAGGATATTTCCAATCTAATATCAAGGGTCAAGGATTTGAAACGTTATAATTCTTTTTATTTTTTTTATCAAGTTATTCCAATCTCATGATCTGGATTGTGAATTTGGCAGAATATCTCGTGTTGGCTCGACCTTAAATATTACTGGAGTACTTATACGTTTGTCATATTAACTCGGGTTAAAAGAAACCATTTTTTTTATATCCTTTATTTACATCATTTTGTTCTTCTATATTTAATAAGTTGTAAATTGAGATATATCTTTTACCTCTTTTTCTAAAAATATATTTTTCTCATGGTATCCCAATCACTTTTCTTTTTGAATTTGATCCATATACTGTTGTTTCCTATTTTTTATATCTAATTTAAAAAAAGTCAACTTATTCGACCCAATTAGATCTATGACCTTAGTCGTATTTTTTCTCTTTTCTTTTAAAATATATTTGCGGCACTTGAACACTAGTTTTTGTACAAAAAAAATAATTTGGCCTATAGGAGTGCGAGCACAAGGGCTAGTAATAATCTAAATTAATTCTTACTATCTTACTAAATATAAGCTGACTTTGACACAAAATTAAGGCAAACTTTAAGAAGAAAAATCCCTTTGTACCAATAATTATCTCAAATAACTGCTGACATAAAGAACATAAGAAAGATAAATGGTAGTTATTTATAACAAGTGGTAAAAAATATAAAAAAGTATTTAAGATTTATATTAATAAAAATTATTGTTATTATTGTTATTTGCAATTCAATGTAAAAAGTTAATATAAAACACCGTTGACATATTATGGTTGGCAAGGAATGGTATAATCTGCACTACTTTAGATTTTCTAGCCAGAAAACAATATTATAAACCTAGACCAGGTTTTCATATCCCTAGTGTAATAAAGAGCCTAAATTCATGAATCATATTCTTGTACACTGCTATGAACCTTGGAAATTATAGAACCGATTCATTAATTGACTAGGACTAACATGGTGCATGTCGATGATTGTTGAACAAACCTTACAATAGTGGCATTTTCTGGGTAAAGGAAAATTTTAGAGGAAGGCTATCTATATGTTATCTACTGGCATCTTGTGGGGTATTTGGCTAAGTTGTAGCAAATTGATTGGACTACAGTCTTGATTACTACAAAGTGTTCTTAAGAATATAGAAAGTAGAAATAAAAATAATAAGTGAATTATTTGCCTTTTTAAGTGGCCTGCCTTCTTCAAGTCAATTCGATTTCAAAGCACAGGAAACCCTTGAAACCAAACCTCTGTATTTGTGTGTCTCTCTAAGCAACTTTGATACTCTAAATATATTTTTTACAAACCATTCTAGTAATAGAATTCAAACAACTTTAAACCTTGGGCTCTTAAGAAAGTTTTTGTTTCAAATAAAATATTTTATAGAAAAATATTATTAGTATAGGGATTGGAGTTGACTAGTTACTTTGTAAATCCTCAGCTAGAATATTTCTGAGTATAATAAAATGGGTTAAATAAAAAAACATTTAATTAAGATATAAAAAAAATGTGAAATTAATGAAATAAAGAGTGAGTGTAGTACTAAATTGTTAGAAAGAAAAACATTATGGGGACAAAATATAAATACGAAAAAGAGAGGGTCAGGGTTCAATTAACGAGAGGATAACACTATAAATACACTTTTATTAGGGGTGTTCACAGTCCAGTTCGATTCGATTTTAACCCAAAAGTTCAACCAAACCGGAAAATAATATTTCTTGTTAATATAACCCGGACTGAACCGAGAACCAGTTCAAACCGAACCGATTTTGTTCGGTTCTGGTCGGTTTTTTAGCTTTAAAAATAGAAAAACCGGAAACTAATGAATGGCTGAAAACACTTGCACGATATGTTGTTTGGTGTTCATGGGTCGGTAGAGGGATGTCCTTCTTGTCATTCAGTTTCCCATCTAGTGTTAGGTAATCAATGCTCCACATCGATGGTCAACAATACAACCATTTGCAAAACATTAACTCTAGATGCTATTTAGAGCTTGGGAAAAGACGTTGCTATTATCCTAAAGGACTTAGAAGACTTCTTGTTGTAGCTTTGCCTTAGCATCTTGAAAAACTTTAAGACATCCGCCACAACATGAAGACTTGGTTGTGAGATAGGGCCATAGGAATTTGAGTAGAGGGTCAAGACAAAACACCTCTTGGAAGTATTGGTTAGATGCTTCCACCAATTTAAGGGTTATTTATTTCAAAATCAAGAAGGTTGACGTTGTCACCATTATTGTTGGAATTGGGCAAAGTCTTCACATCATTTTTATACCATATGAGAGAAACTTAGAGAGAAGAGCACAAAGGAGAGGGAGCGAAAGGGAGGGAGGGAGGGAGGGGTGGGGCGGCTGGAAAGGGGGAAAGGGATAAAATGATAAAATGATTTATGGTTGGGGATATTTCTTTTTATAGCTTTTTTAAAGTTATTTAGATTTAATTAACCAGTTCAGTTTGGTCTAATTCAATTGGTTTAAACTTTTTTAAACCGGAATCGAATCGGACCGGATGTTTTTTTTATATTTTTTAATCGATTTATTCAGTTTTTTCTATTGGTTTGGTTTTTTCAGTTAATTTTTTTTTCAGTTTTTTCAATTTAATCCGTTTGTCGGGTTTTTTGAACACCCCTAACTTCCATTCTCTTTCATGCTATGATTTTTCAAAAATAAAAGAGGGGTTAGGGTTCTTTGATTTCTTCCTTTTTTCTTGATAAAATCCTCAACAAAAGACTAACTTGGGGTGATTAAAAGAGTTGGTAAGTGATCATAAAAAGGTATTTGAGTGATTTAGGGAGTTCTAGAAACTTAAAAGTGAGAACAAGGGTTGGTGAGAGAAGGAAGAAAGAAAAGGATAAATGGTTGATTTTCATCTTAAATCTCTTTTGAATCTTTGTTATTTCAACGTAAGCATGGCTTTTTATTGTGTTTGATTTGAATAATTCCATGAATGAGAGCTTGAATGATGTTATGTATTATTATGAAATTTGAATTTGAGGAATTTGTTGATTTAATTTGGAATATTATGTTAGAATCTTATTTATAAACATGAATAAAGATTGGGTAAGTAGCAAATTATTTCCATGATGGCGCATTCGGCTAGAAAGAAACACAAAAAAGAAATTTCTCATAACTAAAAACAATCTTTTCATTTTGAAAAATAGCTAGACCGATTTAAGAAACAGTCGTACTATTTTTTAAAATGTTAGATCGTTTTGACTACTGTCTAGTTTTGATCTGATTTTGTGTTTGAGTTTTTTCTTAGTTTTTTTTTTTGTTCTTTTGAGTTTGTTTAAAGGAGATAGGAATTGTTTGATGTAATTTAATATAATATGTATGTTTAATGATGATGACTGAAACACTTGATGTGGGGTTTAGGATCAAAATGCCAAAAAAAAGAAAAAGAAATGGACATTCATGCATGGTGAAAATTTAGAATTTTCAATTCGATTAAATTGAGAATTTAAAATCTACATGGAGAATGAAATTGATTTTTATAGTGATCAATGACAAATGACATTGATTCTAATAGTATAAGAGAGGTCACAACACCTATTCAATAACAAGGAACCATTATGCGCACTTAAACACTAGATGGATGTTCAGCACCTTACAACTACAATAGTAGTTAAATTGTAATTGCAATTTTCTTTAATCGTATCTCGATTTTTATTTGGAAAATATTAAACAATTATAAAAACTAATTCTCTAGTTAATGGGATTAGTGTCATGATTAATAAGCGATAGGAGAAATTAATTCTCTGGTTAATAGGATTAGTGTTTTGATTAATGAAAAATTGAAGAAATTAATTTCTTGATTAATAAGATTGTTACCCTGGATAATGAAAGATAAAATAAAGTAATTCCCTAAATAATAGGATTAATACCCTGGTTAATGGGCAATTGAAAATACTCATTCCTCAGTTAATGGGATCAGTGCCTTGATTAATAGGCAATTGAAAATACTCATTCCCTAGTTAATAGCATCCTTTTGTTAATAGGATTAGCATCTTGGATAATGTGCGATGGGATAAAAATAACTTTATGGTTAATGAGATTAATATTTTGATTAATAGGCAATTGAAGAGATTTATTACATGGTTAATGAAATCAATGTCTTGATTAATGAGCCATTAAAAAATCAATTGATTTAGTAATAAAATAAAAGCTTGGTTTAAGTTAGAAATGATATTGGCAAGTCTTCAAAATTGTGCTATTGGCATTGAAAATATAAGGATATATTAAGAAATTAATTGTTTGATAAATGTTCTTGTCAATATATATCTAGAAGATAATATTAAATTATTGAATATAAAACTAATTATATTAGATATTAAATAAATTTTAAAGTATCTCGTGCAACACCACACTAAGTAGTAGATTCATGAATTTATATATTTTTATTAAATATTTTTCTTTGTGATATTATTTTGTATCCAAAAATATATTTACATATCTAAATTAATTATGGATAATGCATTTAAAATAATTGTTGTTGAAGCATGTCTACCTTCAATTTTTTTTTTAAATGAACGTGTGTCTTGACTTGTGTTGCAACTAATTTACTTGTCCCATTATTTGTAATACTTGAAGAAAATGAAAAGTCTACTAGTAGAGGTATACATAGAATGTTGTGTAAATAAAATTGGGGTCGTTGTTCCGCCAATATTAATTAGTGTATTTGAGACAACAGTACTGACAATAAAAACTAGAATACTTTCAAGAAGAAAAAATAAATAATAAAAATGGATGGGGTGAATTACCGGATGAATCGAGTTAGAGATTGAAGATGTGATGCCCTGTAGGAGAATGAAATGCGCAAAACTCAAGAAGCAAAGGAGGACATCAAGATAATCAGACAGGTTGGACATAGACTTTTCCAGCTCAGTCTTGAAGTAATTTGAATATTTCATTAGCAGTTAAACCAAGAAGATTGAATTCCCTAACCAGTAATGGTGGGAATTTCAAATCATCCATGATAAAATCTGAAATCTCTTCAGTTGTCATCCTGGTGGCTCGAATCCTCATCACAACTGCTGGATCGATTCTTATCAAATAGGAAATAGACCCCACACCTTTTGATCTTGGAATGCTCGATTTTGTTGTAGAATTCGAATGTAACTTCACTGCCAGAATATTCACTAGTAAGACCTGTTCTTGTGCTCTCATACCACAATAACATGTGATCCGAATCATCTAACTTGAATACAGCAGCTTTTGGCTGTGGATCCAAATCATACCTTAATAACTTGACATGATCATGTTCACCATTATCACTTTTGGCATCGCATTTGCAACTAAAATTGACACAATCAGACAGAAGTGGTGTGGGAGATGCAAAGACTATGCAGAAAGCAATTCCCTTGAGCTGATGACAGTTTAAGGGCAACTTTTTGGTAACTGAAGATCCCATATTTTGACCGCGAAACCATGGTGGTATTTCACTCTCTGGTAAAACGATTTGAAAAATCTCACCTTTGATCTCTCCAGACTGTGTGACACAGAAAACATAGAGGAGAAATTAGATATTCAAAATATAATTGATGATCATGAGAAGCAGGGAGAACTTATGAAGATTCACCTGAACTTTACATTGCACATCTGCCATTAGTTTCTTCCGATCCAATTTGAAGCAGTTTGCAAAGTTCAACTCCTGGAAATTTCTTAGATTGAACCTCGATAAGGTTTGAAGTGATTTACAGTCATTTACATCTAGAGCTGTAAGTGACGATGGAAGCTCTGGTAACTCTTTGATATCCGTTCCGCTTAAATCCAGATGTTTCAAACATTTCAGATGTTCAATTGAAGAGGGTAGCTCTTTAATAGCTGTTCCGCCTAAATCAAGATGTGTCAAAGATTTCAGTTGTGCAATTGATGAGGATAGCTCTTCAATAGCTGTTACACCTAGCTTAACCTGTGTCAAGAATTTCAGATACTTAATTGATGAAGGTAGCTCTTTAATAGCTGTTGCATCTAACTCGAGACGTCTCAAAGATTCCATGGGCTCCATGATTTCTGGGAAGCTCTCAAGTTTTGAGCAACCTGAAAGCCCGAGAACTTCAAGGGATTTCAGTTTACATATGCTGCTGGGAATACTTGAGAGCTGTTTGCAGTTAGTCATATACAATCTAACAAGTGCTTTGAGAAACTCAATTGATGAAGGCACCTCTTCGATTGCCGTCCCTTGCAAATATAGATATTTTATGTTCCCGGAAATCTCTGGAAACTTTGTAATATTTGCGCAGAATCGTAGATCAACCTTTCTAAGAACTGGTGAATTTCCTGAAATTGCAGGGCATATTCTGACATTAATGCAATGATATAGATCAAGAATTCTCAAAACTTTCGAACCAATCCTGCTTGGAAGACTTCTAAGGTTGTCACAATAACTGAGCTGAAGGACCTCCAGCTTGGTGAGATATTGAATAGAGGGGTTCACCTCTATTAAACTTTTACAAAATTTAAGATTTATACTCTCTATATTTTCAGCCATGGAGAGATCTGGGATTTCAAGCAAATATGGGGAGCCACTGAGATCCATTCGTCTTAAATGCACAAGGTCCTGTCATAACAAAACAAGGGGGAAAAGTATAACAAAAGATTGACTATCTTCAAATTTATAATTCATATACAGACATGATCATACCTGTACACCTGTCCAAAGCTTTTCAATCTTGCTATCAGGGAAAATAAGCTCAACAATGTTTTCAGCACAAAAACTTTGTGGCAAGGTTTTCAAAGGGAACCCATCCCAATGGAGATATCTCAGCTCATCAGAAAGATAATCGAGGCCAGAATGAGGAAGGTGCACTTTATCTTTGTTGTCCATTATGAAAATTTCATCCGAGGAAAAATGATTAAAAAATTTGAGAATTCTTAGCCGATCCATCCTTGAAAAGGCATCAGATTTTAAGTGCATTTCACGTGATTCAGAGATATCCAAGCATATGCCTTCTACTGCCTCAGTTCCCTAGAATCAAGGGTAGAGAATAAGCAAACAATAAACTCATCTCGGACTACTTGAAAACATGTAACAACATGGTAAAAATATCACAGGCGGGAAAATAAGAATAGTTAGTGACTTTAGCTTTAACCTTCTTTTTCACCAATGCTTGATATACATCCTCAGGATCACATAACCTACTACGTTTGCCTGGAATATTAGATTCTTCACGAACAATGCTAAAAGCCATCTCTCGTAGTGAATCATGCATGTTGACAGTGCAACCAGGTGTGGTGATGAGAGACTTGTCAAAAAGAACACTTATATCCGAACAAGCAGCTGAATAACAACCATCCAAAATTTTTGTAACACGGTCCCTATTTGCCCCATTGAAAAAGAATGCAAGATGAAGAAACATCTCTTGTTGTTCATCATCAAGCCCATCATAACTAATTCTCAACACATTCTGAATTTCACGGTTAGAAACTTTCCCTAACTTATTCAAAACACTACACCATTCCTCTTTGCTTCTACCATAGAGAGCAGAACCTAAAACTATAAGAGCCAAAGGATTGCCTTGTGCATAATCTACTATCTTTTCTACCAACTCACTATGATCAATTGTGGGATTGTAATTCTTGAAGGCTTTCATGTTAAAGAGTTGAAGAGCTTCATGGTGGTTCAATCTCTCAACTTCATAGATTTCATCGACCACATTCCTAAGCACTTGCTTATCCCTACTTGTTAAAAGAATTTTACTTCCTGGACCGAATGAAACATGTGGCTCTGGTAACAATTCTTCCAGTTGCCTTGAACTATCCACATCATCGAGAACAATAAGAACCTTTTTACGGCGAAGTCTATCCATTACAAAAGCATTTCCGAAGCTCAAAGGGCCAGTGTTCAGAATGTCTTGGTCTAGTAATTCTGGAAGGATATTTTTCTGCAAACCAACCACTGTATGTCTTTTTAGTTCTTCCCTAACATTTGCAACAAAGAGGAACCCTTCAAATTGAGCAGAGACATTGTCATATACCGCTTTAGCAATAGTTGTCTTACCTATACCACCCATTCCCCATATCCCTACAATCCGAACATCTTGGGACTCCATTTTCAACAAAGATTCAACCTTCTTAATACGTGCATCAATTCCAATCAGGCTCGTATGATGAGTACTCATAGATGTTTGATGCAATTTGTTCAATATATCTCTAACAATGTCATCAACAAATTCAGACTCAGATCTAATAAACACAAAACACATATTTGTTAGTTGGAGAGAACCAGAACAGAACAATAGGCACTCTATAGCAAAATCAATGCAAACACCTTTAAAAAAAATCATCATTTCCCAAAAGACTAAGTACATTGTTATCGGTAACTGATACTGCAGCATAAATTAATGAAAATAAACACTCTTAAACTACTACAAATCAGATTAAAAATGATTTGTTTTAATTAAATCAAATATGCAATTGCCAGAAAACAGTAGATTTTCAAAATATGAAAGCCCAAGTTGAAATTCAAGAAAGCAGAATCTTACTTAATGTTATGTGAATCCCACCCAGATAGATTGGCTGCCTCCCTCATGGCCGCTCTCCAGTTGAGCACTTTTTCCATCTTCTCCTTCAATAACTGGTCATGCCTAGCAAATGCATCGGCAAAACTTCCAGTTTGATTCCTAACATGAGATGGATCAACCCGATAGAAGACGGGTATAACCATTTGCCCTTTAACTTTCTTGCATTCAAGAATTTTTGCAAGTTCCTCCAAGCACCATTTGGAAGACGCATAGTTGTCAGAGAAAACAACGACAGAAAGCTTGGAATCTTCGATTGCTTTCAAAAGGGATGGAGAAATTTCTTCCCCTCTGTTAAGTTTGTAATCGATGAAGGTTGAGATTTGTTTCCGCTTCAAAGCAGCATAGAGGTGGCTGACAAAACAAACACGAGTGTCCTCTCCTCTGAAACTAAGGAACACATCGTATTTTTCTTGAGGAGTGGTTGTTGAAGAAGAAGTCGAAGCCATGTGAAAAAAAAAAATACACTTCCTTGTGATTCTGCAGATTAGAGTCTATGGACGAAGAAGAAAGAAAGGAAATGGGGCTTGCTTTGAACCGCGTTTTTGGGCAGCATCACCTTCGAAACTTCCTTTGACAAAGAAAATACCTCACTTGGGGGTTTTTTTCCTGCAATTTGAAAGATGTATTTGGTAAATAAAAGGGTCTAATTCCAAAAAAAAAAACAAATTAGTACAAAACTAACAGGTGTCCCAATATATATGATCACTAAGATTAAGTGGAGTATAAATAAAAGAATCAGAAATCCTTCGACATTTCAGGTTTCTTTAATGGATTTTGTTTGGGCTAAAATATGGTTAGTTTCGAAGCATAGTTGTCGCATTTGGTTGAGTGTGTGTTTGGCTTAGAGGTGTGGTGGCTTTTTGTCAAAGGTACAATATCTTTTAAGCACACACCACACCTCTAAAAGCTATAAAAACATGCTTTTTACTCAAAAAAGCATAAGTTACCTCCAAGCCAAACACCCTTTTACGCTAGGGTCGTCGTTTGGTCATATCAATCCTAAAATAATATTGTTTTAATAAGTTTATATATATATATATATAAAATGAAGTTAGATTGTGTTGAACAAAAATTTTAAAAAGTTGAAACAATGTAAATTGAAAAAAAAATATTATAGAATTGATTAAGTCATGTCTCGTCTGAATTTAATCAGGTCTACTAATTTATGAGTTGACCTATCAAGTCATCCAGATTTAACCGAATCAATATCCACCTTTATTACAAAATAATTGATACTACACTAGACTCCAGATCAACGAATCATTGGATTGATAAGTTAGGCCAAGCTAAATTTGATAATTATGATCCAAATAGCTAAAATCTACTCCTAATTACGTCTATCATAAAACAAGAGCCATAAAATGAAGAAACATTTTTTTTCAAGGAATGGTATCAATCCAAAAGAAAAATTATAACATGGATGGAAACAATAAAAAATAGAAAGCACAAGAATATAGAATTATACTAAAAAAAAGATCATAAAAAAATCCTAATTAAAAATTTTATTACTTATTATTTTTTATTCAAGTAGTTTGTGTCTAAGAGATTTACAAGTCTTTAAATAAACTCAAAAACTAACCTAAACAAATTAGAAAACCTGAAAATAAAATAAATACAATAAAGGTCCTAAACAAGTTAGGAAAAATAAAATTTTTAAGCATAATATTTAATCTCTTAAACTAGATAGGAAAAAAGATAAAAATAATTAATAAAACAAATATTTTTCATAAAAATCCTCATGCATCAGTCTCTTTAGGTAAAAAAAAAATTGCCCTCAAGTTCAAATTCTTCTTGCTTGATCTCATAAATTTCTAATCAAGAATTTACAATTATTTACATGCTTAGTCTTTCCATTATAAGCACCATTCCTATTAACAACTAACACAAGCTTTAATACCAACCAACGCACACAAGAACAACACAAGAAAGATAGCAAGCATAAAAACATAAAATTATACTAAAAATGGATTATATAAAATCTCTAATTTAAAATTTTATTACTAAATATTTTTTTGTTAAGGTAATGTGCTTCTTTAAGTGGTTTGCAATTTCTTAAATAAACACAAAAACTAATATAAAGAAATTAAAAAACCTAAAAATAAAGGAAAATCAACAAAAGTCATAAACAAATTAGAAAAAAATAAGATTATTAAGCATAATATTTAATTTACCAAACTAGATAGGAAAACAAAAACTAAGAAAACAAATAACTTTTTATAAAAAACAAAATGCCCAAGCCATGGAAATCTACTTGACTATGTCATTAAACCAAACCTAACGAATTAACCTTTTAAAATCTCGACTTGACTTCTTGCTTAACTTGAATTTTAAATTAAACCACATAAGAATTATCCTGATATGACCAAGTTGACTTGGTGGATCCAAAGGTAACTTGAACGACTTGAAAAAAAAAAAACATGATTTGACTTTAAAAATAAAATTAAGATGATATTTTTTTTATATAAAAAAAATATTGAGATGGTGATATATTGGATCAATACGGATCAAATCAAGTTAACTTGTAAAAATTCACAATTTAAGTCATGGATAAGATCATAATGATCTAACCTAGTTGCACCATTTGTCTCTTTCTTTTCCCTTCATTTCTTCTCTCCCTGGTTGGCCATTCATTGAACTTGGGTTGGATGAAATATGAGACTAAATTGAAGATTTATTAAACAACCAGGGACTAAATTAAATGAAGAGGGCAAAAAGTGTGTGGTATGTGTTGACTCTTGTCAGCGTATAAAGAAGTCGTCACTTTTAGGAGGCGCATGCAACTTTTTTCAAGCGCTAATGAAGGCCTTCTTGGTGCCATTGAAATCATCTTAGAGGGAGCTTCCTTTAAAGGCAATGCGTGATTGCGGTGTAGCTCCAATAACCCATTATTCTCTTCTTTCTTTTCCATTTTCTTTTCTCTCTTATCATTTTAGTTCCATGCATGATCTTTTCTCTTTGTTTTTTTAGGGATAAAAAAGGGCTTTTTTTTTGCCTCATTCTTAATTGCATCCCTTCATTTTCAATCATTTGAAAAATAAAAAATCGAAACTATTTTTCTTAAAATTGAGCGCCAATCCAATGATATTATTTTTTTAACCCCGTAAAAACCCCATAACTAGCCATCAAAACAAACTATTAAGGTCAATCTCGAATAAAATAAATGTGGAACAACAGAAGAAGGCTAATTGACAAAAATAAAAAGCAAAAGAAAAATAAAATAAAATGAACCCACAATGCAATTGGATATAAAATTAACAACAAAATGTTTAGCTTTTAATGTTTTATTAATTTTTTTCCTAATAAAAGATGTAAAGAGTAATAAATAAAGTAATTAAAAAATTAATTAAGCATCCATAGTTAAGGGAAATTTTAAAGACTCAACCTAATTGGTAACAATTATTATCCATTTTTAAACACTTTTGACATGTCATCATGAGTTATAAGTATCCTATATTTCTTTCAAAACTTAGAAAATTTAAAATTCCTAAACTATTTTATCAAGAAATTAGAACTTACTACAATATCTCATTCATAAGTTTCGAAAGCCTAAGAAAAATCACTTGGTTATCAAGTTTAGACTTAAGATGAATATATGGGGAAAAAAGTTCTCTAGCTAGAAGTCTAGAACTATGAAAGGTTATCTCTTAGGATATGATTGCTCTTCCTCTTTATAAGATCTTCCACTATAGTATGACTTGGTATCATATATGTAATCTAACTTTTATAATTACAATTTCATTTAATTATTTTTTCCAAAACTAATCAAAACATTTACACTCAAATCAAGCTGAAATGATGAGTAACACAAGGAGCATTTGAACTTCTTCTTTATTCATTATGGTTATAAAGATGGAAATATTTCAAACTTGGAAATTGTAGTTTGTTTTAGACTTTCTATTTTTTTAAGCAATAAAAGAATGTATTAAATTATTGAATTAGTAGTTTTAACAATCATATATTGATCTAAAACAAATAGATTGATATGGCAAAGTTAAAGTCATGTTGTCGATCAACCTTTGTCTTTTAGAGTTCTCCCTTTCCATGAAGCCCATCAAGCTTAGGGGTAGCCACTACTATAGTGATTTTGAGGAATGGATCATTAACCACCCCTATTTTCTTGTCTAGAAAATGGATGCGTTCAGACTCTAGAGTCTTCTAAATTTGGTTTTGGAAGACCATGCACTCATTAGTGATGTGTTTCCAATAGTCATGCTATTTATAATATTGTTTCTCCTTATTTTTTTTTATTAACAGTAAGGGTTATATGATTTCCAAATAGCTTAATTTCTCTCTTGCATGTTGAAGATCTCTTTAACTCTTTTAGTATCAAAAGAGTACTCAAGAGTACTCATAATCTTTAACTATTTTGGTAGTGTTTACTTATTTGTTGTTAGGTTTAATAACTTTTTTAGACTTATTTAATGTTACGATCTTAAACGGTCTTTCATCCTTGATTTAAGGGAAATATATGAGCTATTATTGAATGTCCTCAAACTTTTTATTAGAGTTTAAATCAGTTAGTGAGTGAGAACTCACAATATTATATGAATAGCCAACAACAAATATCCATCTTATTGGCTTTATTTTTGCTTGTTTTGTAAACATCTTCTCATAACGAGCATCATTATCTATGAGGGTGTATATGTCTAAATAATTAGTTTCTATGAACATTTTTTTCTTATGTTCCATTATATTCTTTGTAGTAGTAATTTTATGCTCTTATTATCAATTACAATTGCAATGCACTTAGTTTTTAATTTTCTAAATCATAAGGCATAACTTTCTATAGCCTTTTTAGCGTTTGGACTATTTTGGCTTGATCAACCAATATGTTGTTTAGTTGTTTCTTTTAGAAGCACTCATGGAAATGGGTTTCTATCTTTTCTAACTATTGATTGAGTTTTATAGTAGTATGGAGAATCAATGAAAAACTATTTTAGTCAATAAAGAACCAACATCTTAGCTTTATGAAAGGGTTGGTTGCATTATTGACACATTGATCTATGAATTTTACAATATGTTCCCTTGTTAAATGGTTATCCTCTTTTAAAAAAAATTACTTGAAATCAACAATCTTTATTCTTATAGGGATCATGTGTAGTTTATAAACCCATTTAGGGTATGGATTGATTATAAGTAGGTCTTTTTATCCATCCTACTTCTATCATAATCTCTCTTAAGTGTTGGGCTAGTTCAACTATGTCTATCCCTTTTCTTTATTACTAGTCAATTGCAAGAAATTGTTGTGCAAAGAAATTGAGGTTCCCTTATTATAACACAACTTATAGGACATAAAATTGCTTAGTAACAAATTATGGTTTGGGATAAAAATTCTATAGGGCTAAGTAGTTGGCATATGGTTGTTTGTATACTTAACGAGTGGTTAGCGTGTTAGGAGCTATCACCTCCAAGTTAGGCTATGTTTATTCTTGTGTTTGATATGCTAAGAAATACCCACGTAATAGGCATACTCATTCCGAACATCCCTACTAGAAAGCTCATTATTGTAGAATTCTCTAGGATCTATCCTTGAGATATGTACGTATAGGTGTTACTAAGCCTATTCTTATAAATTTTATTCTATATTTGATTCAATTAATCACATATAACTTGCATGGTTCAATTGACTATTTTTGTTATCTTGGCAGGTCATGTTAATCATGTTCTTCATCTCCATTTAGAGAGTCCTCATATTAGCATTAGAGATATTTATATATTGATAATAAGATGCTCCTTCAAGAGCAACTATAATTGGTTGGCTAAAATTTTTCATATCTATATGACACCACCTGACCCATATAATGGATATGTGTAAAACTATGTATAGGGTAGGGCATTGATTCATCAATTTATTTATCTATGGTTAGCAGTGATGATCTCATTATAACCAATAAGAAAGTAATGGACTACAGAGGGCCACTAGAGATAAGTATAAATGATAAAGACCCATCTCTAGTTGTACTTACCATCGATTGGGCACTAGAATCTAAGGATGGTGGACTTTCAAGCTCTTAACAACCAAGAAAATGGCATTCCTTTATTGTTTGTATTTATTGTTCATCCAGTTCAGCAAGGATAAATCCACTTGTATTTTTCCTTGGAGGCATATTCTAATTGCTTATGGAACAAATTTTGAATTTTTATCTCACTAGGTGTGCCGATTTATTATGTTGCCAGTAAATTTTACTTAGGACTAAACCTGCGATGAGATGACAACTTCCTCTAATCAAATAAAATGAGGATTCTTGATCTCAGACCCTTAATAAAGGTAATTTGTTGTAAAAAAAACCATCGTATAAGAAAATACATGAGTTTTAAAAGAGAGATGGTGTTTGCAAGAAACTTAAGTATAGAAATAAATAAAGCAACAAAGAAAGTAGTAAAAGAAAAAAAAACCCTTTGAGGGGAAAATAATATAGATTGCATGAATTTGAATATATGGGGCTAACCATCATTTATATAGTATTTGATTCTATTTATACTATTATAGAGTTTGAATCTTATTTACATATATAATTTTAATCCTATATAGATATTGATATTAGATAAAGAAACTTATTCAATTCTAATACAAGATAAATTTATCTTCTATTGATACATGTGTGAATTCTAGGTTGATTCTTGACTTCTGATTAGTTATTATGTTGAGGATTTCCGTTCATAATAAGATTGTATCTTTTTAGTTTAGTGTGCATTCAAAATTTGTTAATCAATCATATTTTTTTAGTCGATCATGACTTTTGATTGCTTGGTCAATTCTCCTAATCAAACATAAGTTCTTCTTTACGATTGATTCTTTTGATTTATGATCAATTTCAACTATCTTCCCCTTCTTTGTGGTGAACAATCATTATCCTTTATGTTAGATAAATATATTTTAGGTATAAATACCAAGGTATCAAAGCTTTTAGAAGGAAGAAACCTTAAGCTAAGTAAGCTTTGGGCGTAAGTCATACACACACATTCTCGACTCGAGCTTGAGCTTGGGTATACATTTAATATAAAATAAGTTTTTGACCTAAAATATTATTTTTTAGGGAATCCATGAATGAATTGTCTGAATAATAACTTTTATTTGCCTGAACATTTTATTTTTAAAGGGAAAATGTGTGTTTTTTAAGGAAACAATATATTAGATTTTATTTTATTTCATAACATAATTAAAGGTAAAAAATGACAAGAATTAATTATATTCTGAATTAATTTTGGTTAAAAAATCTAGCATAAAAAGGGGTTAAATGAAAGGTATTCTGGACTACAAGAAGTAGTTCATTTACCTTCTTTTCCTCATATTTCCTGCTTCTTCTAGTACGTTTTCTTCTATTTTTGAGCTTAAATTTTGGTATTTAGTGGAGACATTTTGAATGTTTTTTATTTTTTCACATTCATTGTACAACTAATCAAAAGGTGTTGATGATATATTTATACCAAATGATGAACAAAAGTTTCAAGAACAAGTGATATAATTCTAATGTGATATGCATTTCTTTATATACATTTTAAATATTTCAACAAATAATTATACTAAATATTTTGTTTAATCTAAGTTTAAGTATGCATTTTATTTCTAAAATAAATCATATATAATTACTGGTATACATATTTTGTCTTTAAGCTCTTATACAACGTTAAGTTTACAAGATTAACAAAGTAAGAATTTTAGTTCTATGTTCATTTGAGGAAACTAAACATTATCTTACACAATCATCTCACAAAAAAGACTCTGCTTGGTCTGTCCTGCTGGAATTTCAATCATTCATAGTGTTAAACCAGATATGGCGTGGTTCCTCTTCCAGCTTATCAGTTCTTCTCTTCCTCTGTTTCGAATCGATGCCATCATTATAGCAGGAGGCAGCTATCAACGCAAGCTCCCATAATATTATACTCTGATTGATTTCCAAAAATCTTGAATTCCTCATTACGAAAACACAAAAACCTCACTGCTGGGTGGAAATCACTCATCCAGGAGGTAAACTCCACACCTTTTCACCTTGCAACGATTCTGAATCCCTGACGGCTCATCCAGGTAAAATTCAAATGAAATTTCTTTTCCAGAATATTGGCTGATGCAATCTCGTTTTACGAACTCGCAGGGATTGTACAAGAGTAACATCTGATCTGACTCAACTGATCGGAGTTCATAAGCACAAGTACTCAAATTGAAAATGACATCATGATGTTCATCATTTTCACCTCTAGCATGGCATTCACATATAAATATCCTGTTGCATTGCAATTCTGTTGGAGGATCTGGGAATACAAAGACCACGCCGAAGGCAAAACCATTGTGTTGATGGCAATTTGTGGGCAACTTTATGGCTACCGAAGATCCCATACTTTGATCACAGAACCATCCTGGAATTTCACTCCCTGGTAAAATAATCGTGACTTCGCGTCTCATCTTTCCAGACTGTAACACAGAAATCAGAAGTCACCTTTTATGTGTATATATATAGAGGGGGGGGGGGGGGGGGGGGGGGGGGGGGACACGAAGAGGAAGAGAAAGTGACCTGAATTTTCAATTGTGTATCTGCCAAGAGTGGCTTCTGATCCAATTTGAAGCAATTTGCAAAATTCAAGTACCAGAAATTGCTTTCTTTGCCGATTGATAAGGTTTCCAGTGATTCACAACCAACTGCCTCCAAGAATTCTAGTGACGGTGGAAGCTCTGGTAGAGAAAGAAGACTTTTGCAATAATTCAATTTAAGATATTTCAGCACAGGAAGTTTTTCAATGAAACTTGGAAGGCTGACAAGGTTATCGCATCTATTGAGTTGCAGCATGTAAAGGCAGCTTAAAAATTTAATGGATGAGGGCAACTCTTTAATAGCCGTTCCACTCAAATCAAGACATTTCAAAGATTCCATTGGCTCCAAGATTTCTGGGAAGTTCTCAAGTTTTGGGCAGTAGCTTAGCTCAAGTCGTTCAAGGCACTTCAATTTACAGATGCAGGTTGGGAGACTAGAGAGCTGTTCACAGAAATTCATCTCCAATACACTGAGAGTTGCAAGAAACTCGATCGATGAGGGAACCTCTTCTATAACTGTCCAAAGCAACCTTAACTGCTTTATATTTCCTGATATCTGGGGAAACTTGGTGATATTTGAGCAGCCTGATAGATCAAGAATTCTTATCTCTTTCACTTTGCTAATCGACTGGGGAAGTTCTTCTATTGCAGTCCCTTGTAACATCAATTCTTCCAAATATCCTGAAATTTCAGGACATTTTCTGACCTTTTTGCAATGTGA
Organism: Populus simonii; assembly: GCA_007827005.2. Lineage (NCBI taxonomy): Eukaryota > Viridiplantae > Streptophyta > Magnoliopsida > Malpighiales > Salicaceae > Populus > Populus simonii. The sequence continues at coordinate 14,277,817 of CM017482.2, forward strand.
TAGATCAAGAATTCTCAGAAACTTCGATTCAATCCTTTTTGGAACAATCCCTAGATTCTTACAACCACTGAGAATGAGGATTTCTAGCTTTTCAAGATGTTGAATGGATGAGTGCACCTCAAGCAAACTCTCACAGAAACTAAGATCTATATACACCAAATTTTTGGCCCTCGACAGATCTGGAATTTCTAACAAATATGTCGACCTACTGAGGTCAATCCATCTTAAATTCAGAAGATCCTGTCAGAAGCAAAACAGGACAAACAAAAGAACAAAGGCTTAAATAGAGATTAGGAGTCTTGAAGTTCATAATTCTCATATAGATACTCCATAGCAAAACCAAATCGTACCTGTACCCCCGTCCAAAGTTGCTCAACTCTGCTAGAATGTAGTGTAAGGTCAACAATGTTTTCGGCACAAAAATTTTGTGGCAGAGATTTTGCAGGGAATCTATGCCAGTGGAGATATTTCAGTTCATCAGAGAGATATTTGAGGCCACTCAGAGGAAGGTGCACTTTGTCTTTGGAGTCCATGAAGTAAAAGGGATGGTAGAATTTAAGAAACCTGAGACTATTCATCCTTGCAAATGTGTCGGATTCCAAGTGCATCTCCGGCATTTTAGATATATCCAAACAAATGCCTTCAACTGCTTCAGTTCCCTGATAACGAAGGGCAGAGAATAAGTTTGCAATACATAATTTAGAGCATGTGATAGATATATTTTGATCTACTTGGAAAATCAACTGTGTTCACGATACATAACGACCTGTGCTTACGAGAGAGAGAAAATATTCACAAACTATAGAATTTACCTTCTTTTTCTTCAGTACGTGATAGATATCTTCATGATCACACAACCTGCTGCGTTTTCCAGGATTTTTAGATTCTTCACGAACGATGCTATAAGCCATTTCTTGTAGTATATCATGCATCTCTAGTGTGTTCTGAGAAATGGTGATTAGAGACTTGTCAATGAGAATGCTCAAGTCAAACTGCAGAGAGGAATAACAACTGTCTAAAACTTTTACAGCATGGTTCCATTCTGCGCCATTGAAAAAGAATGCAATATCAAGAAATATTTGCTGCTGTTCCCCATCTAATCCATCGTAACTAATCCTCAACACCCTTTGAATTTCAGGGTTTGGAACTTTCCCCAACTTATTCAATGCACTGTACCATTTCTCTTTGCTTCTATCATAAAGAGAGGAACCCAAGACTATCAGAGCCAACGGATTACCTTTTGCATAATCTACCATCCTCTCTAACAACTCTATGTGATCCCTCTTGGGACAGTTCTTCTTGAAGGCATTCAAACTCAGGAGTCGAAGGGCGTCATGGTTGTTCAGTCCTTGCACCTTATATATGGCATCAACTCCATTCTTTTTAAGCACTTGCTTATCCCTGCTTGTTACAAGGATTTTGCTTCCTGGGCCAAACAAATCATGCACCCCAAGTGACAACTCCTGCAATTGCCTCGAGTTATCCACATCATCCAGGACAATAAGAACCTTTTTGCGGCGGAGACAATCCTTTGTAAAAGCAACTGCCAAACTTGGAGGCTGCTCAAGTAGATTATCTTCATCTAATATTTTAGAAAGAAGTTTGTTTCGTAAATCAACTGCAGTATACCTTCTTAGATTTTCCCTGACATTTGCAAGAAAGTGGAATCCTTCGAATTGATTACAGATTCGATCAAATACAGCTCTTGCAATGGTGGTCTTTCCTATACCACCCATTCCCCATATTCCTATGATCCGAACCTCTTGTGACTCCATGCACAACAAAGATTCAGTTCTCTTGATCTGTTCCTCGATTCCAACCAGATTCATAGAGTGACCAGGAGACATTTTATACAACTTGTTCAAGATATCTCCAGCAATCGCCTCAATAAGTTCAGACTCTGATCTACCAAACGTAAAGAATACATCTTGTAAGTTCTTGAGAAATTACAGAAATAACACAAAGTATCATATCTAATTTTCAGAATCTGGGTTTAATAACGCTGCTAAATTTCTTAAAGATATTAAGCAAGCATATAATATATTTGATTTACTACATAAGAATAAATGATTTTAAATAAAGATCTTGAAGGGTCCACGATGTCTGTTTAATTACTGTATTCTGATATTTGTATGGACAAGACATCGCACATCATTAAAAAAATACATGTTATTTAGAATTTTGCTTCGTGAACCTTTCGGTCTGAACGAATGTTTGAACAATTTGAAGTAATGGTCTAGCTTATTGATATTTTTTTTTTAGAACAAATCACTTACATATATTTTATGTTCTTGGTCACTGATAATAAACATGGCTTAGTTCAGCAAATTCAACTAGGACCTTGTCTAAGTTGGATTTCAAAATAAACATAGTGTAAGTTGACTTTGTCAAACTCTGACGAGTAAATCTTGAAGAAGCTCACCTAATGTTCCGCGAATCCCACCCAGTTAGAGTAGCCACTTCCTTCAAGGCAGCTCTCCATCTCTTCACCTTTTCCATCTTTTCTGTTACTAGTTCAAGTTCACCGATTGATTCCCCAACAGTTTCAGTTTGATTTCTTACATGAGATGGATTGACATGGTAGAACACTGGTATAACCGTCTGTCCATTCATTTCCTTGCATTCCAGGATCTTTACAAGCTCGTCCAAGCACCATTTGGAGGATGCATAGTTTTCAGAGAAAACAATCACAGAAAGCTTGGATTCTTCAATTGCTTTCAAGAGTGATGAACAAATCTCCTCTCCTTTCCTGAGGTTGTTGTCTACGAAGGTCAGGACTTTTTTTCTACACAAAGCAGCATATAGGTGGCTGGTAAAATTATCACGAGTGTCCTCCCCTCTGAAACTGATAAAGACATCATATTTTCTTGCAGGGATGCTAGCTGAAGCAGAAAAAGAGGAAGCCATTTGAGAAAGTTGATTCCAGGTAAAGTATAGTCAATCTATGCATAAGATTAAATGGGAGAAAACAAAGAGTAGGGATAAGGCTTAGTTAGTCTAGTCTTGTGTATAAATACAACGGGGGATTCAGATATTTTGTTCACGCAAAACTTCCCACTTTCTTGGACAGAACTTAATCCTCCTCGGACTTCCTCATTGTTTGAAGACCAAGAAAAGGTCTAGCAGGCGAATACAGGGGGACTTCCTCATTCTTTGAAGACCATAGAAAAGGTTTAGGCGAATACATGGGGACCCATACTGTAGCTATTTGTCAATATGAATTTTGCTGGTGAATTTCTTGACTTTGGTCCCTCTAAAAATTTGTTTCCAGCCATCCTTGCTTAATACTTCCATGTCCTAAGAATCATGCACGCTTGTGACACTGGCACGTGCCACAATGAACTTCAGTCTTCATCTCGTCGAGCTTTCGTTGCTTGAGATTTATCTTCTTGACGCAACAAGACTGGAGAATTCTTTGCCTTTTGCTTTATTAGTTCTGTTTAGATTTTGAAATTGGGCTGTTGCTTGCAAGGGTTCCTCTACCATAAATAAATAAAAAAATGATGACACCCAAAACAAATAATTTTGGCGTAATGTAGTAAGTTTTTAAATTAAAAATAAATTAAAATAATACCGTAAATATTATTAATATTACCAATACTAGTAATTATATTCAACCTTATTTTTAATTAAAAAAGTATTAATATAACCATAAGAGGTGTAACTCAATTAATCAGATCATAGATTTGCTCCTTAGAGATTATCGGTTCGAGTCTCACAAACATTAGGACTACTGATGGCTTACATGGTCGTTAACTTTAGGGCCCGTAGGATTAGTTAAGGAATGCGCAAACTGGTCCGAATACCCACGTTAATAAAAATACATTAATATTGGGAAATTTCCTAAGAAACAAATTATTAATTAAAACGAATCCTAAAAATAGAGGTCAATCCTGTTCTTACATTATTTGACATAAAACAACATACTTAAATCACTAAGAAACTGCATAGTTTTATATTAGAGCTTTGTTTTGACTATTAAAATACTAAATATAAATTAAATTAAATTTTAAACTGAATCTCTAGTTTATTCATTAATTATAGTTATTATCCTCTATTATATTTCAGTCTTTTGCACTAACACTAATATTAGTAGACAAGAAAAGATTTGCTGAAAAGTAATGTATAAAATAGCCTAAAATTAATTACCTTTTCCTTTTCGTGGAAATAACTTGTTTGAGGATTGAGAAAAAAAAAAAAGAGTAATTTTATTTTTTTTTACATTTCAAAAATGTTTTTAAAAAATTAAATTTTTATTTTTATTTTTTTATTTGCTTTAAATTAATAATTTTTTGTTGTTTTTAAATCATTTTAATGCGATGATTTTAAAAATAATTTTTAAAAAATAAAAAAAATATTATTTTAATATATTTTTAAATAAAAATATTTTAAAAAATATTATCATCCACTGCATCCAAGAACTAACCAAATATTTGCTAAGAATAAATTAATTACAAAGAGAAGCGAAAATCACGGAAACGATTAATAATAAGAGTATTCTCTTGACCCATAAGTCAAGGGATTTGAGTACGTGTCAAGTTACTGGAGAAGACCTTGACCAACCGAAATAAAAAAAACCATGTACTTAGCAACGTAAATAAAATAAACTAGAGAAGACTTGGGTCGGTCGGTCAAACAATATAGTTACAAGTATATTTTATTACTACCCTACTGTCACTCTCAGTGTTTTAAAACTCGGACCCGGCCAGCGGGTCGACCCGGGACCCGGCCAATCCGGGCATGGAACCGGTCCGGGTGGAGGCAAAAACCCGCTTGGGAGTTGGCCCGATCGACCCGGCGGGTCTACCCGAGACCCGGGCCACCCGGTCAAACCCGCCTGAAACCCGGTCTTTTTTTATATACTAATAGACGTTAATCGACGTCGTTTTGGGCTTGATTTTGCGCCACTGCTATTTTCGATGATAAAGCTGCAAATTTGACACAAAAACAAGAAAATCACAAAAGCGTTGTTTTTAGTTTCTTGAAAAAGTGGATAAAGAAGTGGGTTTCTGTCAATTACCTTTTGATATTGAAAAAAAGTTATTTATTGGACTTGAGAGACCATCTAATGCTTTAGTTATCATAAATATAGGAGGAATAAAGTCTTAAAATGTGTGTAGTGTGGGTGTGCGTGTGACCCAGCCGGTCTGGAGAGTTGATTTGGCAAAACTCGATCAAAAACTCGATTGCAACCCGTTGATTTTTGTTTTTTTATTAAAACGACATTATTTTGAATTTTTTTTAAATAGAGATTGACCTGATCGACCAAGTAATCCGGTCAAAACCTAAAACCCGGATCTTGGATCAGGACGGCCACTAGGCCGGGCTTAAAAAGTATGCTTCTCTATTTATCTCCTGTTTACTCGACTCCTCTGCCCCCCTTTAACACGCAACGCCCCCCTGCGGACAGTTAATAACCCAGCCTTCAATATTGAAGAGCCATCCATTTTTCACTTAAGATAGCCTTGGACTGGACAAATCCAATTGATAAGGGGTGGATCCCGAGATTGACTGATTCATAATTTTACTCCATCAGCACTGAGCATAAGTCTTTATCTTTGCGGCAGAAATCCTCGACACAGCTTTTCTCCCCAAGAGCCAGTCGGTCGAAAGCCAGGGAATATATATCTTTCCAATTGGGCACTTTCTTTTCTAAGACAAGATCATTCCTCGATTCCCATAGGGTCCGTAAGGCTACATACAGAGTTAAGAACCGTATTTTTCCCAACACAACAAAATCCCCACTATTGAAACAGATTTTACTGTGTTGGGCAACAAAATCCTCACTATTCCAAAGTCTCCAGACATCATCGCATTCAAAGAACAAGTGGGATGTAGGTTCAATATCATTTCAGCAGATAGGACAGACATTTGAGCGGGTGGTGGAGTTTGATTCAGTCTATGCAGTTTCATGGATGTGTTCAATAACATTTCAGCAGATAGGACAGACATTTGAGCGGGTGGTGGAGTTTGATTCAGTCTATGCAGTTTCTTGGATGTGTGATGGCTCAACAAAGCTATGGTTCTGGAGGATGCAAATTCTTTTCAACTCTGTTGCCATGAAAGTTAAAGATTTGAGGAAAGTCAGATTCATTTACACCATAAGACAAGGAAATGTAGTTGCTTGGCAAAGCAAAGCTTGGATAGGTGGGAGGATTTCATTGCCTGGTTCTAATTCTATGTTTCTCGTTCAGTTTATTTTATTTAATCCTTTTTCTTTAGTTTTCCATTCTCTTGATGCTCTGTTCTGTCTTGCTTCTCTTCACTAATAAAAGCTCATCGTTTTACATTAAAAAAAAAAAAAAACATGAGTTACTGTATACAGCTTTTCTTAGTCCCTAGTTATGTCCCTCACTTTCTACAAGCAACAAATTTGGTTGTAAATTGGTCGTATACTTCTTTAATTTTATGCCGAAGTGAAAACATTTACTTATTCTGATCAAGAAAGAACAGAAAAGATTTGCTTGGACAAGTTTTCCACTTGTAAGAAGCCAAGTGATCGATGAAGCGGTTGCCAAAAGTTTGGTTAAATCATTAATGAAAAAAAATAAAACAACTAATGTAGATTTTTATCCGTCAAATCATAATAATTTTCAAAGCCAATATTGAAAATTTACCATGACAGAATTGTGAACTTGAAAAAATTAATGCTACATCTCATGCATGGGCAAAGCATTAACGAAGAAGCATATCAGTCCCAAATTAAAGCATAGAAGTAAGTAATATATCCATTCTCAACCACCATTGTTGAAGAATGAATGTTATCCTAAGTAGCATTCTAATTACAATCCAAACCATAGGCTTATACATAATATAAAAAGTATTCTTGTCCATCTCCAGGTAAAAGTTCCATGGAGAGAGAGAGGGAGGGAGGGAGGGAGGGAGAGACGGCAGAGATTGGTGAAGCTGGCCTAAGTCCTAACCATGGTTGGTGGGTTAGAGGAAAAGAACCCAAGGGAACCAAAATATCTCCCTGGGTTACATGCAGGGTGCTTTGAGCTCCACATCCATTTATGGAGTTCTTAGCATGATGTTGTAATAAGATAACTAAATGCAAAGTAAACAAACACTACCCCTCCTATTGCTTACTAAAATGGGCTAAAACTCCCAAAGTTTAGCCCCATTGAATTTACAAGAAAGGAAAAACAAGAGTTGATAAGATTTTCTTCCCTCGCCGAAGGAAAGATCTTTTGTTAAAACACATTTAAGATTAATTAAAAGTAAAGTTGGTAAAAGCATTTATCGAAACATGACTGCACTGTCCTAGTTCTAAAATCCTAAGACTAGCTAGCTAGATGTTAATGCACAAAAAAACTGTGGGCAACCATGCCCATGATTTCGCTAAAAACTGCCTCTTCAACTCGAGGTGATTAGCCATGTTGGAGGGATTATCCATTTAAAACTGCTCTTGAAAATGAAGGGTTTGCTGTCTTTCTTGTTGAATGTACATTTTTGGCAAACCATTTTTAAGTTGATTAGCCTTGCCTAGGCTAAAATTTACAAAATGGTTGTTTCACTTAGCCTTTCTGGGGCTACTGATTGAGAAACTTTTTTCCAACCAAGCTAATCCAATAGCTTGAGCTGGTGATTACATACACATGTATTGGTTCTCTTCAAGGAGGAACCCTTCTTTCAAAAAGATGCAATGAAAAAAGATGCATGACTCTCCAATTCTTGGAGAAGATTTTAACCCCTATGGGGGGTTTTGTGTGTGCAAGAAGCCCAAGATCCAGACATGGGCTTGTGTTAGGAAGAGAAAGAAAGAGAACCATGGTTAGGCCAAAGGAATTTGAGGCCTCGAATGAAACAGCTGAGGAAGCTCACAGAATAGAAGTGGCTAAACTGGGACACCCTCTAGCGATGAGGAATTGGTGGAGCTTGAAGAGCCAAGGTCACGCCTGTGGCACAGCAAAACACACTGTCAAAGATATCAGTACTCCTTCCAGTAAAAAAAGGCATAATTAATTAAGTATTGTTTAGAAAATAATTGTTAGGACCATTCCTTGCTGTAAAAACTTAATAGCATTAATCTATATAGGTTTTGTTTAAGAAATTATTTTTAATATAAGAGGATGTTGGGTAGCATAATTTAAAATCTTACATCGGAAAATGTGATCACTTGTCTTCTTTAGCTAAGCAGAAGAGGAAATAATACGATATATATATATTGGTGACCTAATTAAGTTTTCAGTTCTCGTTGTACAAAGCCTAAAATTGGCAGATGCAGTAAAGGCCATAAATATTATGAGAAGAAGCCGTAAAGATGGCAAACCTGATGGCAAGGCCGCAGTGGGAGCAAGAGACATAGGTGCACCATAATGCTGTGGATATCCTCCGGTGGTTGAATTAATGGCTGAATACTGGAACAGGTTGTATGGGTACTGGACACCATAGCTCTGCCCGGAAGTAGGGTAGCTGGTGGCTGCTCCTCCACTTCCTTCTCCAAATTGTAGATACGGATAAAAGGCTGCAGCTGAACCATTCATCAGCCCACCATGCCCAGTTCCATACATGGGATACTGTGCAGTTGCCCCTCCATACACATTGTAGTAGCTCTGCACCATTAACCCAAAATCCAAACAATTCACTAGAGATATATAATCTATCCATGCTTTCATTTTGCGCATTGAGTACAAAAACCCAAAAAAATTAAAAAATATCAGCAATGCATGAGTGCGGGTTTATTTATTTGTTTGGATAAGAAAATTGATTAGTGGTAACGTCTGGGGCATTGAATCTAAGACCTTAGCTTCGAGGAAATCTATGTTGCGAAGAAATAGGATAAATCAAAAGTTTTAACTTATTCCTACGGCGTCTTTCTAGCAAATTAACAACGAAAACCCTGCCGGCGGTCACAGCTGGTCCATGAAATTTCAGAAGAAAGTGAAAGTGTTACAGAGAACGGACCACAAAGCGTCTATTTTCAAATTGACAAAGAACAACAAGACAAAACAGCTTTAAATTAACTTTTGGTCACCACTTTGCATTAATTTTACATCTTTGGAGGCAAAATCACGATGACATTACTTTAATTTAGCTTATCGAGTACATACAATGATGGGCATCATAATGTACAAATGCTACCATATGTTAACAGTATTTTCCTTCTCTAACCAAGAACTATTCACTAATATTATAATTACATGTTAGTACATTAATAATTTAGTGAATTCTATGTGTTGCAGAAAAGTTGTACAAAATAATTGTCTTGCCATGCCGACAATTGAAATGATAAGAGGTTAAAATCATTTTTATTAAATTTAGCTTCATTTCATTAAAGTGTAGTAGACTATAAATCTAACCCAGTTTAATTTAATAAGTTGATTTGAAATCTAGTTTAAATTAGGATTAAAAAAAATTATTATAAGTTAATTTGGTTAAATTCAGGTAATTTGGTTAAATTTTAGAAAAAATTAAAATAATATTATTTTAATTAATTAAAAAAAATATATAAATTAATAATAAATCGAGCGGGGTTTAGATAAAAATAGCAACATCCCCCGCGAAACATGGCAGCATGGTGAATAAATTTTTTACCTAGAACCCACCCCACCATTTAAGCATTTGACTAACCCTAAAAAACGACAAAATCGGATGAATATATATTTCCCTCCGTCAATAATTTACATGATGGGAAAAGAATAAGTACTGCAACAATGATTTCACTCGAAGACTAACGATATGTGCCTGTCTTAAGAATATATCAGGCTTGTTAACATCTTTCCAACTTGAACATTAAGAGAAAACATAACAAAATAGTTGTCTAAGAAGTGTTCACGTTAGACTTTTGAGCCAAGAAAATGTTATCCTGTATTACTTTAGGTGTTCGACGAAGGTTAAATATATCTTTCTCTTCTTTTTTTGTTTCGATTACAATGTGTTACGTACAGCTTTAATCTCGAAGAGAAATGGTGGATTAGAAATTAATTTCATCTGATTATTTATCAATGATTCTTACGGAAATGAATAAAACTAGCCATCCTCTTCCTTGCCTAGTTGCCTATTAAAAACACTCTACTTTTTCTTCATATGTTGCAAATGGATATGTACAGTGCTTTTGACACGATTTGAAGTGGCTTTTGAAGCAGTAAGTCATCCAAAACATATATATTCCTGGAAAAACCATTTGAGCAACTAGAAAAGGGAAACTTCTATATGAAGGAAGATAAATAGTAAAAATAATTGAAATAAAAAGTTTTTCCCTTAAAAGAAAAGTCACTGTCTGCTAAAAGTATGCTTGAAAACGCATCCAAAGATGTAGTGAGGAAAAAGCAAAAGAAAAGGAAGAATTTGTACAAACCGTTGGGTATGTGTAGTCTGGCGAGTATGAAGAGTACCTGAAATGGTGTAATTAAAGAGAAATGACAAAGCAAATAAAGTTAGTGCTCGATGCTTGACGTCAAAGGAGTCAGCGAAGATTCCAAAAAAAGAATAGCTGGAGCTTATGAAGCCAAAACAGTGTAATGATTGCCTTTCAGCTAGCATACATCTGTGGGTATGCATGCATAAAATGATACATAAGAGGTTACTTTTATTTCATTTTATTTTCTGGTTTAATTAAATTTGTCGGCTATAAATGGGCCAAGGCAAAAGCTAGCACTTGATCTTCCATCACAAGGCACCATTTTAAGCAGAAACCTTATATTTAAGCTATATAATTCTTACCAGAGACCATTGTGAGAAGCAAAATGAAGCATGGCTTTAACATTTAGCTAGGGTGTCATATGCACGCATGAAAATGCACATGAATAAAATGTATAGAGGCAAGACTTTGAACATGGTTTTGTCTGTTGCAGGTGGGTCTCTGTCCTACCATAATTATAGATATATAAATTGAGTTCAGGAATGGTGATTGCCATGGTCACCATTCACATATAGACGTATCCAGGGCTAGTAGGGTCTTGAAGAAAGGAGATGGCCACGTGCTTGTAATTTTTTGTCGAAATGCACAGTGTGAAAGCCATAATGTGTCATATTTGTGCCAGCAAGTTGAGCAATTGTAGTAAGACTTGACTCTTGAGGGAATGATCAGCAACAAGCATGTGGATGGTGATGATGATGATGATGGAAAGGAATAAATAATGAATGGCTATCCTTTCTCTTCGTTTGAACCAGGTTCGAGAGAGAGATCTAGAGAGAGAGAGTATGATGAGGTGGCTTGATTGATGAAGCGTGCTCTCGACCACCCTAGTTTAATGGGTTGGTCTGCATGAGTTGGCAATGCACGTGCATGCAGCATTCCAAAAGATATGAGAGAGAGAGAGAGAGAAGCTAGCATACCCATAGACATTATAGGGCATCCCTTGTTGGATGGCATAATGAGGGAAGGATGCAGCTGGAGGAAAAGCTGTGCCCACACCACCTCCGAACCCTGTCTGAAAAGAGCTCATTACCCTAAAGTTCCTCCCTGCTCCTCCTGCCATGACATTTATTTATTATTATTGTTTCATATTTTTACACTAAAGCAGTTATTTTTCAACTGAAAAACAGCTAACATAATCAAAGCTCGACTAGATCAAATGAAAAAGAAAAAAGAAAAAGAAGAAGAAGAAGCTGGCAGCCTTTTTATATATAAACTTCAACAATATTGATGGGATTAATAATAAAGCACAGATGTATTTCCTTAACAAGTAAACTAAGTTGTTTGCATGCTTGTAAAAGGCAATCCACTCTCTCAGTTATTACATCATGGAGTCCAGACTGTTCAAATTACGAAGAACAGAATCCTTCCCCCATTTAGGAAGAATATTCACAATGCACGATGATTCGAGTGTCAATGTGTTTCTTCGAAAACAGAATATGTTTTTGGACCTCCATCAAATTCTTATCCAAATTAATCAGCAATGAATATCCACAAAACTCTAATAACCTTTTCCCAAAGAATTAAATAATAACAATTTCTGTTTAGACTTAAGACAGTGAAAAGTAAAATGAATAAAAGTTGTAAAAACTTCTTTTTTTTGGATCTCTCAAATATATATATATATATATATATTATATATATATAATATATATATATATATATATCATGTTAACCCATGTGTGATCCTGATCCTATATATATATATATATATTGACATAAATATCCATATATATGATCACATTAAAAAATTGTATGGAAGAGAAATTAAAATAGTAAAAGTAGTAGGAGTAGTATACCATGCTTTGGGGTAGAGGGTTTGGATCTCTGAACACCCATAGATGCAAGATTACAATTAGCTCTTCTTCCATCTATCACTGGAGCAGCATCCACACAAGCCCTCATGGCAGCATCAGGTTCTCGAAAAGTTACCTAAAATAGCAACAGCACACTTTCCCAGATTAACTACCTCAAAAATAAGACAAGACCCTAGTATAATTCTTGATTCTTTTTCGAAATCCGTAATTTCCATGCGTAACTCATAACTAGATCTGTCTTTAGCTCCAAGATCTCACCAACTGCATGCTTACAACACAAAAAACGCAGGATAAAAACATATATAGATGAAGCACAAAAGGGAGGGACATACAAATCCATAGCCTTTGGATCTGCCAGTGGCCTTATCAGTGATGACAACAGCTTCCAAGATCTCACCAAACTGCTCAAAGTATTTCTTCATGGTCTCCTTTTGAGTTTCCCAAGCCAACCCTCCAACAAATACCTTAGTATAAGTTGTGTCACCAAACTGACCTGCCAAATTTGCTGGAGTCATCTTTCTTGATTCTCTCTTTATCCCTCCTTTTCTTTCCTGAGATCTCTTGATATCACCAGTACCGCTGAAAACCAAAGCTCAGTAGCAAACAAAACTTTATAGTATATGTCAAAATGAGACCTAATATATGTGACTAAATTAACCTATGCGACACCCAATATGGACAGATAGAGGTGGTCGATCTAGATGTTATGTAAGTGCCAAAGATGAGAAAGACCCACTAGATTTGAAGGGATCTTTTCTTAGATTTTAGAGGTGAATTTTGGCGGTGATGGATGGTGGTCTTGATATTTGATCAAGGAGAGACAATTAGGTCAGTGAGATTGAAAGAGAGAGAGGGAATTGGGAGGGAAGAGAGAGCAAAAATGGCTAGAAAAAAAAAATAGGAAAGAAGAAAGACAACCTTGTAATACGGACATCAATTATATACTCAAACAGCAGCCCCGCCTCTTTTTCTCTTTCTCACGCGCCATTATTTCGTGTGTTTGCCACCATAAGATGATAATTGGTGTTTTGCTCATCATGTGTGCGATATACGTGCTGTGTTGAGTGTGGGTATGGCTTATGCGGCATTATTATGTCCCTCATAGCTGTACTTTGTATTATTTTGAGGGGGAAAGTCGAATGACTGATTGGTATGCCGTTTTGCTCATAATTACGAAACTACCAAACGGAACTGCTGTGATGAGAGGAAAGTTCTTGGTGGCAGAAACGGAACGGGGAAGTTTTGGAAATCGAGGGCAGACGGATAAAATCACGCGGGAGGTCAACAGTCAACCCCTACGGATTAACTTGTGTGAAGTGGGGAGTATGATGTGAGCAACTTCATGGTAAATTATTTTTAATTAAATTACCCTTTTCATGGTTAGTTTTTTAATCTAACTAAATATTTTAGGTTAATTATGAATGTAAAATAAATTGATTAATACATGAATTTATTATATTCAAAAACATTTTAAAAAAAATATGTTGCTCTTAATGCAATTGTGTATCAATTGCTTTATTATTCACAAATCCAACTAGGATAGATAAATCATCATTGAGTGTTATTCTAGGTTAATGATGAGTGGATAATAAATTAATTAATACATAACTTTGTTGTGTTCAAAAACAGTTTTTAAATAATATTTTTTGTTAATCCATATGTGTATTAGTTATTTTATTATTTACAAATCCATCCAAAATAAATGAACCATCATTGAGCGCTATCTTAAGTTAATGGCAAGTGGGTAATAAATTGATTAATACATAATTTAATTATGTTCAAAATATTTTTAAAAATATCATGTTTTTTCTTATGATTATTTCTAAATATAAAAAATATATAATAACAAAAGTTTTATTTTCTTGTGAATCTAGACTTATGGGTCCAAGGATGCCCTCAACAACACCTTCTTGATCTATTTTTTTAGTTATCCAATAAATCATTTTCAAGAAGCAAAGTCACTTGTAATGATAATATTGTTTTAAAATTATAAAATTTAAATATTTATAAAATCTTAATGTTATTTTTTAATTGTAAATATTTATTTTTTATTTGAATTCTCTATGTTCATATTGATATGTGTGTGATTTTAGTCTCATGTTCTTTCTTTTTAGATAACCTTTGATGTGGAGAGCAAATATAGGCTGGATTGATAATCTTGAACAGTTTTATTCATATTATTTTATAACTATCCCCGTAGTTCCAACACTCCTATTTCAAAAGTGAGAAATGAGTTTTGTTACCAAATCTAGATCATAAAATCATTGTCTTAAGTCATGATAGTATTTTATCTTTAATAACAAACACATATACTAATTGAGGCAAGCTATTAGCATATAAGAACATGATATATAAGATGATTGTTATTTTTTCTAATACACAATCGATCTCTCATTTAAAATCTCTAAAAAAACAATAAGAATTTCTTACCATAAAATTAAGTGATGATTTTTTTATTTTTTTTTTACTTATTTTTACATGTGTTCACCTTGATATTGCTAGCGACAAAGAGAATAGACAAAGTGATGAACACCCACCCTGTAATTCAAAAAATAGCCAATTAATTAATTTTCATATTGGTACTCTTTTCGAACGAATAACACGTGAATTTTTCATTTCTTCTAATTAAAAGGTTCAATAATCCTTAATAATGTAGAATCATTTGAAATGTATATAAATCACCCTTGATGAAAGTTAATATGTAATAAGAGGTTAAATATGAAGAAAATTAATATGATCATTATAATTTATTTCTTGCTCATAGAGAGAGAGAGAAAGAGAGAGAGAGAGAGAGAGATATGGTGAGATCATAAATTTTGAAAGCAGAAGTGCATAAATATAAAACTAAGATAAATGTAAAATAATATAAGATTGAGCCTATGAACCTAATTGTAACGCTCTTTTTGAAGATATAATATGGTTCAGTATCAAAACCCTTCATTTAGAGAGATAAAAAATAAATAACAGAATAAAAGTTAGGATGTTGAAGGCCTCAAACATTTTCAAGGACATGACAACGTACCAACTATAGTATAACTTGCACTTAGTCTTGGGTGGGGGGAAAAAGAGCAATCTTTGTTTATGATAAGAATGATGATTGAGTCTTTTTCTCGACTAAGTCTCATATTGTTTGAATTTTGTTCAAGTAGTTTAAACCTTAATAAACAAACTCATCAGCCAACCATGCTTAAACTTAGTAAATAACATGACTTATAGGATGAAATTTTTGTAGGTTAGAAGCAATCATAGTAGGTTACATCGTGTATAAGTATTTAAATGATGATTATTACATAATCAACTTTTAAACTAAGAATCACATTATAATAGTTTATAGTTATCCTTATTTTCTCTAATGATTTTTTTTCTCTTTCATGTAACCTTGTTTTTTAGCTAAATATAAACTATGACAATATAAAAAAAAACTTGATTGTCGATCTTTTACTAATTTTTTATTTGAGTGTCTCACCTTTAATTTTATATATTTATATTACTAAATTTTATTCTTTTATTTTTTATTTAGCACCTACTACTAGGTTAATCTATGTATTAGATGTTAATATGTTCATTATCTGATGACATTGAAAAACAAATTCATGATGTCTTAAAGCTAAGTTTTCTGATAAAGCTTTTAAGGATAAATAAAAAAAACAATTATAGATATATTTGCAATTGTAATATAGTTTTTTAGTGTAACTAATATGTATATATGTAGGCCGATAGATATCAATATATAAGAGTGATTGAAGCAATTCTTTCCAAGACCCAAAAAGTTAACTTGGTAACATACATAACTCTTTGGCAGACCCTTTAACCCCATCTTTAACCTCTCATTCTTTTACTCTATCAATTTAAAACTCACACTAGTTATGCCTCAAACACAACACTTTTTTTATATATCAAATTACTCTTTCCAATTATCTCATTGGGTAAACCTAATTCACACTCATCTTGAATTGTTATTAGTTTAATTATAGACCATGTTGAAGGATCAAAACCTGCTCCACTGTAATATATTCATAATAATATAGCCAATTGGTTAAAGAATAATCTAATTTACATTATCTTATTTCAATATGATTGGATGGTATTAAGTTGGATTATTTCTTCCCTCGACAAGGATACATTTCTATATGTGTTAGGATTAATAACCATATATGATATATAAAGGTGTTAGCCAATGCTTTTGGTTTTATGTTATGTGGAAAGAAAATTTAAATCCACATTGCTCTTTAAGAGCCTAATAATGAAAATAAAAATATGACTTAATTTATGAAAAAAGCAAAACTATTTGTTGGCAAGTTATTTCCTTCTGGAAAACCTCTCTCCTTTAAAAGAGTTGAATGCTAGTATTTTTAAACTGTTGGACACTATTATCATATCATTACTACTCTCAATGTTTAACTTGATCCTGTAAATTTCCATGATTTTTCTATTCATTTTTGCTCTCATGAGCTTTCGCTTAATAGCATCAAGGTTTCAATCTAACCCATAGCCAATATGTCTAAACATATTGTTCAAGGTTCCAAGCTATTCACAAACACTATGCAGTCATATTCATAAAAGGTTTTGATAAAACCTTTTTGGAAGATGAATAAATTTTGTTGAAAAATACATAAATTCCAAAGATAAATGAATTTGGCTTAACCTTAAATCTATGTTAGAGAGATAAATGAATTTGCCTTGAAAGATGAAGAGTTTTACTTAAATAAAGTTCATGAATAGTTAAATAAATTGTAAATCTTTTTTAGACTATGCATGAATTAGCATTGAATTACTTTTAATACTTGTATGAGAATGATGTAGTGAACATAATTTGATGAATAAAAAGAATTGTCTTTCTTTTAAAAAAAATGAAAGCCTATAATTGAATATTCTATGAATTGCTTCCAAAAGGTTCAAGGAACATTGAGCCTTTTTGAAAGATGAATGAATTGATTGAATATTAAACCAATTTTAAAATATGAACGAACTTCGTTAACCATTGAACCTATGATGGATAAATTTGTTTTGAAATACAAAGAGTTTCACTTAAATAAATTTTTGCATAGTCTAAAAAAAACTTAAAGTCTTTAAATTTTTCATGAACTTATTAGAATAAAACTATTCCTCTTTCAAGGAAAATCCATTCATTTCTCAAATATAGGTTCAATGTTCAACCAAATTCATTCATCTTTCAAAATTGATTCAATGTTCCGACCAAATTCATTAATCTTCCAAGAAAGATCAATGTTCAACACTTCCCTTTGAAACTTTTGGAAGCAATCCTTAGAACATCCAATTATTGTAGTTTCAATATGTTCTTCACTTCCTTGAAATTCAAAGTGTTCAAGATGAGCAAAGTAGATTTCCTCCTCTAACCAACCATTTAAAAAAGTAAACTTGACATCTAGGTGTAGGATTTCCCATTTCCAATGAGAATTTTAGAATAACTTCTTACAACCAGTCTTGCTTTCAGCTTCTTTAAAGATCCATCGTGATTCACTTTAATCCCGTTACATTAATAATCTTTTTTTTCCTTTAATTTTCTCTAAGCTCCCAAGTTTGATTTTTCCAATGAGTTGGAAGACCAATTAGAAGTCTTATAGTGTTCGGTCATGTTATAGATGCAAAGGTTTCAATTTATTAATTATAGGAATTTGAGAAAAACCTTTTACAACCAATCTTGCTTTTAACTTCTTTGAAGATCCATCATGATTCAGTTTAATCTTGTTACACCAATGATCGTTTTGCCTTCAATTTTATCTAAGCTCCCAAGTTTGATTCTCCTTAATCATATAGATTTCTTCTTGCATTACAACTCTTCAACCATCATACTTGCTTGGTTCTAACATAACACTACTATATCTTTGATAAATTTCTTGAAGAGGCTTGGTACCTATTGCTTATTTATTATCATCAATTGCTTATTCAACATCAAGAACTTCAATTACGACATGATTATCTTTAATCTTAAAAGTCTAGACTCTTTCTAAATTTCTTTATTTTTCTTATTTTCAGGTAGTTATTTCATCAAATATTATATCTCTACTAATAAAAATATTCTTAGTTCTTAGATTATAGATTTTATAACCCTTAACTTGACTGTTATCCTGATAAACTTAGTTTTTTTTTATAGCTTTTCATCAATCTTACTCTTCCTCTTTTTTTTTTAGCTTTTCATCAAACTTACTCTTCCTCACTTTAGATATGTTAGCATAAAAAATACAATCAAACATTGTTACATATTTAAGTATTGATTTCATTCCATTCCAAACTTCAATTCGAGTTATATCTTTTAGTACTTTTATTGACTATTTGTTGATCAAATACATAGTTATGTTTGTAGTTTCAGCACACAAATACTTGGGCATATTCTTCTCAGCTAACCCATGTCTTTTATTGTTAATTATTCCATTAACTAGTGTTTTGCCACTGGTAGAATCAATTTTTTTGAAATATATAAAAAACAAATGTCAAGATTGTGGGAGATTTTTAAGTAGTGTCATTAAACTTGACAACTTGGACAATCAATAACAATATGGTTTGAATTTAAAAAAAAATGCAAGATGACAAAAAATCCTTGTGAAAGGCAAATCAAAACCAATTAATTGTAAATTAACCAAATAAAACATATCATGAAAATCAATTCAAAATTAACAAAATGCTTAAAAAAATTAGTATGACATTTATATATATATATATATATATATATATATATATATATATATATATATATATATAGACGAAATCATATCTGATTGACCTAAGCTTTATGGCCTATCATGTCAAGCCCACGATTTGGGTTATGGAATCCATTGGGTTTAATATTATATTTTTAATTTTTTTAAATCTAAATAAAGGATAAAAGGCTAAAGGATAAAGCTGGAAGAAAACAAATTAAAGGAAAGGAAATTAGCATGATGACTTTATTTTTTGAAAAAAGTATTGACTCGTTGACATATTAAAGCAGGATAAGTCAACCCAGGCTAACTTGTTAAACTCATGACTCAGATCATAAAACCATGACAATCATGTAAAAATAAATTTTGAACAAATTAATCCCACAAGAAAACAAACAAAACACGTTGACAAATTCAAAATAAACTAAATGCTTGAAATTTATTTTCAATATGGCATATTTTAAAATATATATATATATATATATATATATATATATATATATATATATATTGAAATGACAATATATTAGATTAACTTAGATATTATAGTTTATCCCGTTAAACTTGCGACTTGGGTCAGGGCTCAACCAGGTTTAATAGAAAAAATTTAAAATTTATTTTTTACCTAAATATAAAATTAAAAATTAAAAAAGCCAAGTACACCTGGGTCTTTAAAAAAGCATCAAGGTTTGTGGCCCTTCCAACCTAGGCCCACATGTTCGGGTTTAGTTTTATTTTTATTTTTGTATCTTTGTAAGGAATGATTATTTATTAACAGAAAATTAAGAGGACCAAACTGAACTTTTTATATGAAATTCGAAGTTACTGTCTATTTCCTCCTTTTTTTCACATTGCTCATTTGTCTTTTAATTTAACCCTCTCTTAAAGAATAAGAAGCAGTTGGGTTTCAATATGGGCTAAGA
Organism: Populus simonii; assembly: GCA_007827005.2. NCBI lineage: Eukaryota > Viridiplantae > Streptophyta > Magnoliopsida > Malpighiales > Salicaceae > Populus > Populus simonii. The sequence goes on from CM017482.2 coordinate 14,297,576, forward strand.
AAATGCAATTGAGGAAAAGAAAGTTTGCGGACCAAAATAAAAATTCAGAGAAAGTGAATTTTTCTAGTCCACAATGAAATGTGAGAGAATGCATATTTAAACATGACGGTGAAATGTCCACACCTCTTAGTTTATTTTGTAATTTTGACTTGTGTTATTGAAAAAAAAAAACGTAAAGTTACAAATATATCCCCAACCTATATAGGTGATAACAAATCAATCCTAAGAAATTTCATAGTTCCCCTAACATAGTTTATTCTATGAAACCATATACTGGAGATTGCTAAAATTAATATTTACAAGACAATGCTTAGAGGTAAAATCCTGAAGTTTCCTCTAAATATGTGTTAATTTAAGTATGTGAGATATATAAAGGATATAATAGCTTAAATGCAAATACGGTAAAAAATATGTAAAAACAAAGGAAATAAATATAAAAGATAGATTGATAAATTCACCCCAAAGAAAAAACAACTTGAAAAATTTTGAGCAACGAACAAAAATGGCAATGTGGAGATACGAAGGCAGTAACGAGTGCAATTTGGTAATAATGGCTAGTTAAACAAACCTTTGATGCATACATGTTACTGGACATAAACCTACGATAAACACCTTCATTTGTTGAGAGCAAGGAAGCTTACATAACATACAACCTAATATGATACTCCTACAACAAACATGGTTAAAAGAATGAGTCTTTAATTTGTGATTTTGCATGATTTTGGGCCATATAATACAGAAATAGAAACAATACCAACAACTAAAATTCATAGAACATTACCAATGGAATCATGGATGGTAATTGCACTTTAGAAAACTTATCATCAGTGATTTTAATTTTGTTAATAACTTCATCGATAATAAAATCATTAATAGAGTTTTGGATGGGAAAAACGAACAAAACAAATCTTTCAGCAACATTTTATTGGTAATATCATCGGTGATTTATTTCATATTATCAATGAAATTAACTCATCAATGATTTACATACTGGTAGTGGCATTTATTGTAATTTTTTAACTCTTTGAAACTCTATGAAAAACTTAATATTCGATGATTCCATTTGTAATGATCAATGGTAATTCATGTAATTTTTTTTCAACTTTCTGAAATTTTTTGATGGACTTAGTTCGAAAAATTTAAAGAAATAAAACTAAAATAAAAACCTAATATTTATTACAAATTTAAAAATCATTGGTTTGAATACAATTAATCTAGAGGACAAAAGCTAAAGGAAGAAGCGACAAATCTTCACTAGGACTAGGTGGGCGAGGAGGTGGACCACTTATACCACTGATGTTTGACAACAACTCCATATACAATCACCCAAGTTTGATCGTCTCATTACTAAGTCGTTATGTCTCAACAGTAAGCTAGGTCGTCTGAACTTTCACTTTTTATCATACAATCGCCTGCAACTTTGAACAATGGGAGCTCAAACTCGATTGGAAGGAACTAACAGTTAATACATTATGTCTTGTCTGCATATCCTTAACCGTAATGCTTGAGATACTGTAAACCGGATTTTTATTTAGTCTACCAGACGATCCATCAACCAACTACAAATCCAAATCAAGGTTTGGATAGGTTGAAGGATCATCTCTGTATCTTTCCTACAATTCAGTGGTAAATGTATCCAAAAACAAATCAGTCAGATAATTTTAAAAAATAATAACTTAAAAAAATTTGTTAAAATCCAACTTACCATGAACTTTTGAGCTTGGCTATCCACGAGTTATTGCACCCCCTTTTCAACGATTATCATTTCACATGTGAGTTTCTATAAAAAGCTTCTTTGGTCTTGGTTCGCGTTTAAGAACTATAGCATGCAAAAAGAAGTTGTTGTTAGTTAAACATTTTCATATAAAATAATAATTTAAAAAAATAGATGTAATAAAAAAAAAAGAATCTTACCACTCGTTTTCCATGCAAAACGAACAATATGGATCCACTAGTACGCATGGTTATTGAACCATAAATCGCTTTTTTCTGGTTCTTCATACCGGACTGCGATCGCCGCGTGAAATGTTAAGACACCACATGCTGGATATAAGCTTTCCATATAGCCTTTGAGACATCCAGAGGTCCCTCCACACAATCATATCTCCTTATCCTAAAAGACCTCTCTCTTTAGCATGTTTTTTTTCTTTTGCATCTCATACCATAAATCACTTAACCTATATGGTAGAAATAAATTACCGATTAAGATTATGAAAATAAAATTTTAACATTTGTATAAAAAAATAAAATTTTGAATTCAATTTTACCTAATTGTACCATGATTTTTCCAAACCCGTCTAGCAACAGCGTTGTTAGCTCTATTCTAGTAAAAGTTTTCCTTACACGTCAAATTTGTAAAAGCAATATGTTCATTAAAATTGAAAAAAAAATACTAACCAAGTTAAAATAATAATAATTATTATTATTATTATTACTACTACTACTACTACTACTATTATACTAACATTGAACTTTTCAAACCATGCATCAATCATAGGTTTCTATTAATTAGGATTTTTGAAAACTTGACTTCACTGAAACAATTGCACTTCTATCGACAATTTCATTACCGATGTTATTGTGCAAGCAACCTCTATATTTGTAAACTAGAAATTTCATTCCTTAATTCTAATTAACTATTAAAAAATTATTCATTTTTGTTTATTTTTCAATCTTGCAATAAAGGAAAACACACTTACGTTGAGTATTCAGTTAGTATTTACATTCTTTCTGTAATTTCATCAGTATAAAATAATTTTTACTTATAAGTGTTCTTATTTTCCTTACCTATCCAACCTGAAACTACAGTAAAATCATAATATGATACGAACCCTAACGGAACTTAATAGAATTTGTAAACCCAAGATCTATCTAATACAAGTTTGAGTATGAAGTTGGGCTTATCACAATGAAAGACTTGCTCCAAAGCAACAAGACTATAAATCACTAAATCACAATGCCTATACCTAGAGATGAGCAAAAAAAGTATAAAATTGCTAGCAAAGATTGGTCAATTCCTTAAAGAGTTAAAGTTCAGTCAAGAACCAAGAGAGGCAATATTTATATTCTGCAAAAAAAAAAATTGTTCTTTAAATATTCTTCACAAACAATACTTATACTATAAAGTTAAGTAACCCTAGTATCTATAATGGGTCACATATAAACCTGATTTAAATAATACCCAAACCAAACTAAAACTAACCCAAACTAATTAAAATAAATAAAATAAACAAGTTTGAAACTCAACAAGTGTTTCCATACAAAACAAAGATAGATTAATAGTCTAACTGATTCAAATAAGACAAGGTTCGTCTCTTTTGTAATATGTTGGCAGCATCAATGCCCAACTTTAAACAAATAGTTTTCTCTTGTCTTAATGAATTAGAAGGCATTCTATATATCATTAGAAAGGTATGGAAGTCTAGTTCCAGCCTAACTAGAATTGCATCAAACTTCAACATGTAGCTCTAGTTATGATTAAAACAGTAACGAAAGGTTGAACTCTCCAATTTGAGTCTTACATTAAAGTCAATTTCATTGTCAATGAACTAGAAAGGTTACATTAAAGTCAATTTTATTACACATTGATGTTTTACAATTTAATTGAATTGTCTTCTTCTTCTTCTTCTTCTTCTTCTTCTTCTTCTTCTTTAATTTCATCATCGTCGTGTCCATCGTAATCTTTGTCATTGAATTGATGCTCGTCGATATCATCACCTTCATCAACTTTTGTATGTCCATTGGTTCTCATTATATCATTTAACCCATCAACATCAACATCAACAAAAATATTCTCAGTAACACAAAAATTTTAATTTTCTTCTAAGTCGTTAGACAGAATAACTCGATATGCATCAATTAATTCATCAATTTGATCGATATTATCTCTTATATTTACTTCATCATTACCTTCCTAAATAACTTGAACACGACCCTTGGGTGTGGTTTTCACTATAGATAATCAATCAACCCTAAACGATCTTTTCTAAACAAAGGAGTGTATATGTAATAAACTTATTGGCATTGCTTAGCAAAAACAAAGACATAGTTGACATTGCAAAGTCTAGCTTTTGTATTAATTTCGACGAAACCATGGTGATAAAGTACTCTAATTCCTCTATCGGTGGTATTATACCAATGACATTTGAATAAAAAAAAAACTTTATTAAACTTGTTATGATATTGCAATTCAATAACCTCTTCAAACTTTCTATAATAATCAACTTCAAACTTATTAGAAGTTAATCTCTTAACACAAATTCCACTATTATAGGTTTTTCTATACTGACCATACTCTTCAGTATAAAAGACATATTCATTAACAAAATACTCATTATAACACTTGGCCTTTCTTTCACGATCAAAACATAATAAATTCAAATTATCACCAGCATCCCTCCCATTTAATAAAATCGGTACATGATTAGAACCATTAATAGTACAAGAGAAAGGTTTAATGAAATTAATTATTATGAGATATAAGACTTATTAAGCGGTCCTTGCATATGTTCTAAACCACGTTGCAAAAACTTCTTCTTACCAGATTGAAAACCATACACAATGCTTCTGTGAAATGAGACCATATCATACAATTCTTCAACCAATGGTAACAGCGGTGCAACATCTCTTTCAACTTTACCTACAAAGAACTCCTCTCTTCTTTTTCTATAATTGTGGATGATTGGCAATTAAAACCATCGATAGCAATAAAAAAAAAGATATTTTACCACCATTTGTTAAGGTAAAGGCCTTGTTATTTTCCATACAATATAGACATGATAATTTCCATGCGTGCTCCAGCTAGAAACCATCACATACACCAGAAAATCATTGATAGTCCATAACAAAGCTACCTTCACTTGAAAATTTTGTTTCCTCAAGACATCATACGTCAAAGTCTTAGATGACCATAATGACTTCAACTCATTAATCAACGATTGAAGATAAACATACATACATACATACATATGGACTATTAGAACCAAGTATGACCATATAGAAGAACATGAACTTTAGCCTCATGCGCATCTCTTGTACCAAGTTATAAACCGTGAGTATCACCGGCCAACAAGAATATGGTGCAACAAATTACCTGAGCAGATTGAATCTATATGTACATAACCCAATATGTATGTTATATAATTCCATTAAAAACTGAGGATGTATCTTATTAAAATATTTCAGGCTACACCATTGAAAAGGTGCATTATGACTCAGTTCATCGTATCATGTGAATGATGTCATGTCATGCGCTCAGAAATCATCGGAGACATGAACAACCTTTGCAATCCAGGAGTGCTTGAGAAGTATCTCATTTTTCTTTATGTAACAACAATTTTACCCCTGTCAGTTCTAGGTTTATATTGAGCATGCCCATAGGTTCTACACTGAGTCAAATCTGTATTTTTTAGGTAGTACAACATGCAGAGGTTTGGACATATTTCAATTTTCTGGTATCCTACGCCAAAGGGTTTCATCATGGATTTAGCAACATGAAAGTTCTCTTTCAGCCTATACCCTTCAAGTAAAATGCTTCTCGCTCATTTGATGATTATATCATAACTGGCCTCGTTCAGCTCATAATCTGACTTAATGGTGAACATCAGTGCAACGACCAATGATTTACTATAATTTGTGCATTCATCTCATAATGGGTCGTTAGAATCTTTCAAAATATCAAAAAACATGGTTATGGTTGTATTTGGTTCTTCATTTATGATTGAACATTCACCTACATCATCTTGATTCATTTACATTGCATCCATAATCATATTCTTATAATAATTACTATTATCATCTACAACTCTATGCATGTTATTAGAACTAGAAGTTGACTCAATAACTCTTTCTACCATAGTCTTATAAGGAACATATGGTTCCCTGTGTGCAAACCAACACAAGTATTTATCCATGAACCTTTTTTGTAGAAAATACATCGTAACAATATCTGATGAAGAAACTTTTTATTTTTACACCTCTTACATGTACATGTAATACTGCCTCCACTAATATTTTTTGGATTAGATAATGTGTATTTAATAAAACCTCCAACCCCATTATGATAACCAATCTTGTGCAACCCTTCGGATGAAACTCGACACATCCAAGAATGATCATCTATTACTTATATGAAACCTATATAAAATATTATCGACAACATGTTTTAATTAATAATATGAACTAAACAAATTATCAGTAGCAATTATTAGTTTAACTCAAACTTATTCAATCTATTTTTATAGTACTCTTAAATCATTAATAACTTTCTACAAAAAAACAAATTCCTCCACATTTATCAAAATTTTCAACTTGACAATAAAATTAATAAAATATGAAACATACCCATTAAATAAGACATTATTTATTTTATTACAGAACACATAATCACATAATCAAACTCAATTTCATAAAATTACAAACAAATATAATTTTTCAAAATCTCAAACAAACTCTACATTCATAAATAATGGATTTATACAACAAATATCCATAGAAAAAAGCTATAAAACAAGTAAATACATACATGCTATATAAAAATGCTAAAAAATTAACATTTTCAAAATGGACTACAACAAAAAAATGAGTGGTTTTACTTACTTAGTGTAGCGACTTTTAAAAAACAAATTGAACCATAACAAGGATGTTGACAGATTGAGTGTTAGGATGATCAGATTTGTGATGATAAAAGTTTGATTTGTGATAAAATATGGAGCTGATGTGTGTTGTTTTCTGTATAATAATAATAATAATAATAATAATAATAATAATAAAAGAAATGGGAGGAGATAAGGGTTTGGTTGTCATATTATCAACGAATTCACTAATAGATATTAGTAAGAGATATATTTTGCCTTAATTTCATTAATAGTAATGACAAGTCCTTTCTCTTTGTCTTTCTTTCTTTTCATTCTTTCATTTTCAATTATACATAATTCTCTTAATGTTTAATATACACTCTTAGAAACTTTCTGTTAATAAACACCAATGAACATAGCAAAGAAATATTCCGTAGGTAAACATCACCGTAACGTAAATTACAGAAGAGTTTTGTTTTGTTTGACAATTTGCTGATGGTTGAAGAGATACCCAAAAGGAGTCCAGGCTAGCAAATAATAAAAGAAGAGAAGTGGGGCATGATGGGGCAGCTGTCTCCGACATCTTTGACGGGAAAGCATCATCATCCATCCAACCCTAACCAGGCAACCCCACACTCTCTCTCTCTCTCTCTCTAAAACCCTACACAGTGCGCCTGTCATATTATTGGGTATAGTAGGCATCACCGTATTTTTAGTTTTCTTTTTTCTTTTTCTTTCTATGAATTGAAGAGGTAGCAAACAGACTATACGATGCTTTCTTTCTCGCACAAGAGTAGAGACTGGCAAGCAGTGTACTTTCTTTCTTTCTTTCTCTCGTTTGTAGGCGCAGGGAGAAGCTACAGAGGTGTGGGTGAGTGTGCGAGTGACTGACTCATACACATGCATGTCTCGCAGCTTTACCTCCTTCGCACTTTCTTGCTGGCCCCATTGCCTGCTCTTTTTTTTTTTTTAGAAATTGTTGCGCTAACAATTAATTATAAAATCTTATAAATTATTAAATTTATTCAGACCATTAATTCTATAAATTATATTTATAATGTGAATAAAATATAATAATTAATAAGAAGTCAGTTATAAACTGATTTGAATAAATTTGATGATATGTAAAACTTTTAATTGATTGCGTTCATAATCTTAGATATAATCGGCTAAATTCGCCAAACAATTTCTTGGCAAAAATGTTTTTTTTGTTGGTACAACATAAATATTATGGTTATAATGTTAATAAAATAATAAATATTTTGTTGGTACACTCATGATCATCATCGTCTTTCTCAAGTTCTCTTGTATCCATCTGTGTTTTTTCCTTGGGATCCTCTGACAGCGTTTTATCATGACTATTATTATTAAACTTGGTTTACCCTATGGATTAATTAAGAATCAAGTTAGTTTAAGATATTATCTAGATTTATTTTTAAATTAAATTAGATAAGAGTTAATCCAATTAAATATGATTAATTTGATAGACTAATTTGGTTCAATAAAAACCTAATTTGATTTAAAAATAATAAAATTAAAATAATATTTTTTAAAATTAATTAATTCAAGTTAATATACATAAAAAGCTTTAAATCAAGCTAGACTTTGCTCAAGATAACGTTCCCTTCTTGGAAGATGGGGAGATAAAGGCCATTGGGCTAGTATCCAAAATAGCCCTTTAAATATTTGAGGTTTTTAAATCAACACAATAAATTAAAAATATTGGTGAAATAGTATGATTTGAAAATAAATTAGTAAAATAGCACAATTCCACAATTGAAAAACATAATATTTATAACTTGTTGTTATTTAAAATAGCAATATTTTAAAAAATATATATATAAAATAGGCAAGAGAGAAGAGATAAAAAAATAAAAAAATAGATTTTGGATGGACACCAAAGTTTTGATTATAACACTACCACTACTATTATAAAGATTTTGACAAAACAAAATCAATAACATTAAGAAAGGTTTTCAATAGTAACCTAAGTGGGCCACACTTGCCTCAAAATACAAGTGAGTTACCCGCTATCTTTGAGCAACAAGTGTAGCACGCTTGAGTTACCATTTGTAACTTTTGTTTGTATCTTTAAATTTATCTCGTCGAGATCCTTTCGACAATACCAATAATGTCGTAATCAGAGTTTCAAGGGGCTTTCGAGATATATTTCTTTTTCTCTCTCTCTCCTATCTATTCATAATTTATTTTTAAAAATTACTATTCTTAATAGTATAAATATCATGTTTTTCAATAGAAACATATATTAACTATATTATTTTATCAATATTTATTACATGTACTATTTTGTCCATTCTTTTTCAAACTTATATTATTTAACCAATATTTCTATATAAAAAATAAATAAAAAAATGCTAGTCAACAAAAATAGCCACCTTTGGGGCAGATTCTTCCAGATATTACCCTTGAGATTCTAACCTTTGTGGCTCCATGAACTTGGTGTTAATTTTTTCACCTATTGGCCATTGGATCGATATGGTGTGACTTATCCCAACCATTTTGCTGTCCACATTGGTTGGCAATTGGACACTCAAATCTTCAAAAGCCTCATTAACAATGGGCTGAAGATGCAGTAGTGAGTCTAGCTTTCCCACCCTAACGTAATAAGAGAAACAAGAAAACGCTTGGACTCCTACAACAAAAAAACGGATAAAAGAAGGGGGCAAGAACAGCAGGAGATTCCAGCAAAAACAAGAAAAATTGCTCTAGAGAGTAGAGATACTTGAATCGACATTATCAGACTAGTTATCAACACAAGATGTTAACGATGGATAGATATCATTAAGTAGTTAACCTAATCTAAAGCATTTAAACACTGGAAATGGTGCTCTAAAGACAGGCACCAAATTAGCAACCAAGTGCTCCTGCTTTCCCCAAAAATGAGATGAGATTTAACATCAGGCCTCGCCCTTCCTGTTCTTCTAGAAAACATTGTGCATACCAAAAACCCTCAAAGCAAACGAGATGAGTTTAACTTGTACAACATAAACTGTTCTACTAGCACATGTCTTCATGATAAAGATGAAGTCCAAGACCAAAGCGTGCACAGGCTCTACGAAATGCCATTGCTTCTGCCTTTTGCACAGGATCTCCAAAACCTATCTCATCCAAAGCGGCAGTTCCAGTCGACTCCCTGTATAGCTGGTGGAATTAAAAAAGAGTGAGTTAACAGGAGATCAATGTTAGCAATTCTCTTCAATTCACGCAACTGAACTCAATGGAAATATAACTATTAGTAGTGTGGGAAAAGATGGCTTTCAGAAGGAGATAAATTTTATAAATTCTCGACATGCATATAAAAGTTGGACAAAAGCGGGTCATGGCTGATTAAAGGATCATGTAAAGAAATCCACTTAAGTGGACATCTAAACATTTTAACGATTGTTGCAATACCATTTTACCAGATTTCAGGAGAGGGGGAGGGAGGAAAATGCAGTAAAAATATAACAAAGAAATATACATATTTTACAAGTTCTTACCTTCCCCATCATGTAAAATTGATTTTATCTTCAATTGAAACATAATAACAATCAACTTACCAATCAGTGAACATCTTCCCAAGTCTCACTATTCATAATAGTTAAAAACTGCCTAATAAAGCATCTCCTATAGCAGAAACCTTTGTGCTCCATATTTCAGTAAATAACAGCGCGCAAATTAGATATTTATTCCAAAAATTAAGTGAAACGAACCTCACATTTCATAGCAAATCAGTTACAATTTTTCGTGACTACTAACAACTACATCAATGTTCCAAAGTACCAATCTAGCCACCAACAATCTGAAAGGCTGAAACTATTTTCACTTTCACTTTTATTTTATTTGTTTTCCCTATTTTTACTTTTAAAGAATTTTTTTTTGTGTTTTTTGTAAGATATGTTAAGCTTCATTCATTAAATTGAAATCTGTAGTCTGCCTCGAACCCTATCTTCAGTTAGCACGCTATTCAATCAACAAGGACAGTTGCTCAAGTTGGAAACACAGCAGATGTATAGCATTCCACGTAAAGAAGGCAAATTATCAAATCACAACTTTCAGAATTTCTCTAGAAATTCAACTTCAGTTAACAAAAGGTACTATACCTTAACTGGAAAAGTATATCTCAGACACGGAGTTTTAGACCCCAAAATTTCTAATGTTGTTCTTTATTTTTTACTCTTTCACCAAACCGTTAGGTTCTGTTAAGAATAAGCCACTTTTGAAAAACATCAAACTGAAGAACTAAGAAGATCAATAAGAGAAATCTCCCATTTCATGAGCTGTCCTATTAGCTGTGTTGTCTACTCTTTCATCAGAGAAATGCAGCGTCAATGGAGTTCTTAACACTCAAGACTTTCTTTTCTTAATGACACATTTTGCCTACCTTAGTTGAAAAAGTCCCCCCTTACCTCTCAAGCAAAAAATATGAAATAAGGTCACCTCGAGTAAAAAGTATCAACCAGTCTGCTCAGGAATGCACATCTTCTTGCTCTCAATTTTATTAGCCTTAAATGCCTTTCACAACTACTCCCTCTGGTTTAGGCATCAGAGTTCGATTAAGACACGACTACAACATGCCAAAAGATTATGAGCATATATTAAGCAATCTTTCCAGGGAACCATTAAAGTCAATGTATCATGTCATGATTTCCAACTCCAGGGCCAGAAAGCAGTGATAAGGCAAGTGTGAGGCATCACAACTCAAGAAATCAGTCAGCCTATGCTGGCCGTGAGAAAATGGCTATAGAAATTGAGCATACCATACACTAAAAACCACAAACAAAACGTGGGTAAAGCAAGAAAGATACCTCAGCATCAGTCCCATAGAGAGTGACACGGTAAACAACAGATACAGACTTGCTATCAGGTGAATAAGTGATGTTCCGAACCTCACCAGACCATTCTGTATTAGGTAAAGAAAGTAAATGTTAGGCTTGGATATCAAGTTCAAATATAATCATCAGTAAATGATACAAACTTGTGTAATGTGTGTATTAAATCTTAGCATACCTGGAGCATGTAAATTCATAATCCTGTTAACAAGATGCCTAATAAAAACAATAGAAAACGACAATAAATAACAATAAAATCAGCCAATAGCCTTCTAAATCATTATAATTAGAGATTGTTTCTTTTTTTTTTTTTCAAATTGATTTTCAGCTGAAAAAATATAAATTAATATTTTTTATATTTTTTGTAATTTTAATAAACTGATATAAAAAATACAAAAAAAAAATCAATTTTCAATTAAAAATATATTAAAATAACATTTTTTTATCTTTTATAATAACAATTCAAAAAAAAATAAAAAAATAAAAATAAAACAAGACCTCGCCGCAAAACCTACCAAACAGGGCCTTGGATTCTGTTCAAGAAAAGTCAAAATGAGATTGTACGATTAAAACAAAATAACCCATTACCCAAATACTACACTTTTTTCATCTTTATACATCATAAGCCTAAAAACCCCATTTTTTTTCAGGAAAAAAAGGTTGAAATCAAAACATATGGGTGCATATACAGGTAAAGAGAGGAAGTAATTACCAAGGAACATATTTGATCGAAAACCCATTATCAACACGCTGACTAACAAGAGTATCAGGGACCTTTTGTTGAGTTCTTTGAGTATTTCAGAGAGTGGCCTACTTATTCCTGAAGTGGGTACAGAATCGTTTTCAGCGTTGTCATCTATGTCACTTAGCTTCTCTGTTGCTGTGTTTTTGTTTCTGGCACCAAAAGCAGAAGACTTGGTAGAGTAGTTGAGAGAAGATAAGAAAAGGAGTGATTGTTTCAAAGGAGAGCTGGATAGTGGGTTTAGCGTGAGGAATTTCCTCGTAGACATTGCTGCCATTTTTTAGCGAGAGAGGGAGACAGAGAGAGGAAGGGCAAAGATCTGTAGAAGCCAAACCCTCTTTTGTATGTGGTTTTGTTGGATTCGAGACAGGGCTCTGCTTTTTCTCAGGGTAGTCCTTTGTACTGCATGCCTGTATGGGCTTCTTATGGGTTTTGAAATTGATTGATTTTGGAAAACTACATCGTTTTCTTAGTTTTTCTCCCACTCTTCAAGTATTTCTCATTTTGTGTTATGTCTATTCATTTGTTTTTAAATTAATAGATTTTTATCATAGTTTACTCATTAAATTGCATTTGATTGATGTTTGACGATTAAAAACAAATATAAAAGAAAAAAAAATATGATTATAAAAAAAAAGATAAAAATATAAAATCAATATATCTCTATTATAATTTAAAATTTTTTTATTTCAAAAAAATATATATATATACATATATATATATATATATGAGGTATCTGAATGAAGATCCTAATATGTCGTTGCATCTCACCAGTCTAACCTTATATATCAAGTGACATTCTTCAAAACGCTTTCAGGGACCATCAAATCATTCTCTCCGGCATAAACCACAATTTGAGCATTTGAAAGTATAGCCACAGATTTGAATAATGTTCATGCACAAATGTGAGAGATCTTACCTTATTAAGTCCAGCAATAAGCTCTCGTATGCACATTTCATGTTTATTTTTATGTTTTAAAAAGTTTTTGAAATAAGTTAAATTTAATTTTTTTTTACTTCAAATTAAATTTATTTTTGTGGTTTTAGATTATTTTAATACGCTAATATTAAAAATAATTTTTTAAAAAATATATATTATTTTAATATATTTTTAAATAAAAAATATTTTAAAAAATAATCACAACCACAACCACAAGCACAACCACGTAATCATTAACATAAAATAAACAGCATAAGAACACCTTCAAGGAATCCACCGCTAAACTTCCCTCCATTACATAGTTGACAAATGTAGTTTGGTTTCTGCAGTTGAATGATCGAGAAAGTGACGAGCCTTTTGCCAGTGACTCCCTATGTCTAATTCAGGAATAAGAGCAAAGGTACCTCATCCAGGCCAGAGTGAGTTGCAACATAAATGAACATTCAGTTACAGTATACTGTTAGTTTCAAAAAAATCTGCAAAAAGAAAGTGAAAAAAAAAAAAAACAACAATCTAACTGGTTGCTTTAAAAGAGTGAGCCTTTCAGAAAAGTTTTGAATGAAACCTTGCTAGCTATCTTGAACACAGAACTGGTTGCTTTAAAATGTGGTTGCTATCTTCTTCGGATTTGAACTCTTTGAAGGAAACTCTGTCACCTGAAACTCTTCAAAATTGTTTTCCTGTACAGTAAACAAATTTAAAATGACACGAAAACTATTGTCACACACCATTTACTAAATGATTAAAAGTTCATCTAGTTGTCAAACCCTGAGTTTGCTTCCTAGAGGTTATCAGTTCGAGTTTTATAAATTTTAGGACCACTAAAGACTTACATTGTCGTTAAACATTGTCATTAACTTCACGACCCATGAAATTAGTCGAGATGAGTGCAAACTAACCTGAACACCCATATTAATTAAAAATAATAATAAAAAAGTTCATCTAGTCTCACCGACGCAAACATGCACACATGGTGGTTTCTATGTCTCTATGATCGTCAAATCAAGTGAAGGCAAAAGTGGAAGCACGTCCATTGCTGGGCATATAGATTGTTTTTTCAACTAATCCACAGCTTTAAAATTCTATAGGCAGGCAATTTGATTCTCAAAATAGAATTAGTTTTTCCTCTTGTTTCAAAAGCGGTGTTGTATAGAACCTCACAAATCAATTCAGAAAACTTTTTCAGCAATGATTCCAGGACCAAAATACTAGCAATCAACAATAGAGCAAACCATCAAAGGCCTAATTCCTTAAAGGAATAAATGTCATTTTGAAGAAATTGATTCAGCATGTTCCTTGCAAACTTGAAGAGCCATTACGCACCTTCCATGGCTATTTGCAGTTAGAAATCAAAAAATTCTCACATCTTTATCCAAAAAAGGTGCCATTTTTCTTGCAGAATGCTTGCTTTGGGAAACAATTTTATATTCCTTAAATAAAGTGTTGTATAAGAATAAACATAATTATAGAAGAAGAATAAGAATTAGTCTTTACATACTGATAAATTCTGCACAATTCGCTCAACAGGCATTTTCATCTCATCTCCATTTTCGTACAAGGCAATGGTTTCAAACCCCATCTCCAATGAAACCCCGCCCTACTTTCTGAATCTACAAGAACCTCAACAGCCCTAGATATGATCTGATAGGCTAGTTTGGCTGCAACCGAATAATCGTTATCATCATCAGAACAGATCAATTTCCCCATTCGACAAAATCTACTCAACATCTTCTCCTCAGATTCCCAATAATAATCAACCCCAAGCACATTATACCAATTTATCTCCCCGTATCTATTTTTCAGTAGCGTAGCAGCGTGTACTCGGTACGCAGCGACGCATCTATGAACACAGCCATTCCCAAAAGATGGGTCCACTAACAAAGCAATCTTGGCCGCATCATAGGCCTCTTTGAACTTATTTTGCAGGAACTCAGACTCGGCAGAATCCAGCAATATTTCCACTACATTACGCGAATCTCCAAGAAGTGCCATTAACGCGTTGGAAATAAGCTCGTAGGCTCCTCGCGCAGCCGAGGAGGGATTGTAATCAGGATGTACTAATTTCAAGTTTTCGCAAAAACTAAGAATGATCTCTTTGCGTGATGCCCTGCGATCTTTGATCCCAAGAACGCAGTGCCAATCAGTATCGCCAGTGAGACTTTTCTTGCAAAGCGAGGACGTGTAGACTCGATAAACTGCGAGATGCTTTTCAATACAGCCATCGCCAAAAAATGGGTCGAGGGTTCTAGCGACCATGGCAGTGTCGTAAGCCGCTCCGAACCTCTTGCCGAGGAACTGTTCCTCGGCGAAACCAAGCATAACATCAGTCATTTTCACGGCTGTGATCAGAATTAGGGTTCCGAAATCGAGAGGAAGGGAATGAATGTGATGAAAGTGGTCGTTAGGGTTTCTGGATTTTGATGGAATTTGTTAGGAAGACAGAGAAGTCGTAGAAAGAACGCTGCAGATTTCGATTTCGAAAAATATCTAATAAATACTAACGGCTAGGGCGGTCATATTAAAATCTCGCCTCGCGCGCCTTCCGTCTCCTCAGGTTTTATTTTTTTGTTAACTATTTTCCAAATTGAAATATTTTTTAAAACTACTTATTTTACATTTATTTGTTAAAAAATATTTTATAACTCCTTTTATTTTCATTAAAATAGAGGTTAAAGAATAATCAAACTTTAAATAACTATTCTCAAACTTTAAATAAATAGGACAGTATAGCTACTTTATCGGCCCTGCCATGAAATTAAAAGCTCTAAATGCGCACCGAGACTTGTAGCCCAATGGTCTTGGCAGGATTTCTTTGCCTATGCATTCTGAATTCAAGTCTTAGCGTGCATACCTGTCATCCCCGTGGTGCCTTACCTGCCTACTGGGAATGTAAAGTGTTCAGTGGATCCGGGAATTAGTCATGGTGCGCATAACTTAGCCTAGACACCTCGGATTATAAAAAAAAAAAGCTCTAAATGGATTGTTTTTTATAAATCTTCCACGTGATTGATTTTGAATTATACACATAAAATTTCAAGATTTCAGCATTTTTCTAAATATTAGAATAAAGTTTGGTTAAATATATCATATCAAGATTTAATTACATAATTAATGTAAATAAATGTGTTTTTTATTATTATTTTTTTCATTTTTAACTAGTGAAGAGATTTTTTTGGCAATACTGCCCCGTTTGTTTAAATTAATGTTAAAAAAATAAAAAATAAAAAATATTTTAGTATATTTTCAAATAACAAACAGGCACTAGAAATTTTTTCTTTAAATTTATTTTTTTAAAGCATTTAATACCGATACTTCAAAATATTTTTAACTTGAATATATATTAAAATAATTTTTTTATATTTTTATTTTTAATATCAAAATCATCAAAAATAAACAAAAAAATATATTAATTTAATATTTTTTTTTCCAGTTTCAAACACACAGTGTAATACTCAAATCCAACACGAGGCCACATCCTGAATAGACATCCAACTACGGTTATTTTTTATTACCTGAAAAAAAATTGCTGTAAGCAAAAACTGATCAATCTGATATATGATTTGACTATTTTATAAGGTTACTTATCAATTGAAACATAAAATGGAAGGACAAAGAAAAACCAGACAGAGAGTAAAGACCCGCAAAATCAGAACTGAACAGCAGCATTCGACAACCAAGCGAAGAGGCAGTAGTCAGAAGTCACAAATCACAATTGGAAATTATAAAATAAAGCCCCCTTGATGGAAATATCACAAATGTTATACTGAGAGTTTTCAGGCACAAAAGTATTTATATATCAGAATCCATACATGCAAAATTGCACCTATAGCATGCAAAAATGTGGGGGCAATTTAGGAAAAAAAAAAGAATTATAACTCTACTACTAGGGGGCAAAAAATATAATAGAAGGATTTCAAGGATTCTGGGGCAAGCCGTAAGAAACCCAGTTTTGAGGAACTGTAGTCTTATGTACACAAACACGCTCTCCTCTTCTAATGATTCTAGAGTATAGAATTTGAAGTGGGTTTTCCAGAATCTCACCCTCCAATAATGCAGTGGACGTATGAATTGTGAATTGGGATCAGTCTGCCCCCATTTAATATCTGTAACCTGAAGAACCAGACTGTGGAGGAGCAGGTGGAAACCGATTAGGAGTGCGATTAGGAGTGCGACGGCTGCTGGAGTTGGAACCGGTGCTCACATCACCATTGCTGTAATATCGACTGTGACCATTTGATGCAGGTCTTGATGAGCTTCCAATGTCTAAAGGACCGTTGGCAGCTGCATCAAATGCGGATCTCCAGTCATCACCAGATGAACCATTTGTCCTTGGGCTTGGGGTGCTCTCTGCAATTAGGGTAATCCAAGAATTTCAAGGACATTAATAACAATGACAAATTGATACCCATTATGTGTGTGTGTGTCAATTTCCAAGTTGTCATGGTAATGGTTGCTCCGAATCCATTAAATAACTCCCATTACATTATATAATGACTGTTATTTAAAACTATGCCTCCATCCATGCATTGGTCAGGAAAGTGAATGAGGATGGACAAGTAAGAGTACAGTGAGTCCCTAAAAGGAGACATGAAAAGGTACTAAAACAAGCAGCTATCAGGGCAGCAAAGTGTTTAACTAGGCAAGGTAGCTAGGGGTTTAAGGCTCCAGGCATCATCATCAGGACCCTATATTTTAACAGCAAAAAACCTTGACTATGATCCATATGTATGGCTAAAAAAACATTGATCTCCTAAAAAAACGTACTTTGAATAAAAGTGATTGATAAGCAATCAAAATTTATGCTAGGTTGACAGGTCAGGTGCCCTCCAGGTAGAGAAAACACATTGCAACATATAAAGACAACTGCAGCTTCATCTACCCGTTCATGAAGAGAAAAACATCTAATATGCTAATCTCCTCAGGGTATCCAAAGTCTCGAACCCATCAAATGACAACCACTCTCATCGCATTTCTTCTAGTTATTTTCTTCCTCCAAATAATACAGTCAAGGTTAGAGGTAACTTTCTCCCCTTCTATTATAATTGTTGTTTGGAAAGACTTTGGAGCTTTTGAATAGCACAACCCGCATCTTTCTCACAAAGAATTGGGAAAATTTGTTGGCAGACGGCATTAAATGGTTTGAATAATTTGACCAGTAAGTTCAACATTTCAATGTCCATGTGCCTATAACCCTTTCTATCTGAACAACAATTTTCAACTACAAACCTGCTCCATCACCACTAGACCAGCTAGAAGCAGCAGCAGCTCGGTTGTCGTGGATGCTGAGTTGGCGTGTTAGCTTTGAAAGGAGAGAGGACTGTTTCTGGTACCGCTCCCTCCTGCGCTTTACATTCTGGTCCTCTTGAAGAAGCTCTTCAATCCTTGCTGTGCTTTGAGCGCTGACCATAGTCAAATACAAAATTGATGTTAAAGTTCCCTTAAAATAGTTTCAGAAATTTATGTTTCAACCATAGGCAGATTCCTGCAGAACAGGCATCCATGTGAACCATGACAAGATACTAAAATAATCACATGTAGTGATCTAACAAATAGCCATGTTGCATGAGCATCCTAGTAAAGCAATGAGCAAAAGGCACCAAATGCAGACAAAGATAATGCACCCAACCTGATAGAGCTATACAACTGATTTAGCATATCTTCCTTTGCTTTCTCAACTTGGCAAAGAACAACTGCCTGATTGGTCAATTACAAATGTTATTAAAAGCCTCTCACAAAAGGAAAAAATATAATAGAATGATGACCAGCTTACTTTGGGAACATTAGCAGCTAAGCTATTCAAAACTGCCTCTACATATCCACGCACTTCTTGGGACATCCATCGAAGTTCTTCTTCCGGATCGGCAGGTCTTCGAGCCATCGTATCCTGCACACAAAAGGTCGTTTTTTAGGAATTTTGAAGTCTAACTCAGCAATGTCCAAGTTTTGTACATTTAACCTTTATGCACATGCATATGGGACCAAAACTGCTAGCTGAAATTTCAGTGAGAAGATTTCCAGATACACAAAATAAATAACTAAAACAACCCCTAACATTGCAAAGAAAACATTGGAGGTAGCAAGAGAGTTAATCCAAGGGAGACTCTGTTAAATATGCAAAATAATGAACTCTAAAAAGTTAGTAACTGCTTTGAATGCCACATCACACCAACACTAATTCCCTAAAAAATGGTAGAGCAAAATGCACAGCCTGTAATCATACCAAAGAGCCATCAGAAAGACTATGCCGCATTGCAGGACCACCTTCAGGAGATACACCCCTCATTTTCCCTCCTTTAGAAGGTTGAGCAATTTTTAATATCTTGTTTATCCACTCAACTTTGTCAGCCATGCTCTCAGCCTTCAAAATAACAGCACTGTGAGCTGCAAGATAAAATATGGTTAAAAGTGTAATGGTAACTTCAAAAAGAAATACAAAGTAAGAAAATCCGCCAGATAAGTATATAAGATGCATACCTTTCAAAACGGTTTTGTATGGAACCTTGCTGGTCATCTTAAATACAAGACTGGGAGCTTTAGTATCTGGTCCATTGACCTTCTTATCCTTTGAACTCTTTGAAGGAGGTTCTTCCTCATTTGGAACCTCTTCAATGTTGCATTCCTGCAAAATAAATAGATCAGATGGAACAAATCATTTGCATGCACAGCCATTTAAATGATCATAATTATCCAGTCTTTACCCTGCAAAATGCATGTATTGTCTGACAGCATTTATCAAGTATAGTGCATGTAGAAACATAACCTGTTTGGGAGGACACACATGGCTTTCTTAACTAATAAATAAAAACAGGTAATGGCATAACCTTTACTTGCTTAAAAGGCAAACGAGATGACACAAATACCAGAAGAAAGAACAGACCAACAAAATGGGTGCACATCAGACTTAGTCCATCCCTCCACCAAGATTTTGATAGAGCAGGTTTGGTACCAGGTCTATCAATACTTGGTAAAAAGATTCAAGTATAGCATTCTTCAAACTACAATTTCACCGCGTACTGGCCTCCTACCTTCCAAAGCATAAATTATATTCTAGGCCCAAAAAAAGCAAGAAGCAGGTCTTCAAAATGGCTATACCACCAATTCAACAAAACCACAATACTACTGTGCCTGAAGAAGTACTGCGTTCTCTTTTCAATTTATGGGAGCATAAGCTCTGGGGATAGACCAACGCTATTTCTGGAGACTATAAATCTTCTTTTATTTTCACTAAAGGAAAATGATCTTAAGATGCAGTCTTCTCCATCTCAACAACGCACACCTGAATTCACATTGGGATCATAACATCAATTTTATATTCTTTAATACCTTACATTTGATATATGGGTGGACTTCAGGTAGGAAATAGACAGATGAATAAAAGCACAACTACTAACATATGATTTCTCACTTCATGCACTACTCTTATATGTCCAATTCCTAAATAATCTTTGTTTCTAGAAACCTCCCAACCAATAGACCAATGCTTCATCAGTAATTTACACTGCTGAACACCTCCCCCCGGCGAACTGACTGCACACATACCAGAAAAGCTATCCTTCATAGCACTCTACGTGTTATCAATAGCAGTCCCAAGGTAGTAGAAATTAAAAAAGCAAAATGCAGAAAAAGAAGCCAGGAAATCCAGAACCATGCAATTAGTAGTGATCCCAAATTAAAAGAGTGATTATTGACCATACCTCCAAAGTGATGACACCACGAAAATGTCTCTCCTCTTGTGTTTTTGTGTAACCAAGCTGTTAAAAATAAGATATAGGTGAGTTTCGTCCTACCCATCATCTATATAAGAGTCATGTACGATTAAATACTAACAATTATAGCAATTCAATTAATTGCTTCCGCACTGCATACTCTCAAATCTTATTTTTCTAAAATGGATACATAGAAACAACAGGATGAGAATACAAGTCACTTCCAAACTATCAGACCACAGAGATGTGCACAATAAACATGCTTTAATACCATCCTCTAACAAGTATTAGCAGCAAGAAAAACCAAGGTGACACTATCTAATGAATGTTCAAAATTAAGTTTTCCCAACCAGCACATGTACAGGACATAAATACCAGTCTTCATTTTAACCATTAAACAGGAAAAAAAAAAAAAAAAAGAGGACACAATATACTAATTTAGTAACATGGAAGAAGAATGTGCCATAATATTTATCTGATAACATTTTACAAACCTTCCCAGTCTTCTCGTTCAAAACAAACCATCGCTTGCTCCATCCATTAGTCTTTGCACTTTTCTTTGATAAAAATCCTGCAAATAACATGCAAACAGTTCACTAAACTTCAAACTTTCCTATCAATAATAGTTGTGATTGCAGTGTTAGCACATGCAAAAATTCTCAATTATCAAAAAAAGAAATTATTTCCAAGCATGTTTTTGAGAACATGATTTAATATATTTGAAACTAAATACTAAATATGTAATGAAAGGCTTGTCACATTCAAGATCAAATTCTAAACTAGTTCCATACTTAAATTAGGCACCCATTTCTTTATATCTTCAGAACTATGGTAGCTGTTAAAATTCTATAATGACATGAAAGAATTGAAGCAATTTAGATGTCCATAGCCCAAAAGATATTTCCAATTCTTGAAGGCAACAAGGACAATAAATTTCAGAAAATATCATCATAAAACTCAAAAGGCAGCAGTAGGACACATGGTAAGACTAAAATTCTTTGAAGAAATACAGTAACCCATGAAACCTGCAGTTAGTTCTCCTTCAGGACCAGCAGTTTTTAAGCTAGAAGTCTCCTGCACTTCCTTATCAGCCTGATTGGATTTCTCTCTCATTGATTTCAAACTTCCACCTGTTTGAGGACTAGTCGCCTAAGGAGAAAGCATAAAACAAAAGAAGCAAGGGTAGAGCATCAACAAAACATAACAGAAATGACACATTTTGGTTAAGACTCCTATTCTAATAAACATCAAAATGAACACTATACCCTGTTTAATATAGCCTGCTCAGCATCATTTCCTTTCTTTGAGGACCGGTTCTTAAGCTCCTCCTCTCGGCGCTGTCTTTCCATCCTATAGTAGATAAAAATGAAAGGATAACAATTAAGCTGGAGGTTAAGTTTCAGATATGCACTAACATGTGTAGGATACAATACAACAGAAGATCCTTGCATATGCACTAAAACATTTGGCATGCTCAGACACACAAACACAAAATACAGACAACCATGTTAATGTAGAGGTCTGCAACACTACACTTAACAGCTTTATTATTTTTGCACTTTTTCAAGTAACTGAAACAGAGATAGATAAGCATGCCATCACATAACAATAAAATTGCACAGTTTTCCTTGTAATTGAGCCACTACACCCAACATATTAAAAGCAGACCTTGATAGCTACTCAAATCTATACAAGCCAGACATGTTCTCAGTACCTCCTTTGCACCAAACGGATGAAATGTTGTGGCGGCACAAATACTCGCTCCATATCAACCAATGCGACAACCATCTTTTTTGATTCATTCTTAAACCCATCTAACGCAGCACTTGCAATGGCTACAACCTTACAGCAGTAACCACAAAAAAAATCAACTTTACAAAAAGAACAAGATTTTAACCATGATAGGCACCCATGCAGATTCACAACATGCAACATCAATCATGGAACATGTTATTTATAGAGCACTGTACCTCTCTCTTGAAAGGAGGGTATCTTCCCAGACCAGGTGTAGCATTTGCAGAAGCAGAAACTATATCCACCAGGACACGATGTACCTGTTATTAGTCAGGACGGAACTCCATGAATAGCATGCAACAGGACCAGTTATTGATCATAGATCTTCAAAAAAAATTATAACAGAATAAACAAGGTCTACCTCAAATCAGTTTCATCTGAATGGAAATTCAGAAGTTACTTTCCAAAAAAAAACATAAACAACATTTTTTGATGTGTTAAAATGAGAAACGAGTAGAAGATAAACACAGAGCCTTTATAAAACACAAAAAATAACATCTTATGACTGCTTCATGGCATCAGAACCCAGTACACCATTAAACAAAGTATCAAGGAACACGAATAGATCAGAAGTCAGATATTCGTTTGATGTTCACAACCACAATAAACATCAAATATGGAGAGAAGAGGAGTAGAAACGTTCAAAAGTATGAACTTCAAAGAATGAAGTATCATATTACAAAAAATGGTAGAACAAAATGTAATTTACCTCATCAACACAGAGACGTGATGGTTCTTTTGCAAGCTCCAGCACACCTTTTATTAAGGATCTTAAACCCTTTTCAGGTGATATAAGATATGGTTGATATCCATCTGCTTCTAAGACAATCTGATAGAGCACATATAGAAGAAAAGATTATGTGATAGCACACGACAATTCCTAAAAGCAATACAGCATGTACTGAAAAAAGAAAGTGAATAAAAGTGGCACAATTACCCTCTTAACATTATTGATATCAAAATGTCTATCCAAAGGAAGTTGCTTGATCCTATTTGGAAAATTCCCTTCAAAACTTGCAACAATTTTCCAACCAGAACCCTGCAGCAAAATATTTTAAGTAACAGCTAAAATTTTGGATCATGAAACTTCACAGAAACCATTTCTCAATTAGTGTCTCTTAACCATAAGAAATCAACAAGTGCATCACTTAGCAGATTTTAGATTGACTATTCATAGAACAGAAGCAAATAGCTAATGGTAAGATATTTACAAGCTACGGCAAGTCCCACTTGGAGAAACAAACTAAGGATAACATCAGAGATAATTTTAAAAATATCTACCATTTTATCCAACACAAAAAAGAAACTAAAGAACAAAAAACTGCACCATTTGAGTGACATGAAAAAAAAAAATTGAGTGGAAGAAAAGAATAATAAGCATAGAATACAAAGATCCATAGAGAACAACATAGGACAAAGGTCCGTGGAGAACTACATTCTCTATGAGCATAACATCAATACATATCGGATCATCCTACAGGATACATGCTATGGAACAAAGAACACAGGAAAGCATAAGATATCAAAACACTCACCTCACCCGTCATAATGTGTTGGAGAAATTTATCCTCAAATTCACGACAAAGCTCCAAAGCTATGGCTCTTGTGCCCTCAGCACTTTGAACCATCTGTTCCCCAAGCCTCATTAGTTCATCCTGAACTGTTTGAGACTTCCCTTGCAAACTGCATGGATTCAAAGGACAAATGTATAAGGAAATAGCCAAAAAAAACCTACAAAGTAAGCATAAATTTATATACTGGACAAAGAAAGAAGGTTAAGACTATTGATTAAATTTGTCCCATCCTTGTCTATAATGAAGTTACCTTAACAAAACACTTTCATTTGTCTTTTTACAGTTTAGAGTCCAAGTGTGTCATGATCATAATCAAGAATAAAAAAAGAGCACCAATTATCTCTGAAGTACAAATTATGTACCAAGGGAGAACAGCAATAATAACAACAAAATCCATGTGAGAAATTTCTTGGCAGCATGCTGACAACAAGACGAGTACATATAATAGAATATTACATTGAGAGGCAATACAAGGCACACTGACAATAGAGCAAATTAACTAATAAAGGAATGGTAAAAAATTGAAATTTCTTAAAGAGAAAAAGGCCACAAATGAAGTATAAAACAATTACCCAGAGAGAACATTTGGAAGCCGAACTTTCATGCGCTTACGAATTTGCTGTGCCAGAGCATCTACTAAAGCAATTCTGCCTAGCTTGCTCTGCGGGGCTCCAGTCAGTATCGTTTTGAGACTTTCACTCTCTGCTTTCCACGCAGTTTCCAGAGAGCTTTCAGACCCAGACTGCGCAGAAGCAATTGAAACTGATTGACCAATTAAAGCAATCCATGGGATATCAGTGGTTTTTGGTGGCCCCTGATTTAGAAGGAGAGCCTGAACAGCCGCGAGAGCTTTCTGGTCCGTAGCAGCTTGATCTATTTTACTAATTACACCAACAGTTCTAGTACCTGTCATTGACGGAAGAGGAAACCTATTTAATCATATTAAAGATGTGTTTGGTAGGGGGTGAGAAGAGATCCTAGTAACATTTTACCCCTTTCAACTAGTTCGGAACAGAAACAGGAAGGAAATTACCAGGTTTTACCCTCACAAAAAGTAATAGAGCGGGATCCACTAAAACCAATTTTCCTCATCACTTTTTATGCACAAGTCCTAACATATATTTACTTACAGTTTTTAAGTATAGGCCCCACTAATATACATCACTTATCTTTCTAATTGTGAGTCCCACCAACACCTTTATTTGCACCCTTAGGCAACCTGGATCTACTAAACACCGTTATCATTTACACCTTAATATTTACTCTTGCAACATTTCTATGAAATTTTTTGACAAGTAATAAATCCAACATAAGAAAAGGGCTTTTGAACACGTAAAAGTAAAAAAATTATAAAACAACTAACAGAAAGAGAGATGATGGAGACACAAGAGTGGAAAGTATGTGCTAAAAAATATGAGTGTCTGAAATCACCCATGTAGCAAAATTGGCCTGTATTAAAACTATCACAGATATCAGCACAATCAACTTTAACAGCCATTTACCTTCCCCATCGTACTCCTTGGCAATCCTGAGGGCTCGATATGAAGCAATTTCAGGTGCCTGGGCTGCAGGTACAATAACTAGCAAAATGGCATCACTGTGCTCTGCATAGTCACCAACCTAAGCAATGGCCATATTGAAAAGTTATTACCATAACATTTTGAGCACCACACTGAACTAATTACATGCACAAAAAATAAACAAATAATGGAAACAGAGCCAAAAGCCTCCTTTTTTTCACAGATTACATGCAAAGTCATGTTGATCACCATGACAATAATGCTGGTTGATGTAAATCCATAAATGTAATACAGGTCTAGAACCTTTAATTAACACTTACCATAGACTCATCCACAATCCGTTGATCCAAGCCAGGTAAGTCAATCAATTTCAAGGAAGGTGCTGAGAAAAAACATGTTAAACAGCAAGTATGGTAACAACAGTATCTGTTTGGCCAAGAGGCACAAGGGCATAGGATTAAATGAATCTTAATTAGTTAACTGAATCTTAGAATCTCCCATCCCATCATGGGACTCTATGACAATAGTCTTCCACAAAACAACAGTTAATCCCAAATCTTAAAATCTTTATGCATAAATTAAACAAGAATAAACAGTATTTATAATGAACAAACCTGTGCTTGTGCGCAGTTTCAGGTATATCTCATCCCGAATATTGTCAGTGACACCCTTACTTAGCCTATCCTGCAAAGAACGCCGCAAAGCACCTGCAAAATAACAAAAATCATATTGACATTTTATAAATCTGAAAGGAGTCCTGTTTATTGACATTTCACCATATAGTGGAAAAGCAATTTTCCACCTCAGTCAAGTCCTATGCATATTTCTGTTTTCACCACTAACTCCTATATGTAAATTTTGTATATCTTATGAGTTAACTACACATTGCTTTTAGCCTCACCAGTGGCCATTGCATATCTTACAGCCTCAAACAAAGATGAAAATTCAAACCAGTGGTCAATATTGTCATCTAACCATGTTAGCACTTAGCAGCTGGGGGTTGTAAGTTATGATGGGAATCCTAAAGCTGCCAGCTCTGCAGAAGTTGGTGGCATTTTCAAAAATCATTAGATGATAACATGAGATTCCTAAGAGGCTGTTTTGGAGTTAATCCTTAACCATATAATCATAAGCAACTGGCAAAGAGAACAAAATATAAATATAAATGAAGGAACGAATAGTGCAATTTTAGCCATTCAATTGCAATCACTAACTTGCAGAAACTTGTTGAGATTTATTGTCAATCTGCAAAACAATGGATTTGCTGCTCAAAGAACCATCTTTCTGCAAGTCAATGCTTATAGGGGCCCGAGTGGCACTTTCACCAGTTGGCTGTACAAAAGAAAGAGAATTTCCAGGAATCAACCTACATTCAGGAGAGAGGAAAAAAACTAAGCCTCATGTAGACTAAATTACCAGAACAGGATGCCCAATTACACTGTTCAAAACTGCAGATTTACCTGCACCCTGACCAAAAACACAGAAGGGGAAATCAGACAAGGATCACATTACCCAAAAAAATTAGAAAGAGAATTTTCATGAAGGAAAAACACGGGTGAGATAAACACAGCAAAAAACATGGCAGCTGTAACAGCAGATAAACTAGAATTTTAGTAAGCTATAGAATCTCATGTTCAACAGTTCCTCATAGCTCATAACCACGAATTACATCCAAAACAAATAGTCGGTAAAGCATCTAGCTAACATGAGCACCTCCAATGTGAGAAATGACAAAATAAAGAACATCCGTATCATCCAGTTATATTTAACAAATATAGCTCAGACACAGACACACACACACACACACTCACACGACAGTAACACCTTCAAAATGACATCCATACTACTAATCAACACATTCAAAAACCTAATTCATTTCATTTTCTTCATGCTAAGGCAATGCTTCGTCAGCTGATGAATTCACCTTCATTTCCTTTTGGAGTTCAATCTATCCGAATATACAATATCCCTTCCTTCTATGGTGGAAGATAACACTCGTAAAAGAAGAAATCTCAGATCGTTTACAAAAACAAAACGTAGACAGAACAAACATCCTTCAATTCCAAAGAATTCATTTCCCAAAGCAATATATTCCACCATAAGATTCTCGTTAACAACAACAAAAAAAAAAAATTCTACTTAACAACTACAATAACAGTTATCAAAAATCTCAATCACTCGTAACCAAATACCAAAAAAACCTAAATCGAAAACTAAAAATTAACCACAAACTCATTTTCTTAACTAAAAAGAAACAAATTCAAGTAAAGCAAGTCACTTACTACACTGCCAAGAGCAACAACGTTAAGAAAAGTTGAACTCCGTCTTGAACTTGAACTCGGATTTTCATCAACATCCTCATCAGCAAGCAACGCCGTTGCTTGCTTCATCGACTCCGATAACTGAGACAACTCTTCGATCGCTTCCATTTTTTTCAAGTCCAAGAATCGAAGATCTAAATTAACAAGTTCGTCTAATCGAAGCGATCGAGAGCTGATCGATAACCGATGAGATCTGATTGGTTTTTTTAAGAGAGGTCAGATTTTTTCAATATTCAACGATTTGAAAAGGCTAAGAAATGTACTCGTAAGACGAAGGAGTCTTTTTTTCTTCTATTTTTTTTTTTTTTTGCGTGTTTTCTCTCTCCTCTCCCAATTTCTCTCAAAGATATTAGACGACGACGACGACTATTTCTTTGCGTTTTGAAATGTGTTGTTTTTTCAAATGTTTAAATTTCTCTGTCTTGCGTGTGTTTTAAAATTTAAACTTAAACTCCTCTTTTCTTTTTTAAAAGTTAGAAAGATATTTCGGCCAGCTAATGCTGTTTTTTTTTTCAAGTGCCGACGACAGACAGTTACTATCGAAGTAAATTCTGTTCGATTTTAATATTCTTTTTTAATGTATGATTTCGTGACGTTGTTTGTTTTAAAAAGTTCCTTGAATTGCGTTAAAAAAATAATTTTTTATTTTTAATATTAACACATTAAAATTATTAAAAAATACTATTTTTTTTTTCAAACGAAACATGCAAAAACAAATCATGCATTTATAGTTACAATTAATTTAGATAGGGCTTAGTTATTATGCGAAATAGAAAAGACTGAGATAATAAGAACAAAAATTATTTTTAAAAACATGTCTTTTATGTGATTTTTATTTTTAAAAGTACATTAATTCATTCTAGAATTATATTAGAAACAGATTTATTTTTATATTTTTCTCTTTAATTAAACATGTTTTTATCCTCATTGTTTTTTTCTTTTATGTCAAATTAAAATTTAGTTGCTAGCACATGATATTTACTCACATATTTGAAGACAAGCTCAAATAAGAGGTGTTGTTTCTTTTATTTATTTCTTGTAGATTTGGCAGCTATATGGGTTAATTATAACTTAGTTAATGTAATTTATTAGAGGTGTTCAAAAAAATCAATCAATCAGGTAAACAAAAAAAATAATTGAAAACATTGAATCGAGAGGAAAAACTAAAGAAACCAATTTAAAAACCATAAAATTTACTCAAGTATTTTAAATATATATGTTTGAAAGACTTTCACAAATAAGATGGAAAAAAAAATATTTGATACCCTTTTTAGATAGGATTTTATGATAATGTCAATGTAATTAGGTATGCATGAAAGAGAATAATTTAATTTTTTTTTTTTGTAAATAAAAAGCGGGTTGGATTGGGTATATGTATATGAATGCTTTTCAAAGAAAAATGTTCATGAGTAGTCAAGAAGGATCCTGATCTTTTTTTTTATGGCAAATGGTCAACGAGACTTGGAGAAGGATCCCTAATCATTGTTTTTAAGATAAGTGATCGTGAAGACTTAGAGAACTTAAATGGAGACATGGAAACATTTTCATGGAGATTTCATGGGGACATTTCATTGGAGACATTAAGATTTTCATGAAGATATTTTGTTGGATCATAAAGAAGCACTATTATTTTTTTATTTGAAAAAAATCAAAAGACAATGAAGATACAATTTCAAAATTTTATCTTATCTCATGCAATGCATCATGATGATTTTTTTTCTTATTTATTCAGGTTATATCTCTTTCTTCATAAATTATTAAATGTATCTTTGGAGATCAATCTTTTTATCTTTTTTAGTACATGACACTCTTAGATGTCGTGTCCATAATCATGGTAAAAGAGACAAAACTTATTAGGTTCATTATATTTGAATCACTTGTCATTGGAGACGGTTATTGCATGAAGTTTTTTTCCTTTATGAAGGCCAAACCTCAACTCATGTGATGGTGAGAGGTGTGGTAAGGAGTTTAGGGAATGTCAAACGATCATGAATATGCCCTTGGTGTTTTTTATGCTCTGGTAGGAAACTAGTAATGTTATGGAGATTTTGTTTTGGACATGATTGTGACCCTACCTAGTCACACTAGCTTTCTCTACTTAAACATAGTTCTTCATCAATTATTTCAAGTTGAAAAGTGTTTCATCATAAAGAGTGTATATACATTTTCATAACGAGTTGTTTTAGACTGCACTGATTAAGGTTTTAATGATGATAGGTTTGAGTAGATTTTTCACGCTTAATATTTTCTCGTCAAATCTTTGAAGATATGACTTGGTATTTTTTTTTTCCTCTCATTGTGTGAAAGAAAAGAGTTTAGTTGTTTATTTTTAGCTAAGGTACTAATATTGAATTAAGAGAAAAGTTTCTCATAGAAATTATGAAGACTTAGGATAAAGTCAGGACTAAGGCTGTGATACCACACCCTAGCAGATCCACAAAAAATCATAAGGAAAATCTTTCATATAACATCACTCTTTGTTGTCACCAACTCTAGAATATTTCTAATGTTTTATATATGTCCTTTAGAATTTGTAAAGCCGTAATAGCTATCTAGGTTGTCCTTCATAGTGATACAATCCTTAGAGAGACGAGTGTGTAACACTCTGTTATAAAGTTAAGATTCTTCCATGCTTTGGGAATGGTGTTTAAGAGTTAGTTCAGTCTCGTGGACATCGTACTTAGGTTTTTTATAATGAGGAGTATGTGAATAAAATTAAGACTCATACGAAGATTGATAGGGATATTTATCCTTGTGGACAGGGTCTATTGAAAAGTGTTGGCTTATTTGAAGAGCTGGAGTAATGTGCCTACCTGACATGTTATTTTATCATGTTTCTTCATGGAACTGGAGTTATCTATATATATCTAGTACATGTAATGAAATTGTATGTTGACTTTTTAGTTGATGAAATGAAAGGTGTGGAGTTGTATCAGTATGGTTAGAATAACATTGTTGAGCACTTGCACTTGTTGTGAGAGTTGTTGGAGATCTACCGGAACTGGAGTCCTTATGGTATGGAGATTAGTTACTCTTCCTTATTCAGAGTTCTCGTTAGCCATGTATAATAATTTTATGAAGAGTGAAAGAGAATAAACTAGCATCATTGTTGAAGTCATGAAAAAACTTCAAACAAAAAACAATTTCCTTCGTTGGCAAAAACAAGGTTGATGAATAGTTCTTGTAAAAATAAGTCTCATGAGGAATAAGAAATTCTCCAATGCTAAAGTCAGTATGTGTGTAAAGGAAAGAATATATATAAAGAAAAAAAATAATTGCTAGGGAATACATATCTGGCATGGCCTTTGGCTGACTTTTGTTGACTTTTCTTGCTAGAAATTGCTATGTGGTTGTGTTATGGGATCTTGTCTTTTTTTGCTTTGTGTGCTTGGGTGTATTTTATACACCAGGCCTTGGAATTTTTTCATGATGTTTTGAGCTCTAGCGAACACACACAAATCGATAAAGATGATGTAGCAATGAAATCAACATAGAAGATTACAATAGAAATAAGGACGAGTCAATTGACGAAGAAGAAGACAATTTTGATTAATTTACAAAACACAAATGTGTAATACCATAAAATATAATGTAATATTTATGGACGGAATTCACTTCAATATAATGAAAATAATGTTAATTTATTATTGAATGACAAGTAATTTTTTTTTTTATTACTCTGATGTGAATTGATGTTATTGTGTTATGAGTGTAGTTGCGAATTTAAGTTTTTACAAGATAGATAGATAGGGAATGCATATCAATTTTGACATTAAACATTGTTTTACTCTGATGGAAATACCAATGAGATGTGTTCGTTGGTATATTTTAATGGTGATAGGAAATGTTCCCCTTCTCCCTAGCACTGTTAATGATATTCATTATACACGGGTATACCAATGGAATGTGTCTGTTGATATATTTCAGTTGTGATGAGAACTGTTCACTTCTCAAGATGTTGATAATTAATGCTTTTTTTGCCAACAAAATCACAGATGAAATGAGAATTCCAACACACTAATAATTAATGTTTTTTTTATTGTGGTACACTTTCCCGAGCGGAATGGAAATTCTAACGCATTGGTAATTAATGCTCTTTTTTATTGTTGATTGTTTATTCTTTTACTGACATAATTGATGATGGAATGAAAAGTCATTAGTAATATTTGGAGGGTTTTTAAAAATTTTCATGTGAATTGAAAATTTCAACTTGACTTCATAGACGGAATCATCGATGAAAATTTTAAAGATATTAATATTTAATAGTCCGTCGGTAAATTCTAATATAAAAGACCACGAGCATAGTAGAAGAGGCTTCATCTTTTTCATTCTTCTCCTTTCTTGCTCTCTTTTTCTCTTTTAAGATATATCAACTGTTCATAAGCCGAAATCAAGCATCGTCTTCTCTTCTCATCCTAAGGTATGTTGTTGTTCTTCATTTTTCTTCTTATTTTTCTTATTATTTTTTTTTTAACAATCTCTTTTCATTTATTTTTTTCTCTTTTTTTTTTAAATTCTCAGTCGGAACTAAGCAAGTCATAAAAGTAAGAATTTTTCATTCTGTTTTCTTCTTTATTTGTGTGTTTTTTTTTTTTGCATTATTTTTATTTGTTTAGGTCATTATTTTTGTTCAATTTTATGTTCTTAATAATTTTATGAATTAATAGTTGTGTTGAATTTTAGATGCCATTGAAATAAGTTTTCAAGTGCCTGTTCTTGGTCGGCATCTAATGGCTCGTGATCGTCAGCATCGCTGCTAGAAGAACTAGCAGTGATCCTGTCCTTACAACAAGCAATAGACTTTCCCTTAATATCTACACAGATTAATGGATACAAAAAAAACTAAATGATTTCTATTTAAAAAAACAATTAGCTGCACTTCTCCTATACGGGAGGCTACCCTAAATTTTTAAATCTACAAATGCACAGCATATATGTCATAAACCAATTGATTTTATTCAATTTATTACAACAAATTAGAATAATTTAAGTTCGTACAAAATTCTCATTTTTTAATGCTAATATATATAATCCTAGATTTAGAAAAAAATAATCTAAATTTACAAAAAATCAATATAATAATTAAAATTAATCCTGCATATTTATTTGAAATTGAACAATAAAATTTTAAAAAAATAACTAAAATTCAACAAAATAGTGAAAAAATTATTCCAATAACAACTAAAACAATTATTTCTAAGTGGTAATAACGCACATACATCGACTCACGATGTAGGGTTTTCAGGTGCGATGTCGCAACGTCTAGGGGAAGTCCCATCACAATGAGATCCATTTACCTATAGGTACAAGGCCTAGTGAAAGGATGACCTTTCATTGTAAGTTTGTTTCGTTTTCACAACAACATATTTAATAATTTCTTTAAAAATAATTTTATTTAACAAATGCAATTTCAGGTTTACAAACATTGAGGCTACAAGAATAATAACATTGACCTTTAAATCACCGATGAAAATTTCATTGTTTCGATAGAGTCGGGTTTCCAAACATCTTGAATGGAAATCGCAAGTCGATGCATGATTTTCAAGGTTTAAGGTTAGTATCAACTTAAATATTTTTTTTATTATGTTAATTCAATTAATTTATTGAAATTACTGAAATTTTTCTTTTATAAGTTTTTACTCAAAGGGAAAATTTGAATGGGAGAGAGCTGATGATAATATTGCAATGAGGGTTTGAGAGAATCACACTGCAACTAGGTAAGATCGAAATCAGGATAATTTTTTTATTCCAAATATTAAAATTTTATTTTTCATTTACTAACAAATAATTTATTGGTAATATAGAGATTGCATGACTTTTGGTACGAGACGCAAAAGAAAGCAAAAAAAAAATATGCAAGAGAAAGCAAGCTTCCAGCTTGGAGTGACATGGTGGTGTGGAAGGATTTTAAACCGCCATAAATCTCGCAGACTGGATGGGAAGAATACATTCAACACATGATGTTCGCACGCTTCACGTAACGGTCACAGTCTAGTGCGAAGAACTAGCACCAGCGTGTTCATGGTTCCATTACCACGCACACTAGCGGCTTCATTCCATTCATTTTGCATGCAAAGTGGATGGTAAGATTTTTTTTTATTTGTTATGTGTTATTAACTGACAACATTTTTATTTTGTAGACTATGGTTCTTAGACGCGAGCCAAGCCCACTAAAGCTTTTTATTGAAACTCATGTGCGGAGTGATGACCGCTAAAAAATGATGCAACAGTTCATGGATAACCGAGCTTAGCAATTTGTGATATGTTGGTTTTAAACCATTTTTTTATTAAGTTATAATTTCTTTCAATTTAATGAATTTATTTTTTCTTTCCAGAATACATATAACAGTCGCTTGAAGAAGAGATGCGGATACGATCCTTCTACTCATCTATATTTGTGATTGGAGGAAGGATCATCCGGTGGGCCCGATAGAAATTGAGTGTACGGACTCTCTAACCCTACAACCGAGAACTTGTGGATGACTCGTAGTATTTCGACCATTGGATGCTCACAATTGGTTCCGAGCATTCAAACTCCAGAGTTTACGGCAATGTTAGACCAGCGAGTACAAGATCGGATAACTCATCTTAATGAAAAATATGAACGACTCACTGCAGATTATAAAGAACTCCGCCGAATGGTAATGAAGATAAGATCACAGATAAGTAGTACATGTGCACCTGTAGTGCCAAAACTATAAAAACTATTCCAATCCACTGTTAACACAGTCCAATCCCGTAGTGCAAAACTGAGCACTTGTAGTTTTTTGTTAACACTGGATAGATTTTATTTATTTTTAAAGTTTAGGGACTAAATTAAAGATAATCACAAAAATAATGTACTTGTTTGTAATTTATGCTAGGTAATGTTTCAGCCACTGGTAT
Organism: Populus simonii; assembly: GCA_007827005.2. NCBI lineage: Eukaryota > Viridiplantae > Streptophyta > Magnoliopsida > Malpighiales > Salicaceae > Populus > Populus simonii. The sequence goes on from CM017482.2 coordinate 14,332,465, forward strand.
TGCATTAGTAATTGGCTATTAGTCAATCCACGTACCAAAGACAGAAATTTCTTTCGCAAAAGGAAGAAAAGAAATAAAACATCATTTTCTTCTCCATTAAGTATAAGATTAAAGAATCCTTTTTTTTTCAAAAAAAAAAGGTTTGACTTTTAAGAGCTATCAGCGTATGTTATTGGTGGATGATGACATCTTTGTTTGAAGACAAAATTATCAGCCTTTATTACTATTTAAAGCGGATCTTGGCATCATTAACCGTTTTCCTTGTAGCTAGTGGCCTTCGGTGATTAACAAGAGGTCACTCGGCCAAGCACGCTCAAAGGGAAAAACAAAAAGAACAAGAGAGAAATCAAAAGGCATCAAGAAAAGAAGAATTCATTAGACATCATTACTCTTTTATTATGAGAAACAAATGGTAAACCACTCGAAAGGATAAGTTTAATATGGATAGTAGATATTTTTAAAGTATTTTTTGTTTAAAATATATTAAAATAATATATATTTTTTAATTTTTAAAATTTATTTTTAATATCAGCACATCAAAACAATCCAAAATTATAAAAAAATTAATTTAAAGAAAAAATTAAAAATTTTTAAAAATACTTTTAAAACGCAAAAACAAACATACTCGTAACATTCAGTATTCACAAAAATCATAAATAAATAAATTTAAAGTAAAAAAAAATTAAAAAAATTTTAAAAACATTTTTAAAACGCAATAACAAATATGATCGTAACATTCAGTATTCATAATTTTATAAATAAACCTCAATATTAATAAGTTTAAGATTGTCATTTCCTTCATGTCCATGAGATTAGTCGAGGTGTATGCAAGTTAATCTGGATATCCACGTTAATTAAAAAAACGGGTAATAGTTGTTTCTAAAATATTTTTTTTAAAAAAAATATATTAAATAATATATATTTTTTAATTTTTAAATTTATTTTTGATATCAACATATTAAATCGATCCAAAATCATAAAAAAATTAATTTAAAACAAAAAAATTTTAAATTTTTTCTAAAATGCTTTTAAAATACAAAAATAAACATGTTACTTATAAAAATAGACCTATTACTTTGTTTTAGTAGTTTTCTTACAACCCTATAATAAAGTAAAGAGAAAAATATCATGTTAAAATTATTGTATACTTCTAAGAACATAATCGCACTCTAGCCTGCAATCTTATATTGTCAAAAGGATATTTGAAGAAAAAAAAAAGAGAGACTTCTCTAAACCTCATCGAAGCATTTCGGGGTTTGCCCAGACAATTATTATGAATAATTTACTAAAAATAAATAAATTACAAATCATCCCCGTGAGATTCAAAGAGGTTTTTATACTTTGTATATTTAATATAGAAAACAATTTATTTTATTGGTGTTATAATTATTTTATTCAAAAATAAAATACTTTTTAGTGTTTGATTTTTTCATTAAAAAACAATCTGGAAAACGTTTTTTAAATATTAGTTATGATATGAAAAATAAATTCAAAATACCTTATTAAATGAATTAATATAAACTCCATGATTTGACATGTTGTATTTGATGTGATTGGATTTTGTGTGTTTAAGAGTGTGATTGCGGTTGCTTTTCAAAATGTTTTTCATTCAGAAAAGCATGTCAATAATTTTTTTTTAAAAAAAAATTATTTTTGAGATCAACACATCAAAATAATTTGAAAACATTAAAAACATATTAATTCAAAGCAAAAAAAAATTCAAAATTTTTTAAAAGTGTTTTTAAAACGCAGTGCCAAATACGCTGTTACAAGTATTTTAAGTATTTTTTTATTTAAAAATATATTAAAATAATATTTTTAGTTTTGTAAATTTATTTTTAATATTAATTTATTAAACGATTTAAAAACACTAAAATAATTAATTTAAAATAAAAAATATTTTAATAAAAAGCACGGTAATATATATATATATATATATATATATATATATATATATATATATATATATATATATTACAATTTACACTGCATGGAATTGGATCGAATATAAATCCGTCACCATCATTAGGATTTTAACAAACGAGAGAACTTTCCTGTTTATTTTTATTTTTTCCTCACCGTCCGTGGGGGCCATTTAAGCAACGTCCGGATTCTATGGATGAATATCAAGATTCTAAACATAATTTTGGAAAATCAAGAACTCCAATTTCCAAATGGGTAGGCTAATCTTCCACTGTAATTGAACATGATGAGCTGTGGGTCCTTTTCTGTCGAGCTTCTTGATACTGACTTTCATTCTCCGAGCACAATGCCCATCTCTCATCATTAAAGTGGAATGGGTGTGTGCCCTTTCTAAAGATCTGGGGATTCTATCAATTTCGACTTTATATTGTTGGTATACTTTCTTTTTTATTTTTATTTTTTATATTTGAGAGTGTAATAAAAATTATTTATTAAAGTAATTTTTTTATAATTTTTTTTGATATTAGTAAATTAAAAATGATTTGAAAATACTAAAAAAATTTAATTTAAAAAATAAAAAAATTTCAATTTAATAAGTATTGTAATCATTATAAAAATCTAGAACCCATATTAAATAAATATGTAAGTTGCAAAAAATATAGAAAAAAAAAACAATCATGTAAACTAAATAAGTATTTAAATTACTTAAACAAAACTAGTATATAGTTCTTATTGAAATCATTAAAAGATATCCGGTCTTAAAGTTTATTATTGTTAATGATCATTTTTTTATATTTAAGATTTTATTGTTATTCAGCGTAGTGCAAAATAATTTTCTTCAACAAGACACCTAGAATTCTAACAACACCTTCTTGTTTAAATGCACTCCTAAATAAAAACTATTACACTCATAAAAACAATACTCAATATCTCTTTGCAAAAGTGAACCTAAGCTTTAGAGTAAAAAGAAAGAACGGAAAAACAAGTCTTTAGAAAAACCAATAATAAAGAGAGAAAAGAATTAAAAAAAAATATTTTGATCTTTTTCACCTATCCAAGACATTTATTTATAGGACTTGAAAATAAAAATGTTAATACTCATAATTCATGAATGTTTTATTAATTATGAAGAATATTCATAGTCATGAATTACTCATGATTCATGAATATTCATAATTCATGAAAGAATTTATAAATATTCATAGTTAATGAATTACTCATGAAAAATGAAAAAATTCATGAATTATTCATAATAACATTAATTCTCATTATATAATTAATATGTTAGTTCATGTACTAAGATATTTTAGAGATTAAAAAAGATATGATCAAACAAGGATTTAATAACAACTATTTTTTATTAATAATTTGAAGCCTAAAACTCATGAGCTCACAAGTTCATTGTCGAATCCACAAATCTATTTTATATTTGAAATTCTTGTTATCTAAAGGTTTTTAGAATAATTTTTTTTATTTATTTTTAGTTTTTTTTAAAAAAAACACGTTAATATTTCTTAATAAAATACTCACGATTTGATCATAAAATCTAACATGATTTTAATATAAATATGAATAAACCTCACATATAATTTAATCTTAAAACATCCACCGCATATTTCATAAACCAAATTCAACACATTTTGGATGATGGCCTTTATTTGAATTTCAAATTGAACAATGAAAAAAAAAGAGATTGAATCATTAGCAAGTTTCAAATTTTCCAAGGCCATCAACCGCAAATAATCTAACAATTCAATACTGCTCGGGAACACGGTGCAAACCGCATTCCTAAAAAATTTAAATTTTTTATTTTTATTAAAATTTAATATATTTTGTATGTTTTAAATCGTTTTGATGTACTGATGTCAAAAATAATTTTTTAAAAATAAAAAAATATTAATAACATGTATTTTGGTATAAAAAATTATTTAAACAATAACCATAACTACACTGCTAAATAAGTTCTTCAACAATTTAGAGGACAAAATAAATTGAAATTCTAAATCATTATAACGAGTAATTAGAAGAACCTTCGTAGGGCCGGCTCCAAAACCTACCCCATCGACCTAGAAGACGAGAAATTTCTTGGGCGAAGCTTCGGACTGCGTAATGTTGAAGAATGGTGGTGGCCTCCAGCTCCATTCAATGCCTTGAAGTTTACTTGAAATGTTCAATACGCCGCCGGTGGCTGTTATGTTTTCTGTAGCAATAAATTTCTAAAGTAGTTGTTTGTATTAGTTTGTGTATAGTTTGAAGTTAATAATTATATAAATTTTTAATTATTATAAGATTTGTAAAACTTGACAGATAATATTTAAAAAATAAATCTAATATTTCACCAGTTAAACAACCCTTCTCATTATATTTCTGTGCAGCAATATATTGAGCCATCGTTAGTCTGTCCTTCCTCTAGTGGGTTGGATATAGAATTCTTTATGTTATTGTTTTTAAATTTTAATTTATGTATTTTATAAGATTTTATTTTATTTTATATAATCTAAAGGTATTTTTTTTTCAGGTATATTTAAGCTCTGAGATTTGATTTAAAAAAGTTAAAAAGAGAATTGGAATTTCTTATTTATTAGCAATAATAGGCTTTCTTGTGACACTTTTTTATTCGATCCTATTATTGCTCGTGACTTTTGATTGCCAAGCAATGTCATGTTCCTGATATTATACGTGTCGGATCATTCAGGCACCCTAACAAATGACGAGCCAATCATTCTCGAGTTTTTGGATCAAACGTTAAGATTTGAATTAAAAAAAATTAATGAATGAAAC